>JAOEGL010000002.1:6246802-7447802 GCA_034509955.1 Urosaurus nigricauda
GTATCAATCAGACCTGACCCTGCTTAGCTTCCAAGATCAGATGAATTTGATGCCTTTTAGGGCTGTGGTTCTCAACCTTTGGTCGTCCAGATATTTTGGCTTTAGATCCCATAATTCGTGATTGCTGGCAAGTTGGCTGGAGCTTCTGGGATCTGAAGTCCAAAAGAAATGGAGAACCAAAGGTTGGGGAACCACCATTTTAGGGTATTTAAGCTCTATTTTGGGAATTCCATCTAAGAAAACTGTGTTTTCAACCTCTGAGTAAGACAGTGTGAGAATAAGCCATAGCATAATGGTAGAACACATGCTTTTCAGGGAGTGCCTTTGTAGTGTAAGAGTCTGATGTTGCAGGGCTGGTGAAAAAAAATCTGTTTTCAATCCAAGCCTTTGGAAAGCTTCTTTTGTCAGTGTAGACAGTACTGGGCTAGAGATGATTCAGGAATTTCTTAAGCAGCTTCATGTTTTCAGGCTTGGTTTTCAAGGAGCAAGTTTGCTTATCAAGATCTCTAAATGGGATGATCTTAGACCCAAGAAGTTGGAAACCAGTTGTTTCAAAACCTCTGTGTGTGTGTGTGTGTCAGAGAGAGAGAGATACTTCAATAGAATCAATCCCTATTGTTTTGGCCATAGGTCACTAACAAAATACTTTGGTTAAATTTTTATCTTGCTGTTTTTGTCTGGCACGTGAGCACAGTGATATATATTTTAAAAATAATTATTTTAAAATTATAAAAAAAATATGTTGCTGAGATTAGCTTGTGGTTATTCCTGGCTACTTAACACACTTGCAGAGAAATCCTCCATCACTTCCAGAAGACGATCAGGCCTATGCTTCATTAAACCTTCCCAGAAATATGAGGCCAAGATTTTTCCTGGTTTTTTTCTACATCAGCCTTCGTTAACTCAGTACCCTCCTTATTTGTGGGAATTACAATTCCAGTCATCCCCGGCCACCACACCAGTAGCACCAAAGTGTGGAAGGCAGGTCTACTTTATACTGAGTGGTAGGCGCCACACCTGTGAGTCCACAATAAAAGCACTTTTCTGTGCCGATTATGGTCTCATGACCCCTCCTGTCTTCCTCACTGTGGTAGGAAACTGGATACACATTCATCTCAGCCAGGTTGATCCAAAGTATGGCAAGTTGTTCCAGTTCACGTTGAGATACATCTGACCTTAATTACATCAAAATGAGCAGAAAACAGAACAATCTTTACTGTGAGATTCTACTTGCTCTTTGCCTGAGTTCAGTGTTACTTCAGCATAAATGTTTGAGCAGCTTTGTTCTCAGCAGAAATGATCTACCTTTAAAGTAGTTCTGGACTGAACTTTTCCCATTATGTTTAGCAAAATATGGCAAAAATTTCTTTTTGTCGCAAAGAGCTGAAACGAGGCACATCTATTCTCCTAACTGTTGCCTATGTATACTTGATATCTCATAAAGGAAGACTAAATTTCCTTGCATTTGGCTGCACCTCCCAAAAATGGAGAAAAACCCACTGAAGCTTGTGCATGTTGAGCTGTCCTACAGAACAAGATTGGAGTGAGTTGCCCATGAACTGCGGAGGTAGTGTTTCATTTTGAGGCAGAGGAGAATCATCAGGAAGGCTAGTGATAACTTCCCCAGCTGAGGTATATACAAAATTGGATCTAGGAAGAAAACTGCTTCTCAGTTACTCTCATGCCAGGCCGATGATCTCGAATAAATTACTACAGCATAGAGAATTTGTCCTAGAGAAGGGCAAAGTAATCTGTCCCTTTGCAGTCTCAAGGAGGAAAGACAAGAAGGACACGATAAAGAAGTAGAGAAGATGAGAATGGGGAATGTTTAACATGGAAGAAATCTCTGCAGAAAAGATGAGGCTGCTGCAGTCCTGGTGAAAATGTACATTTTGCAAAGAGACTTTTAAGTGGCTTAATGAATTTTTAGAGAGTGGGAAGCCATCCTGAGTGCTAGTAACTGTGCATCAGGGGAGGCAAAACGGAAACTGAAGTAGCATACTGAATTGATTGGTTTTAATTCCAGTCTCCTCCTCTTCACTACGACAACATCATGATCACTGGTGACTTGGAAGATTGACAGACAGCTCGTCAAAAAGCATATTTCAGACTTTGTGACTGTTTATAAAAAATCTTTTTCTGCCCTCCTACTTATTTTTAACAGCTTGTCTTTAAAGATGTTTCTTTTGGCTCCACAGGCAAAGCACCCCCCAACCTGCCTCAAGGTGTGCCGCCCTTGTTACATAACCAGTACATTGTGGGACCTGGAGGACTTCTACCAGCCTACCCAGTAAGCTGTATGCTTGTGTTATGGGGTGAGGCAGGGAGAGGGATTTGAGAGGGTGTCTCTAGGCTAGCGGGTGTTGAATGGGCAAGATATGAAACACAATGTGACAAAGTGGCAGTAGTGTTTGTTAATTCATTTTATCTCCCATCTTTCCCCCAAAATGGGGGCTCTAGGTGGCATATAAAAATTAAAACAATACTAAAGAAAACCAGATGTAAGTACAAATACACAAAAAATTAACTTTTTAAAAACAAAATAATAGCATCTTATTATGATCATCATTAAGATGATACTTGAAACCCCACTGCCATACCAGCTTGTTTTGGATTTCCATTACATTTAACACACACGTGCACACTCACACTATTTTGTATATACTGTATGTCCTCACAGAAGCTTCACTCCATGAACCTAATGAAGTAGACTGGCATGAGCAAAATGAGGCCTGTGGGCTATATGAGGCTTGCCAGAAGATTAAAAAAATGCATCTCTCTAAGCCTCTGAAGCTTGGAAACACCACCAGTATTTTAAACAATTGCTGCCAAAACCAAATGTACAAATGTTACCTCCTGCTTCTCCTTTCTCTCTCACTCCAGTCCCAGTTTAAAAAATCGCATCCCTCCCAAATGCTGTCTAATCCTCCTTTCATCCCTCTCACTCCACTCCTGGTTTAACTTTAATTATTCTATAAATTGGCTGGATTTATTTTTTAAAATTAAAAAATTTAAAAAGATGTGCCCCCCCCCCAAGTAATTTCAGATGCCTGAATGCGGGCCCCAGCATCACCACAATTGCCCATCCCTGCAGTATAGGTAAAGAACTGAAAGCACGTAGCCAAGCAGCAGACAAAGAGAAGACAATCTCCACATGCTCTAAGACGGTCAACTGTTTATTCAGTGCTTAAAAAACCCAATATTTAAACTTTTTAAACTTGGGCTTTTTAAACACTGAATAAACAATTGACCATCTTAGAGCACGTGGAGCTTGTCTCCTCTTTGCTCCACCCCTGGAGTAGACAGTTTGCAAATGCTTTTGCTAAAACATGTCAGGTAGTCTCAAAGGTGCAATTGATCCTTCCTTCTCCCATTTTTTATTTTACTGAAGCAGATCAATACGGTTATCTTGTTGACATATTCTCTGAACTTCGTCCTGCTCCTTAGCAGCAAGGCCTCATGCTATGCAAGGTTGGAAAGACCCAGTAATGATATGCTGTGGAGTAGCAACTCTAGGTCTTCCAGCGCAACTCTGCCAGAGGTTGACCATAGAGTTTTGTTGGAGAACCTTGAAGTTTCTAGAGAAAACACTTCTCTAGGCATTTGAAAATCCTCCAGCATGGTTCTTTTATCAACTTCTGGCAGATGTTGACCATAGAGTTACAGTGGAGGACTTGGAGATTCTTAAAGAGATGTTCTTCTAAGTACAAAGAATAGTATTTTTTATTTGTGGTTTCCCCCACATTCACAGGGGTCCTTCACCCTTAACCCCAGTGAATGTGGAGGTACTACTGTATGCAGTTGTGAGATAGAAGCCCACCTCTACCATACATTTTTTTCTAGCAAGCCTTATATCACCATGTGTTCCCCCACTCAGTGCAGGAAGGAAATGGCTCTGACATTATCGAGTTGTAAAGGTTACCAAAAGCTAAGGTAGCTGAAGTACTTTAAAGATTATATCAGTAATATATAATAATATATTACATTAAATGCTAACCATTTATAATTACTGACTGATACAACAAGATAACATTATTCTGTGGTCAGAAAGTCAAAGCTGTTGTCATATGTCACAATGTGGGGGAACTGTACAACCCAAAGCTTCCCATTGCTTGCTCCAGAAATACAGACCCCAAATGCACAATTGCACCCCCAGGAAATTCCTAAATAGTGTTTATTTAGAGTATTTATACCACACCCTTCAGCCCTAAAGGCTCTCAGAGCCGTTTCCAATTATTATTATTTTTAATTAGACGGTTCCCCGCCCTCAGGCTTACAATCTAAAAAGACACAACACAAAATGAGAAGGGAATGGTGGTGGGGAAGGGGATAAGGTCCAGCAGTTCTTCTCTCCCTCTGAAGCCTAGACCAAGGCAGATGGACTGGAGGGAGGGCTTGGCTTCTTTATCTAGGCCGGGCCCAATAGAGCTGGGCCTGCATCTCTCCATCCATGGCTGGATGGCACCAGATGGACTGGAGGGAGGGCTCTGCTTCTTAGCTTAGGCCAGACCCGATGGAGCTGGCAGGCCTTTCTCTCCCTCTGAGGCCTGATGATGTCAGATGGCAAAGGAGGGCTCATCTTCTTACTCTAGGCCAGGCCTGATGGAGCTGGCAGGCTTTTCTCTATAGAGTTGGAAGAGACCACAAGGGCCATCCAGTCCAACCTCCTAATTAAATAAATAAATATTTATTTATCTAAATAAATAGTGCTTTTCTTTTATACTGCTCTTTGAATCCCTGCTCTTTGAATCAAAGGTCTAAAGAGATAGGTGTACCCTGCAAATGTCAGAGGCAGTAGTAAGTGCAACAGATACAGCGTCAAGCCCTCTTTACAGTTGCTTCTCCTGGTGTAAAGTCCAGCCAGGTCCTAGCCTTGAGGTGTTGCAGTTCTTCATATGTTTAGTGCTCACCAAGATGTACTGTGGGCCCTTGGCATCCATTTAGGTTTGGTCCCAGGAACCACCACCCCTCCCACTCACCCCATGGATAACAAAATCCACAGATACTCAAGTCCTGTCAAATACAATGATGTAGTAAAATGGTATCCCTTAGATAAAATGGCAAAATCAAGCTTTGCTTTTTTGAATTTAAATACTTTAAAAATATTTGCAAGTTGTGAATGCTTGAATCCATGGATATAAAAATCCATAGCTATGGAGGGCTGACTTGACAAGATTCAGAAAACTCTGCTGATCTCATTACCTTATTTGTGGCCCTGGATTAAAGCTGAAGAACATGTCTAGTTAGGTTGTTAAAACTGAGGAGTGTCTTAATGTTTTTTGTGCCTGTGTTCTCCCCCACCCACCTCTGTCTTCAAGCAGATTTATGGTTATGATGATCTCCAAATGCTCCAGTCCAGGCTGCCTATGGTAAGTATTGTTTTCCAGTATTTTTCAGGAACTAATGGGGCAGATATTTCAAGTAGTAATGGGGCAGACTGACATTTTTTTTTGAAGAACCCTTACATACACATTGATATCATTTGAAAAGTGGCAAGTAAGGTTCCATGCCCATTTCCATAAAATTATGGGATCAAATCATAGAATTGAAAGAGAACAGAAGGACCATCCTGTCCAACCCCATTCTGCCATGCAGGAAGACACAGTCAAAGCACTCCTCAGAAGTGGCCACCCAGCCTCTATTTAAAGACCTCTAAAGATGGAGACTCCACTCCTCTCCAAAGCTGTGTATTGTTCTGTTGAACAGCTCTTACTGTCAGGACATTCTTCCTAATGTTTAGGTGGAATCTCTTTTCCTGAGGCTTGAATCCATTGCTCTGGGTCTTAGTCTCTGGAGCAGAAGAAAACAAGCTTGCTCCATCTTCAATATGACATCCTTTCAAATATTTAAACAGGGCTTATCATATCACCGTTTAACCTTCTTGTCCCCAGGCTAAACATACTGAGCTCCCTCAGCACTCATCACAGGAATGGTGTCACTATTGTTGATGTCAGCCCCTTGCCTGCACCCCTTGCCAGCCAGAAAGTGGGGAGGCAGCAATCGTGGGAATTGGGAAGCCCACACGCACATGCGTAATACCATTCAGCCCCCTTGGCCAGTGCTCAGCTTCAACTTAAAAGCACATGTTGCACCAGGGGTGCACTGCGACATCACCCTTGCACCTCCTAGTGACACCTAGCGGTTCCCTGTAACCAGTCCCAGTCAACAGCCTGCTTCCAGCATTTTAGACCCATTTGAAATTTATGAGCACTTTCTGAAGGCAACACCCTGCAGAGAGAGTAAGGTATGTTTCACTGTGGTCATATCAAACATCTCCAAGAATATGCTGCTGAAAAGAATCCACAATCAAAGCCATCCCAACAGATGGCTATCCAGCCTCTGTTTGAAACCTTCCAAAGAAGGAGACACCACTCTACAATCTGGTATCTTCCACTGTCAGCCAGCTCTTACCATCAGGACTTCCTAATGTTTAGGTGGAATCTCTTTTTCCTGTAATTTGAATCCATAGTTTGTGTCCTAGTCTCTGGAGCAGCATCCTCAATGCTCCATCCTCAATATGACATTCCTTCAAATATTTAAATATGCAGGAAACCCAGTGGGTTTCCATGGTCAAGAGGGGATTCAAACCCAGACCCCAGACCCAGTCCCATTTCCACATTCAAACCACTAATCACACTGACTCACATAAAAAACAAAATACCACTCATAAAATAATGCTGATAATACAAAATTAAGTATAATTCCTAGAATGAGTCACTATAAACTAACATATAATAGCTATGACATTAAAAGAAAGTAATGTAAAATAACATTGTGTGTGGGTTTGTTTTCTTGGCAAGGTTTTGTTCAGAGGAGGTTTACCATTTCCTTTCCCTGAGTCTGAGAGTATGTGACTTGCCCCATTCACCCAGTGAGTTTCATGGCCAAGCTGGAAATCGAATCCTGGTCTCCAGAGTCATAGCTCAACACTCAAACCTCTGTGCCATGTTACTCTTCCGAACATAAGGGAAAATGATGTAACATACAGAGCCATCATGGTATTATAGCTTGGACTAGGACTCTTGGACACCTGTGTTCAAATCACCATTTGGTCATTGGGGAATATGTGCCCTTATGCAAATCCCACTCTCTCATCCTCAGAAGAATGGAATGACAAAATTGCTTGGAAGAAACGTTGCCAAGAAAACCCGAGGAGTATTCATAACAACCAACAACTACGACATAAAATGCTATATGTACTTGATGATAAATTCACTGTATGTCATTGTTGTTGGTTATGATTGTTATAAGTCCAGGGCAGGTTTGGGAGCTAAAATTACGGATTTTGGTATCACCAGTATATAAGTAAGTCAGTGGGAAAACCTAGGGGCATGTGACAAAGGAAATAAAGGACAAAGCAAAAGAAAATGATGCCAAAGAACGTACAAAATTCCAGGAGGCATAACTGTTGGTTCTCACTCTAAAGGCTGGATGAAGAAGGAACTGTGGTATACCATGTCAGGGAGGCAGCCAACTACAGGAGGGGCTAAGGAAATGCTCACATGTCCAAAAGGTTGGAAAGGCAACACAACACAAAGAAAATGGCAATTACATTAACAGTTATTATAATCTTTAACTTTAGTCTGATAACTTTGTCTGATTTTAACCCATAATATCTGACAAACATGCATAAATGTAGAATTCAGAAATATAGCCATTTTAGTCTGTAGAATCAGTATGCAGAGAGATTTTGTAGCACCTTTGAGACTAACTAAAGAAAGAAGTTGGCAGCATGAGCTTTTGCAGACTTAAGTCTACTTCCCCAGATGCATTTGGTGGAGTGATAAGCCAGGGACAGACTTATATATGCCCTAGGTATATTGTCTCCACCAAATGGATCTGAGGAAGTAGACTTAAGTCTACAAAAGCTCATGCTGCCAACTTCTTTTTTTAGTTAGTCTCAAAGATGCTACAAGAGCTCTCTGCGAAGATAAATGTCTTATTCACATCCTTCAAAGCCCGATTTCTCTCAGCACGTCTTTATAAGTACTGCACTTACATTCATCCATGGATAAGTCAACCCAGGTTTTTGGGGGTCAATTTTTGGTCTAAAACGTCTAGACTTATACCTGCGTATACGAAGGAGCTGTTCAGCAATGTTGAAATTATAGGAAGGAAAAGCAAGTTTTTTTTTTTTTTTTTTTTTTTAAAAAGCAGCTTGAAACTAGCTGTTCATGGATAGTGAGTGGAACAGAAATAATGAGAAAATAGCACTCAGAATGGGGGAAAAGGTAGCATCGTGTAAAATGGCACGGATCTGTTAATTTCTCTAGTTTAAGACAAAATAGCAATAGAGAGAAATGTTAGTACAGTATAGTCTTTTTGTTTATTTTGTTTTCTGTATGTTCAAGTTTGTATTTTTAAAATAACCTATGTAAACAACACTTTTTTTGAGTTCCTACATTCATAGAGTTGCCATGACTTGATGATACATAACAACAAAAGACCATTTGTATAAGATCTTTATTATTGTGTGATTTGGAAGTAGTAAAACTTTGTAACAAATTTTACAATGAATAATTAATATAGAACAGAAAAACACTGGCAGAATATAATTAAATGGAATTATTTATCACTCTTAGAATAGAATATAAGATATTTTTAACACTGGATGGAATAGGAGGAAAAACAGGATGGCTTACAATATTTAGAACAGTACAATTAAATGCATGCAAAAATAGTACATTAAAACAGAATTAAATTACTACAATGTTGAAACAAATTGCATTTTACAAGACAAAATACAGTTTAAAATATTTTTTAAAAATGTTTAAAGTTCAATAAATAGATATCCAAATTGATCTACATTAAATAACTTATAGAAATGATTTTTTTTTAAAAAAAGACATGTAAATCTTTGAGTGTATCTTGGGTTCTTGAGGTAGTTTTTTAGTCCATATCTCTTTTTGAAAAATGACATAAGGTCGGGGTCTCCAGTTGGGCTTGCCTTTTTTTCAGCACCTTCAGGTTAATTTTTTAATAGTCCATATAAATAACATGTTTTTATATGTAAAAACCTCTTTTAGCACCCTAAAGCTTGAAAGCAATAAAATAATACATTGCATTAAAATTATATAAACAATGTTATGCCCATACATATATACATAAATTTTAAATGGAACTTTTGGTCATTTTTCTGCAGAAAGTTCTGTGGTGATGCAGTGTAGGTTGGTGGAAGGTTGTATTTTACTGGATATTCCTGCATGGCAGGGGATTTGCTATTGTATGGCAAGGAGTTGAATGGATCTTATGACTCCTTCCAAATCTCTGGTTCTGTGATTTTCACATTTGATGGAACATTCTGGCCTTGTGAATTTCAGATGCTCATTCACGTCACTGTATGTGAAACTAGACTTTCAGTCTCATGCTCTCCCAGACGCACGTGCTGTGTCCCGTCTCTTTCAGAAAAGTTGTGAACCTCTGAAAATATTTATTCAGCCTCAGCTTGTTTGTCCATTCCTCTTGCCTCCATCTGAGCATTGTATTGTTTTATTTCCTATGAGGTATCTCTCTGTCTGTTTCCTTTGTGCATGTAAGAGGTTGAGGAACCTGTCATGGTGGAGCGACAAGAGAGTGTGTAAGGAGGAACACTGGTAGTTCTTTCCCTGTATGTCTCAATCCAGTCCATGATCACCCATCTTTTTTCCTCCCATACCACAACTCTTAGCATTGTAGACAGCTGGAACTGACCTCTCCCTGAGTGTGGGCTCCAAGTAAGTTAGCAAGAGATAATTGCTTAAGACACTCAAGTATCCAAAAAGTATTTTGTAGGCCCCTTTTATAGAAAACTAGTCTAGCTAATGTATTTTTAGGGCCTTGTTTGAAAACTGAATGTAGCCATGTTCTCTAGGCATTCTTGTGGCACCCTCATATTCTTTCAGTCATTTCAGGCTCTGCATAGTCTTTGTTGTTTGAGCTGCAGAAATCTGCAGGTGAACTCTTTAAGGTGAGCAAGTAGCTGAAGCACTAGGTAAATAAGTTCTTTCCATATGTATTGGATGCCATTTTGAGACTAATCTGGTTAATCTGTGCTGGGCACCATACAGCTTACTCTATAACCCAAGTTTGAAGCTTCTAGGTCTTCCATTTTCC
The DNA here is from genome assembly GCA_034509955.1 of Urosaurus nigricauda. Lineage (NCBI taxonomy): Eukaryota > Metazoa > Chordata > Lepidosauria > Squamata > Phrynosomatidae > Urosaurus > Urosaurus nigricauda. Next base: position 6,256,895 of record JAOEGL010000002.1, read on the forward strand.
TATATTTCTTCCATCAGATAAGTTTCTTCCTGTTTTTCCCGGGACTGCCTCTGTCCGTATAATCCACCCCACACACTCAAGTCCTCTGGGAGGAATCTGCTGTTAAAAAACTGTTAAGACGGATCTCTTCTGGCAGGCCTTTCCCAACTAGATCCCCGGACACCAAAAATAAGCCCCACTAGTTATACCCTGACATGGCTATAGTTACTGAGAATACTGTTTGTTTGTCCATTATTTTAAGTTGTATTTTATGCTATGTTTTAACCGCAAACTGTTTAATTGTATTTTAAGGGGATGGGACTTTGGAATGTGGGAATGTATGTTTTAATTGTTGTAGGCCAGTCCGGTTGTGTTACACAGGGGGTGGGTGGGATAAAAATAAATTATTATTATTATTATTAGTAGTAGTAGTAGTAGTAGTAGCAGCAGCAGCATCATTATCATCATCATTATTCCTCTGAGGCTGAGAGAGAGTGACTTTCCCAAGATCACCCGGTGGGATTCCATGGCCATGCAGAGATTCAAAATAGTCCAGGGAAATAACACCCATATCAAAATCTTCTTTGAGGACTATATTGTATAAAATATAACAAATTTAATAAATAATTTAAAAACATTTATCAATAAATAAATAAATAAATATGCATACATAAACAAGGGATTTCTCAGATCCTCATTCTCTTTGTCAATATGTCAATATAGGTGAAACTTGTCCAGAATTCCAGTTTCACACTCTCCCAAGCACAGGTGTCTTGTCCCTTCTCTTTGAGAAAATTTCTCATCCTCTGGAAATATTTCTTCAGCCTCAGCATGATTTTCCACTCCTCTTTGCTCCTTCTGAGCATCATCTTTTTTTCTTTGAGGCAGCGCTTGATGCGTTCAGTTTGGGCATAGAGCTTGTTGAGAAACCTGTAAGGGTAGAACAGCAAAATGTGAAGAGAGAAACTCTAAAATGGAAAAACAAAATGCCTAAAATGAAAAAAACAAAACCTTTTTTCAATATTGTAGCTGTTTGTTAATGTATTTTGGGTGCTGAATTTGAAAAATCCAATGAAAAAGTTGTACTACACACAGATCTTTCACAAATTTGGTACTTTCATCAATTCAGGTTTGACTCAGCTTTGATTATGGTAAGTGCAGACGCTGATGTTCCACTGCGGTTTTGTATACCACTTTTTGAATGGATTTTTGATTTTCATATCAGTGAATTAAAGTGCTCTGAAAGTCTTTTGTTAGAAGACTTTAACCTATATCATACTCTTTGAAGGATTACTTCATTGTCATATATTACAATTTTAAAATACAAAAGCAAGTGGTGAAAAGTTGTATATGATAGAGCATGTCCATGGTCATTTTTGGATTTAGAATGCCAAATTCAGCATACAAATTTTAAAAAACATTTGAATGATTCTTAATTTTGCTGGCCTGGGTAATTCTTTCCCTCCCTCCCTCCTTGTCCATGATTGCCCACTGCTTGGCTTCCTCTATGAACTGCCTTGAACCCCATGCCATAAATTAAGTCTGTAAGAACAAGTATGAACACGATAGAGCAGAAACTGACCTTTCTCTGAATGTGGGTTCCCAGTCAGTTTTCAAGAGATCACTGCTTAAGATGCCAAAGAATCCCTGAAGTATTTCATGAACTGCTTTTGCTGCAAGCTCTGGCTGATGTATTTTCAGGATCTGTGTAGAAAAAGTGAACATGATCATATTCTCCAGGCACTCTTGAGGAAACTTTGTGCTCCTCTCTTTCAGCAGGTTTAGGCTCTGCAAATTAAATCTTTCCTGTTCAAGTTGCAGAAAGTTGCAGTCCAGTGCAGAGATGTGAGCAGGTAGGAGTAGCATTAGGCAAAAGAGCCCTGCATTCTCATTTGTTTTGGGTGACATGATCTCAGGCACTCGAGAAGGGATCTCCTTGAGAAGGGAGCACCTTCCCTTATTTATTTTGCAGGACATGTTTCCATTCATCACCTTTTTGATTCTCCCGAATTCCCCTGTGGTTTCATTTTCACTTTCCACTTTCTCAGTCACATACCTTTTTGTGTGGTCCTTGGGTTCTCTTAGCAGCTTTCAGCTCATTGTCTCTAGTAATTCCGGAGTATTTTCCATCCTTCCTAACTCCCCAGTTTCTTTCTTCCGTCCCCCCTCCCCCCAATTTTCTTTTATTAATTTCAAAATCGTGTTAAAAAGTAACAGTTCAGATACCTACATATAAACTTACACTACAACATCTAAATAAACATATACACAAACAAAAATCCTTGTTTCATCTACTGTATCTGATTTCATAAGCCTCAATTTAGTTTTGCAAAATTCCATGAGCAGAGCCCAATCCTTGTCTACATTTTCTACATCTTTGTGATTTAACCAACATGTTAACTTATCCAGCTTAATCATATCCACCAATTTGAACAACTAGTCTTCTATTGAGGAGATTTTTGTAGTTTTCCAATTCTGGGCTAACAGTATTCTGGCAGAAGTTACCATATATAATACTACCTTCCAATATTTTTTATCACATTTTTGTTATCTGATCTGTCCTTTTTAGAAGATATATCTTGGGTTTCATTTGAAAATCAATTTTCAATATTTTACCTATTACAGTATGTATTTCCCCCCAGCATTCTCTAACTTAGGGACAATTCCACTACATATGGAACCGAGAACTGACTGATTGTTGGCACTTCCAGCATTTATTTTGTTTTATTTTACAGATATTGGAAAATTTTGATGGAGTTAGATACCATTGTTGCACCATATTGCATAAATTGTTGTGTCTTTTTCCTTGACTGCATCTAATTTTTGATCTTGATCTCTTTTCCTATGACCCAAGCTCATTTCAACATTGTTTCTTGAATATAATCTTGCTCCAACTCATTTTCTAACAGCAATCTATAGAATGTTACCATTCCACTTCCTTCTTTGCTCTCTTCTCCTAATTTCCCAATTTCTACAGAGTTTAATGTCACACTGCCACATGTTACAAAATGTAGAGTACCTCTACACATGTATCTTTTCAGATCAAAGAGGTAAACCTTTTCCTGAGATTTTTGGGGATTGTAGGTGATCTTTTATGGTCTACTGGGCTATTTATTGGTATAAATTTTATATCCCAGACTTGGTAGGAAATAATTCTTTCTGAGATCTTGGACTGCAGCTTCCAGCCAGAAGTGGCAGTACTGTGGGTTTAGGACTTCCCAATTATTACAAAAACCTGGAAATGAAACCTTAAAACAAAAAACCTTTTGCTCAAAAGTTGTTATTCACCATGTCAGTGAATAGGGTAGTGATAAAATGATAGAAAATTCAATCCAAGTGCTCAGCCAAAAAATGGCTAGAATTTTTATTCCAAGATCTGTTTCAAAAAAGAGAGTTAGTGTTGGACAAGAACTGAGAAACATCCTTATGGATTGCATCCACTGGGGAGGAAGCAGGTGATTAAGATTTTTCCCTGCCTCTTCCTCATAGCTGTATGAAAGGTGCTTTAACTTCCCCACTCCTTGGACACACATCCTAACTTCATAGATTCATAGTAACCCTGAAGTAACCCTGGGAGGTGAGCATCCAATCCCTGTTTTAAAAAAATTCAACAAAGGAAACCCCACCACCTTCAGAGGAAGTTTGCTCTACTACTGAATAGCTCTTCCCATCAAGAAGCTCTATCTAATATTTAGTTGGAATTGTAATTTGAATCTATTGGTTCTGATACCACCTTCTGGAGCAGCTGAACAGATACTCCATTTTCCACATGGCAGTACTTCATATCATTCACTCAGTCTTTTTTAGCTTAAACATACCAGCTACATCAGCCATTGTTTTTTGTGGAGCTTTCGGACTATGTGGCTATGTTCTAGAACAGTTCCTTTCTGATGTTTCGCCAGCATCTGTGGCTGGCATCTTCAGAGAATGATAGCCTGGAAAAGGATTGGAGATATATATCCTGTGTGACCCTGGGAAGGAAGGAGTAATTTGCAAATGTATTGTTCTGTTGCTAATGGCAGTCCTCAGGGTGGGAGGATATGCAAACAAGGATTAATGTCTGCTAACTGGTGCGCATTGTCTGCTGGGAATCCCCTGGCCTTAGGCTGTTTCTCATTTTCATAGGTTGAGTCTTGACCTTGCTGTCCTTCAAGACTGGGAGCCAAGCCTTGTTTACTCTCAGGGTTTCCTCTTTCCTGTTGAAATTGTCCAGGTGTTTATGGATTTCAATGGCCTCCCTGTGCATTCTGACATGGTAGCTGTTGGCATGGTCCAGAATTTCTGTGCTTTCAAACAGCATTTTATGCCCAGGATGGTTTATAGCATGTTCTGCTACTGCTGATTTTTCTGGTTGACCCAGTCTGCAGTGTCTCTCATGTTCCTTGATTCTTGTTTGCACACTGCGTTTGGTGGTCCCTATGTAGACCTGTCCGCAGCTGCATGGAATGCGGTAGACTCCTGCGGCTGTGAGAGGGTCTCTCTTGTCCTTGGCTGAGCGAAACATTTGCTGAATCTTCATCAGTTTGTAAACCATTTGAAGGTTGTGTTTCTTAACCACTTTCCCTATTCTGTTTGTGACTCCTTTGATGTATGGTAAAAATATTTTCCCTTTGGGTGGTTGCTTGTCTTGAGTCTTCTGGGTTTTTCTGGTCCTGGCAGCAGACAATGAGCACCAGGTAGCAGACATTAATCCTTATTTGCATATCCTCCCACCCTGAGGACTGCCATTAGCAACAGAACAATACATTTGCAAATTACTCCTTCCTTCCCAGGGTCACACAGGATATATATTTCCAATCCTTTTCCAGGCTATCATTCTCTGAAGATGCCAGCCACAGATGCTGGCGAAACGTCAGAAAGGAACTCTTCTAGAACATGGCCACATAGCCCGAAAGCTCCACAAAAAACTATGGATGCCGGCCATGAAAGCCTTTGACACCCACATTATATCAGCCATTCCTCATAGGATTTTGCTTCCAGACCTTTTATCATGTTGGTGACCTTCTCTGCCAGGCTGTTAACAAATGCATCTAACTTAGATGGCAGGGTTGCCTCAACAGGAAGAAGGCAACTAGGTGTTACAAACAGAACCTGAACAGAACCTTGTTTTCTCAAGTAAATGTTTGGGACTGCTTTCCTAAGCTCTTAAGCCAGCTAGCATACCGGTATCTACAAAGTGGACCATAAATAAAGCTAAGGTCACTAGGAAATGTTAAATGGAAAAAAATGACTTTTTTAATAGATAAGCTCCACATTCGCTGGAGTTGGGGGCACAAAAATACTGTTACCCGAGAGAACACTTCTCTAGGAATCTCTAGGTTCTCAGTGCAGTTCTGGGATCAACACCTGTCAGACATTGACCACAGAATTGCGCTGGAGGAGCTACAAATGCCTAGTGGTGTGTTCTCTCTAGGAATCTTTAGGTCCTTCAGTGCGACTTTTGGTTAAAACAGACCATAGAATTGCTCTGGAGGACTTAGATGTTGCTAGAGAGAGCATATGAATAGAATTAATCAATAATCAAGTAAAAGCTGCAAATGTAGAGGGACATGTGTAAGACCAGTATGGTCTTGTTACAAGTTAGTACATTTCCTTATATCTAAAGTTCGAGCTAAGCTGAATAGAAATGTTTGGCAGTCCTCAGCATTTTAAGACCCTTGCCTACATTCCCTTGGGAGCATCAGTTTCTGTTTGAGCCAATGCATTTTCTTTTCTTTTTTCCTCTTAGTAGTTACAAAATAAATAAATAAATAAATCTGTGGCTGCTGCAGACATTGCAGAATTAATGCAGTTTGACACCACTTTAACTGTTATGGCTCCATCTTATGGAATCCTGGATGAGTAGTTTGTTGTGACACTAGAGCTATCTGATAGAAAAGGCTAAATATCTCTCAAAATTACAAATTCCAGAATTCAGTAGCATTGAGCCATGGGAGTTAAAGTGGTGTCAAATTGCATTATTTCTAGAGCATAGATTCAGCCCTTGTGTGGTTGCATTATTTTATTATTAAGTTGTAAGAACAAGCTGTCAATTTTCAGGAAGACTTCCCCCATTTTTAAAAGATTTTACTCAGTTTTTACATTTGTTTCCTTAGGACTGAGATAAAATTAAAAAAAAATCAATATAAATGTTGCTAAATAAGAACCATAAATGAGCCAAAAGCAAATATTTTGTGTTCTCAGAGTAATCCCTAAAGTCATTGAATAAATTATACAAATATTATCTTCAGTGTTGTTATCCTCTTCTGTTCATTTATCTCCTGCCTATTCCCCAGCACTAGGACTCAAGGTAGCTTCCAAAAATTAAAACAAGTCTCAATTGTGACACATACAAAGACTTTAGTAAAAACATATAAAAATTAAAAGCATTTAAAATCCAGAGACAGAAGATTAAAACATAAGATAGTAAAAGCCAGTAAAACAGCACAATGTTGAAAAAAGTATGCAGTCAGTTTCCTAAAAGCCTGTCAGAATAATGTATAAATGTTTTCACTTGCCTGCAGTGAAAATTAATGCCAAGGGTTTGGGCAAAGCTGTGCCTTGCAAAAAGCAGCACTGCCTGGTCTGCTTAAATTGTGTGTTAAAGCAACAACATGTGAAAATTTGTGCAGCGAATCACTATCCAGTTAAAAACCTGGCTGTTTCCATCCTGTGGTGGATTCCCATGCCCATGTGCTGGGCTCTGGGCCACTCTTCTTAATTTTGGAAACCAGAAAGCTGAACTTGTGAGTCAGGGTGAGATAAGGAAAGGAAAACGGTCTGCTGGAAACCAACACATGGAGGAGGGATTCTCCAAATATGGACAAGGAGGGTGGAGATGGGTTTTTCCCCAAACACTGTGCAGCAACAGCCACAGAGAAAAAAGCCACAGCCAGCTTTGGAGAGTAATTCTTATCTGAACTGTTCTGGCGTCCTTTTTGAAGATGATGTTAGTGAGACAGAAAGAAAAGCTGCAAGTAGAGGAAGATCCTTCTGGTAACAAATTATACCTTCTAGTACACATAGTTTGCAAAGGGATTTTGTAGCACCTTTGAGACATCGTAGACTTCAGCATATCTCCTCAGATGCCTGTTTAGGCTGAAGTCTATAAAAGCTCATGCTACCAACTTCTTTCTTTCAGTTAGTCTCAAAGGTGCTGCAAGATCCCTTTGCATACTAATTTTTCCAGACTAACTTGGTTATACCTTTGAATTCTTCACAAAGTTTGAAATGCAAAATGTGTTTTTGAGAACATAGAGGTGCAAATTATGCCAAAGCGGCTTTATTGGCCTCCCTTCAACGTCTGTTCAGTTCCTTAATCCTGTTTCTTTGCTGAAGGCAGTGCCTCGAAAGATGGAGCCATGGTATTTCCAACTCGTTGAAAATCGTTGTCATTATTCAGTTTCTGGTCTGCTTCCCATATCTCATTATAGCTGTAGTTTCAGTCAGAAACTGTGGCTGCCAGATGAAAATACCCAACAGACATTACAGACCAAATCATCTCTTAGTTTTGTACCTATCTTATACAGATTGAGTATCCATTATCTGAAATCCGAAATGCTCCAAAATCTAATACATTTTTTATGGGCGGCTGAGATAGTGACACCTTGGCTTTCTAATGGTTTAGTGTACACAAACTTTGTTTCATGCACAAAATTATGTAAAATATTGTGTATAAAATTACCTTCTGGCTGTGCATACGAGGTAAATATGAAACATAACATGAATTTTGTGTTTAGACTTGGGTGTTATCTCCAAGATAGCTCATTATGTATATGCAAATATTTCAAAATCCAGAAAACCCCCGAAGAGTACTCAACCTGTACTAGAATCTAGTATGTATCATTCCATAAAATTCTTGTTTAGTTGTGGCACACTTACTGGATAAATGTCTAAGTAGACGGAGTTTATAAAATTTAATCTGATGAGCGTGCTAAACTTCTTCCTTAATTATTTTGCCTGATACTTGAATTTCTCTGGAAATGTTGCTTTTGACCATACTCAAATGTTGCTCAAATGTTGCTTTTGACCAACCATTGGTTGTGATGGAACACACAATAATGACAAAGTGTACTGATGAAAGCTGCCAACCATTTAGAATAAGTTAACCTAATTATGTTGTTTGTATGCTCTCTTCCTTTTTGTTGGTTACATGAACACAAGGCTGTGTGAAAGGGTACGTTGGGCTTCATTGGGGAGCAAAGCTTTAAAATAAATGATTCTGATGTTTACTTTTCTTCAGGATTACTATGGAATTACATTCCCTGCTCCTGCAACCTTGACGGGTAGAGAGGGAAGCCTTGCTAACAATCCTTACTCAGGTGAGTGCGAACTCCCCCTCATAAATTCTTAGTCCCTCAGAGAAAAGGTCATATTTAGCTCAATATAATAGCTGGGAGGTTGGGGTTCGGAATCAGTGGACTAAACCTTCAGGCGTTACTGGCCTTGTGCATCTGCAGTGTCACAGGTCTGTTGAATACATATTTGTTTATTTTTCTCTCCATTGGTTTGTGAAGTGTGTAGGGAATAGCTGTGTTCATGTCCCATGAACTGGCTGGCTGTTGTTAGAAGGCAAAAAGACAGGATCTTTTGCTCCTGTCCTATCAGGTTGCTTGTGGGATTTTGCAAAATGGGAGAGGAGTTATAGCAGGATTATGAAGCAGTACTAAAACATAATGAGGGTTCCATATAAATGCACTTTTTAAAATCTTCTCAATTTTAAATGCAATTAAACATTACTAAAGGTTTGTTTCTTGAAAGGAAAAAAAACCAACTTCTCACTCATTCCCACCTGGCCATGTTAGGCATATATTGAGAAGGTACTGTTGGCTTTCATCCCCCCCCCCCCTTTTCTTAGGGCACTAAGATGTCACTTGGGGTCTTTAGGGTGACTTCTACAATGGCTGTAAGAAACCTTTTCTGATCTTGCCTGCTAGCATTTTAAAAATTCACCAATTTAATGTTAAATGAAATGAGTGGTACTCCCTGAAAGTGTGGTTATTGCTCATGGAAAGTGACTGTAACCCTTTCTACAAATAGACATGTGCCCGTATCATTTGACAGTTACTATTTCTTACTTCTGCTCTGTGTGTGTGTGTGTGTGAGAGAGAGAGAGAGAGATAATGCAGAAGTTATAGAAAAGTCACTACAGTCTCTGGATCACAATGCATATAATCTAGACAATTTAGGACTGTTCTTTTAAAAAAGATCTAAAGGGATGATAAAACGTATGTCTGGATTAGACTACATCATATTGTATGTGTTCATGTTATGTCACCAAATGCTGTTCTGTTCAAGAAATACCCTGTGCATATAGAAACGAGAGGCAGAGGGGTTCTAGCCTCCCCTTTATGTTAATTTTCAATGTATTTTAATGGGTTTTTTATGTTAACATGTTTACTTTTTGTATGTGGGAAGTTTTTGTTGATTTGTTTTTCGTAGGAGATAACCCCACCATAAGAGCACCCACCCACCCCCGATGGTACAATTGGGATACTGGCCTGTGTTCATACTGCGGAGTTAGAGCAGCTTGATGCCATTTTAATTGTCATTGCTCCATCCTGTGGAATCCTGGGATTAGTAGTTTGGAGAGGGACTTAGAATTTTTCTAGTGAACTTCACTGAACTACAGCATTAGAACAGTTTGGCAGAGAATTCAGATAACCCCCTGGAACAACAAATCTCAGGATTCCATAGGATGGAGCCACGCTGTTTAAAGTGGGACCCAAGTGCTATATTTGTGTCATGTGGACACAACACACCACATAGTAAGCTAACATGATGGTGTGGTTTGAGAGATGGACTAGGACTCCAGGAGACTAAATCACCCTCTCTCAGCCTCAGAGGAAGGCAATGGCTGACCTCTGAAGGAATCTTGCCAATGAAAGCCAGAGTGATGTAGTGGTTTGAATGTTGGACTGGGGCACCACGGGACAGTGGAGCCCCAGTTGTGGTTTGGCCAGTTGTGCCAGAAACCCCTGTTGCATTTCCCTATGGTATAAGACAGGATTCAAATCCCTGCTTGTCAGTGGAAATCCACAAAGTTAGTGGTTCCCAAACTTTGGTCCTCCATATGTTTTGGACTTCAGGTCCCAGAAGGCCCAGCCAACTTGACCAATAGTCAGGAATTATGGGAGCTGATGTCTAAAACATTTGAAGGACCAAAGGTGGTGAAATACTGCACTAGGTGATCTCGGGGAAGTCACATTCAGCTTCAGAGGAAGGCAATAAACGATTGAATCTTGCCAAGAAAACTCCCATGATAGGTTCTTCTTAAAGTGGCCATTAACTGGAACTGGCTGAACTCACACCCATAAACCCTTGCTGTCCCTCTGATTCATCCTCCCTGCTCTTTAGGCCCAGGTGATAGGTGACCACTTCATAGTACAATCTGATGGATGCCTTTCATGGTGTTCTTACCCTCATCCCATTTCAGGTGATGTAACAAAATTTGGCCGTGGAGATTCTGCCTCGCCTGCACCTACCACTACTCTGGCCCAGCAGAACCAGACGCAGACCCACCACACGGCTCAGCAGCCCTTCCTCAACCCTACGCTGCCGCCCGGGTACAGCTACACCGGGTTGCCCTATTATGCCGGCGTGCCAGGAGTCCCCAGCGCATTCCAGTATGGGCCCACCATGTTTGTAAGTCTTAGGAATCCAAGTCACCCATGAGATTTTGCTTGGGTCTCCTCCAGAAGGGTCTTTGCCAAACTGAGAAGAATCTCTTGATGTGCGTGTTTTCAGACCTGCTTGGGATTTCAGTAACCACTGGCTGCAAGGTGTTGCACTCCAATAACCTCTGGAGGGGACATATAATCCCCATCCTTTCTGTACTTGCCAGTCATAAGTGACTGTTTTCCTAAATTGTTCCCCCTCTTCACCTTCTCTTCACCTATATCTGCAGGAGAAATTCAGGGATGAATAGTTAGTTCTTCAGATGCAAAACATTTTCTCTGATGCTCCTTTGTGGACCCTATACTTGTGTCAAGGGTACAATTCTGGAACTCAAAGTGTTTTACAAATTAAAGCAAGTACAATATAATTTAAAAGCATACAGAAGATCAGTATGAAAATTGGACTGAACTATTTAGCATCTCTGAAATAAAGTACAAGCAAAAGAGGATACATCAAGGAAAGGGCTGTCATTCTAGCCTTCCTAAGAACAGAGTTCCAGAGCCTAGGGGCAACCACTAAAAAGGCCCTGTCTAGATGCTGTTGGATTGCCATGCCCAGCATTCCTCACCATTGACTGCTGGCTAGGGATGGTGGGATTTGCAGTCTCACCTCTGGAGGGAGAATTCAGCCACATAGCCATGTTAGTCTGGAATATCAATCTGCAAATTTATAGCACCTTTGAGATTAACTGAGAGAAAGAAGTTGTAACACAGTCTTTTGTGGATTAGCTTCCCTTACTCGGATGCATGAAATGAACTAATACCCAGGAAGATCTTTTACAATCAGTTTGTATAAATAACTGTAGAATTTATATAGTCTCATTATACAGGTTCTTACTGGGTATTAGTTCATTCCACGCATCTTAAGAAAGGAAACCTAGTCTGTGGAAGCTTCAGCTATAACCAATGGAGGGTTGTGTGATTCTGACCCCTGAAATCCAGTAATGGACTGTGATCTACTGGTTGAAAGTCAGCATGTTTGTGCAAAGGTGTATTTTAAGTCCATAAGGGTAGATCTGCAGGGGTGGTTGTTAAAGAAGAAAACTAAAGCACTACAAATAATTAAGGCTTCTTCCTGGATGCAAGAGGACAATGGAAACCAGAGTGACTTTGAGGATTGCAGAAATCCCAACATATGGTTCCATAGCCAGTGTTGGTGTAGTGGATTGAGTGTTGGATTAGGACACTGGGAGACCAGGGTTCAAATCCCCGCTCAATCATGGATAACTAGTGAAATTGGTGAAGGCACACTCTCTCAGCCTCAGAGGAAGGTAATGGCAAACATCCTCTGAACAAATTCTGCCAAGAAAATCCTCTGATGGGTTTGCCTTACAACTGCCATAAGTCAGAAATGAATTGAAGGCATTTGACAACAAAAAGAACAGTAAGTAAAATGTTTGCAGACAAGTCTGTAAGATACAAAAACAAATTGATTTGAGGTGGATACTCCCTTCAAGCATTCTATATGAAAAAGGAAAAGAAGGTGGAGGTGTTTATGGGAGGTTGCTGGGAGTTTAAACAGGGAGGGTCTTTCACAACCTTCCACACTTTCGTATTTTTTATTAGTAGCATTTGTGGAAGGAGGCAATGGTGTCTGTGCTGCTGCTATGAGAATAGTTCTCAGCCAGTTAACACAATGATAAAAACTGGGATTCAGTTTAGATAAATATATAGTAGAATCTGGAGAGGATTGTGTCCCTAGTTCATTTGCTACTCTCTCTTCAGATTTTGTTTCAGCATACTTTAAAAAAGAACACAGATCTTGCCTGTGAGTAGACCAGGTCATCTTCATGCCCCAATTAGGGTGATCTTGTGCTTTTTCAAAAGGTGTCACTCTCTTAAGTGTCTTGAGATGTGATGGGCTCCTTTCCCTGCAGAGCTTGAAAAAAAGTAACTTGTGATCTGGCCCTCACCTTGCATTGACCTGGAACAGGTGTTGATGCACAGTTTGCTTTGGGTTTCTCTGTAATTTGTTTCTGAACTGTGAGGCATAGCTCCTTGCAAGAAATATGATCTCCTTTGACATTCCATTTGCAGTTGCTGTTGTGACTTGTCCGTTTCACATACTCTCTGCTTTCATTCAGGTTCCTCCAGCGTCAGCCAAGCAGCACAGTGTTGGCTTGAACACCGCCTCAACGCCTTTCCAGCAGGCGAGCAGTTATGGGCAGCACAGTTATGCAGCAGGTAACTGTACCAAGTTCTGCTATTCCTTCTGTATGCACAGAGCAGGTGAAAGAGGGAGTCACTGCCATTCATGTTTGTGTATGGCCTAGTTGTGCAGCTTAGTGCTGGATGCTCTTTTCGTTTTTCCCTTGCTGTTGTTTTTTAACAAGTATGTTTGTCTTGGTCATGATTAAAGGACATTGAATCATAGGGCTGGAAGAGACCCTGTGACAATGAGCATAATTTCCTTTTTTAAATTAATATTTATTTGCTTTTCGACATATAACAATAACAGATTGTAGACATTATATATACAAATAAAGACATCAATCTACATATACTATACACTACACATACTTACAGAAATAAACGAGACTTACAAGAGTAAATAACTTATACTTTCCTAAAAAACCTTATCTTCATAAAAACATATAACAAAATGAAACATGACTTTCTTCTACTTGTGTTTTATCCATCTGTCATGATTACTGCATACTTTATATTGACTAATTTTTTTAGCTTCGTAAGTTAATTTGACTTAATTATATTCCCTTAACCTTCTTTTACCATTTTCTTTGAGTAAGCAGTTATTCTTTTCAAGTTTGAGATACGAGGGGGCATCCAAAAGTTTTAATGATCACCTTTTAAAAAAAATTGACAGAAAGTTTGTTTTGATTTGTAGTTGTTAACTTATCTCTATGTAGTCACTATCTAGATTTACACATTTTTCCCAGTGTATCTTGACCCTCCAAATACCTGATATTGTAGGTCTGCAGATTGCGCCTTACGAGGAGGTATCGTAAAGTCATCATTGGTCCCTAAGTGCACGTTGCTGAGAAAATCAGCTCATTGTGTCCTTAATAATCATCATCATCATCATTATAATAATAATAATATTTATAGCCCGCCCAATCACTAGAAATCCAAGCGCGTTACAACAGATTAAAATACACAAAACACAATAAAATACAGAATTATCCCTTCCCACCCACCCCCTTCCCAAGCTAAAATGCAATTAAAATAATCTCAAATTAAAACAATAAAAATACAATGGTATTAAAATTAGGCAACAACCTTGTTAAACGGGGCAATAAGATCATGCCATGGTTGTGCTGTGTAGGGAGCGAAGTCAGGTTGGGAAGGCCTGCCAGAAGAGATCCGTCTTGAGGGCCTTCTTGAAGGCTCCAAGAGTGGAAATATTGCGGATCTCCCCTGGCAGGTTGTTCCATAGCTGTGGAGCAGCAGTAGAAAAGGCCTTCTGGGTGACTGAAGTTAACCTGGATTTTTTCAGTTGAAGTAGGTTCTTCCCAGAGGACCTTAAGGTGCAGGACGGACAGTATGGAAGAATGCATTCCCCTAAGTATTCTGGACCCAAACCATTTTGGGCTTTAATGGTGATCACCAACACCTTGCTTGTACCTTGCCCAGAAACTAATTGGCAGCCAATGAAGGGACTTCAGGACCGGTGTTATATGGTCATTACAAGAAGTTCCTGTAATCAACCTGGCTGCCATATTTTGTACAAGCTGGAGTTTCCGAACTTGGCACAAGGGTAGTCCTATGTAGAGCACATTGCAGAAGTCCAATCGAGAGGTTACCAGTGCATGTACAACTGTTTCAAGGTCTCCCAGCTCCAGGAACGGGTGCAGCTGGCATATCAGCCGAAGCTGATAACAAATGCTCCCGACTGTAGCATCCACCTGGGCTGACAGCTGGAGCGACGAGTCAAGGAGCACCCCCAAGCTGTGGACAGAGTCCTTCAGGGGAAGTGTGACGCCATCCAGAACTGGCTGATATAACTCCATTCCTGGATTCCGGTTTCCAATAGCAAGTACCTCCGTCTTACCTGGATTCAACTTGAGTCACTACATCAGTCCGAGACATAGAGAAATATATTTGGGTGTCATCAGCATACTGATAACACCCCGCCCCTTGTCTCCAGATGATCTCACCCAGCTGCTTCATGTAAATGTTAAACAGCATTGGGGACAGAATTGCACCTTGAGGATCGCCCGATTTGAGCTCCCTCTTGGCTGAATAACTGTCCCCAAACAACACCATCTGGAACCTACCTGAGAGGTAGGAATGGAACCACTGTAGTGCAGTGCCACCGATTATTTTTGTGACTGGCTGTGCCAGAAGTGACTGAAGTGTAAAATCCCCGATGATTTTTGTGACTAGCTATGCCAGAGGTGACTAAAGTGTAAAATCCTTGTCAGGCACAGTTTGCAGACTTCTACAGTAATAGTATTTGGAGGGTCAAGAAACGCTGGGGAAAATCTGGATGGTGTTTTCTAAATAATCATAAAATATATTCCAAGCTTTTTAAACACTTTCTTCAGTTTTCCCTTTCATCCAATATGCCATCACATCCATCTCAGCCATTTCATAAGCTTTGATTAACCATTGTTCTGTTGTTGAATTTTCCTCTGTTTTCCAAGCATAATTTCCAAGCAGGCAGGACTTTGGAGGCTTTTGCAAATTGGGCTGGCAGGTGGGAGGGAAGTGAATCCATTGGGAATTTGTCCTGCAGTGGAAGTGAAGAGGAAGATGAGGCCTCTGTCCAATTAGATTGCTTAGTTCAACTTTTCCCAACCCAGTGCCCTGAACCAGCAGAAGTCTCCTGCACAGTGGAATGTTTTCCTTGTTCGCTTACTTTATAACTCTTAAGTGTGGCAAGAATAATAGTCCTTCAAAGGCACCTGCTGTAGGTATTAAAAAGAGATCAGAAAACAGTAAGGAGACAAACAAGCTCCATGTGCTCTGAGATATTCGTTTGTTCAGTTCTTTTAAAAAGCCCAACACGTTTCAGCCTTAATAAGAAAAGGGTTTCTTCAGGGGTCTTCAACAGAAATCACTGAAGTTGAGAACACTCTCCAAAACACAGGACTATTGATTATCAATTATTATCTTGGAGCATGTGGAGCTTGTCATCTTACTGTTTTCTGCAGATATTAAAGAAGCAATCTCTGCTGGTGATAGTAGAGGGAGTCAGGACTATGGTAGTCTCGCCAGAAAATTGCTCTGTAGCCTGGAGGGGTGTACATTGCTATCATATATGGAACAACTTGACTGTTCTGAGAGCCATCAGCTCTATCTGCTGCTAGGTTGCAGGGGTTGCTTTCGCCCTCTCCACATCTTTGGTATTCAGATTTGAAGGTTCTTCACCCTTATTGCAGTGGGTGGGGAAAAGATGCCTTGGCTTCTGGTTGCCTTCTCTCCCAATTCTTGAAGGATCAAGTGGGGTGGAGTACGTGTATGTTTACATGATATCAGGTCAAAGGGGAGGCACATGTGAAGAAGAGACAGCATTTTCCTGTTCTAATGGCACAGCTTAGTGCAGTTGGTTCCAAGCCTGTGGGAAGCTGAGGGGCAACGACAGAAAGGTACAAAAGCATGCATGTCCTCCCCAGGGGAGTACCCTTTTATACACTCTGTAGTTCACACCCAGATCTGGCACTGCATGGCTTCTACAAGGCCCTTTATTACTAGGCCATTGGGTGTTAAAAGTATCAGATAAGACCTCCTCAGCATGTTCTGGGTGGATGATTTGTGGGGGAAACTATCCAAAAAGTGTATTTTGGAGACTTCCTTCAGAAGAAAGTTCTGACATACACTCTGATCCATCTCAGGAATGAAAGTTAGATGGCTTGAAACTCTATTTCTGATATTGAAAAAGAAGGTGTGAGAACAAGTTTCACTCTGCCCGTTGGAGGCAATTCCACACTGACATTTTTTACTTGGTGGCTAAGCAAGGTGCCTCTTTTCACAAGCCAACCTTACACATGCAAATCTGGCTCTTCACTTTTCTTGTGCAGGCTTGCAAATGCAAATGAGTGACTGGGTTCATTAAACCATTCACCACAAAACATTTTTCCAGCTCTTGGAAGGACTGACTGGAATGCATTCAAAAATTATCCTTAACATTGTTCCAAATGATTTTTAAAGGCTATTTCTTGTTCCTTCCTTATGTGCATCCTGGCATTCTTCCAATAGGGTGTGTTTCTAAGTGTACACAAATGCTCATTTTTATCCCCACAGCAGTCCTATGATCAGGTTCAGTTAAGAGTGGTTGGCTGAAGTCTGTCCAGTAAACTTCAGGGTGAGTGAGGGCTTTGTTCACATACCATTTTCACCAAGCCCAGGCTGTACTGGTATTACCTTGTGCAGTGTTGTCAGGCATGGTTCTGCTAGTGACCACCAGGGATTTAAAGTATACTCACATCTTTCCTTCAGAGCCAGCCACCGGATCTGGTGAAAGAGTGTCAAGAACTGCTCTTGCTCCCCACCATTCAGTGATCCAGTCTTCTGTGCATCAAGCAATAAAATTTTATTCCAGTAATCATAGGTATTATCATAGTAATCATAGTAATCATAGGTATTAGCAAGAAGTAATCATAGTAATCATAGGTATTAGCAAGAAGATGTCAGTAGTATCATTTCCATACATCTGCCCAATATTCTCTTTACCCTGCCCTTCAGTTTTGCAGGCTTTTTTTTTTTTTACAATTTGTCCATAAATCAGTACAATTCTGTATACTACCCTTCTTAACCAGCTTACAATTATTTTTAATTAGACGGTTCCCTGCCCTCAGACTTACAATCTAAGAAGACACAACACAAAAGGAGAAGGGAATGGTGGTGGGGAAGGGGATCAGGTCAAGCAGTTTTTCTCTCCCTCTGAGGCCTGGACTAAGGCAGATGGACTGGAGGGAGGGCTCGGCTTCTTAATCCAGGACAGGCCCGATGGAGTTTGGCCTGCCCTTTCACTCCCTCCTAGGCCAGATGGTGGTGTCAGGAAGGAGGGCTCTTCAACCTGAGGCCAGGCCCGATGGTGTTGCTAGGCCTGTCCTTTCACTCCTTCCTAGGCCAGATGGTGTTGCCATGGAGAGAGGGCACTTCAACTTGAGGCCAGAGAATGCCCTGTGGGAAGTTGTCAACAATCTAGTGTTGGTACATTCCAACAGATTCTTCCCCTGAAGTTCTGAGAGTGCAGGGCGGATTGTGTAGGGAGAGGCATTCCCTCAAGTAACTTGGGCCCAAGCCATATAGGGCTTTAAAGATTAAAACCAACACTTTGTATTGCGCCTGGAAGCTAATCGGCAGCCAGTGTAGCGATCTTAGTATGGGGATAATATGATCTGTTTTTGATGAACCAGTAGCCAATCTGGCTGCTGCATTCTGGATCAACTGAAGCTTCTGAACCTGGTACAAAGGTAGCCCCATGTAGAGCGCATTACAGAAATCTAAACGAGAGGTTACCAGTGCAATGTACCATTGCTTCAAGGTCCCCTGTGCCTAAGTGGGGACGCAGCTGGCGTATCAGCCGAAGCTGATACCATGCACTCCTGGCTATCACCTCCACCTGGAGGGACGAATCCAGGAGTACTCCCAGACTGTGAACTTTGTCCTTTAGGGGAAGTGTGACCCCATCTAGGACACGTTGATAAATCTCCATCCCTGGGCTGGGGGAACCTATCGCCAGTACCTCCATTTTCTCTGGAATCCACCTGATTTTGTTTTCCCTCATCCAGCCCATTACTGACTGTACAGGCATTCAGAGGAGAAATGCCATCCTTGTTTTGTTTTTTTTAATTTGTTCACAACAATTTAAAAAGTAACTTACATTGAACACCATATTAACACAACAAACATAATATACAAACACCAACATGAGCAGACATAAACATCTAACCATTCTATACTAAAGGAGAGAAGCCATCCTTCGTCACTGCAGCAGTCATTATACAATATAGAGAAATGTATTTGGGTGTCATCAGCATACTGATAACACCGCACTCCATGTCTCCAGATGATCTCTCCCAGTGGCTTTGTGTAAATGTTAAATAGCATGGGAGACAGGATGGTGCCCTGCGGGACACCAGATGTCAACTCTCTTTTACGAGAGCAGCTGTCTCCCAGCTTCACCATCTGGAATCTGCCCGAAAGGTAGGAACAGAACCACTGGAGCACAGTGCCCCCTATTCCTAACTCTTTCAGGCATTCCAGAAGGATATCGTGGTCAATGGTATTGAATGCCACTGAGATGTCCAAAAGCACCAAGAGTGTCACACTTCCCCTATCAATGCCCAGACGGAGATCATTGACCAAGGCGACCATGGGCGTTTCAACTCCGTATCCCGTCCTGAAGCCGGTTTGAAATGGGTCTTAGATAATTGGCTTCATCCAAGATGGCTTGGAGTTGGAAGGCAACTGCCCTCTCAATCACCTTGCCCAAGATTGGTAACAAGGAGACCGGCCTATAATTATTTCTTATCAAGGAGTCCAGGGAGGGCTTTTTCAGAAGTGGTTTAACCACAGCTTGTTTAAGCTCAAGTGGAAATTTGCCCTCCCTGAGGGATGCACTGATGATAACTTGGAGCAATGTCATCACCGCATCCCCTCCTTGGGCGGTCAACAAGGAAGAGCAGCGATTGAGAGGGCATGTTGTCTTCCTAATACATCCAAGGAGCTTGTCCACTTCCTCAGTACTTACAAACTCAAAGTGATCCAGTCTAACAGTATTCACTGAGTCACTGGACACCTCTTCTATTGTTTCTGTGCTAATGCTGGCGTCTAGATAGGCCCTTATCTGAGAGATTTTATTGGCAAAAAAGTCATTAAAAGTGTCACAGCAGGCATTGGTAGATTCTAATAATAGAATCATAGAGTTGGAAGAGACCACAAGGGCCATCCAGTCCAACCCCCTGCTATCAAAGCATCCTTATTGACAGATGGCCATCCAGCCTCTGCTTAAAGACCTCTAAGGAAGGAGACTCCACCACCCTCCAAGAGAGTGTGTTCCACTGTCGAACAGCCCTTACTGTCAAGAAGTTCCTCCTAATGTTGAGGTGGAATCTCTTTTCCTGCAGTTTGCATCCATTGTTCCGCGTCCTAGACTCTGGAGCAGCAGAAAACAAGCTTGCTCCCTCCTCAATATGACATCCCTTCAAACATTTAAACAGGGCTATCATATCACCTCTTAACCTTCTCTTCTCCAGGCTAAACATCCCCAGCTCTCTAAGTCGTTCCTCATAGGGCATGGTTTCCAGACCCTTCACCATCTTAGTTGCCCTCCTTTGGACACGTTCCAGTTTCTCCACATCCTTTTTGAATTGTGGTGCCCAGAACTGGACACAGTATTCCAGGTGGGGCCTGACCAAAGCAATAATGGGTTCAGGGTGGGAGGAGGTTGAATTAGCTCTGAAAAGCTCTGCTGGACAAGACTCTGCTGATGCAATACGTGTAGCATAGAACGAATTCTTTGCTGCTTCTATTGCCATGCTGTAGGACTTTAATAAGTTCTCTAGGAGTGTCTTCTCAGATAAATGGCGGTGTTTGCGCCAGCAGCGTTCTAGTCGTCTCACGTCTCGCTTCATCCTATGAAGATCTTGGGTATACCATGGTTTCTTATTAGAAGCGAGTCGGAGAGGATGCTCAGGAGCAATGCTGTTTATGCTCGGGGGTGGGGGAGGTTTAGGGTTTGATTTTACTGTAACTTCAGTGTATTTTATTGTTGTAACCCGCCCGGATTCTTCGTGATTGGGCGGGCTAGAAATAAATCTATTAATAATAATAATAATAATAATAATACTTTTTATTTATACCCCGCTTTTCAGCCAAGGCTATCAAAGCGGCTTACAATTTGTTAATTAGACATTTCCCTTACATAGAATCACTCTAAAAAGACATGAAACAAAAGGAAAAGGGAGAGGTGGTGGGGAAGGGGGAAAGTCCAGCATATCTTCTCTCCCTCAGAAGCCTGGACCATGGCAGATGGATTGGAGGGAGAGCTCTTCTTCTTTTTAGGCAAGGCCTGCTGGAACTGGCTTGCCTTCTCTCCCTAAGATGGTGGATTATTATTATTATTATTATTACTACTACTACTACTACTACCCTGGCAAGGTCGGTGTTCCAGGTATCAACCAGGGCATCAACAGAGTCGTTGTCATTCCCAACCATGTAACTCTCTAGGGCTTCTTGGAACCTTTTGGGTTCCATCAACCTTCACAGGCAGACCATCTTAATAGGTCCTCCACCCCCGAGGGGGATATGGGTAGTGGCCTTTAGTTCCACCTTGACCAGGAAGTGGTCCATCCATGACAGGGCAGTAGTACCAATGACTTCTACACACGGATTTTCCTGATTCGTGCAAAAGACCACATCGAGTGTATTACCGGCACAATGGGGACAGGCCCATGGTAGTCATGGAATCCATGAACTCTGAGCTCCACCAGTCAGATTTACTGAGCCGGCCTCAGCAGGGATGTTGAGGTCCCCCAGGACAAGAAGCCTGGGAGACTCCAGCACCAACTCCAAGACCAGCTGTGTCAGCTCGGTCAGGGAGTCTGTTAGGCAACGGGGTGGTTGGTAGGCCAACAGAATCCCCAAACTGTCCCTAGTCTTCAGGGTCAGGTAAATACACTCGATGTGGTCAGTTTTACGGATAGGTCTCCTGGTAAGGTTGATAGTACTTTTATGGACCAAGACCACCACCCCCCACCCACTTTTCCTAACTTGCTCTGGACGGTATACCCGGCTGGGAGGACCTTGACCCCACGTCACATTGCTGTCCTCACCCAGCCAGGTTTCTGTGATACAAGCCAGTATTCAAACTGTTAAACATTAACCCTAACTATTAAAGATATATATAAACCAAATCAACCAATTCATGACAGTGTCAATGAGATTCTGACAAGGAGGACTGTTCAACTGCCCTCTTCCTTGCACCCTGATTGGAAGTTGAACAGATCTCCTTTGCCCTATCTGGTGGATAGCTCTTGAGGTGGACTAGGTGGGTCTGGCTAGGAGGTGTCAGTTAGACAG
The DNA here is from genome assembly GCA_034509955.1 of Urosaurus nigricauda. Lineage (NCBI taxonomy): Eukaryota > Metazoa > Chordata > Lepidosauria > Squamata > Phrynosomatidae > Urosaurus > Urosaurus nigricauda. The sequence continues at coordinate 6,278,518 of JAOEGL010000002.1, forward strand.
ACACAACTTATTTACATAGTTACAATATTGCTTGGTATGCAAAGAGATCTTGTAGCACCTTGAAGACTTAACTGAAAGAGAAGTTGGCAGCATGAGCTTTCATAGACTTGAGTCTATTTCCTCAGATGCATTTGGTGGAATGCAGAGTCCAGGGACAGACCTGTATAAGCAGTCTGTGTGTGAGAATGTTCATAGGAATGCAAAATGTGGTAGGTGTGGAGATGAGGTGACAAGTTCAGTTTTAACGATCATCTTGGGGGACAAGGCAGGAGGAAGGATGTTGCCTAAAACCAAGGTGAGTAGATAACCATATGAATGAGTATTGGGACGTAGTGTGAGAACTGAAAAGAAGATGTGATGAACTGGCCAAGAGAGCCCCCATGAGGCTGGAGGGTTAGCTAGTGTTATAATATGTGTAGTGTGCCAGAAAAAAAACTTAGTTAGGTTATGCAAAGATAACTTAAGTACCTGCTGGAGGATTCTGGAGCTCCTCTGTAATAACCACAAGTATGCCTTCTCTTGCTCTTCCACCAGGCTATGATGAACTAACACAGGGAACGGGCGCTGGAGATTACACCAAGGGAGGTTATGTGGGCTCCTCTCAAGCACAAAACAAGTCAACTGGCAGCGGACCAGGAAAAGGTAATTTTGATGATGACCACAATGTATTGCACTTTACTCTTCTGCTGTGGCTTTGGGAACCTTGGAGCAATCACTTTATAAATGTAATTAAGTTATTAATCTCTCACTTTGAGTCTGAAGACTTTGAGGGTGTTGCATAGACTGTTCAAAATGGTTTTAAAATGCATGAATAAATAAAACGTGTCTTAGAAGCAGTAGCACAATGAAGTACAATGGATCCTTGGTATCCTCTGGGGTTTGGTTCCAGAACTCTCCATGGATGCCAAAATCCATGGATGATCAATTACATTCAGTGGTGTAGTAAAATGGTAAAATTAATGTATTCTGAGGATGGTTGAATCTGTGGATATGGAGGGCCGAGTGTAAATAGAGGCATGTCTCCCAAATAAACAGACTTGCATCAAAGGCATTGGCCTCTTGAATATGAAATGATTATCATCATGGCCAGTATCTTTCATGTAAGCCTAAGGAATTGGTGTTTTCTTCCTGGAGAAGGCATTCATAGCAGGACAGCCTAATCAATTTGGCTGTTTGCATGAAGGAACCGTGGAGATTTTATGACCTTGTTTTTGGCAGAGTTTTTCAGCTCAATATTTAAAGCAGGGGAATGGGCTGGGGCTGTCTTGGGTAATGGCTGCCCTTTATTTTGGGCAGATGGATCCTTCCAGCTCCTGATACTGACAAAATTGCTGTTATCGCACAAGAGGCTGGTTTGACTCCGTTCTCGACTCCCCCCCCCCCCCACACACTCTTATTATAGGAGCTCCATTTCTGTCCTTTGACCCTGGGCTGAAATAGTGCTGTGACTTCAGTTCTTGCAATGCCTTGCATCTGAAGCAACTTCACAGAATAAATTTTTTTCTTGTCCCCTAAAAGCATCACACCATGTGGCTCAGGAGGGTACCTCCAAAACATGCTTCTGGTGGGGGTTGGTGGGATGGCTCCAGAGGAAGGGGAGGAGGAAACTAGAAATCTTTTTTCCATTAATGTTTAAAAGGTAATTTAGGATCCAAGCCAATTAAATTAACATAAGAGATATCCCTCGCTCTTGTCTACACCCATTGGTCTATGCAGTGGGTATGTAATCAGAATAAGTAGGTTTTATTTTTCATACTTGAGAGGGGGGAAATAAAGGCTGGTACTAAGCCAGCCTTTATTTATAACTCAGTCAGAAGTTATGTAACTTAGCACCTTCCCTGAAATTTCTGTTTTGCTGACAAAAGAGAAGACAGATTCAAGAAATGAGTAGCTCCTGTGAGGACTAGGCAGGAAGAGACCTCTGAAGAAGGGGGTTCATTGTCTTGTGTGGTTCAAGAGGTCCCAGGAGTGAGGACTTTTGACTCATGACCTTTGTCTGTTCTCTTAGCTGATCCTCCATCTTCAATGTTTTACCTTCCTACAGGTGTTTCTGTGACCTCAAGTAACACAGGTGTGCCTGATATTAGTGGCTCAGTCTACAACAAGACTCAGGTGAGGTGTCACCACGTTGGCATCTGTACTGTGCCAAGGCTTCTGCTGGTTTTGGCTCCTTTGTTGTTGACATTTTGTAGGCACTTGACGACTTCCCAGCCCCCAAAGTGATGATTCCATCATTCAGCTTCCTTACTGTCTACCGCTGCTGCTACTCTTACTATTACTGCCAGTTGTTGTTGTGGGTTGGCATTCTGTGTTGCTGTTATGGATTTGTAACCTGCTTCTGATTTTCACAGCTTTGCTTTGAGGCGGGGGTGGGGGGTGAGGCTGGAAAGTTCCTCCTCTTTGCACTCAGATTGGCAGCTAAACAGGTCTCTTTGCTGGCTGGTTAAGGTGGGCTTAGCTAAGATGTGACGGTCAAGCAAAGAGATATTACTTAGTTACATATTCACAATTAAATAGGTGATGTAGAATGCCTGTATACAGTGGGCCCTCAGTACCCTCTGGGGCTTGGTTCCAATGGATACTGGTATCTGTGGATGTCAAAATCAGTGGATGCTCAAGTCCCATTAAATACAATGGATAGTAAAATGGTGTCTCTCATAAAAATGGCAAAAATCAAGATTTGCTTTTTGGAATTTGTATCTTTTAATATTTTCAAACTGTAGATAAATCCATGGATATGGAGGGCCGACTGTACATGTGACACCGGAGAGAGTGCCTGTTAGTCTTGAATATTACTTTCTGCAGCTTAGCTGCTTTCTTTTTGAGTCATCTGCTGCCCATTCTCAAAAATAACCCTTAAATTAATAATTGTGCCTGTGTGGGGGCTTGTAAAAACAGGTGGGATGAATGTTTGATTGTTCATGTGTTTGTCCTCCTTTGCCCAGACTTTTGACAAGCAGGGATTCCATGCTGGCACCCCACCCCCATTCAGCTTGCCATCTGCCCTTGGCTCCACGGGCCCTCTGAATCCTGGTGCTGCTCCTGGCTATGCTCCGGCTCCGTTCCTTCACATTCTGCCAGCCCACCAGCAGCCTCATTCCCAGATGCTGCACCATCACCTTCAACAGGATGGACAGGTGAGTTCCCAAGGATAGGCAAGCAGCAGCAGGCAGAGAGTGCCCAGACATTGTCTGCAGAGCCACCATTGAGTAGCCAGCTGGAGAGCTTAATCGGATGTCCTACAGCAGTGCATCTTATGCTCTCTGATGCAGGAGAAAGGCATTGTTTTCCCCCTCTATGCCAGGGACCAGTGCCATATTTGCATCCATGGGGTACATCTGTTTTTTGCCTGGAAACTTTCCAAGGATTGGCAGCAGTCCATGGACCACCACTTCAACATTACAGAATGCCCTGAGCCCAGATGGAAGAGGTGGGGTGCCAGGATGTCACAGGTGGCATTTTTCATGCTTCTTAATTTGCACAAACATCTCTGTTTCTGTCTCCTCAAAACAAGTACTATCAAGGTAAAGTGGAGACACAGCATGCTAGTAATCAAGTCTGCCATCCAGAGAATGAGAGATGCCTTGTGCTGACAAGGAATGTAACTTTAAGCTCATAGATAAAGTTGCACAGTGTTTGTATAATGCCCCCTTGTTTGTGAATTGTGATGCCGTGCAACATGGAAGCACAGTGCAGATCTGCATACACATGCACAGCCCTATTCCTACAGCGAACTGAATGCGGTGACTGCATAAGACAAAAAGGGGAACATAAGGCTACAGTAAGAACCTGGCCGTTGTATTATAGCTTTGGTCATTGCAGAGGGAGGAAGGGAACACCAGTCCCCACTGTGACCCAAAAAAGGTGTACTCCGGCCTACACTGGACTTGGGTTTTCCATATATCGCTAACAAGATGCTAACAAATGGTAACAGTGGCAGTTGAATCCATTGCCATTCCAGGTTGTCTCACAGCAGAAGTTGGAAAAGTCAAAGGATATGTGGGGACAAACACATCTGCAAGGCCCTGTATAGGTCTGCCAGGTTGTCTCAGGTTCCCTTTGTAAAGCAGCTCATGTGAAAAGGGATTTGTGGGGCAGTCAGCTGCAACAGCTGCAAATGAGTGTACATTTGTGTGGTGATGGAAGGGTGACTGCACAGCAATTCTCAGGCTGGCTGAAGGAGCTATTCACAGCAATGCAGAATGGAAGGGACTCATCTAATCCAACCCCTTTCCATGCAGGAATAGACAGCTAAAGTATTCCTGAAAGATGGCCATCCAACATGTGTTTGAAGACTAAAGGGGGAGAGTCCACCATCCTCCAAGGCAGTCCATTTCACTGTGAACAACTCTTAACAAGAAGTTCTAAATTTACCTGGATTATTTTTTGGGAGCGGGGGTAATTTGAATCCACTGTTTTATGTCCTACAAGTTTGCTCTTCTACATGATAGCCCTTTAGGTATCTAAATATGACTGTCATGTCACCACTCAGTCTTCTCTTTTCCAAGCTAAACATACGAACAGTGAAAATTATTTGAGCAAAGCCCTCATCACCTCAATTTTCATATTGCTCTGTTAGGAGTTAGGAGACTCCGATAAATCCATCCTCTCCCCCTCGTCTCTTTCCAGGGTGGATCCGGGCAGCGCAGTCAGCCCAGTGCCATGCAGCAGAAGTCTCAGGCTACTAAAACCGCCTACGGAACGTCTCCATACTGGACGAACTAACTCCAGACGTGGAAGAAGGGGGGAGGAGGGAGGGAGAGAAGACAGTGAGGAGCTGCTGGTGCCCGTTCTTGGACTCCCACATCGGCCGGGAGAAGATCTTTGGGAAAGGAGGGGGGTAGGTCAGGGCACCCCATCTAAGAGCCCGGTAGCCCATGTGGGGAGAATGGCAGCCGCCCTCCTCCGTGCGTGTGACTCCTAGCCCGCTTCCTCTATGATTTGCTGTTGTATGTAATATATTTATGTATGTATTTGTAAATGTAATAGAGCCTAACAGTGGTTTCTGCAAAAAAAAAATTTTTTTGAAGAGTGTTTATTTCCTTCTCTGTCAGAAGCTCTAACCTGACAGCTGCTCCTGCTCCTCTTTCAGACCCGAGGCCGCCTTTCTCTGGATTTTTGTAGTTTTGAGGACTTCATACATTTCTCAAAGGACAAAGTGTGCTATTTTTTTTTAAAGTTGTGGATCCAGAAACTTCCAATTTAAAATCAGTTCTTAGCTCATGCAAATGGAAAAGCTCCAAGAAGAGCGGAAAAGAGTTCTTGGTTTCCTCCTAGTCTCTTATGTGTAACTTTTGTTGTCTTAAGAGGCTTTCTCCTCTTTGTCCCATTTCTGTCATCATGAGGATTTAATATTCATAGGTAGCTGCCCATGGCAGCGTCACAAGTTTTTGTTTTCTTTTTCATTAGGGAAATTTATAAAACATCTATTTTATAAACAAAAGCATTTCATTTCTCTACCCCACCCTCTCCATTTCTTATCATCCCTATACCCAGGACCATTTAGCATTCTCTAGTGTCAAACTCAACTGAAATTTTTTAAACCAGAGGATGCACACATTGTATTTTGTGATTCCTCATTCCCTTGGTCTGGGCCCTATACTACATTGGCATGACCAGTGTTATCATCTCTAGCGCTTTCACCCTGGTTCCTCCTCTCCCCTCCCCTCCATTTTGTGAAGGGTTAAAAAAAAGGCCCTGACGGTGTGCGTTTCTGTGGAGCCTTCCCTGTCCCCCACGCTTTGTTATTTGGACCTGTGCGTCATGTCAGAGAAGTAGCAAGACCACCCATATCAACCTACTCAATAATGAGTTCCCCATACGTGGATGCTTCTTGCGTGCCTTCAAGTTGTTTCCGACTCACAGCGTCTCTAAGGTAAACCTTTCACCAGGTTTTCTTGGTAAGATTTGCACGGAAGGGGTTTGCCTTTGCCTTTCAGAGTGAGTTGCCCAGGGGCACCCAATGGGTTTCTGTAGCCCGGTGGGGATTTGCACCCTGGTCTCCAGAGCTGTAATCCAATGCTCAAGCCACTATACCATACTGGCTCTCAAATGGAAGCTAGTACCAATGATATAAAATGCTTGCATATAAGATCTGGAGGGACTCCACATCTTCCTCAGGATCTCTGATTCCCCCCAAGTTTATTACCTACCATGTTGCTCACATGGAGTCAGTATTTTTGCAGGGCTGGCCCAGATGCCTCTGGTGGTGAATTAAAAGTCCATCAGCGGACATCCCATGGCTGGGGGGGGGGGGGGAGGACAGAGATGATAAATAGATGATAAATAAATAGAACATGCTGGGCCTCCTGGGATGAGAAACTTCCAAAACTGGGAAAGCACAAACCATTTCTAGCTGTGTAGTTAACAGGATTGCAGAATCCAAGGAGGCAGACTAGCAAAGCAACCAGCTTTCAAAATAGAGGGGATGTCTTCACACAGTGAAAAGGAATGTTTTTTATCATATACCATTTAAATCAATTCATGAGGAATCTTTGTGGCCAAAGATATAAGAGGAACAAACCTTCCTGTCACCTTTATGTGAGTTTCTTTACTGAGAACCATTCAGTTCATGAAATAGCAGTTAGGTGGTATATGACTAGAACAAAACCTAGAATTGCAACAGTGGATATACAGCAGCATTCCCAAATTTTAGGTTGCTTTATTGGCCTAAATACCTTAAAGGTACCAGATCCCATCTGATCTTGGAAGCTAAGCAGGGTTAGTACTTGGACAGGAGACCACCAATGAATCCAAGGCACTAGAAGCTATATTTCTGAGGAAAGAACTGGCAAAACCACCTTTGAGTAATCCTTGCCTAGGAAACCTTTTGGCATCCATGTGGTTGTCATAAGTTGACAAGTGACGAAGGCGCGCACACACACACATGCATATAGTGGTTATTGGCCATTTGCTGAGGCCCCTTTGATAAAACTACCTAGTGCAGTATTTTAAAACCTTGCTGTTTTAACCATTTCCCACCACGACTTCCTATTTCATGCCAAAGAAACTTTTAAGACTATGTCTAACTACCAATACATGGCCTAGCAACCCCTTAAGATAGCCATGTGTGAAGATGAGAGTTTGTGTCCAAAACCCACCATCCATTGCAACATAACTATGCGGCAAGATCTGCTGCAATCCCACCATTGAAGAACAGTGTGATAATCTCCCTTGTGAGAGCAGCTGGAAGTTTATGGCTGTGGAGGCTTCTTTATAAGGGCTTGTTCAGGTTTCACACCACTTTATGAGCAGCTGTTGAATCTAGCCCAGTGACCCACAAACTTGAGTCCTCCAGGTGTTTTGGACTTCGACTCCCAGAAGCCCCAGCCAAGAGTCAGGAACTCTGGGTGCTGAAGTCCAAAATACCTGGAGGGCCAAAGTTTGGGAACCGCTGCCGTCCCATCCCTCTCTTGGCTCATGGCTGATTGTCTCATCCTTGCAGGGCCAGATTTATCACTCAAGCCAGCGTTGGTCTCACCGCCCCTACGTGGCTTGGGTATTTTAATGGCATTAGGGTGAGGTGGGAAGGAGGTATGAGGAACTCATTGCTCCTATACCAAGGTAAAATTGTAAGGCTTTTAACTGGTAGCACCTTGGGTCAGGAAGAGAAGAATAAAAATTCAAGCCACACAGGAGCTGAGATCCTGCCTCTGCACCGCCAAATAGCTGTGGAGCCCTGGGAAGGGAAGCTTGTACCCCATCCCAAAAGGCATTCGGTGGGTGCATTCACTAACAGGATGGCAGCCAGCGTTACGCATTAAGGTTTTGGGCAAAATCTTTTGTTAGCTCAGGGTTACATCAATGTAAATCCTTTTGGGGGGCATTGCAGAAGTTCTCCAGATCCACCTAACAAATGAAACTTTTTCTCTACACAAAAAGTAGTGCATAATTGCAGTTCTGCCTCCCTTGACCTGAGGAGCCTCGGATTAGCTAAAGGTGGTGCCCTGGAAAAGGTTGCTCACAAGCCATCACCTTTTCTTGGATGTCCAATGTAAATATGTTTTATGCTCTCCTAGTAACAGATGGGCTTGCCAGACCTACTATTTAGGATAACTATGAAGTCTACTGTGTCTTCAAGCTGTTCCTGGCTTCCAGCAACCCTAAAGCAAACCTATCATGGGGTTTGCTTGGCAAGATTTGTTCAGAGTGGGTTTGCCATCGCCTTCCTCTGAGGCTGAGAGAGTGATGGCCGAGGTCACCCAGTGGGTTTTGGCCTTTTATTTATGTTCCCTTCCATGGCCAGGGATTTGAACTCTCTCCAGACTCTCCAGAGTCATCGTCCAATGCCCAAACCACTCCACCACGCCGGCTCTATGCTTAAGTCTAAGATCAATACTTTTAAATTGCATTTTGTGGCAATTTTAGACTCCAGCTATATTTAAAACCAATGGGATGTATATTGACTAAACAGTCCCATTCATTTCAGTTGGACTACTGCATTTGGGAGACTAAAATTGGATTCAGCCATGTGTGCACTGGTGTAATTTTGCAAAATTTAATTTCCCAATACTTTGGGGGACCTGGTGGGTCAACAGACAATTAAAAAAACCCCATGTATAAACAGTGGGACCCATGCTTCAGATGATGTTGAATTGTAAGACCCATAATTCCTCTCAACTGGATATGCTGGGAGTTGCAGTTCAACAACACCTGGAGAGCCCTACAATTCCTACCCCTAATCTAGGTGCTGAAATAATAGGGAACCTTGGAGCAAGGAATACAAAACCAATAGATGGACAATTATCACCTTGATTAGACTCCCATTGTGACTTTTAGGTTTCTGCTGTAGATTTCCTTTATAATGACTCCAGGCTGCCTGCCAAACTAGACCAGCCTTGTCAACTATTGGTTGGCAATGCAAACTAGTGCCATGACTGCCCCAATAACTGAGTCTATTGCCTGGAAATTGTTGTTACTGTTAACTGCCCTTGAGTTGACTCCGACTCTTGGTGACCCTGTGGATGAGACATCTTCCAGATGCCCTGTCCTCCACTGCTTTGCTTAGGTCCTGTAACTCCTTCATAGAGTCCGTCCTTCTGGCATGTGGCCTTCCTCTCTCTCTACATCCCCTCCACCTTTCCCAGCATTATTGTCTCTTCCATGGAGTCATTCTTTCTCATGACATGACCAAAATATGACAGCCTAAGTTCTGTCATCTTGGTTTCCAGAAAGATTTCTGGCTTGACCTGTTCCAGCACTCATGTATTTGACTTTTTGGCTGTTCATGGGATCCTCCGCCCTCTTCTCCAGCACTGTATCTCCAATGAATTTGTCCCCTTTTTGTCAATTTCTTTACTGTCCAGCTCTCACATCCATCCATGGCAATAGGGAATACAATGGCTTGTATGATTCTGACTTTTGTGCTCAATTGAGTATCTTTGCATTTTAGGATCTTTTCTAGTTCTTTCATAGCTGCCCTCCCCATTCTTATCGGATTTCCTGGCTGCAGTCCCTGTTTGTTTCATCCCAAGTATGAGAACTCTTTTACTATCTCCATTTCTTCATTGTCTAGCTTGAATATTTGTAGATTCTCAGTTGTCATTATTTTTGTTTTCTTTATGTTCAACCGTAGTCCTGCCTTTGCACTTTCTTCCTTGATCTTCATTAGCAGTTGTTCCAAGTCTGGGAGGTTTTCTGCTAGTATTATGGTGTCGTCTGTGTATCTTGGTTTGCTGGAGAGACCAAGGATCAAATGTGGGACCTTTTTGCAATGAAAACTGAAATGCTAGCGATGAGCTATTCTCCACAATGAACCTTGCCCAGCAGTAGCCTTTTTACACATTTACACAAATGAAACAAAGAGGAATGGCTACCTATTCCCTCTCAATATTTAAAAAAATTGTGGAGCCATTGATGCCAATTCAGCTGCTAAATGTAAAGTGAAGGACTAGTTGTGGCTTCCTTCCTTTGCTCAGTGTGTTTTGGAGGAAAGGCCAAAAGTGAGCACATTCATGTCTCTGCTTGCAAATCAGAGTAAACTCGACCAACAATGCAGGTCAGTCTAAGGCTTCTTGCAGGAGATTGCTGAGGCAGTTTAAAAAAACTGTGTGTACCTTTAAACAAACAAACAAAAAAGAAATATTTCTTTTATACATGACTTATTGTAAAATGCTTTCAAATGGTCAATAGGTGGAGCTTAAAATGTAGAACATTATCCATGACAGACACTCAGGTCCTAAACACAATTTCTTAACAAATATAACCTACCATACCTTCCTCTTTGCTGCCTTGCTGTGTGCAGAATTGTTTTAAGCAAAGTCAAGCAAAACAAAACAAAAAACTGTCCAACTGCAAAACTGGGAAATCGGCACAATTTATTCTGAATATAAAAAATCTGGCTTCAGCAGTGGTTTTCATACATGGATGCGCGCTCTCTTCCACCTCTACCTGTTGCTCTCCCAATACCCATGCACCAAAATACTGACATTTGTGACACTTCAGCACCAAAATGCTAGAAGGCTACAGCTTAACTTACTTATAGACCCCAAAATAGTTTTCAATGCAGGAATATTTACTATCCTCATTTTCTTTCCAGAGAACTGCATTACACATTTTACAAAGCCATTGTTCTGGAATTCTTTCATTCTCTGCCTACAGTTGTTCATTCTTGCTGCACCCCATAGACTATATAGATGCTTCATCACTATATAGATGCTTTTAAATTGGTATTTTAAACACCATCTATAGCCCCAGCCTCCCACCAAAAAGGTAGTTCAATTTGCATTAGCCCTGTCCTCATTCAACTATAATTCCAGGGCCAAAGAGCTGAATTTACTGAATGCAAACACCTGCAACCGAATGAACATTTCAAGTAGTTTCCTTTCCAGGAATTCAAGCACGGCTTCCATTTCAGAGGTGTTCGATGTATTTCAATTTTCTTCTGCACCATTTTTGTGGCTGACGATCATTTGAAGACCAAGAATGCCCTCAAGGAGCTGCTTTCTTCTGAATTTAATTCTAGCTCACAGTAATTCTCCCAACTTTCTATTAAATGCATTTCATGCACTGTGCCACATGATTTTTTATCCTCTGTATTAGCCCAATGTGTTTCAGGGTGTCAACAACAACAACAACCTGTTGAAACTCTCCGTTATCTTTGCAAATGGAGTCTTTCCAACAGGACGTTGCGATAAATCAGAACCTTGCAATAAATCAGAACCTGACTTCCAATGTAGGAGCAGAGAGCAGCACAGCTACAGTCCTCAGCAATACTGCTTCTTAACCAACGGTTCTTATCTAGCGCTGGAGTCCACCATGTTCTGAACCGACAGAATAGACCTCCTGGTTCAAGCTAGGATGAAACAGACCTCCAAAGACGGTGGAGACAATTTGATTTTAGGAGCATTCCTCACCTAGAGCCACTTTCTTTTTCAAGTGCAGTTCTGGACTGCACAATTTGTTTTCTAGATTCTGTTAGGAATGTTTCCAAAAGCTTGCTCTCCTCGATTTGACTGCTAACAGTGGGACCACAGCCACAAAACTGGGCAGTTTTGCATGAATTGTCAATGCTGCAGCTAGCCACAGGCGCCCCATGAAGACCCATTTGCCCCCATCCCAAAAGACCCCTGATCATCTAGGAGCACCTACTTGAAAATGTGCAGTTCCCCATCTCATTTGGTATTGACGCCAACAACACGCAGTTGGGTTGCATGGGTGAAAACAACAGGAAAATTGTCAAGGAGTCAAGGCGTGCTTGCATGTGACAGGTGTGCAGCTGTGACCAGAGAAACGCCTGATAGAAAGCACCCAACACCAACTAAATGTGCCCGGGAGAGAACTGAGCACAAGAGAAATGCTTTTCCTACGAGAAAGAAGGGTGGCCCTTGAGGTGGACACAGCTCTTTAGCAGACATTTTCAGATTGTTTTCACAAGTTCCTTTTTTTTGGTGGCATTGGTAGAAGCGGAAAAAAAGTGAGGGAGGCTCATCACCAAAAGCCTTGGTGGGCATTCAGGGTGGCTCTTCCACAGCCGTTAAGCCTTCGATACTTCAGAGGCGGCTTCTGAACAGGGGACTAGTAATAGCGGTGAATTTTATTCTACATTTTATTAGTAGACAGATGTGCAGAAAAAAACCAAAACTAAATTACCAAAAGAGGAGGAGACAACACAAAAGAAAAAAAATATGCATTAGTTAACCTGGTCTGGTAAGTTGCATCAACAGGGGAAAGGGAGACAAAGAGAGAGAGAGAGAGAGAGAGAGAGAGAGAGAGGAGAAAGACGCCCAAGATCCCAGCGCTGAAAGAGAAAACAGCAATAGAATTCTGGTGCTCCCTGTTGGTTTCAAAGTATTAAGAACTGCATCTGAACTGGTTTGTTGTGTTTTTTTCAATCAGAAATGTAAACGCAGAGGTGGGTGGAAGAGGAGAAAGAACCAGGCTGTAGAAGAGCTCACGTAAACATTTGTCCTCAATCTCTTAACAAGCTTGATAGTTGTATTTCAGGAGGTTGGTTGTATCTTGAGAAGAGGAAACCAGCAAGTCGACTGGAGGCCACCGTGTCCTGGCGGAAAGTTGGCCGGCCTCAGTGGAGAGGTCTTCCTGACACCCGCCCTCCAAAAAAGAGTTACCACAAGGGGAGGACAGAGGTATAATAATGCATCTCACACCACCAAGCTTGAGCATACAAGTCACTGGAGAGCATACAGTGAACACGGTCAAAGTACAAGGGAGAAGGAGCTGAAAGACGCAGTATCCTCATTTCAGGCCGAACTAAGAGCACAAATGAGCTCCCTTTCATCCCTCCATTCAGGACTGCCCTTGCTAGCTAGAACACTATTCAAGGGGAATGACTCTGTTTGCTTCCCCACTCTCTGAGGGAGAAATGACCATGGGGCCTACCACAGATCCCCATCTTCTCATGGACCCTTTCCCAAAGCTAACAGCCCCAATCTGAATTAACATACAAAGCAGAGCCAACCGGAAAGGAAGCATTTCTCTACAAACCCTGACAAACCACTCCAATCCCCATATATGTTTTTGCTGTTTAAATTTTTTCGGTAGCCTTATGTGGAGAAGGCAGGCAAAAACACATGGCCTCCCAGAGTTGCAATGAAAATCTGAGAAAGACCGGATCCTGACACCAAAGGAATGACTGGCCTCCTTGGGTTAGCTGTTAAGTTTCCCAACTCTCAGGAGGTGCCTGTGGCATTCTGGGCCATCTACATTGCTTCTTGAGTACCTTGTCTTTGGACTGGTTGGTCAGGATCACCTCACTTGATAAAGCTGACCCACGCAGACAGGGCCAAGTGACACCAGCTGTAAATGCGAACATACAGAAGGCTGCCACCTAGAATGGAGGTGAGAGCACAATGCCACTGTCATAACCACCTGGTTTCTGCTACTGACTCAGCTCCTTTGGGCACATCTCTTCTCACAGCCTCTCCTCTCTTAGAAAGACATAAAGGGGAACCGAGATCTGGCCCAGGAGTTCATCTACCAGAGAGCAAACACACGTCTCCTGAGTGCTTCACTGCTGAAGAAAATGGAGGCGAAACCCATACCATCACCACCCTCTTTGAAGGCCACAAGCAGCACTCCCTCTACCCTTGCTTTCAGCCACTAGACATGGAAACATAGCCACAGATGCCACTACATCACACCCATCAACTCCATGTATGTACACACACAACAGAGGCAATGCGCCAAGGAGGCTACCTGCCAGTTTCTTCTTCCCCCGAAAATTAAAAGTGGCCTTCTGGTTCTGGGTGGGACCAGGAATACTCACATGCTTAAGGAGTTATACTCCAGCTCTGTCATGACCTAAGAGACCCTTTTTGCCATGGGAAATGCCACCAGGCTGAAAAAGAGCCTCTTGCCAAGGAAGAGATCTCCTTCCTGCATGGCACAGCGGCCAACAATGCCACCTCCAGCCATTCAGCTCCTAGGAATGAGGGGTTGCTGTGACAGCTCTGCAGCAGGCTTATGCATTGCACGAAGTTCAGAAGCAGAAAGCAGCAGCCAAGCATGGGGCTACTTGAAGGAAAGCAGCCGTAACCCAACCCACACCCCTGAAAGAGTCTCCAGGAAACCTGCTGGAACTATGAGGCTGCTACTCTACGAGACCAAAGGTTGCCACACTCATCTTCTAAGGAAAGGGGGTGACTGAAAGGGCTCAGTGGGACCAGGATGCAGCATGTTTTGAAGAATTTATTGTTAGTTTCATTATCACAAGGCAACCACCCTTCTGTATCCTCCAAAGTGTCTGTTGATCCTATGAAGGATGATGGTTTAAGCTCACCCCTCCTTCTACAAGAGACATCCTCACACCCTAAACCCCACCCTTCCTAGCCATCCCACAGGCGCTCAGCAGAACTGAAATGGAATACTAGACCTTTCAGCACCACGTCTTGTCAAGCTCAGTACACAGGAGCTCAAGCTCTGCCCAATGCCTTGGGGGGAAAAAAACAGGGAAGGAAAAGGGAAAAAAGAAAGGAAGAAAGGAAGGAGATAAAACCACCACCAGCACCACCACAAGGCAAAACAAGTGTGCACGCAATCACTGTCAATGGAGCAGCAAAGCCTGGGGTTGGGCTCTGCAGCCAAGTCGGCTTGTGTTGCTGCTGCTGCTGTCCATGTATCAAGTGCAGCTGGCAGGGAGCGTCCCGCACAGTCTCCGGCGTTTAAATACATTAAACATCTTGATGAAAGACTGTGTTTAATTCAAGAACCTAAACACAGAGCAAACCTATTTTTTTCCTCATCTTGTGAATGCCCCTGAAAGGCGGGCGGGGGGGGGGGGATAGAGCAGAATAATGAGGGAGGGAGAAGCATGGTTAGTTTAAAAAAAGGAAAGGAAAGGAAAGGAAAGGAAAGGAAAGGAGAGGAAGGAAGGAAATCAGTGATGGGACAGGAAAAAATGCAAGAACAGAGACATTCTGCAAAGGGCTTTCTCACGAGGAGGCCCAAAGAACAGGAAGATTGGAGTGAGAGATCGAGATCCATATGACAGGAGAAAGCAGGAGACGCAAGTTGAGTTGGTGTCTTCCCCATCCCTGTGTATGTGTGTGTATATATATTTTTTGCTGAACTGTCACTAGGAGACTGCTGCTCCCCTCTGGCAAAACAGGTAGGACAGTACGGGGGGCAGGACGGGGAGCGGGGCCAGGTCACGACTCCTCGTTGCCAGAATCATCGTCGTCATAACAATCGGCATCCTCCTCCTCTTCCTCATCTTCGTCATCAATATCATCATCGTACAAGTCGTCATAAAGCAAATCTGAGCTGTTGTCATTGGAAGGCACTTTAGTTTTGATGCAGTACTCCGCCAAAGTGGTGGGAACCTTCACACCATCCTTTTCGGCTTCTGCCTTGGTTGCCTGGACTTGTTTCCTGAGGGGCAGAGAAGGGGGTGGGGGAATAAAGCATGGGGTTAGGAAGCAGGGCCAATGCCACCCCAAGTCCACGCAGTCCTATGGCCTTTACAGACCCTCCTTTCTCCAACTTGCTCCCCCACAGCAAGCATCCTTGTCACGTTTCCATGCAAAATGGAAGCCAAAATACTATATCACACTTGCATAGTGTGAATCTACACTCACATAGTTAAGTGATATGTGAAGAGATCTTGTAGCACCTTTGAGACTAACCAAAAGAAAGAAGTTGGCAGCATGAGCTTTCGTAGACCTAAGTTTACTTCCTCAGATGCATTTGGTGGAATGGAAAGCCCAAGGACTAAAGAGGCTGATGGAAAGCACCAAATTTAACTGGATGGAAAGGAAATCCATCAATGTCTTCAGTCCCTGGGATTTCCACTCCACCAAATGCATCTAAAGAAGTAGACTTAAGTCTACGAAAGATCATGCTGCCAACTTTGCTCTTCCATTTGCTCTCAAAAGTGCTACAAAATATCTTTGCATACTCATTTTACAGACTAACATGGCTATATCTTTGAATTCTACCAATACAGTTAAGTATTATTTTAAAATTTTTACTTATTTCTTTATATTTAAAGAGCTGGTGTGGTTTAGTGGTCTGTGTGTTGGACTGAGGCTTGAGGAGACCAGCATTCAAGTCTTCACTCAGCAATGGAAATCCAACAGGTGAGCTTGGGCAAGGTTCACACGCCGAGCCTCAGAGGAAGGCAACAGCAAACCTCCTCTGAAGAAATCTTGCCAAGAAAACCCTAGGAGAGGATTGTTGTACACAAGAGTTGAGATGAGGGCACAGAACAACCATTTTTATTTATATCCTGCCTTTCTCCCAAATGGGTGGTGCACAACATGAATTAAAGACTAAATAATAAAAAAAACCTAAAAATAAATAAACATGTTAAAACATCTATATTTTAAAACAATGCAAATTCAGTTAGAAAATATGAAAACAACAGTAACAGTAACAACAACAACAAAAAACATCCTAAAAAGGGCAACAGGTTATCTTTGTTGTTATGTGCTTTCAAGTTGTTTCTGACTTATGGTGACCCCAAAGTGACCCTATTATGGGTTTTCTTGGCAACTTTCTTCAGAAGGGCTTTGCCATTGCTATCCTCTGAGGCAGAGAGTGTGTGACTTGCCTAGGATTGCCAAGTGGGTTTCCATGGCTGAGTTGGGATTTGAACCCTGGCCTCCAGTCACATCCCAACCCTCAAACCACTACACCACATTCTGCTGAACACCAAAACAGTGCACCAAACTCCATTTCTGCCAGTGTACCTGTCTGACTACAGTCCCCTTGTGGTCCCCCACTGACTCAAAGCGGTCCACTAAAGGCACTTGCATATGGTTACACACTTTCTCTGGCTTACCGAATGATTTCAGCATATTCTTTGTCTTTTCCTTTGCTGTCCCGCCATTTCCTGAACATGACTGAAGCATCCACGTTTGCCGGAGAGAAGGTGTTGGGCTCATTAAGCAAGGAGATTACGCTCAGTAGGATAGTCCTGAAGAAAGCAAGAGGAGGGGAGAGGAGAATCAGGAAGGAGAGCCAGCCATGTGAGGAACAAGTTTTGTGGCACACAAGCCAGCTGTGCAGCAGGCAGAGTATCCATGGTCCATAGCTTGCAATCCCTCAGGGATCCAAATACTCCCACACCCCATTTTTAACAGCCATATGGCCAATTCCACTATATTTTAAGCTCCTTGAACTGTCTTAGGTTGGAGAGGGGGAGACCTTTCTCCAAATCTGTCTGAGACTTCTGGCCACTTCTTCTTTTGAATAAAATGATCCTGCTTGACCTAAAACAGTTCAGAGAGCATGCCCAGTAAGTGCCCCCATAGCCCATAGAGGGCAGAAGGAGCACTTTCCAGTTTGAAAAAGAAAAGGGGGGAGGGGGTCAGAAGTGTGTTTCCCTTAATTTACTCTAGCCCCTGGGCCCTGGGAAGCTGTCCATCCTTACATAACAATTTGCAACCCCAAAATATTAGTATGATCTTCTACATGGTCAGGACAAACAAAGTTTTCTTCCATGAGCACTTAATTCAACATGCTTTTGGAGAGGGCAGGGCAGGGCAGGGCAGGGCGATGACATACATGTGCTGCTGCATTTGCTCACATCCTTTCTTCATCAGACCCATCATAAGGTCCCCTTGTCCTACTGGGAGGCTGTTCTCTCTTAGCAATAAATTTTATCTGCCTGTTTGTGGTTCCCTACAGTGTTTATTACATTCTAAAAATATGGGGCAGACATGGAAAGCCAATCTAATTTTAAACCATGTTTTGGTCCAGAATTGGAGAGAGAAGCTTCCACACATGGGGAAGCTTTGATCTTAGCTTCCTTCACGCCCTGGCAGAAATTCTTTCCATGGGGTAACTGTCACAGTGGCAAGGCTCAGTGCCTCCTGGACAAGCTGCCCTCTCACTTTGAAGGGACTGCTGACATCCAGAGTGCCAAGGAACCACAGAGGGCTACACAAGGCTGAGCAATGACCTTTCTTTCATTGTAGCAAGCAAAACATCCCAAATGGAATCAACTAAAGCTGCCCAGCCTGCCTGCTTCCCTGTGAGTAGAAGCAGTTGTAGAAATCATGCCCTGCCTGTTTTGCACTTCACACCTTTTGCACTCCACAGACATTAAAGGCACACAAACAAGCTTTGATGATGGTGCTCACAACAGGGAGCATGATACTGATTCTCTTAAGTCTGCCAAGCAATCTGGGCACCTTTTGCCAGAATTTCCAAAGGACAGAGAGTGGAGGTGGGATAGATACACTCCCTTGCCCCACTGCACACAAGTAGCTTTGAACTGACATACCTGACTATAGCTAGAACCATGAATCAAGGACTGTAGTGAAATAGAAAACATTCTCTAACTCCAACCTCAACTGCAATACACAAACAGCATCCCATTTTGAACTAACTGGAGGGTCTTCACAGTGTGAAGTGATAGAAGGCAGCCAGCAAGAATGCATGTACACAGCCATCACGTGCCAGAGGCTGAAGGACACAGACACCGTGGCCCTCCTTGGCTGGGAGGCTCACATTTGCCCCTCCAGATAGAAGAAAGGGGCTTCCAGTTCAGGCCAGGGTTCATTATAAGCTTTTGGTCCTACTATGTAAGTGCTTTAACAGCCTACTGTCTGTGCTTTAACTCCCCCCCTCTCCATTTGGCAGCTCAGTTAGCATGGCACATACCATCAACAAATTTAAGATATGCAGATAAAGGATTATTGGCAGTTCCACCAATGAGTACAGCTGTGAGCCTTGCAGGATCTGACTCCACATTTGTGAAACAGCCTTCCTTTGCACCTCTGGCTGAAGGAGGATCTGATCCATTTTTTAAAGGGTTGGAGACCTTCCTCTTTGATTCATTGGATTAAGTTGCCAAGTGTGCCTAAGCTGGTTGAGATGGATAGCAACTGAGGAGGATTTTGTTTTTGTTTTTAGAGTTATTCATGTATTATTTTAGTATTTTAGCATTTTATAGTGTGGTGTTTTATTGTTCTTTTTTATTATATATGTTCTGATGTACTGACCTTTGGCGAAAAGGGTGTTATAAATAAACATTATTATTATTATTATTATTATTATTATTATTATTAGCAGCAGCAGCAGCAGGATTGGGAATGGGAAAGAGTGAGAAGGGCTCTTAAGGTAAGAAAAGACCTCTAGACACAAGAGTCTGCAGAGGAACCTGAAGGCAGGCAGAGAGCCAGAAAAAATAAAAATAAAATAAAGGCAGATAGAACTGTATTTCTACAGCCCTCAGGGTGTTAAGGAAGAAGCTCTGGCTTCTGCTAGCTTCAATGGCCACCAGCACTCACGAGTAACTTTCATAAGCCCTACCTATTCTACCCCCAAAAGTAGGCACATGACACTATATGAGACAGGTTCATGTTAGCCTTTTAAAAAGAATAATGTCAGGACACACACACTACCTTGGCCAACTTTTCAAAGCCTATTTTGTCCTCATTTGTTGGCACTATTTGTATAGTTTGTAAGTTTATGCCAGCTGTTGATGGAATTTTGTTTAGCACTGGTAATTTTTTCTAGCCTTTTATAGTTTTTTAAAAAATGCTTAGTGGTTAAGATGCTGACTCTGACGATTGCAGGTTGGCAGTTCAAGACCCAGGTGCTGCATGACTAGCCCCAGCTTCGGCCAACCTAGCAGTTCGCAAGCATGTAGAAAGTGCAAGTAGATAAGTAGGTACCACTTCAGTGGGAAGGCCATATAACCACCAGAGTAGTCTTCAGACAACACTGGCTCTTCAGCTTAAGAAATTGAGATGAGCACCATCCCTACAACTGGACACCACTTGACAACCTTGTCAAAGGGGAAACCTTTACCTTTACAGCCTTCCTGAATCTATTTGCAGAACAGCATGAGCGTTGCAAATCAGGGATCCTTTTGGCTCATCTTCAGCCCCACAGGAGCCTCAGCTATATCCATCTCTCATGGATGCAATCCAAAGCATCAAAGCTGATCTTAAACCAATTACTACAGACTCAAGACCCAAGCTAAATTCAAGATTTTAAAGAAAAGCATCAAAGCTCGCTCGGTGGCAGATGTTTTCTTTCCACACACATGGTGGAGGATGCAGAAATTGCTGATTTGGAGAAAGGTTGCATGAAGGACCCCGGAAACTTGTTTGTGCTTTGGCAGCTGAGACTAACCATTACCTGACATTCTGGGTTGGGTTCCACCTTTCCGATGGCAGCTCTCCGCTCTGAGGGTCATCTACAGGTGGGTGAAGGATTGAAATACATACATCTCCATTCTACCAAAAGAAAGAAGACACACTAAGACAGGTGCAGGTGCACACACACAGGCTTTAAAGGACCATCTGGAGAACAGAGTCTGCTAAAAATATAGACTTAGCCATCTCATCTAGATTATTTCTTACCAATCCACCTTAATATACTGTTGCGTCACTATTTACTAAAGTGAGGTTTAGGGACAAACATTCTCACCAAGGACTAGAACCATTTATTTTACTATTTACTAAATCAAACCTCGTCCATAAGTAGGAGGAATAGGCACACACATACACAGATTGAACCACCAACAAACTTTGTCACCCTTGGTAAGCACAACAAGAAAGAAAACAGAAGACTGTAAACTCAGTTAGTGACCCCTTGAGATGTATATGCCCAGCAGCTGCTACTATCCTATGTATTCCCCCTTTTAAATCCTTCTTCCTCCTTCAACCTTTGTAAGTATACTTTACAATTTCAGTTTTAAAAAGGGTCTCAAATCCTTTTTTTGAGGATTTTGAGAGATGTCAAGCCTCCTGGCTTGTACATTATTTGTGTTCTGGGCTCATCTGGGAAGTGTTCAGAATCCAAAAAGTCCAGCAGAGGGAACCAGAGCTCACAATAAAAAGGAAACTGCTCCAAGCAGCTATTTGCTTGCTGCCAAACAAAAGCCCTTTCGCTGCAGTGCGAGTGCCCAGGATTTGAGGCCTTGCCTGAACCAGGCCCTGCTTTGGCCAGGGACACTGAAAAGACTGAGGTAAAGGGTCAGAAGTGGATGATGGGCCACTGACGGCTGCTGCAAATCAAGGTCCCAGGTGCAAACAAAGCCAGGCCCAGAGCCATCTTAATCAGGGTGACCAGATGTCCCCCATTTTCCAGGACGTGTTCTACATTTTAAACCTCTGCCCAGGAAGAATTCCTAAACGTCCTCCATTTTGAGCATGACTAAGAGATCCATTGAATAGCACCACGTTTGCTCTTCCCCTTTGAAAATTGTGTCTACCTGGCAGCCTGCCCCTGCTGCAAATAGGAAGATAGGTGGATCCTTCTAAATTTCTTTTTTTCCTAGGAGCAGCAGAATACTAGAGTTGCACCCAGTACTTGGGGCATGTTTGTTTCTTGGGAGGGGAAAAGGACAGCAAACATATCAGGCAACGGGGTGCTTGAGGGCACAATGCAAATGTTGAAAGAGTGTTTTCCTTAATTTCAACACAATGGGCAAATGAAAGGAATAATTTAAAGGTAGATTCAGTCAAAGGTTTGTTGCTAGTAAAGTACAATTTTAAGCATTTGTCTTGCTAAGTGTTCTGCTACTATCTTGCAAGCCAAGAAGGCATTTTAATGTTTTAATGGAACCCAGCTGCTGAAGTTGGGGTATGAGAGCAAGATTCTTTTTTGTCTTTGCTTCTCCCAAACACTTTGCACCCAGGACATGGCTCTTCCCCCAGTATTAAAACACTCAGAAACACACAGGAAGCTGCATCCTACAGAACTGATAGCTTTTCTGTTTTCCATCACATGTAGAACACCGCTGGCCCTTTTAAAGAAGTGTGTAGCAATAGTACACACTATTGTAGGTATGTATGAGGGCATCAGTGGTTGCTGCCACATTGCAGAATTAATGCAGTTTGACTTGTTTTAACTGTCATGGCTCCATCCTATGGAATCCAGTCCCCAGTCACCCCTCTTATATTTCATATCAACTTAATATTAAACACTGAGTTGAGAGACCCGTGGGTGACCTCTAAAGGCAAACCTAAGGCAGAAACATGGCCATAAATCAGGGTGGCCTCAGTAAAGGAGAAAGCAAGGCAACCATCCCAGCCAGATCATTCAAGACATCCATAAAAATTCCTGGTGTCTCCGGAGAGGATGAAGACAGTTTGGCCAAGGTGAGGGATGTGCCTGTATTTCACACCATAGCACAACATTTCTTGGCCATTCTTCTCTCTCTGAAAAACCATTTGGGCTGAGGTCATCCTTTGCTCCCAAGAACACTGCCCCCCCCCAAGAATTTGGGTATATAAACCACAGCCTCGACACTAGCAATTCTGTCTAGTTTATACTCAGGCAGACACTCTGTCAGTTTTGACTAGGCACCTCAATAAGCCAGCCAACCATGGTGGTTATTGAGCTTTCTCCATTCTGGTTTTCCATTGACTAACCCCCACTTCAAAATCAACAAAGAGGGAGCCCTGGTGGCGCAGTGGATAAATGCCAGTCCTGCAGCCACAAGGTTGTGAGTTTGATCCCAGGGCTCCAAGGTTGACTCAGCTTTGCATCCTTTCATAGGTTGGTAAAATGAGTACCCAGCTTGTTGGGGGCAATTGGTTTACAGACTCTAAACCATTCAGAGAGCGCTGAGTGAACTGATAAGCGGTATAGAAATGTAAATGTTAAGTATCAAAGTAGCAAAGTCTCCTCTATTAACCTTTTCCAACCTTTGCTTTGTTAGTTCCTTTGTGTGCTTGTGCGTGCGTGCTGATTATCCCCCGTAAATAAACTACAAAACATATCTGGAACTGCCTCTGGAGTTTCTATGTGATTTGGAACTGTTATACATAGGGTTAAGATCCCAAGGCCGTCCATTGCCCCAGCCAAAACATAACTTTAGTTAATAAAACTCTCCTAAAAATATTAAATTGTGGGTGCTTCTGCGATCCCAGCATCTTAGATAACAAGCCATCACAAGGATGGGGGAGGGAAATACAGGAGGAAATTGGGTCCTGGGTGGAGGGGAACATTTCACAGCTTTTATCATGGCAGAACTTTATAATCTGCAGTCTTGAGTCCCTAGATTGGGATGACGACGACATCATCATCATCATCATCATCATCATCATCATCAGTGTCCTGATGCAAGATCTTAGCCTATGTTTTCCACTGCCTGGACAGATAGGGGTTTCAGGGATCAGACTGTGGCTTCTTGGCACTGACAATCCTTCAGGGATCTCCTAGGCACACAAACCACAGTGCAAGGGAGTCTCGTGAGTCCTCCAACCACGAGATGCTATCCACATGTTGATAAGAGTGCAGGGTGCCAATGAGCTCTGCAGTGGATTCTTCCAAGAGAACAGCTGGCTTTTTTGATTTTTCACTCCTTCCCAGAACTCTATTGGAGAGTCACAGCTTTAGTCATACTGGAGAATAAATCACACTGACAACTTGGGGACCAAAGATCCTGACTAATGGAGCTCTGAGCACACATTCCATATACAGACCAGTGAGACACGAACATTTCATTGAGCTCTTGAGCTCAGCCTTATCATCACTTCTGCAGTGGCTTTCTGAAACAGTTTTTTTCTACCAATAGTGGTACACATCTATCACTCGCTTATGACCATTGCCTGTTCTCCTGGGTGAGCGGCTACACAGCAAACATAAAAGTCTGTTGCCCTAATTCATGCCCAGGAAGCTGTAGCTACAAAGTTATGGTGTTCTGCCAAGTTACTCATGGGGTGTGAGTTGGAGGGAAGAGACTCCAGAGACAGCAACAGGCTGGAGCAAATGAGTGCAGGTAGACAAATGGCCCTCTACAGTAGGTAAAGAGGTGTGCGAGTGTCAAGTTGTCTGTTGACTTTTGGAAACCTTATATATTTTGCAGGGTTTTTAAAGGCAAGGAATACTCAGAGGTGCTTTGTCATTGCCTCCCTCGAAAATCTAGTCTACAGCCATGATGGTCAGAATGGTGGCCCTGGACTAATGTTGGTCCATGAGCCATTGGCAGCCAGTCCCTTTTGAGTTTCCAGGAACAGGGGAAAAAACTTGTAGCCATTGGGCACAAATATGGTGCCAGTTTCTGTCAAACTGGACAGTAACAACTGCTGGCTCCCCGTCACATCAGATAGCCTTGTGAAGCAATGACATACATAACTTCATAATTCTTGGTGGCCCCCATCCAAGTGTTAACCAGGCCTGACCCTGCTTAATTTCTAAGATCAGACTCAACTATTTAGGCCTGGAGACAGAGTTCAATGGTCACAGCCCACCACCTTTTCCTATATTACTATTATTAGCCCCCCACACCAGTCTTTCCCATCTCTTCACCATGAGTATGCAAGCATGTAAACAGGATTTTGAAAGCAGGGCTAGAGATACAAACATCTGAGCCTCCTTTTACCAAAGAAGAGAGAGAAGACAACCACACAACCATTATCAACTAAGCTCGTCAACAAAGAGGAGTAGGGTAAAAGAAGAGACTGCATTTCACTTTCAGCCTGGCTTCTTGCTTCTATATTCAGGTCTCTAGACACTGCTTTATCTGAATAGTCAAAGTACATTTTCAGCCTGCATGATGGTGAAGAAAAATGGGGAAGACTGTGAAGAAGAGAAGGAAGATATGATGCTGGGGTAACTAAACCACATTATGCAGCTCACATGTGCGTACCTCATAAATGTTGGGATGCCACATTTTGGTCAGGAATCTGAAGGTAGGAGGTGAATACGGATAGTCCATAGGAAATTTAATATGAGCCTGAAAAAGAAAAACAACAAAGTTGATTCAAATACACATTTTGCACAAACATTTTACTTTCAAAGACCAGTTTCAGAGCTCGTGTTTTCCCTTCTTCCTCTCAATTCCCCCTTTTTTCATCACGTCTTTTGCATTGTGAGCTTGGGGGCTAAAACTATCTTAATACTGAACCTTGTAAGCACCTGTGGGAGCCGCCCAGCCAAAGAAAATGGGGTAAAAATCTGTAAACCAGGGCTGGGGGAGCTTTTGAACTCCCAAATGCTTGGGGCTTCACTTCCCAGAACTCCCAGACAATGGCAAGGGATGATTGATGTTACTCCAAAACATCTGGAGAGAGAAAACCTTCGTATATCAGCTTTAAAGAAACAGCAGAAACAAAAATCCACCTTTTATTGAGCATCCCAAGTGCAATGGCTCCAGGGCCAGGTTGAGGGCCAGGTTACAATCCTTGGAAAGGGCAGTTTGGGGGTTAGTTGTTCAAGAAGAGAAAATGGGAGTTTTACCAGAAAGATAGTGACACCCAGGGACACTTTATTAGAAGCAAGAGGTGCCACAACTGCAGAGGTGGATCAGGAAAAATTTGAGAGAGGTGGAATCAAAAATCCGGAAAGTAGGAAAACCCACGGGAAGAGCAGAGGCCTGAGGAATATTACAGCAGAAAGCCTAAAGTAAAAGTATGGAAAGCAAGGGGTTTGTGAAAAGTGGAAAGAAAATAGTGGGATATGATGGAGGAGCTAAAGGGACAAGAAAAACTGCAACATTCTCCAGTATATGGCCCAAAATCTTCCAAGCAGATCCATAAAACATGGGGGCAGGAAGTCAGTGAAGAGTTTGAAGCCTCAAGATCCTATCCAAGAATTTCAGAAGTTTCTAGTTTCCTAAAAGCAAATAGAGTAAGCCCACCATCTGTGAGGACTTGTGGAGACCAGGGTGCAAGCTCTAGTCAGCAATGAAACTTGTTCGCTGGAGTCTGACCAGTTTACTCCTCCTTGCCTGCTTCAAAGGGTTGCTCTGAAGATAAAATGAGGAGGAGGGGAGAACTACATAGTTTACATTGAACTTCTTGGAAGAAAAGGCAGGGTAACTAATAAACAGATATGTTCTGAAGAAAGCAAGAATGTAAGCTTTGTCTAGGAAGAGAGTAAAGTATTCCCTAAGACGAAAGTCCTTGATTTCACGTTCTGCACCTCAGCCCCTGATTCTGAGGTGACAGGCATGAGCCATAGGAACACAGGGGAAAAAAATTCCCTCCAATAGGAGGCCAGGCTGGTACCATCTCTGCTCTCCTTTCATTAGCTTCAGAGTCACTAGCTAAGTACTTAAGAACAGCAAGGAAGTTACAGGCTAGTGAAGGATAAAATCCATTTTCGAAGTGACAAATTAACTGAACATTTCAGCTCACATAACCTGAGAGCAAGCATGCCAGGTGGACATCTCCCTAAATGGTATCTCACAGGACACAGAAAGCTGCCTCACATAACTTCAAACCAGCAAATCCTTCTGCCACAGTACAGTCCACTCCACTGTGGCTATTGCCACATTGAAGAAATAGAAAAGTTTGACACCACTTTAACAGTCATGGTTCTATCCTCTGGAACTCTGGGATTTGTAGTTTGTTGAGATCTTCAGCCTGGTTTGTCAGAAAGCTCTGGTGCCTCACGGAGGAACGTCCTCCACTAAAGGTGAATTCCTTTCGTTTTTTCCCACACGAATTGGAAAAACCCCACACTTAGGCACAAGGTGGGCGAAGGGGCTTCCCAAAATCTGCTGCCTGTCCTGAGCCCTCATAGGAGCCCGGCCTGGGGGTTCCCCCTCCAGTGCAGGACTCCCTTGGGGGCAAGGCAGAGGAGGTCGAAGCTACCCAGCACCTATAGTGGGAAACCTATGGAACCAAGGCTACCACCAATTTTTTAAATAATATTAATAATAATAATAATAATAATAATAATAATTTATTTATATACCGCCTTTCCAAAAAAGATCAAAGCGGTTTACAAAAGTGGATAAACAAGGGTTCTCTTTCCTCAGGCAAGCCCTGATGGAGCTGGGCCTGCCTCTTCTCTCCCTCCCTAGGCAGAGGATGGCAGTTGGTATGGAGGGAGAGTCCTCTTGCCTCAGGCAAGCCCTGGTGGAGCTGGGCCTGCCTCTTCTCTCCCTCCCTAGGCAGAGGATGGCAGTTGGTATGGAGGGAGAGTCCTCTTGCCTCAGGCAAGCCTTGGTGGAGCTGGGCCTGCCTCTTCTCTCCCTCCCTAGGCAGAGGATGGCAGTTGGTATGGAGGGAGAGTCCTCTTTCCTCAGGCAAGAAGAAAACTAAAAGAAATATGACGTAGAAGCTACAGTATGTGAAAAATCTGAAGAGAAAGTTATCTGCAATTTAATTTCTTGGTACAGAATAAATATAGAGCAAGAAAAGGAAAACATGGAATAAGTGAACAAATGTTGATTTAATATACAGGTTTAGTATCAAAGAACATTAAAGAAAGAAAACTAACTTTGAAATAAAAACCCATGGACTTAATCTAGGAGAAAATATAAAATGCAGTAAACGCAGAAACAGCTTCAGCTGGGATGGAAATAAGGTGCTGACGAGTAAGTCAATTCCAGTTTGAGAGGAGAAGTGATTGAAGAGAAAAAGGAGTAAAATTGAAGAGGGAAAGGAGTAAAGGAGAGCCGAGGCCAGGAAGAGAAAGCCGAAAGAAAGCGAGGCGAGTGGATGCAGAAGGAGGAGGGAAGGCCGAGATAAGAAGAGAAAGCCGGGAGAGAGGAGGAAAGAGCGGACGCAAGAGGAGGAAGGAAAGCAGAGGCGAGGTGGGAGAAGCCAAAAGAGAGCAAGGCAAGCAGATGTAGAAGGAGGAGGGAAGTTATAGATAAGAAGAGAAAGCCGGGAGAGAGGAGGAAAGAGTGGACGCGAGAGGAGGAAGGAAAGCCGAGGCGAGGAGGGAGAAGCCGAAAGAGAGCAGGCAAGCGGACACAGAAGGAGGAGGGAAGGCCAAGATATGAAGGGAAAGCCAGGAGAGAGGAGGAAAGAGCAGACGCAAGAGGAGGAATGAAAGCCGAGGTGAGGAGGGAGAAGCCGAAAGAGAGCAGGCAAGTGGACGCAGAAGGAGGAGGGAAGGCTGAGACACGAAGGGAAAGCCGGGAGAGAGAAGGGAAGAGTGGACGCGAGAGGAGGAAGGAAAGCCGAGGCGAGGAGGGAGAAGCCGAAAGAGAGCAGGCAAGCGGACACAGAAGGAGGAGGGAAGGCCGAGACACGAAGGGAAAGCCGGGAGAGAGAAAGGAAGAGCGGATGCGAGAGGAGGAAGGAAAGCCGGGGCGAGGAGGGAGAAACCGAAAGAGAGCAGGCAAGTGGACACAGAAGGAGGAGGGAAGGCTGAGATACGAAGGGAAAGCCGGGAGAGAGAAGGGAAGAGCAAACACGAGAGAAGGAACGAAAGGAGAAGCAAGGAAGAAGAGAATTAAAAGAAATCCAAACATGAATACAAGGAAAGCAAAGCAATTTCAAACAACTACACAGCAAAGAAGACCCTCACTTGATACAACACCTAAACCACATGAGCAACAAAGTATTTTAGAAGAATTAAAGACATACATGGAAATGAAGGACGATATTAAGGAATTAAAATTAGATATGAATGCGATGAGAAAGGAGATAAAACAGGAGATAACACAAGAAATTAGAACAGAGTTAAAAGGAATAAAGGAATCATTGAACAAGGCTACAGAAGACATAAAAATAGATAAAAGAGTAAACAAGATGGAGGACACTACAGAAATGATAAATAATAAGAGAGTATTACAAATAGAAGACACATATGAAAAGGATATGGATGAAAGGGCACTACAGGACTTGAAACAGAGAGAAAACTGCATAAAAATCAGAGGACTGAAAGAAAAAGAAAATGAAGATTTATATGAATATCTGATGCCAATTTTAGCTGAGTATTTAGGAGCAGAGACTAATCAATTCCAGCATGAAATAAATAAAATGTACCGAATAAATTCCAAAATTGCAAAACAAAGGAAATTACCTAGGGATATAGTGATTTATTTTACGCGGAAAAAAATAAGGGATGAAATAATTCAACTAAACTACAGTATGAAGAAAAATTGGAAGTTGATGGTGATGAAATAACAATTTATAAGGACATACCTTTGAGAATACTGGGGGGGGGGGGGGGGAAGGAACAAGTACAGACCATTGACAAATCTTCTAAAACTTAACAATATTAACTATAGATGAGAAAGGCTTGAAGGGGTTGTCTTCAGATATAAACTAGAATTGTATAAAATAAACTCTTTAATGAAAATGAAGGACTTCTTTAAAAAATATAAAAGAGAGCTTGAAAAAAGAGGAGATTCCATACAGAACGAAGAAAAAGAAAAAGAAAAGATAGAGAATGAAAAGTGGGAGTAGATGGTACAGAAAGAAATACCTAAGAAGGCTGACCTGGAAGAAACAGGATGAAGACAGGGAAGATAAAGAAGAAGAAAGAGAGGAAGAGATAGAAACAGAAGATTAAATAAATTAAAATAGACTATTTAAAAATTATTTTAAAATGCAGAAAATAATAGCATGGAATGTAAGAGGAATGAATTCCCCACAAAAAAGGAAGAAAGTCTATTATTACTTAGCTAAACAAAAAGCGGACATTATATGCTTGCAGGAGATCCATGTAAGGGAAAAAGATGTTATATCTTCGGCCCAAAAGAAAAAGAGAGGTATAGTTTTTTATGTTAGCAAAAAGTATGATGCAAAAATTTTGTTTAATTATAATGATGGTAGATACATCGGTTTGGAAATCAAGGTAATGGGTGTAGCTTATTTGTTGGTAGGGGTGTATAGGCCTCAAGAGAAAAAAGATGTCTTTTATGATAAATTAAATGACAAACTTAGTGAACTTAGCTATGAAAAGACTCTAATGTTGGGAGACTAGAACGGGGTGATCTCCCCTGAAAAAGACAGGAAAAAAAAATTAAGAAGTCTCAGGGTAAACTTCCAAAATCATTTTGTAAAATGATGGAAATGCGCTATTTAGTAGATGTGTGGAGATTCAAATATAAAAATGCTAATGAATATACATATTATTTGGAAAGACACCAGTCGTTGTCAAGAATAGATATGTTTCTTTCGTCAAATACTTTATGTAAGGAAATCATTGATATGGAAATTGAACCAAGAACTATATCTGACCACAGTCCTATATCACTAACTTTGAAGGGAAGACCCAAAGAATTTTCTTGGAAATTAAACGATATATTGTTACAAAAAGAAGAAATTATTGAAAAAGGTAAAGAAACACTGAAATTGTACTTTGAGGAAAACCTAAAAGAAAATATGAATATTGTGACTTTATGGGAAGCTTCCAAAGCGGTAATGCGAGGGTTTTTCATACAACAGAGTAATATTATGTTCAAATTAAAGAAAGAAAAAATGGAAAAACTCTATAGACTATTATCAGAAAAGGAGAAAGAATTGCATAATGACTCATCCAAAGTTAAAACAATAAAAGAAATAAGACTCCTTAAAAAACAGATAGAAATAGAAGAAACAAAAGAAATGCAAAATAAAGTAAGATCTTTCAAATAAAAATATTACGAACAAGCTAATAGGCCTGGCAGATGGCTGGCATACAAAGTAAGGAAAATTAAGGAAAGGAATCTTATTACTGAAATTAGACAGGGATCATCGACTACCTCTAATCAAAATAAAATCAAAAAAGCATTTCAGGAATTCTTTACAAAACTATATAGTAAAAAACAAATATCTGTAACAAAACTAAATTCATTTTTAGACAAAGCCAATCTACCATCTCTATCAGAATCACAAAGAGAATTCCTGAATAAACCGGCAACTATTGCAGAAATAACTGAGGCTATTAAGAAAAGTAAAAAAGGGAAAGCTCCCGGACCTGATGGTTTTGGCCCAAATTATTATAAAGTATTTGAGGATCAGTTACTAATCCCCTTCAAAGCTTCAAAAAGGGGAAAAAAGAGGATCCCAACAATTATCGTCCGGTTAGTCTGACATCAATACCAGGAAAGATTCTGGAGCAGATCATTAAACAGAGAGTCTGTGAATATCTGGAAGATAATTCCATCATCACAAAAAGCCAACATGGGTTTCAGAGAAACAAGTCATGCCAGACAAATCTGATCTCTTTTTTTGATAAAATTACCAGCTTGGTAGATGAAGGGAATGCTGTGGATATAGTATATCTTGATTTCAGTAAGGCATTTGACAAGGTTCCCCATGACATTCTTGCAAACAAGCTTGTAAAATGTGGACTAGACAAGGTAACCGTTACATGGATTTGTAACTGGTTGACTGACCGAACCCAAAGGGTGCTCAACAATGGCTCCTTTTCATCCTGGAAAGAAGTGACAAGTGGGGTGCCACAGGGTTCTGTCCTGGGCCCAGTGCTATTCAACATCTTTATTAATGACTTGGATGAAAGAATTGGGGGCATACTTATCAAATTTGCAGATGATACCAAATTAAGAGGAGTAGCTAATACCCCAAAGGACAGGATCAAAATTCAAAATGACCTGAATAGACTAGAAAGCTGGGCCAAAGCTAACAAAATGAAATTTAACACAGAGAAATGTAAGGTCCTACACGTAGGGCGGAAAAATGAAATGCACAGATATAGGATGGGGGACACCTGGCTGAATGAGACCACAAGTGAAAGGGATCTAGGAGTCCAAGTAGACCATAAGCTGAACATGAGTCAACAGTGTGATGCGGCAGCTAAAAAAGCCAATGCAATTTTAGGTTGCATCAATAGAAGTATAGTGTCTAGATCAAGGGAAGTAATAGTGCCACTCTATTCTGCTTTGGTCAGGTCCCACCTGGAATACTGTGTCCAGGTCTGGGCACCACAATTCAAAAAGGATGCGGAGAAACTGGAGCGGGTCCAAAGGAGGGCGACTAAAATGGTGAAGGGTCTGGAAACCATGCCCTATGAGGAACGACTTAGGGAGCTGGGGATGTTTAGCCTAGAGAAGAGAAGGTTGAGAAGTGATATGATAGCCCTGTTCAAATATTTGAAGGGATGTCATATTGAGGAGGGAGCAAGCTTGTTTTCTGCTGCTCCAGAGAACAGGACTCGGAACAATGGATGCAAGCTGCAGGAAAAGAGATTCCACCTCAACATTAGGAGGAACTTCCTGACAGTAAGGGCTGTTCGACAGTGGAACACACTCCCTCGGAGTGTAGTGGAGTCTCCTTCCTTGGAGGTCTTTAAGCAGAGGCTGGATGGCCATCTGTCAGGGATGCTTTGATTGGGAATTCCTGCATGGCAGGGGGTTGGACTGGATGGCCCTTGTGGTCTCTTCCAACTCTAAATTTCTATGATTATATGATTCTATGAAAGCTGTAATTGACGCCATTAGATCAGACAACTACCCTGAAACAAGGAGACAAGCCAACATTGCACTCATACTAAAAGAGAAAAAAGATCTGACCGAAATAAAAAATTATAGACCCATATCACTACTAAACACGGACTACAAATTATTCGCTATGATCATCTCAGAAAGATTTAAAAAAGGTATTAAGTGAATGGGTACACAAAGACCAGGCAGGCTTTCTTCCTCAAAGACATCTTCATGACAACATACGAAATATAATAAATATATTAGAATATTTTGAGAGACAAAATGAAAAAAGGCTAGTGTTAATATTTGTTGACCTGGAAAAGGCTTTTGACAATCTAAGTTGGGAGATGATCTATAAAACTTTAGAAAAAATAGATATAGGACCCAGATTTACCAATTGGATCAAGGCAATATGCAGAGATCAGAAAGCTAAACTTATTGTAAATTCAGAGAAAACTGAGGAATTTAGGATTACAAAAGGTACTAGACAGGGATGCCTGTTATCCCTGCGTTTGTTCATTCTTGCACTCGAATTCCTCAATAAGAGAATAAGACAGGATAAAAGCATTAAAAGTATAAAAATTAAACAATCAGAATATAAAATGAAACAATTCTCGGATGATATTGTCTTTACACTTGGAAACCCAGAAGCCAATGTGATCCCACTACTAAAAATATTACTAGAATTTGAAACAGTATCAGGTCTTAAAATCAATAGAGAGAAAACAATGATATTAACAAAAAACATGGAAAAAGAACAACAAATACTAGAAAAAAACAATGGGATTAAGAATAGGTAAAAAGGTTCAATACCTAGGAATTTGCATGATGAATAAAAATACAGATCTCTTTCATAACAACTATGACAGTAAATTGAAACTATCATTCTTAGGTAGGATTTCGATGATACAAATGAGTATACTCCCAAAACTACTCTTTTTGTTTCAAACTATTCCAATCTTGCACAATGAAAAACCAATATTACAATGGCAAAAACCTTGTATGGAACAACAAAAAAGCCAGAATAAAATCAAAAATCGTATGTGATGACAGGAGAAGAGGAGGTTTGGGTTTGCCAAATTTGAGACTCTACTTTTTTGCTTGTTGCTTAACATGGATTAGAGAATGGCTTGTATTAACAAATAAGGACTTACTTAATTTAGAAGAAGACAACCTGTGGTATGGATGGCATAGCTACTTAATGTATGGGAAGGATAAAGTAAACAAAGACTGTATGAACCATGTAATAAGAAAGGCTTTGCTTAGAGTGTGGTATAAGTACAAAGAAAGGCTTTGCTCAAAGATACCATTATGGTGCTCACCTCATGAGGCATTGTTTAGTAGGGAAGGAATCCAGTTGAACAAATGGTTAAAATATAAAGACCTCGTGAATATAATTCAGAGAAATAGTGAATTTAAATCTCAAGAGGAAATTAAGAGCATTGGAATTGACTGTCACTGGTATTTGTATAGACAACTTGGGAACGGTGTAAAATGGACATGAAAACAATCGGGTTACAAGTGGTAAATTCAGAATGGGATGAGATTATTGAAAAGGGTAACAAAAATGATTTCAAGGTGTTATAAATTATTGGTGAAATGGGATACTGAAGAGGAAACAACAAAGGAAAGTATGATGAAGTAAGCAAAGAATGTAGGACACAATATAGAATATCAAAAATGGAAGAACTGAGGGGCAAGAGAATTAAATTTACAATTTGTCAAGATCTAAGAGAGAATGTCTACAAAATGATTTACAGGTGGCATTTAACCCCTCACAAAATTGCCCAGATGTCAAAAAGAGCAAACCCAAATTGTTGGAAATGTCATTCAAATGTGGGCACTTTCTATCATATTTGGTGGTTATGCCCAAAAGCTATAAGATATTGGTGGAAAATGTACAAAATTTTAAAAATTGGAAATAAATTTATCTCTTACACAAGAAACATTCCTGTTAGGTTTGTCGGACACACAAATTGA
Source organism: Urosaurus nigricauda (assembly GCA_034509955.1). Taxonomy (NCBI): domain Eukaryota; kingdom Metazoa; phylum Chordata; class Lepidosauria; order Squamata; family Phrynosomatidae; genus Urosaurus; species Urosaurus nigricauda. Next base: position 6,312,476 of record JAOEGL010000002.1, read on the forward strand.
TAGGAATTACGATAAGATGGTATTTTTGTTAATATTATGTGCAAGAATTACTTATGCAAAAATGTGGAAGTCGTCAGATATTCCTAGCATGGAAGAATGGTTGATTAAATCCCTGGAAGTAGCCGAAATGGAAGTTATGACTTGTTGGAGAAAAGAAAAGAAAATACAGAAGAAAAGGCAAGAAAAGAATGGTCACCATTTTATACCTATCTACATACAGAATGGAAAAATGTGTTAGTGTAAGTTATGTATTATTGAACACTGAATATTGAAATTATATAATTAAGCTAGGTGATTACTTGATATATTTGTTTAAGCTGTTACATACAAACCTCCAGTTTAATTAAGAAAGAAGAAGATGCAAAGGTTTATGTTTATATTTATGTTCATACTAACAGTAAGATTAAATAAGGAGTTGGGTAAAGAAAAAAAAAAGAAATAAGGAAGTAAAGAAGTAAATGTAAGAATAATACACCTACGAAGGTTCACTGAAAGTTTATAATAACAAAGCTAAGTTTACAAGGTGCATTAAGCAACTATGATTGGAGCTAGATTTTAAACAATTTTGAAGAGAAGAAATACAGAGAGTGAGATGTGAATTGATAAGACATTTGAAACTAACAATTAAGTAGATTTTCCAAGTAGTGAGGGAAGTTGTGCTGTTGTGTATATGTTTTTTTAGTATATATATCTGTATATGTTTTTTATTCTTATTGTGATATGTCTTTGCTCTTGTTTTTTATTTTTTTGTCATTTTTTTGTCATGTTTGAAAATTAAAAAAAAAAAAAAAGCTCTGGTGCCTCACGAAACTACAAACCCCAGGATTCCATAGGATTAAGGGAGCCCTGGTGATGCCATGGTTAAATGCTGGTACTGCAGCCACAAGGTTGTGAGTTTGATCCCAGGGCCATAAGATTGACTCAGCCTTCCATCCTTTTCTAAGTCGGTAAAATGAGTACCCAGCTTGCTGGAGGCAAGTCAGTTTACAGACTCTAAACCACTTAGAGAGTGCTGAGTTCACTGATAAGCGGTACAGAAATGTAAATGCTATTGCTATTGTTATTTATTGCTGCAGCTTGGATACACCCTGACAGAGGCTGCCTGTCCCAAGGCCTCAGTACTGGAAATTCTTTTACTTAAGGATGTCTGGGAATTAAGCTAGAAGATAATCACTGACATTCTGTAGGTGTTTTACACACACTCCTAAGTTCCCTTATCCATGTGGTTGTACATTTTGGTTGTACATGTGGTTGTACAGTTCACAGCTGTGGGAAGTGGAGTTCTGCAAGTCTAACTGCACAGCACACAGCAATGCATTCTTTTATGCTGGTTCACTAGGACTGCAGAAACAGCAAAAACTTTTACAGATATACAATTGCAGAAGAGTGGTATAGTGCACCCACCAATTCACAGTGTCAAGTGTTAGGCATGATATAGGATCCTGGCTAATACATGTACTCTAACTGGAGAGTACTCTGAAGATGATACATGCATCCATGTGAAAACCCAACCTAAGCGTTTTTCTCTGGACACGCATATAACTGAGCAAAGTATTGTATTGCATAGCGGAGATGCCAGTATTACCTGGACAGCCAAAACTTATCTGGAAGTCTGTAAGTTCTTTATGAACCTAGGCCTCCCTTGCAAGCAAAGACATTTTCAGCCACAGCACTTTGGGAAAGTCCTACTTTCTTGCTGACATGGGATGCTTAGTTATGCACTCCTCTCTTGGCCAACCGGCCAGGACAAGCTTCAAAGTAAGCCACTGGTGTCTTGCATCTTTACCCTGAAACTCAGTCTGAAGGATTCCTTGGAGAAACACAAAATTCATTACAAGTAAGTACTGCATTTGTGGCCTCTTAAAGAAGCCAGAAATTGGGTTAAATTAAGTGTTTTTTCCTGGGAGAAATGATTATACTCTTACAAGAGGAAAAGAAGAAAAAACTTAACCACCAAGTAACTAATGTTTAAATACGAAACTGGTGAGAAAGGGGAAGATCAGAAGTGTTTATAAGTTACAGAACCTGAACAAACCAGTGGAAAATGAGAGGGACCAATTTAAAGTGTTTTGCTGATATATGACAAACATAATGGAGCCATAATAACTTTCTTCAGATATGAAGCTAGAGACTATTTCAATTCATTGAATGTATTCTGATCACTGGAAAGCACTGGCCTAAAACTCCGGAGACCAGGGTTTAAATCCACACTCAGCCATGGAAACTAACTGGTTGATTTTGGGCAAGTCACTCTCTCTCAGTCTCACAGAAAGGCAAAGGCAAAGACCCTCTGAACAAATTTTGCCAAGAAAACGCTTAGCATCACCATAAATTGAAAATGACTTGCAGACACATGGCAGTGCACACATTTTGATCACCAAGGTCCTCTTCAACATCTTAGAAGTGCTGGATGACCTTTCAGAAATTAAGATGATCAATTTCAGTAGGCATTAACGTCCTTTCTGGAATGCCTGGCATTCTTAGGCCTAAATCCTGTTTTAGTGCTAACCTGAGTAGACCTGGATGTATCTAAAAGTTGACTCTCCATTCAACAATTGATTGAATGGGTCTAATCTAGTTGGGACTAACTAACGTGATGCCAGCTTCTCTTTCCAACTGTATCTCCAGGAACCAGAGAAGATGAAACATCGGTTATATAGACCACTTATGGAGCTCACTTCTTGCACTTAATTCCTCCCGAATCCCTGGATCACACCAGGACTTGAGCTGTCCCAGCAATGACAAGAGCACTGTCCTGGTTGTGCGTCTTGACCCACACAAACCACAATTCTGCAGAATTTGCAGCAGCCAGGTCCACTGGAGACGTGCTACTTGACTGCTTGGTTGACAAGCAACTACTTTTGGGAATTTCCTTTTATTTACCAAGGAAATTTCCCCATTAATAAATAAAGGACATTCCCAGATTGTTTCCATGGCAACAGCTCAGAGTAGTAGGTTTCTGTTCTAAGTGATGTACAGGAATTTCTCGCTGCAATAAGTATTCCCTTCTTCCAGCATAACCACTTAGTCCATGATGGATTCTGAAGGCTTTGCCAGCAGACTGTTGAGATTTTCTTGGAGAAGAGGGACATTTAATTCCAATTCTTTGATGGGGTGGATTTTTATAGGATGGGTGGGGTAACTCCTACACAGCTTGACCATTATTTGTAAGGAAATTACTCATTATGAATAAGGGTGAAACCTACAAATGCTCTTTATCCACAGGAAAAACCAGTAACAACTACTGACACTATTTCTGGACATACATGGATGAAGATATATGATGAATTCTCCTATCTGCTCAAACTTCCCAAGAGAGAGGTTTCTGTCAGATTTTGACAACCAATTCATTCACACTCTGCCCACACTAGACACCACAGTGGGATAAATATGAACTGATTTGGTTTGTTTACCACAGTAGTTATCCTAAGACACTCACTTTCCAATACTGCAAGATCTTATGTGAATACATAATATTTAAACTTTTTTTTAGTATTACTTCGACATGAACCAAACTGAAAGCAGTTCCTAATTAAGCCTCCATCAGAAAAATTACAAATGAAGCAAGCAACGTATTTTCCTAGTTTAACTCACACCATATGGTCTGCACTTGGCTAATATTCGGAAAGATTTTTCCAAATTCAAGTCTTCAAAATGCGGGTGGAGTGGAAACCACTTTTCACTTTTTCCCATTTCTGCAGTTATGCAAGTATATGTCAAGGAATACATAAAAGTGGGTAAACCACTCCATCACTGCCACCTAACAATGCCTTAAACAACAACAACAACTACAGCTGGCACTTCCTCAATATGTATAAGATCATGAATTACAAAAGTCTTGTAACTTTTGGGATTAATGTTTACCACCAGTAATGACCAAACAGGATCCTCCAAATTTATCTCTTAGGGCCCTGATGGCGAACCTATGACATGCGTGTCAGCACTGAGGCGACTGCATGCCGAGAAGGATGTTTCATCCTCAGCTCTTGCATGACCAAGTGCAGTAGCCGAGGATGAATAAGACTCTAGTTGCAAATGTTTCATCCTCAGCTACTGCACTTGGCAGTGCTGTATTCTGCTGCTCCATGCTCTGCCGGTGGAAGTGAGGGCAAAGATTCCGGCTTAACTGGAAGTCCCAGAACTAGACGCTCTGTAAAGGACTTCTGTTGTTTTGGCCTACAGACCTCCGGCACAGAGTTCTAATCTTCCCCTATTAGGCACTCGGTGCTGGAGGTCTTTAGGCCAAAACAACAGAAGTCCGTCACAGAGCGTCTAGTTCTGGGACTTCCAGTTAAGCCCAGATCTTTGCCCTCACGTCCGCCGGCAGAGCAGGGAGCAGCGGAACACAGCGGGGGACACATCTCTGGAGGCCCTGCCATTACCAGTAACCAACAGTTAACCACAGCAACCATTATCTACTGTTCTGGGGTGTCATGGATTTCTAATCCATCATTACTGAAATAAGTGGTTTAAGCTATAAATACCACAAAATAATTTTTTCCCTCTAAGTAACACACCACCCAAGTTTTGCTCAGTTTTTTGACGAAGTCTGACACACCAAGCCGAAAAGGTTATCCATCACTGTTTTAGGATTTGTTCATTCTGCAGAAATAATCCAGTTTGACAGCACTTTAACTAGTGTGGTGGAATGGCTATTGACTTCTGGGAATTATAGTTTTGCGAGTTATATTCTCTGTCAGAGAGCTCTGGTGCTACAATAAACTACAATTTCTAGAATTCCATAGCATTGAGCCATGGTAAGTTAAAGTCATGTCAAACCGGATTATTTCTTAAAACAGGCAGCATCCCAACCAAAGAGCTTCCGAAATGCTGCAGCTCAGAGTATTGGGAAACGATAACTACACCACTTTTCCAGTCATAAGGGGTTGTTAAGGCAAGCAGCTCTCCGGTTGCCTGTTTTTGATCTCCTCTGCAACCAGAAGAGTGTGGCAGACATTATTTCCCAGCCCTCCTGACCAACAGTGCTTTGGAGGCCCTTCAGTTTGGGCTCTGCCTGGTTTAAAAACTGTTTCCCCGAAAATAAGACAGTGTCTTATATTAATTTTTGCTCCCCAAGATGTGCTATGTCTTATTTTCAGGGGAAGTCTTATTTTTCCATGAAAAAGAATTCACATTTGTTGAACAAAAAAATAAGAACATTTTCGGGGAAACACACACACACACACACACACACAAAACTTTGCTAGGTCTTACTTTCAGGGGGAGGCCTTATATTAACATTGCTAAAACCCATCCATTCCTCTCAGCCTCCACTGCCAAGACTGTGGTCCATGCCCTGGTGGTCTCACAACTAGATTATTGTAACCTTCTTCTGACAGAGTTTCCTCTCTCTCACCTCCATCCTCTAATCTCTGTCCAGAACTCAGCCCTACGTATTATCACATCCGCTCGCCACTTTGACCACCTCTCTTATCCTCCTTTCATTGGCTCCTCTTCCCCTTCCGCATCCAGTACAAACTTTTGTTTTTGACTTTCAAATTCCTCCACGGACTGGCCCCTCCTTACTTGTCTAAACTTCTTTCTCCTTACATTCCTTCTCGTACCCTCCGTTCTGATAGTAAAGGTCTCCTGTCCCAGCCGAGGATTTCCACTGCCCCGTCCCGGATTCACCCCTTCTCACTTGCTGCCTCTCACTTCTGGAACCTTCTTCCCCCACATGTGCGCCTCATCACTTCTCTAACCAGATTCAAAATTAAGTTAAAGACTATATTGTTTAGGGAAGCATTCCCAGGATTGTGCCGTCTGCCCCATGATGCCTCCTTTTAACTATGTATTAAGAAGCCAAGCCCTCCCTCCAGTCCATCTGCCTTGATCCAGGCCCCAGAGGGAGAGAAGAACCACTGGACCTCATCCCTTTCCCACCACCTTCCCCTTCTCCTTTTGTGTTGTCTCTTTCAGACTGTAAGCCTGAGGGCAGGGAACCGTCTAAATATAAGATTGTATGTACAGCACTATGTAAGTTTAAAGCGCTATATAAATAAAGGTTAATAATAATAATAATTACAACCACAACAATAATAATATTTAGCAATTCAGCAAAACTTCTACTAGGGCTTATTTTCTGTGGCTGTCTTATTTTTGGCAAAATAGGGTAGGTACGTTTTGAAAAGGTGGATTCAGCAGAAGTAACTATACTGAAGGGTTGCTGTCTTGACAATGCTGGACCTCAGCCAGCATTTTTAATCACTGCTGTAAAAGCCCCCTTTGTAGGGAAGTGGGGAGAAAGTTTGCCAAGGTTTTGCCCCCGGTCCCAACTGTTTTAGGCTGAGGAGGGGGATTTTTATGCAACCAGAAGCGACAGGGAACAAAGGAAAAAGCAATTAATTTCTCTAACAAGCAAGCAAGTTTTTTTTTTTTTAAAAAAATGCATTAAAATGGACAGTAAAGGGGAAGCAATTACTTCTGGAAATAATCAGTTTTAATGAGGAATTACTAGCCAGGTCATACATAAGGCAGCTGCAACTCAGCTACCAAATGGGTGAATGAAAAGGCAACATCAGTCCTCCAGTGAAAAATGGACCAAAGGGTAAAATCCATTTTTGAAGGGAACACACTGGCTTAGTAATGGTAACGATAACAACACAAGTCCTGTGACACCTTAAAGGCTAACATGTTTCTTACACAGCGTGAATCTAGATGCAATACAGAATTTTGTTGATTTTGTTGCGAAAGGTTAACTGGCTTCCTCTTTGGAAACCATCCCCCAATGTCACACACTGTTTCTGCAAAATCAGGAGGTCTTTGGCTGAGGCTCAGGAGCCACAAGTGGAGTCTTGTAGCTAAAGCTTGCGGCAGAACCGTTTCTTCGTGAGCGGGAGGGACGTGAAGAAGCACAGAACTGCTCCTCCCTTGGCAACCAGCTGCTGCCTGTGTGTTCTGAAGCAATGCTTTTCCCTCGCCAGGCAGGTTTTTTCTATTGCTTTGTCAGCACAGGTTGCCAGCGTGTGCCCGCATTGCCTGACCAGCGCGGAAAGAAAGGAGGAAAGCAACCACCCCAGCAGCATGCAGCAAAATCTCTCTCCTCACCTATCTCCCACTCAAAGCAGAGCTGGACTTTGGTATCGGTTTGTGAAATACATCCATACTCAGCAGGGGCACGTGCTGTTGCTGCTATTTTCAGAAGGAAAACAAAACAAGCAAGTGTTGTAGCAAAGATGGGGATGGGGGTGAAGGCGAGATGTTTCTGACAGATTTTGACAACTGATTCATTCACACCCTGCTCACATTCGATACCACAACTGGAAAAGTCTGTACTGTTTGCTTGCCAAAAACAGTTATCACCAGGGTTCTGACTCCCTGGCACTTCCAAGAACCCATGCAAGCCCAGTTTAAGGTGTAAGCACTGCTTCCGCATGAGCCAAACTGAGTTTCCAATTCTAGAAACATCTAGGAGAGTCTAGGAAGGAACTAAAGCTAAGAGTTTCATTTGGTGGTGACTTGGAGAAATGACCTATCCCTTGGATGGAAGTATGTGCAAAGTGGTGTCTTACAGATGTTGTTGGACTGAAACTCCTGCCGTTGCTCATTGCTGGCTGGGTTGCCTGGGGTTGATGGGAACGTCAGTCCAACGAAATTTAGAAGGACCCATTTTGCCTCTCTTGCTTCAAAACATAATGTCAGGATTAAGCTAATACTGCCAAGATATCGTGCTGGGAAATTCTGTTTTGATGATGGAGGTGATATATGATAGTGTATGTATGTATGTATGTATATATATATATGATTGTGATATGTTATTTCTATTAGTTGATATGGTATATAGTGTGGGGCTGTGATATTTTGGGGAATATACACAAGTGGTTATCTGGGTTTAACTGGTAATTGTATAGGTAGTTAAATATGTGCTATTTTATAGGTTTAAAGTGAATTGTTAACTGCATAGGTTAAGACAGCTTCAGTAAGAGCTTGAATGTGGGGGAGTGTTTTTTTTCCCTTTACAGTGTGAAAGGCTGCAAGGACTTGGTATCACTAGGATGGCAGTCAACACAACAAAGGCAAGCCTTCATGAGAAAGCATAAAATGCAACTGGTAGTGCCTATTGTCTTGAGAATGATATAATGGATAGCCGGCCAATTTCATCGGGTGGAACTAATAATTTTCAAATGCTTTTATTAGATGTGTGTGTCTTTGATTCTTCAGTTCTGTCCAAGAAGCCTGACTAGCTACTTCTACTCCTTTAAGATCAGAGAAATAAACAGCTTACTGATCATCCACAGAAGCCTGATTTACTGTGTCTGGGGGGAAGAGTTCAACAAGTTCTGACACATATCACTAAAATTTTTTATAACATTGAAGTTTTTTTTAAAAAAAGGTAAATAAACCATCCTATTAAAATGTCACTAATCTAAAACAATTTAAAAGCGTTTTAAATATAGCAGTTAGGACAAAAATACAGCACTTTCTCCTATTAAAAGACCCCTTTGCAACAACCAGTTAAGAGAAAGAAGCAGATGCTGCCATTGTCCTGAAAGGAACAGATGGTGTGTGTGTGTGCTTTCCATTGCTCATGATAATACACTATCAAAAATGTTTAGTATTTTTAGTGTTGAGTTATGCTGCTATCCTGGTTCTTAAGAAGGCGATTGCATCAAATTCCTTCTCTCTAAACAATACACTTTACTTAGTTTCTTAGCAATGATAAATGAGGCCTCTCTTCATCCTCCCTCCCAACATTTCTCAGGTCATAAAAATTGAGACTTGTGAACTGAGGCAGCATAAGGTATGGCAATGTGTAGCTCTTTCTTCAGTACAAAATAGATTCATTAATTTTGCTTATGCAAAACTGTATTTCCAAATTTCACAAATATGCTGAACAGCACAACTCTCAGTGGATGCGGCATCGGCGCTTGAAGCTCCACATGTCGAAGACTTCCCACCTAAGCCCACCCTTTTCTGTTTCCGTTGATGGCACCTCTATTCAACCAGTTCAGCAAGCCCGCAGTCTTGGTTTCATTTTTGATTCCTCTCTGTCGTTTATTCCCCAGATTCAGGCCACCTCCAAGGCCTGTAGATTCTCTCTTTGCAACATTGCTAAAATCCATCCATTCCTCTCAGCTTCCACTGCCAAGACTCTGGTCCATGCCCTGGTGGTCTCATGACTAGATTGTAACCTTCTTCTGACAGGGCTTCTTCTCTCTCACCTCCATCCTTTAATCTCTGTCCAGAACTCAGCTGCACATATTATCACATCCGCTCACTGCTTTGACCATGTTTCTCCTCTTTTATCCTCCCTTCATTGGCTCCCCCTCCCACATCCAGAACAAGCTTTGGTTGTTGACTTTCAAAGTCCTCCATGGACTGGCCCCTCCTTACTTGTCTGAACTTCTTTCTCCTCACACTCCTTCTCGTACCCTCCGTTCTGGTAGTCAAGGTCTCCTGTCCCAGCTGAGAATTTCCACTGCCCTGTGCCGGATTCGTCCCTTCTCACTTGCTGCCCCTCACTCCTGGAACCTTCTTCCCCCACATGTGCGCCTCATCACTCTCTAACCAGGTTCAAAATTAAGTTAAAGACTATATTGTTTAGGAAAATGTTCCCAGGATTGTACCATCTGCCCCAGGATGCCTCGTTTTAATTATGTATTAAGAAGCTGAGCCCTCCCTCCAGTCCATCTACCTTGAGAAGAACCACTGGACCTCATCCCCTTTCCCACCACATTTCCCTTCTCCTTTTGTGTTGTCTCTTTTAGATTGTAAACCTGAGAAATGTAAGCATTGTGTAAATTTACAGCGCTATATAAAGATTAATAATAATAATAATAACAACAACTTTATATGCCAACCAATTATGAATAATGCATTTTATGTTATATATGAAGCATTTTAGGTTTGATACAAAAATACTACTTTTATTTCAATCCCCCCACCTCAAATGGAAAACTTGTCTAAATAACAAACTACCCCCAGAAGGTTAAAAACCCCCCAGATCTGTTAGTATGGCTATCAAAATGGAAATCCTAAACAAAACAGAAAATGATTTGGTGTGTTTTGTTTTGTTTTTAAGAGATCCCTGGATTTGTTTTGGAAAAAGACTTCAAGTGGTCTCCTGATGGGTAAAAATATTTCATTTTATTCATTTCCCAGATGCCTACTGTTAGTTTTGGAAAAAGTCTGATGAAATAGGGTGAACTGTTCTTTTTTATGATGTAGGAAACTATCACTACACTTTCCATATTATTTCTGCTCCCAGTATCAAACGTTCTGTTAAAGAAGTAATACTCACAAACACATGTACTGTACTTTGTTAACTGAGCTCTATACCTGTGCACCAGTCCTACACTCATCCTTCGTTCAGTTCCACACCTTTCAGGAGTCAAAATATGCCCAAGCAGATGCTGGAGCTAAGTAGGCCCAGTGTTTCCTTGGATCTAGGAAAAATGCCTTCTGGCCTCTGCATCCATGGGAGTTCTGGGGCAAATGTCTTGGCCTATGTTGTTTTCCATCTGTCAAACGAGAACAGGGACTTATCCGCACATGGCAGGTACAAGACAAAAGATAAGAAGCAGAACAAGCCGAACAAGGTCAATTCTCAGATGACACAGAGACAAAAGGAAGGAGCACAATGAACAGTCACAAGAGTTTTGCTTGGTACAGATAAATATAAAATGACACCCATGGCTATGTTAGCTTCCCACTGTGATAAAGTCACGAGGCAAACTTGATTTTCTGACAGTCAATCTCAATAAAATGGAGGAGTCTGTCCAACGCAGGGGCAGTTCAGGGGAATTCAGTTCAAGAGAGTAGTTCAAGTAAGTGGCTGTTGAGTAGGAGTTGAGGGGAAGGAGTTGAAAGGAGTTGAAGGAAATTAAATTGAAAGAAGGAAATGTCTGCAACTGTTATATTACTGTAACCTGCCACCTTTGGAACTATTCTACCTAAGCTATATTCTTGCTAAATGTTATTCACTAAGTCAGTGTTTATTTGTTACAACAGAAGCCTCTGCCTGAGTGAATTCAAAACCATATAGGCACATAAAAACATGCTACCAAAAATATTAATCATGTAAAAGGAGGACAGTTGGGACCCTAGTCCTTATATATTTAAGAAAAGTGTATAAAGAGTGTATGGGGCAGGTGTCATTGATGAGGGGCCTTCTAATAGTAAGAATGAGGAAAAAGGTAACCTAAAGGCATAGATAGAATGATGCGTATCACACCCACCCATGAGAAAAACCAACACACACAAATGTGCATGAATCTGTGAATCTGTGCACAAATACTAACAGAAGAGTTGGTCCCCAATTCTTCTCCCATTCTGTCCTCCATGAGGCTTGGTAGTGTATATTACAGTTCAACCCCAAGATATGGATTGCTACCCCATCTTCTTTTCCACTGTGGAACTACATGGGAGGGGGTTCCATGCTCTCATTTCTAAAACAAGTTTACAGATTTTGGTTGGCTTTATTGGCCAAAACAGATGTGATAGTTACCATACTTTCCCCATTACTAGATCAGTCTTGCCACAGCTGAACTGGCTGGGGATGGTGGGTATAACAGTTTAAACCACTGGATCCCAAATGTTGGTTCCCAAGGAGTTTGGGACTTCAATTCCCAGAAGCCTGAAGTAGTCAGGAATTCTGGAAGTGGAAGCCCAAAACATCTGGGGGCATAGTTTGGAAATCACTGGTCTAAATATATCTGGAGGGCATCCGTTTGAAGGACACTGCTCTAGGAGAACAGCATTTCTCTGAGAATTTTAGGCAGTGGTTCTATCCACATCTGGAAGTGTGGTCTTAAAAACAAGTGAGCAGTGAACAAACAAATGATGACCAAAGGCAGAATTATCATCTTTCCTGTCTTGTTATTTCCAAATCCCTGTTGAGAGCAGAGCTACTGGAGAAAGATGCAGACAGAAGTGTAACTTGACAGCAGACATGTGAGCTCATGAAAACATTATGCAAAGAATTAACTCATGGCCAGACTGCACTACGCTTTCCAATGAGGCAAACTTCCTACCGGCCCAGGCCTGTTCAGACATCAGTTCACATTGTTCCACTACCAAGGTTTGCAGATGTCCCTGAGCTCCCATGTTCCTGTTCCAGTTCAGAACAAAGGCTGAACTCAGATCTCTTGCCTGCTGGAAGAACGCTGGGTCCCGTTTCACCTAGATAATGAGCTGACAGATCACTCGGTTCACATATTACCATATTTCCTGAGGCAAATGCTTGAGGAAACATGAGCCAAAGAATCATATGCCATTCGCACTGGGATATGTGCATGCATGTACATACACATGGGTGAGAAAGACAGGAATATGTAAACAGCACAGCATTGTCAGGGCTGGATCCACACTGTACTGTAATTATCACAATCTCAAGCAATTTCATTTGCCAAGGCTCCATCCTAGAGAATTGTGGGACTTGCAGTTTGTTGAGGGACTTAAGGGGGAATCAGACAGGCAGGAAGGGGTGGCTTGAAGCTGTCCCTTCCAAAGATGGATTGGGACTGTGGCAACCAATGCCATGGCCCTAAACCTCTTTGAACCAGGCCGAAAAAGGAGCTGACAAGATCTGCTCTCTTTTTGGCTGGGGAAAAGCCAGCTTTGATGGCTTTCATGATGCTCTGGCGGTATGTGCCATGTAAACGCTGTGCTGCTGGAGTGTCATGCAGCTGCTCCCATGTGGATAGCTGCCCAACTTCCGGCCGGCTTCATGATGTATAGTGTCAAAACCTCCGGTGGCTCTTCGGGCCCTAAGAATTCTTCACTGGAGAGTTTTAGTGCCTGTCAATAGAGAATTCTAAGTATCTCACTCACCAAATTACAAACCACAGGATTCCACAAAATGAAGCTATGGCAGCTAAGGTGGTGTCAAAGTGCTATAACTGAGTAGTGTGGATGCACGGTTGTCAAGAAGAAATCCATCTAAACTTGCTAAAACAAGACTCTAATTCTTTCAGGAACAGTTTACTGGGACGAAAGTAGCATGAGAAACATTTGATTCTGAGTGTTCCATTCCTGGGTGAACTATGCAAGGAGAAGGAAAATACTTGAGAGACACTTTCCAAGACGTCCACACTGTCATGGACGGACCACTTCCTGATCAAGCTGGAGCTAAAGACCACGTTCCGTCCCCCCGGGGGTGGCGGACCCATTCAAATGGTCCGCCCTCAAAGGCTCATGGAACCAATTGGTTTCCAGAAAGCCCTAGAGGGGTTATTGGTTGGGAATGCCGGCGATTCTGTTGAGACCCTGGTAGACACTTGGAATACCGACGTCGCCAGGGCCATCAACACAATCGCTCCCGAGCGTCCTTTCCAGCCTGCCCCCAACAGGAAGCCCTGGTATACGAAAGAGCTCAGGGAAATGAAGCGGGCTGGACAACGACTAGAGTGTGAATGGCGAAGGACTCGGCTCTCATCCGACAGAACTCTCTATAGATTGCATCTTCGCATCTATGGAGAGGCTTTGCGTGCAGCGCGGAGATCTCGCTGCTCTGCACGCATTGCGTCTGCAGAGTCCCGCCCGGCAGAGCTGTTTAAGGTGGCGAGGGAATTGACGCAGGTCCCCCCTGCGCCAAACCCCTTGCTAGATCCTACAACAGCCTGCTGTGAGGCATTTAATATCCACTTTGCAGATAAAATCTCTCGGATAAGAGCCGACTTGGACGCCAACCTTCGTTCAGAGTCCATGAGTGAGGTATCCAGCAACTCCGTTGCTGTCAGTTTACTGGATGAGTTCCAATCGGTGAGTACCGATGACGTGGACAAGCTCCTTGGAAGCGTGAGGAAGACAACCTGCTCTCTCGACCCAGGTCCATCCTGGCTGGTCGTCCAGGGAGGGGATGCATTGAGAACATTCCTTCGGGATGTGATCAATGCGTCTCTCAGGGAAGGCAATGTTCCATCTAGTCTGAAGGAGGCGGCTGTTAAGCCCCTCCTGAAGAAGCCTTCCCTTGATCCCCTGGACAGGAACAACTACAGACCAGTTTCCTTGCTGCCTTTCTTAAGCAAGGTGGTCGAGAAAGCGGTTGCCTCCCAACTCCAAGCTGTCTTGGATGAAACCAATTATCTCGATCCATTTCAAACCGGCTTCAGGGCAGGTTATGGAGTGGAGACAGCCATGGTTGCTCTGACTGACGACCTCCGCCTGAGCATCGACAGGGGTAGTGTGACCCTGTTAGTGCTCTTGGATCTCTCTGCGGCTTTTGATACAATCGATCATTCCATCCTTTTAGATCGGCTGAGAGAGTTGGGGATCGGCGGTACCGCGCTCCGGTGGTTCCGTTCCTTCCTCTCCGGCAGATCTCAAAGGGTGAGACTCGGGGACAGCTGCTCTTCTAAAATCGAGCTTAGCTGTGGAGTTCCACAGGGCGCTATTCTGTCCCCGATGTTATTCAATATTTATATGAAGCCGTTGGGTGAGATCATTCGGAGGCACGGAGCTCAGTGTCATCAGTATGCTGATGACACTCAGATCTATTTCTCCGTGACCAGATCGTCTGCTCAGACCTCAGATGGCGTCTCCCCTCTCAATGACTGCCTTGCGGTGGTAATGGATTGGATGAGGAAAAACCGATTGAAGCTTAATCCAGACAAAACGGAGGTGCTCACAGTCACAGGCCCGAAACCAGGTTTGGGAATACAACTTCCAGTCCTCGATGGAGTCACACTCTCCTCGAAGGACTCTGTTCGCAGTCTGGGGGTACTCCTTGATCCGTCGCTTCACATGACAAGTCAGGTGAATGCGACGGTCAGGAGCGCTTGTTACCAGCTTCGGCTGATACGCCAGCTGCGCCCTTTCCTGGAGAGGAGGGATCTGGAAACTGTGATACACGCGCTGGTAACCTCACGTTTGGACTACTGCAATGCACTCTACATGGGGCTACCCTTGTGCCTAACCCGGAAACTACAAATGGTCCAAAATATGGCAGCCAGACTTCTGGCTGGAACATCCAGGAGAGAGCATATCATTCCTGTGCTAAAAGCCCTCCACTGGCTGCCGATCAGTTTCCGGGCACAGTACAAGGTGTTGGTTTTAACCTTTAAAGCCCGTCATGGCTTGGGCCCATCTTATCTAAGGGACTGCCTCCTCCCATATGAACCCCCCCCCCCCCGCACACTCCGGTCCTCTGGGAGGAACCTGCTTCAACCCATGAAGACCAAGCTGGTACAGACTTCCCAGAGGGCTTTTTCGGCTGTCGCCCCCAAGTTGTGGAATGACCTGCCGGACGAGATGCGTCTCATTACATCTTTAGAAGGCTTTAAAAGAGCCCTAAAGACGCATCTCTTCCGGCAAGCCTTCCCAGAGAATGTGAATATCCCCAGCTCCATACCTAGGTTTTAAGGGCTTTTTAAATCTTTTCCTGCATTTTTCTCCATACAACCTAAGCTGGGTCTGCTCCCTACTATTGTGTATTGCTATTTTAATCTATTATGTTTTTTAACTCCATTGTGATTTAATTCTTTTTTAAGGGAGGGTGGTAAGGGTAAGGAAGGGGTATTTTAACTTGATATTGTTTTAACCTCTGCTGTACTCCGCCCCGATTGCTTGTTCAGAGGGGCGGAATAGAAATAAATATTATTATTATTATTATTATTATTTTATTATTATTATTATAATTTCCTGGGTGAACTATGTAAGGAGAAGGAAAATACTTGAGAGACACTAGCAAGTAACTCAAAATTAGGATTCTTAAGCTGGTGTTGGAATGCACCTGAAGTAATATAAGAGCCACTACAGTCAGGAAGAACTCTTACAGGATGGCTCCTTGTATGAGTTGAAGGCACCAAGACACCGGAAAGTATGGATCACAGACAGAGCTATACCTCAGTTACCAAAGCCTACTGTCCCTGCACTTTACTTCTTTAACAGGAGGTAGGTAGAAATAACACAAAAAGAACATGAACATTCCTACACCCTAAAAAAGAAGAGCAATTTAATGTGTTACAGTAAAAAGAAGAGCAATTTAATGTGTTACAGTAAACCTTTTATTCAAAACAGTAAGCACATGTGAAATGAAACAGAAAGGCCTTGCATAAGTACAACAAAAACATTCTGAAATGAAGGCTTCTTCCAAAATGCATCCTGGGGTAATTTTTTCTTTCTTTCAATAACCTCCTCTTTCCTTATGATTTCCATTTTGGTGGCAAAACTTACAGACCGACTTTTAAAAAATGTACCTTTATTAAACTAAAAATAACTAAATTGTTATTTAAAAAACAGACAATGAAATAAACATCTGAGTAGCAAAAACAAAATCTAAAACATCTATACCAATTCATATACTAAAAAAAGAAAGACAAAGCATGACAGGGGGTTGGACTGGATGGCCCTTGGGGTCTCCTCCAACTCTATGACTCTATGGTAAACAAGTAATAATGATAAAAAATACACAAAAAAGAGAAACAGTGGGTTCCAGCATACCTGACTGCAGTTCTTTCATTTTACTAATCTAACTCTGATAAATTTATTAAAAAGAAATCCATTTAATTAAGTAAAACAACCTCCAAAAGCATAAAGTTACACTGAGAAGCAATAGAAAAACATAAAATTAAAATTAAAACCCATACATCCCTTTTCTAAAAACCTAGGAGTATAATGGAACCTCTTATTTTTCATAGAACATCTTCTACGCCAGAGCGTCTGATGAATCAGACGTATTTGCTTCCCTCCTGTTCTTTTGTGTATTGCTTTTCACACACGTTTGGTTTCTGGAGGCAACTGTTTCCCTTGCCTACTGTAGATAAGCAACACACAACTCACCTAGAGCAAACTTTCATTCTTTCCTAGGTCAAGCTTTATTTCATTCTTTATTGTGGATGTAATGCTCCAATTCAGTGCTGAAAGTCCACCCTTCTCCAGCCCTCCTTCACCATCTTCCCAATGCAAATGCTGCAAAAAACTTCCAGCTAGCCAGAAGACAAGAAAGAGAGGCTGGGCTGGGCACCCATAAAAAGACTGTATAAAATGGGGCTTTGACAAAGAAGCTCCATTTTACATCATCTTTTTATGGCTTTGTTAACTGAGATTACTAAAAAGGAAGTTAAGATCATCAAATAATGTTTCAGATCTTTTAGATATATGCAAGTTACAGAATGAACTTGGTCAGAGAAATTTAGATTATCTTTGGAGGATTTTAACTGTACATGTTTTTAAGATGTTGTACCCCACCCCGATTGCTTGCTCAGAGGGGCAGGTAATAAATAAATAAATAAATAAATAAATAAATATTATTATGCTCATGGGTAAACACTTTGCTGCATCTCAATTTTAACACATGCTATCAGCATTTCTAATACAGCAATAAGTTCTTCCACGATATTATATAAAAAAGGCCACTGATGTAGACATTTGTATGCTCAAGTCCCACTGAAATCCTGTGGAATTCTTTTCAGCTGAAAACAGTAATGGGATCAAATACACTCACTCGCTGACCACAGAGATTAGGAAGAAGTGTTTTACACGCAGCAATGAATCTAAACAAATCAGAGTGAGAAAGAGAGAAATGGGAATTGGAGAATTTTTCAATTGGGTATCCATGTAAAACTATCCAAGAACAGTCTCTGGAGTTCTGGCTCAGGACTCCTGATGGAAGATCAGCCACCCACCAGGGATCCTGTGCATTTCCTTAAAATAATCTCAAAGAGATCATATTCTGAGTGCAAAAGAACAGGCTCAGGATACGCCGCTACTTGCTCCAAGGCCTTGAGTTTCTGTGCAAAAGGAAACTTTTTGCTGACTGTTCACTTGGTCCTTAGCAAAGGGCAGCAGCTTTTGCCAGCCAGCAGCCGAGACATGACTCAGCAGGCAGAGAAAAGCTCCAATCTGGAACTCAGGCCCTCCTCTCGGCAGCACAATTAGCAAGCGCCATGGGCCCGCCTCTTGGAGCAATTAGCCAGAGCCCTGCTGCACCAGATGGATCCAAAGAGTAAGCAAACCCTCCTTCCCTTGCCCAGGAGAGAATCGCACAAAACTCCTGGCTGCTTAGGAATTGGCCACCGCAAGCCTGGAATTAGATAGCTATTTTTAGGAGCTGGACTGCTCAGACTTCAGCCGGCCGCAAAATCAAGAGGTTCTCTATGCTGGGCACTGACACGGCCAAGAACAACACCTGAGAAGACCCAGTGCTTGCTTCCAGTCTTCACATCTGCTGTAGCAGAGACAGCACAACCAGCAGGTTTCCTTACTTGGGCTTTAGATTTGGAACTGGACAATCAACCCTCTCTGACTCCATGCCTTGCCAGCAATATGCATCTCTACTCCTACTTTTCAGATCCATATTCCTTCCCTTTAGACATCCTGTCAACCTCCACAGCTCACCTTTCTTGCCTCCCACTTCCTTGAACATATGCAAGTTGAGTCTCCTTCATCCACAGTTCCAGAATCTGAAATATTCCAAAAACCAAAACTTTTTTCATGGGTGGCTGAGATAGTGGCGCCTTTTGCTTTCTGATGGCTCAGTGTACACAAACTTGGTTCCATGCAGAAAACAATTTAAAAATACTGTGAATGAAATTACCTTCAGGCTATGTGTATAAAATTAGGAGGAATAGCTAATACCCCAGAGGACAGCATCAAAATTCAAAATGATCTCGAGAGATAAGAAAGCTGTGTGTTTTAATCTGGTGCAGGACAGCTCCCTTCCCTTGCAAACCAGTTTCTGCTTTGTTCCCAGCAAGAGAACATTCTGCACTAACTGCTACAGGAGCATCAGAGGATCAGGACACTCATATCAACAAACAGAAATAAGTAAAGAAAGGGCATACAGACAATGCAATTTATTTATTATATTTTAATCCCATCTTTCAATTGTATGTCTGGGGAAGTTAACAAGAAGGAACACAATCAATCAGTAATTTAAAAAAAAACACCTGAAAGGGTACAAGGTAACAAAAGTAGCATTAGCACTAAACAAGATTAACATGGTATTAAAACCAGAGAGAAATAAGAGGCCCATGCTTTGTGGCAAAAGATGATAAGGTAGGGGCATAAATGTTGCAAGTAGCCACCTGCCTCATCTTGGATGAAAAAGGAATAATCTGTAGGATGCTGGAGGCAAAGACTGAGCTCAGGATGCAAGCAGCCTTGATTCAGTCTGCTCACCCTCTTATTTTTTATAAACAAATGACAATAATTCAAGATAAATGTATATACATTAATAAAGTTGTGTTTCAGAATATATTACATTGTTCTTGAGTTGTTGCTTACATATTTAATTATCTTGTATGCACTTTCCTTCAAAAATTATATTTGTACTTCCCTTTATTAATCTAGTGTGCAAGAAATACATTTTTTCATTATTTTCTCTGACTTCAGATTTGGGTAAACAAGATTTTTCCAGTCTCTCTAGTTTGTTAATCATAATTTAAAAAAAAATTTTTTTGACCTGGTAGTGATCAGTTTTAATTTTCCTCTTCTGTATCATAACCACTTCTTTTTACAGTATACTGTTATTGGAGAGCCACAGCCTATTTTTAAGGGCTTATGAAAGATGGCTAGGACTGGCTGCCCATAAGCTGCAAAGGAGTTGCGCAAGGATCTCCCTCCAAATGTTGGAAAGCTCCAAAGGCACTTGCTTGCCTCCCTCCTTCTTTGTGGGAAAGCAGAGTGGATGGATGGAGCTATTTAGGCATCTGGCAAACAAAAGGCAGTCTGTGAAGAAATGAAGCGCTTGCAATCAACACTCTTCCTCCTTGCTCCTCTTAAATATTTTAGGCAGCGCTTTAAACGAGAATGCCAGCAATACCAAGCCAGGGAAGAGCTCATGAGTCACTGGCTGACAGATCCACCTTGATTCAATGCCTCCTCCACTGCAGTCCTCAGACTGTACTACCAGCTCAAATCCTCCTCTCCTTCCCTCCACCCCCGGACAGTCACATGTTTTGATAAAAACACACGGCAGTCACCTCTATCACAAGCAGCCATCTCCCTGCTGGAAGCTGTAAAGGCGAAGGGAATTATTTATAGACCGGGAAGTGTAAACCCAGCCACTGCTGCAATGTTACACAACTCTGCGTTCTTGCCATCCATTCAGGCAGCTCTCCTCCCAAAAGGAGACAGTTCCAGAATCTGATGCCTTTCCAGACAGAGAAACAAAGGCATCCCATTCCTTAACCGAAAGACTGGCTTCTGCAATGAGAGAAACAGTTTCTAAAGCCTAGTTACACGTACAAATAGTCCCTCCACATTTGCTGGGGTTAGGGATGAAGGGCCCATGTGGATGTGAAAAAACGCAAATAAAAAACCACTATTCTTTTTACCTGAGAGAACACATCTAGGAATCTCCATGTCCTCCAGTGCAACTCTATGGTCAACACCTGCCAGAAGTTATCACAGAATTACGCTGGAGGACCTACAAAGTGTGAAGTGTTTCCTCTAGGAACTTTGAGGTTCTCCAGCACAACTTCCAGCAGAACTGCACTGGAACTTAGAGTTTCCTAGAGAAAACATATTAGTCAAACCTACAAATAATGAAATCCACAAAAGTCAAAGCTGCAAATGTGGAGGGCCAACTGTAATTATATTAAGCAGTTTTCTCCACCGAATCACCCCCCACCCTTCAAAATTTATGTCTATTCCTCACAGAAATAGCAGCATATGTGTTTCTTCCCTAACTTACATCACTTCCAAAAGGGAGAAGTTCATATCGGGACAAATAGTCATTTCCTCTAGGAAAAGGATCCTCCCTGCATACCACCTTAGCTTTCTTTATGAAGGACACATTTTTAAAATGAAGAAGAATCTTAATTATGCAAATTGTAATGATTTTAATTATGCAAATTGTAATAATAATTGTAATTTACCCCCTAAACTGCCACCTGATAGCACCAAATGCCTCTGGCTGCAAGCTCCTTGGTGCAGTGGGATGATATCTTTTTGCCCATGCTTCATTACAAAATGCCATGCGCAAGGACATGTCATAGCCAAGAGTGTGCTATGGAAACTCATCATTCAGGCATGGGATGGTCTTAAGAAAGCTACTACTTTCCACCCCTTTCCTACATGCAAGAGGAAGCTAACAATGCCATTGCTAGCATTAATGATGGGAAGGGTTCAGAATGCCACCCCCTCTCCATGTAAGTTGCTGGATTCTTTTTCCAGATTTTCCTCTCTGTTAGCCGGGGAAAAGACATCTATTCCAACTAGCTTTAAGAGCACTGCACAATCCTACAAACAAAAAAAGGTCACACTGTATTTATTACTGAGCAAAAAGCCACATATGATTATGGATAAAAGCTTTTTCCTAATAAAAGCCATGCAATTCTGGTTTAACTGGGATTAAGGAACTGGCCGGTCCTTCTATTCCAGTGAAGCAACCACCATCTGTACATGTTTTTGGTCTCTTTTCAATCCATACTTGGAAGTTCAATTTTTACTCTGCAATGCAAAATGCAACTCCTTTTTTATATGGAATTACTCTGCAATGCAAAATGCAACTCCTTTTTTAAAATGGAATTGTTCTGGAGCGTGATGTCGGTTCAGTATTGGAAGGACACTGGGCTCCAACTGTTAACATGCTAATTATGGATGAATCTCCCTCTGCATCAGAAAAATAAATTGCTGAACTTCTGTCTCCAAGTATTTTTTAAAGAAATTAAGCCACAGTGGATTGTCTATTTTAAGTTGCTTCCAGGGTACAGAGCAACAGTTTGCCTCACCTTTATTCAGTTCCCTCAGCCTTTGCTGACTACTTCAAACTATAAAGAGGTTTTGAGTACAGCAACGTAACTGTGACAAGAGCTAATGGTCAGAGTGAACAATTCACTGGGCACAGAGGATGAAATGAAACGTTTGGGAACAGTAGCTTTATTTCACAGGTGCGGGATATAAATTAATAATAATAATAATAATAATAATTACTACTACTACTACTACTACTACTGAAAAGTTGTGGCATGTGTGTTTGATTCTTCAAAAGCACTGACTTTTACTCATTTCTGAAAACTAAGCTTCTAGCCCTTAATTTTGACAGACAACCAGAAAGGGTAAAGGAGGGGTTCCAACCTTTCAGGACAGTAAGGTAAGTGGAACTTTGCATACTCCAGCATGGAAATCTCCCCCTATGTCAAACATTTAGATGAATAGGAAAGAGGTTCATCCATAGCCCAAGGAGAAGGATCTGTGATAAAAACCTTCCTGTGGCATTATAGTACATTGGGCCCTCCACATTCGCTGGGGTTAGTGGCACAAGACTCCTGTGAAAGTGGGAAAACCACAAATAAAAAAGCCACTACATTTTAAATCTGAGAGAACACTTCTCTAGGAATCCCATGGTCCTCCAGTGCAACTCTATAGTCAACATCTGCCAGAATTTGATCACAGGATCATGTTGGAGGACCTTAAAAAAGCCTACAGAAGTGTTTTCTCCATTAATCTCTAGTTCCTTCAGCACAACTTTATGGTCAACTTCTAGCAAAATTTTTCTGGAGGACCTAGAGATTTCTAGAGAGAACATATTAATCAAAACCGCAAATAATCGAAGGATTGAAGGAAGGAAAGTACGAAAAAGAAAGAGAAGTTGACAAGAGAGGGAGGAAGGAGTGAAGTAAAGGGAGAAGGATAGTAAATTGATTGTGAAGAGACAGTGGAGAGTTAGAGAGAGGTATATGTAAGCTGCAGACTGGGATATTGTGAATTAAGAATTTAGTATTTAGAAGAGTAGATTAAGTATGTGTTATGTTTATTTTTTCTTAAATCAGCAAATAAATCTGCAAATGTGGAGGGTCAACTGTATTCTACACGTACATTCGCTGGTATTTGTAGTTTTAAAGCAGAAGGAGCATTCAGACATGCAGCATCTCCTCACCTCCATATTTAGGCAATCCCTTTGAATAAACTCATTTCAGCTCTGTAGGAGCATATATGAGCCCATGAGTCTTCATTTAGCACCAATACATTCACCACTCTACAGTTCTGTAGTACTGAATATGCATATGATCCAGTCCTTTTCAGCAAAGGGCTTAATGAGTGTAGCAAGGAATCTTGTTCAGTCTCCCTCCAATCAGCATCAGAAAAAGTGGAGCCTCAGAATGAAATTCACTTGATTTTATTACATCAAATATCTGCATAATTTGTGGATGAATGGCATAAAAGCAGACTATAAAGCCCAGGCCCTTACTTTTTGACAAAGAACAGAGAACAGTCATGTGTCAGGATAAGATGATAGAACATAACTGCAGATAATAGAAAAAAAGCTCTTGTCAATCAAGATTGCACAAACAAAAAACCCACATTGAGAAATATATTTGGAAAATACTGTTTCCCACCACACCTTAAAAATTCACAGTAGTGACACAGTTCCAAAATCATTACCCAATTCTTGCTGTCACCACTTCTAGACCCTATATTCTTCCACTTGAAAAGGCTGGGGAGGATAGAGCACACCTAGCCTTTAGAGTAGGAGTAAAAAAAAAAGAGAGAGATCTGCCTCCAAACTAAATTTCCTGGGTATACTACACTGACGATCATGAAGATCACACATGTGCTGGTTTGCAGGGAAGCCCTGCCCAACAAACTGTAACTGCTAAAACAGCACTCACAAAACTACAATGGTCACAATCTCACAGCACTGAGCCATCACAGTTGAAGTGGTGTCAAACTGTATTAATTCTGCAGTTTCAATGCAGTGAACATCACCTCTCCCATATTTACTACTCCAAAGTGAATCATCTGGATCAGCAGATCTGGGAAGCAGTTATGGGTGGCTGTGTGCACAAAAAATGGAAACAGCTACAACAGCTTGTTCACCACTGATCACTGTGGGATATTTTTTTACAATTTATTAAAGAGAGTCCCACTGATCTAGCAAGTTGTTGCTTTACCCAGCATGTCAGATCCAAAATAGCTTTGCAGGGGGAACAGGAATTGCTTGAAGAACAGAGCTGCTATGAAGACCAAGAAAGCAAAAAAGAGATCAGTTTCATGAAATCATAGCAGGTGGGGAGCAGAAGAAACCCTTCCTTAAATAGATACCAATTTAGGAGCAGCGATCAGGCTCAAAGACGATAAATAGGTGCCTTGAGCTGAAGTCTCTTCTGGGATTTATCAGGACAATCCAAGCAGGACTTTACACCTTTGCTGCCTAAAGAGTTAAAGAAGCTGACTCTGCTCTACATTTAAATAATTGCTCATTTCAGAATCTTTCTTTCAGCTATGGAAGAAAAGGTGGAAAGAAGGAGCACTATTCATGAAAACAGTCATTGACAGCTTGCAAGCATAGAATCTAGTTTCTACAGAAATCTGTTGGCCTCCAGATGTTGCTGGCCTGCAAATCCTCCAGATGTTGAAGATCTGCAAATCCTAACAGTCCTAGCAAGCATAGCCAATGGTGAAGAACTACTGAGATTTTAAGTTCAGCAAGATTTGGGGGTCATGTTTTCCCCATGTTCTGCAGTATCAATCTACTTTTGGCAGATCAAGCACTGAATTTCTCCCTAGTAACAAGACTAGGTGCTCCTGGTCTGCTGAAAAGTAGATCAGGAGATAAGGATTCAGCCTGAGTTGGATGGAATGATACTTCCCTGCGAAATTGCAGGGTTGCAGCTTGGATGTACTCTTTAACACTCAATCCTGTGTCCTAATGCCCAAGTTTCAGCAATGGCCAGGAGTGCATTTGCACAGTTAAGACTATTGAACCATCTGTACTCACTTCTACAGAAGAAAGATTTGGCTACAGGATCACATGCTTTGATTATATCCGGTTTCTCCTATTGTAATGCACTCGACATGGGGCTGCCTTTGGTCAGAATGCTGACTGGGGCCAGTTACAGTGAACATACAACTCCCTTGTTAAAACAGTTTCATTAGCTACTCGTTAATTTCCAGGCACAAAATGCTAAATATGACCTATAAAGCTGTATATATAGCTTAAGTCCAGAATCTGAAAGAGCATTGTCTCCCTACATGAACCTCACACAGTCTTAGGACTCTCAGAAAAGGGCCTTCTCTCAGTCCCACCAACATCTCAAGACCTAGGAAAAGACCTTCTCTGTGGTTGCTCCCGAGCGGAGCAATTTCCTTCAAGTGGAGACTAGTCTGGCCATCTCCTTGCTCTCCTTTCACTGGCAGGCAAACACCACACCAGACCCAAGTCTTCTTTTCCTTGGGCCTGCCTACAGTGATTTTGCTATTGCCTCTACTACCCAACGTCCACCTCTAGAAATAACCTGGCATTAATGCTTTGGCAGCTGGAATTATGTGAACTATGTGATCGCAAGGGAATCTTTTTATGATGTATAAGCACACGTGTGTGGTTATGTTTTTAGATGATTCTCTTGCTGCTGTTGTGTGCCTTCGGGTTATTTCTGACATTTGGTGACACCAAGGTGACTCTATCATAGGGTTTTCTTGGCAAGACATGTTCAGAGGGGTAACTTGCCCACGGTTACCAAGAGGGTTTCCATGGCCGAGCAGGGATTTGAACCCTGCTCTACAGAGCTGTAGTCCAACAATCAAATCACTACATTATGCTGGGTCCCAAATTATTCTACACTTTCAAAAATATAACGGTGTTTTAACGTATTAGTTCTTTAAAACTTTATTATCAGGTTTTTAGCTTATATTGTTTTAGCTTTTTTGTATTCTACCTTGGGCTTGAGGCCAGCACAAAGGCAGCATAAATAAAGTACACCAACGAAGAACACTAAGGGGAAGATGCTTAAAAGAGTAGAATAAAAAATAAATAAAAAGAGTAGAATAAATAAACAAGAACATCACTTTCTAAAACTACTATATAAAATATACAACAAGCTTCAGAATCAGCAGACAGAAATGATAGTAAAAACATGATGGCTAGATTGGGGTGAGGAATCTGTGGCCTGATTACTGATTGCCAGTTATTTAACAGATGAATATAATGGATTTCCCAAACTCAAACTCTATTTGAGAGTCAACTGGATTTAGGCCACAGTTTTCCAACTTTGAAAATGTATTTTTTTTAAAGTCTATTTTTTTAAAAAGGCCAGCTGAAACTCTGTACCATTCATCCCCATTCCTTATGTGACAATGTGTATGTGTATTCAAGTCTCCTGACAATGTATGGATTTTACAGAGTTTTCTTAGGCAAAGAATACTCAAAGGTGGTTTTGCCAGTTCCTTGCTACAGTACCTGGTATTTGTTGGCAATCTCACACCCAAGGACTAACCAGGCCTGACCTTGTTTAGTTTCCAAGATCACACAGGATTTGATGCTTTCAGAGTATTTAGACCTACATTCCTCCGTACTGAAAGGTTACTTTTGCATTCTTGATGAATCTAGCAAATATCAAGAAATTACCAACACTCAGTAGTGGCAGGGAAGCACCATATTACACTCGTATTATTATATACAATTTGACTCTTACCCTAGCAGACAGAAAAAAACCCAGTAATTCAACCAGACTGTGAATGTCCAGGAAATGAAAGAATACAACTGTTCCAAAATGATTTCTTCATCAATGCAACTACTTGTTTACAAGGCATTTATTTCTCTGTCAAGTGAACTGCCATCTCCCTTCATGTTATGCAAGAACCAAGGTGGAGTTTACTTCTAGAAGATTTTTCACTGCACTGCCAAGAAAAAAAGGAAGGCCAAAAGCTGAATCACCAATAATAGGCCATACTGGCCCCAAGGCAATTCGATCCAGCTCCTGACAGCACTACCAAGTATAAAGTCCAAGACACAGTGCAGCACATTAGACAGCAGCTCTTTTGTGAGGGAACTCTGTTGCGTAAACTTGCTACAAACCATCATCTGGAAGTACCCTCACCACTCTCAGGGAAAGAATTTGTTCAGGAAATTTTGCACCCACCTTGGAAGTAAAACAGAAGTTATTTAATGTGAGATGCATCAGGACCCACTGCCTCACCTGCAGAAAGGCTGAGAGATGGCAGGAAAAGCAGTAGGAAGGAGGGAGAGAGAGAAAGGGGCAAAAACTCAACATGATGGACTAGAGGGAATGCAAAGGACAAAGCGTGACAGATGAGGGGGAGAAACTGAGCGAGAAAGGGGGCAGAGAGAGAGAGAGAGAGAGAGAGAGGGAGAACGGGATGGTGGAGGGGATGAAAAGGACCAACAGGGACCCCGAAAGAGAGAGATAGAAAAAGAGGAAAGGAAAGCCACATAGAAACATATATGTCAATTTATCTTCTTGCATAGCCTGTCCTGTTCATCCAATGTACAGTTCAGAGGGGCACTGCTGACATAGGATGGCATATACAAAGGGTCCTTGGTATCTGCTGGGGTTTGGTTCCAGGACCTTCCATTGATATCAAAATCCATGGATGCTCAAGTCCCATCATACACATTGGTGTAGTAAACTGGTATCCCTTATATAAAATGTCAAAATCAAGTTTTGCTTTTTGGAATTTGGATTTTTTAAAATATTTTAAGACCATGGATGGTTGAATCCATGGATAAAAAATCTCGAGAGCCCTAGACCAACAGTCAAACCACTATGCCATGCTAGCATAGTGGCTGGCATTGTAAATGTTTCCTGAGTATTCATCCTGTCGATGGTTTCTTTACCTGTTGTACAGTATAGGCATAGGGTACACACACAAGGATCATCAGTATCTAATGGGGTATAAAGCCTTACATACAGGATTCATACCACATATACACTGAGCCAGGAAAACATCATCTTAAAAAGCATTTTGTTCATTTAAAAAGAGAAAATACTCTTGTGCCTTTTCTGTGCTCTGTTTATTTATTTATTTATTTCATTTTTATGCTGCCTTTCTCCCAAAAAGGGACCCAAGGCGGCTCATAAGATAAGAATACTTCAAAAATAATTTTTTTTAAAAAAATGTTTCTCTTCTCCATTTCTGGAAACACTTGGAAAAGTATTTCTGCAACAAGAATTTATGCTAGGATTAAGTATATGACATGAAAAGTCAAGTTACACTGATTTGTATTAAGAGAGTAATGATACTTATGAGACACTGCTCTTAATTTTCTCAAGACAGGCAAGCAAAGACGTGGGGAAAAATTTTGGGTTATGGGGTCCCACAAGCAGAACAATCTTACCATGGGGCTCATCTGCCCCTAATATGTGGTTTCCCTTCAGAACCATAAGGAAAAACTCCTTCTAAGTAGTATGTCACCCACACTGAGGACATACAAGTATCAGTCTGACTGCTAATTGTTGCTTTTGCTATTATCCAAGCTGCAGGCATAGATTTTCATTTTGGCATTGGTTCTGTCATTGAGATTTGGCCAGAGAGTCTGATCAAGTTGAAGGACAGCACAAAAATACAAAACAGAATTATATGGCATGACAAAAACCAAAAACCAAGTCGCTATGCCCCAGGTGTTATTCAAAACCAATTCTAGTCCAAAGAATTATTTGTAGTAGTCATCCTATGTGTGGAATAATCAAAGGGCAACTTGCCCTTAGCAATACTCCCACACATGGTACCAGGATTATAGCTAATGTGCACAGAAATGCATAGGCTCTGGATGATAGTTGCATCTTAAAAACAATTGGTACTTTTTGTGATACCACTTTATTTCAAACCTAAGCAGAAAGGAAAAGTAAAAACCATGGACCCCTCTAGACTTGTGGTTCTATTCTTTCCCTCTTTTCTACAAAGTATATTTCTAGCTGGAGAAAGTAAAAGGTTTAGTCCTTTCTCTATAAGGATGTTGAATCACTCAATCCATGTAATTTTACACATGGTTTCACCATAAATACAAGAAATGCTGACATGATCATGCTCCAGAATAGAATTTTTGCCCCAACTAACCCAAAGAGTAAGATTCATCTACAACTGCTCCAGTTAAAAGACCATGCGGCTAATCACTTCTCATTTTAAGGGTTAATGATTTAATGAACCTGCCATCTTTGGCTGGAATCTAACTGCATATGCTCCTGCCACCAAATATAAGGCATCTTTGTTCAAAGATGGTTGTATAACATATGGCATGCGGCTGGCTGGATTAAGTTAACATATATGAAAGGAGAACAACAACAGCAGGAGAACAGATTTATAAAGTTCCTAGGGGAAAGAGGGTCATTAATATACTTAGTCTATACAGACAGTGGCTAAGTCACAACAGAAATCTATTACCTTCTATTCTGAGAGTTTTATTTTATCTTATTACTCTTCTTTTTGAATGTTTTTCTCTTTCCCTCTTTTTACAGCATTTGTTGTTTCCAAGTTGTTTCCAATTTATGGTGACCTGAAGACAAAGCTATCACAGGGTTTTCTGGGGCTGAGAGTGTGTGACTCACTAAAGACCACCCAGTAGTTTTCTATGGGCAAGCAGGGAATCAAACCCTGATCTCCAGAGTCATAGTCCAACACTCAAACCATGACACTATGCTAGCTACTTTGTTTTTTTTAAAAAAGTATAGTTCAGATATAAATAATTGGGGCATAAATGATTAAGACATATTGTCTAATATTTTATTTATCTATCAAATGGGATATAGGAAGTTAGTATAAAAACTAAACTAGAATGATGAGATTATTTATCTTATGATAATCAAATATAATAAAGGAAATGCTCTACGAGCTTTGGAAAAAACAAGAACAAAAAAAAAGCACCCAAAGACTGACAGGTGACATAAAAAGTTTACCGCGCTTCTCCCTGATCCATCTTCTTTTGCACCAGCACCCTCATACCCCACAACTTGCTCACACAGCCATCTGAATGCTCACACACACACCCCACACTCCCCGTGGCGTACAACAGCACCAGGCTCATTCACAATCCAAAACCTTAAAATTTAGGAGACAGACAGCTGGGGTAGCTGGTTTGCAATACTCGTTCCAGCAGAATGAAAGAGCAGCAATGTGGTGCATTCACCTCCCTTTAAAGAGATGGAGAGGCACATGAAGGACAAAGAGGCTGAAATAAAATGTAAACATGGTTGTGGCTGCTCTGTCACTTCTGGTCACCATTTTGGCAGGGAAATGGCAAAAAAGGAGGACTATGGCATGTGGGGAGCATAATGGAAGGGGCTGTGATCTGGGGGCAAATATTGTCTGAAAATCATGCCAAATATATTTTGAAGAACTGGAGGTATGGCGGTCTTTGAGGGACTGACAAGGGCTTGAAACGTGAGGGTCCAGGCACATTTGCCCCATTCTTGTCATAAAGGGGGGGGGGGGAAGAAATCTCAAGACTTCAGTGCCGACAAACAAAGGTAAGTGACCCCCCAAATGACCTAAGTACAATGACATACACCACAAAGTATTTAAATAATACCAACTTTTCTGAGGTGGGAAAATTATGGGTTTCTCTGGAATGTCAACTCAAACACACCACATTTTTCTCGGTCTTTAACAGAAAGCTGGAAACACTGGGGATTTTCTTTCATCATGAGGGCTAGAAGCTCTTTTCAGTCCTAAAAAAATGTAATCCTAATGCTGGGTTTCTGCTGGGTTTCACACTCCAGGGTGAAAAAACAGCCAGGAAGGTTTCCCAAGAGATCTTGTAACCTATTTCCATCATTCATTTCATCTTCAAAGCAGATAAGCAGCATTAATAGCTGCTTTTGGCACCAGCAGTATCAATTAGGTCAGCATAAATCAAGAGTTTTTAATGGCACATAAGAAAATATTCACACACATCCCTCGGTACAACTAACTTTTAGAAAAGCCATAATTGCCACATCCTGCAACTAAATTAACAATCCATACTAACTCCCAAACACTTTCAAGCCAGAAATACCATGGCAGGATTATTATTCCAATCCCAATAGCCAAATACTGGAATATTCATTCTAGGTATACAAACCCTGTTTTAACAAAAATGCATCCTTACTTGTCAGTACACATTCTTTATTCAGTTGCAAGACTGTGCTTTGAAAATGTGTGTCCTTTTTGTAGGATCATGAAAAGAGAAACCTCTGCAATATGTAAATTTGGAACGTAATAGCTGAGTAAAAGTCAATTTTTAATTAATGACTACTTAATGAGAGAAACACCCCGCATACAAATGAATATTTGTTATAATCCATTCCTTTTTTACTCTTTCTAAGATGATATCACCATTTTTGGTCACCAGCTTAGTATTTTATACACTTATTGCTTCTTGTTGTTATGTACCTTCAAGTCAACTCCAACTTGTGACAACTATGTCACTGTTTTTTCTTGGCGATATTTATTCTTAGTAGGTTTGCTATGGACTTTCTCTTAAGGAAGAAAGGTCATCTGTGGTTTTCCATGTCCAAAGGACATGGAAATTCAAGCAGGAATTCAAACACTAATCTCCCAAAACTCAGTCAAACAACCAAACTAAATGACTGTATATAAAACACTTCACCTAGGAATACATAATCCTTGAAATAAATGTGTAACAATGATCAGCATTAAACATATAATATACATGATTTAAAGACAGCATGGTGTAGTGATTTGAGTGTTGGACTATGACTCTGGAGATCAGCATTCGATTCCCTGCTTGGCCATGAAAACTCACTGGGTCACACTCCCAGCTCCAGAAAACTCCAATAATAGTTTCACCTTAGGGTCATCCAAAAGTTATAAACAACTTTAAGGCACACAATAAAACATGCTGTGTTTTGTTAAGTGATGGGGGTGGGGAGCTTTTGAGGTCAAAACCAGCATGAATAATTTTAAAAGGCTCTGGGTAATACAGTAATGGGTTTAAAAGGAAACTTCACAGTACCTGAGGAATTTGTGTCAATTTGCTGTCTGAATTTAGGACTTTTTAGCTCCAAGTTCATACCTGAAGACACTAAAGATTATACAGACCTTGAATGCTGAAAGTTAGCAAGGCCCACAAGTTATAAAATGATTGCAGATCAAGGTAGAGCTTGGCATCATCAGTTGGCACTTGCTAGATTGTTTTCTCTTGGTAATTAATCCCTTTTAGTAATCTATTAAAATCTTTCCCACACCAAAAACTCCTTGTGGAAAGGAATTCTGTAGTTCAGCTTTCCTCAGGCCAAAAGCAGACACTGGCGCAGAAAACAGCATGATTCAGCCTCCCAATTTTACGCAGAGTGTGCTGATCTTAAAGGCAGGGGTACATAATCTTTTCTGTCCAGGGGAGGCATATTTGACACTGGTTGTGAGGCTTGGAGCTACATACGATGCATGTGCATGCTTATATGAAAGCACACACTCACTCTCTATACTAGGAAGAAGATGAGATTTTAATTTCTCCTCCCTCCCTGCTGAGACATAGAGGGAGTGAAAGTCTCTTCTGCCTCCCAGCCATCCTGGAGACCAGGGGACAGCATTTTCTAACCACAGTCCAATGAAAAGTGGAGATGTGGTTCCTTCAGCTTCAGGAGGACAGACAAGGCAGAAACTCTGCACTGATTCAGATACTTTAAGCATACATGTTTCCCCACTCACCCCCTCTCCATGCTTCTTATAGCATTCTTGCTCTTCTCCCGTTTTCCTTTACTACTTAATTCCAGACTCCAACTAGAGTCAGCCCTCCACATTTGAAGCTTTGACTTTTGCGGCTTTGATTATTTGCAGATTTGATTAGTATGCTCTCTCGAAGAATCTCTAGGTCCTTCAGCACAACTCTGACCCTAGAGTTGTGCTGGAGCACATAGAGATTCCGAAAGAGAACACTTTTGAAGGCATTTGCAGCTCCAGTGCGCTTCAATGGTCAATTTGTGCCAAATGTTGACCACAGAGGTGCACCGGAAGACCTAGGGATTCACAAAGAGGTGTTCGCTCAGGTTAAAAACATTGTGTTTTCTCTTTATTTGTGTTTTTTTCCATTTTCACAGGGAAAATGTGCCCCTAACCTCAGCAAATGTGGACAGCCCACTGTATCTTTTTCACTACCCTCCTGTTGCTCTTCTATATGGTTCCTTCTGTATCAGCCCTTTATTATTCCTTTCTACTGTTTTTATTCCCCTTCCCCCATCATCACCACCACTAGAGTCATGCTTTATTAACTGTGGTTTGAGTGTTGGGCTATATCTCTGGTGATCAGGGTTTGAATCCCTGCTCAACCATGAAAATCAGCTTAGTGCCCTTGGCTAAGTCTCACGGAGAGTGTGCAGGGAGACACTGCCAAATCTCCTCTGAATAAATCTTGCCATGGTTCAGTTTAGGATTGCCGTAAGTCAGAAACAAACTTGTAGGCATACAACAACAATGCTGTCAAAATATGAAGCTTTCTTCTCTAACTGCCTTCAGAGCCCTCTCTGATCCTCTTCTTCAAAGAAATGAGTCCCTTTCTTTCCCATTCCTCCTCCCACCACTTCTCTATCACTTGGACACCTTTACTCACTGCAAATCTTCTTGCATTTGATCTTTTGCATGTGAGAAAGGATTGAGCCAAGCTCTGAGAAAGATCAACGAACAAGATTTTGGGAACTTTGTTGAAAGTCTCTGCTTGGATCTGAAGTTGCATTTACAGTTCTTAACTGGTCTCCTTATTCCCTGACCCACAATCAGGTGCAGTGAATAAATCTCAGACAATTCAGAGTACTTGGGGGCATTTGGGATTTTAGGAAGCCTCCTCTCTCCTTTGGAAATGAGATGTAAACAAGTAGAAGGGAGTCATAGCACAGTTTTCACTGTGTCTTGAAAAATAAACCCCCAAATTCTAGCCCCCCTCCCAAGTCCTTAAAAGAGTGTCACATAGCAAAAAGAAATCAAAGAGTAATGTCTGCTTTCTATGTGAGTCAAACAAAAGCACATACTGCTATCCATTTACAATGATGCTATGCATGTTTGATGAGCTTCCAGAAAGAAAACAGAGGGGGTAGTGGAACAGAAACAGAGACAGGGAAGGAGGAGGCTTTCGAATAAGTGCAGATGAGTTGGCTGAATATCTTCAGGCAACAAGACGGTATGATCTGTGTGTCACCGACATGCCCTGTATGTGCTGGTGTTTCATTCTAGGACACCCCCCCCCCGCGATACCAAGATCCGTGGGTGTTAAATACAATCGACAGTAAAATTGTGTCCCTTATATAAAATGGCAAAATCAAGGTTTGCTTTTTTAAAATTTATATATATTTTTAAATATTTTCAAGCCATGGACAAAGAATCTCTTGATATGGAGGGACAACTGTATGTGCTCGAACAAAACTATTTTGTCTGAGTTGCTCCAATTTTTATGTCCTCATCTTTTTACTTGTGGTTTGGGCATCCAGTGATAATATTGCCTACTTGGTGGCAATCATGGAGAAAAAAAAAATAGTTGGTAAACCATTAATGGCCCTGTTTCCTATTGTGGTTGTCGTGTGCCTTCACGTCATTTCTAACTTATAGTGACCCTAAGATCATGGTGCCTCCTTGTTAAGATCTGTCATTTTCTTCCTTTGAGGATGAAAGAGTGTGACTTGCCCAGGGTCACTCAGTTAGTTTCCAGGGCTGAGTGGAGATCTGAGCCCTGGTTTCCCAGAGTTCTAGTTTCAACACTCAAGCCACTGTGCCACAAAGGCTCTGTGGCCTCATACTGATGAGTTATTCAGTGATAAACTACAGAGTTCTATACTATGCCTCCTGAAAGACTGCTCTAGTTACACCAGTTACAAAATTTATTTCACTCTTGAGTGAGGCAGATTTAACCCACTGCATTATAGTTAATAATTTAGACAAACAGGCAAACCACTAGGAAGCTTTGTGTGCAGATTTTCACTCTGTCAAGTTAAGAAACTGCAGCTGCTGAATGAAGTGAGAGTACTGCTTGCAAGAAGGATGCTTTCATTGCACTACCTTTATAGTTCTGCTCTTCAAAGATACTGCAAAAGCACAAGGTGGCTGAGGCAGATACCAGCTGACTGGGATTAGTCATTCTGAAGCCTCCAGCTCTAGCTCATCCATCTTCGTATCAGAAGCCATACTGCACTTCTTAAAATTCCCACTCTCAGTCCACAGAGGTTTACATACCATTACTGGAGGCTAGTGCAGATACACTACTGCCAGTCCTGCATTACGTTTAAATTTGGAGAATCATATGCCTCTTTAATCACGGTTAGCGGAATAGATGTAAACCATGGATTACTCCTACCAGCTTTGAAATTGTGAATGGTTTGCACCTAGTCCAGCCTTGTATGTAATTACTCATCTGGTCACCACAGGCACCCTGGAATCCAGTCTAGGAGAATGAACAGGCTAACAATGAGAATCATAGAGTTGGAAGAGACCACAAGGGCCACCCAGTCCAACCCCCTGCCATGCAGGAACTCCCAGTCAAAGCATCCCTGACAGACGGCCATCCAGCCTCTGCTTAAAGACCTCAAAGGACGGAGACTCCACTACACTCCGAGGGAGTGTGTTCCACTGTCGAACAGCCCTTACTGTCAGGAAGTTCCTCCTAATGTTGAGGTGGAATCTCTTTTCCTGCAGCTTGCATGCATTGTTCTGTGTCCTTGTCTCTGCAGAAGCAGAAAACAAGCTTGCTCCCTCCTCAATATGACATCCTTTCAAATATTTGAACAGGGCTATCATATCACCTCTTAACCTTCTCTTCTCCAGGCTAAACATCCCCAGTTCCCTAAGGCGTTCCCCATAGGGCACGGTTTCCAGACCCTTCACCATTTTGGTCGACCTCCTTTGGACCCGCTCCAGTTTCTCCACATCCTTTTTGAATTGTGGTGCCCAGAACTGGACACAGTATTCCAGGTGGGGCCTGACCAAAGCAGAATAGAGTGGCACTATTACTTTCCTTGATCTAGACGCTATACTATTATTGATGCAGCCTAGAATAGCATTGGCCTTTTTAGCTGCCGCATCGCACTGTTAACTCATGTTCAACTTATGGTCTACTTGAACTCCTAGATCCCTTTCATACACAGTTTCATTCAGCCAGATGCCCGCCATCCTAAATCTGTGCATTTCATTTTTACGCCCTAAGTGCAGTACCTTGCATTTCTCCACATTGAATTTCATTTTGTTAGTGTTGGCCCAGTTTTCTAATCTATTCAGGTCATTTTGAATTTTGATCCTGTCTTCTGGAGTATTGGCTACTCCTCCTAGTTTAGTGTCATCTGCAAATTTGATAAGTATTGAATAGCACTGGGCCCAGTACAGAACCCTGAGGGACCCCACTGGTCACTTCTCTCCAGGTTGAAAAGGAGCCATTGTTGAGCACCCTTTGAGTTCGGCCAGTCAACCAATTACAAATCCATGTAACGGTTACCTTGTCTAGTCCACATTTTGCAAGCTTGTTTGCAAGAATGTCATGGGGAACCTTGTCAAAGGCCTTACTGAAATCAAGATATACTATATCCACAGCATTCCCTTCATCTACCAAGCTGGTAATTTTATCAAAAAAAAAAAGAGACACAGATCACTTCCAATTCTACTCTGAAGTCCAACCAGTTCTCATGCTGGCCATGAAGAAAGTGAAGCCTCTCTATGTTTGCAGTCAGTAGACTATGTAAGAGCAGTAGTGGTAGGGATAATGGGGCCCACTACTCTGCCAGTCCACTGTGTTTCTAAACTGGATACTCAGGAAGATGAACCTCTTTCTGCATGTCCAGCACAGAACCCAAGCAGGTGGGCAGCTTGCTCCCTCTGTACCTCCAGTGTTTCTAGTCTACTTTGCGCTTTATCAGCTTTTTTTAATTCAGAAGAGAAGCAAGCAAAGGAGGAATGGGTGCTCTTTTCATATTTCACGAGATCCTCTCCTGAGTATAAAACAGGGGAATCTAATTTGGAGTCTCCTTCCTTAGAGGTCTTTAAGCAGAGGCTGGATGGCCATCTGTCGGGGATGCTTTGATTTGGAGTTCCTGCATGGCCCTTGTGGTCTATTCCAGCTCTATGATTCTATGATTCTAATTTACAAGACTACTAGTAAAAAGTTATTTTTTTAAAAGGTAAAGGGAAATCATGGTTGAGATACCATGACATAATTCAAGTAGATAAAAATGGTAAGTTTCCCATGCAATTAATAGAACAGATCTTTGGAAAAGAAAACAAAAAGGATTGGTTTCTATATAATCAAATGAAAGAACGATTTAAAGAAGATTAAAATAACATTTGGATTCATAAAAGACAAAAATGAAATTGATAAAATAATCTTTGATGGATAAAGTAAGCATATAACCAAATTTTATAAATTATTGAAAGAAAGAGATCTTGAAAATGAGACAATTAAACATACTATGATCAAATGGGCAATAGACATAAATAAAACGATTACTTTGGAACAATGGGAAAAGTCTTGGAGAGAGTCGAATAAATTCACTCCCTGCCAAAATTACAAGGGAAACTATATCAAAATGTTACATCGTTGGTATTTAACTCCACAAAAAATACACAAAATTTATAAAACAGGTAGCATAAAATGATGGAAATGTGGAAAGCCTGAAGGGAACTTCTATCATATGTGGTGGAAATGCCCTAAAGCAACAGAGTTTTGGAAGAGAATATATACTTTAATGCAGGATATTCTTAAATTATCTATACCAATTTGAACCAAGCTTATTCTTGCTTAATATGACCAGTAAATTGAAAAATTCAAAATATAACAGAATACATGGTCACTATTGCTAGAATTATATATGCTCAAATGTGGAAGAATATAAATACACCATCTAATGAAGAATGGTTGATAAGATTATATGAAGCTAAAAGCATGGACATACTAACTGCTTTTCTTAAAGGGAAAACTAAGGAAAGTTACGAGAACGACTGGAACTGTCTTTGTTCATTTAAATTAAAAACTAATGACTTATAAGGAAAAAAAGACAAAGTTCGGATAATTTGGATGTTTATTTCAGTTCAAAATCTATTGTTAGGTTAACAATAAAAGGTTGTAATGTTAAAATAGACAATGTAAGGAAGGAATTCTTGAATAACTTTGGAATTTCAGGTTAATTCAATTGTTGAGGAAGATTATTTACAAAAACTCATCTAAATTTATGATTTAATTTTTTTGTAAATAGTTTTGTTGGTGTCAAGTCACGTCCTTGTTGTTGTTGTTGTCTTGTGTGGTAGTTAGGCAGTGTTGTTTCTGGGTGATAGTTAGAATATGTTATGTGGTTGTTGTCATGTTGTCTTGTAAAGTGGTCAGATAATTTATTATGTCTGTTTTAGTTGTTAATTGAATGTTCTTGTCCACCCAATCAAATTGTATTTGTATCTATAAAATTTAATAAAATTTAAAAAAGTAAAAAGTTATGTCTTGCAGATGTACTGAGGAAAAAGGGCACACAAGCATCACTGTGCTATTTCTGACCACTCTATGATTCTATGACAGTGGCATTACCTCTGTGCCATTTCCTTGTGTCCTTGCCTTCATACATGAGCACAAGTGGTTATCCAGCAGTGACTGAACCCAGGATCTTTGCTAACCTCACTCACTTTTCTGTAGCACACTCCATAGGCTTACTCAAAGGGCATGAAGCCTGCACCACAAAAGTATCAGCTGCATTTAGGCTAGGTTTCACCTCTGCCTCTCTGGAGGACATTCTGGGTCAGTGCCACTATTCCTGGGAAGTTATGTTTCTGAACAGTGATGAATTTCACATTGTATTTTCTGGTGGTTAATCCCCACTATTAATATTAGGGCTCTTGCAAAAGAGGTGTTTGGAGGGCAACTTGCAGCTGATTGGGCAACCCTTTGAATAAAATGCCTTGTGTCAGCAAGTCTGTTTGGAATATTCCACAATAGGCAGACATTGAACTATCTTGCTCTCAGTATCCCAGGAAACCAGATGCAGCCGCTTGATCAGCTAGTGAACATCATGAACGAAGCCTTCCAATTCACTTCTAGTTGTCAAGGTTTCTCTAAAGGAAAGTAAGTGAGAGAGCATGCTTGTGTGTGGAGATGAGTCAACTTGGGCTCCATCAAGCCTCTTTCTAACACAACTTTTTCACAGAGATCAACAGCTAGGTGACTGGTGTAAAATAAGAACATATACTCTAATTTCTCTTTTGGCAGTCAAGCAAGGTGTAACCAGTTTCTGACACATCTAGTACAACATCAATGACAACCCAAGTACTATTTTAGCTAGACAATAGTTCTGTGTAGGCAGCAAAGCCTTTAGTGCTTCACCAATGAAAGCAACAACATTTGCTTATTATGAACAGTTCTTCCATACTAAAAATCACATCTTTGGTGTGTGTGCTACTACACACACAGACACACTTTGCTGAAAGCTCTTCTCTTATCAGGGCTGCAGGACCCTTTAGAAATTGATAATATTTCCAGAGTACAGCTTAGTCATTCATGATTCTCCTTCTACAACTTCCTACCAACTGCACACTTAATTCCCTGGTCTTTGCAATATCCCTCCATGTGCTTCAGGCTCTAGAGACCATTTCTCACCCTACCCTTCTTTTCCCACACACTGATGCATGACAGCTAAGAATGGTGTCATGCACAGATGGCCAACTGCGCCAGGAGCAGTGGCTAATTTTCATGTCTGCAGCTCTCCTGTGGATTACACTCATGCTTTGGGTGGCACCAGAAGGGACATCATCATTTCCACTTGCCATTTTCAACCAACCCACAATTAAAAATTATGTTGAGAGAAAGTAAAGGGTAACCACCATGTCTATGTGCAGTTTTGT
The DNA here is from genome assembly GCA_034509955.1 of Urosaurus nigricauda. Classification (NCBI taxonomy): domain Eukaryota; kingdom Metazoa; phylum Chordata; class Lepidosauria; order Squamata; family Phrynosomatidae; genus Urosaurus; species Urosaurus nigricauda. The sequence goes on from JAOEGL010000002.1 coordinate 6,351,884, forward strand.
AGTTTGGCACAGATCCAAAGCAGAAAAATCACCCGAAAATTGTACCATTAAACACAAACAAACACACACACACAGAGCCTGGAAGGACTATGAAAGTGGAGGTTTGTGGGGTTACATGCATCCCATGGCTGCACTTTCTCCATCATTTGTCTAATGAGAGAAAGAACCACTGAAAAAAAGGAATGTAACTACTGTGGCAAGGCAAATGGGGAAACCTGTTTGAGTGGCTAACTTCCTAGCTTGTGGTCTAAAGACTGACTACTACTAAGTTCTATAGTAACAAAACCAAATTGTTAAAGAACAATTACGTTTTGTCTTTGTTATAGGCATGGACAGGCTTGTTGTTGTTTTAAAATAGTAGTCTGAAAGCAGAAACTTGCTCAAATCAATCTCTAATCATTATAGCCAAGCCCATTAAGTCTTGCACTCAGGGTTTGTGTACTCGCAGTTGAGGAACAGAACTAGAAATTCCTACCAGCTTATCACCACTGGCTTCCAGGGTGTTTCACACCTTTTTAAATGAGGACTTAACAACTTCCATACCCTTTATATGTCTATAGCTCGCAAAATGGGAAGCCTGCAAGACAAAATTGTCATGGAAACTAATGAAGTACTCAGACTCTCCTGAAGTACCAATTTGCAGACAAAGGAATCTGGGCCACAATAATTTACTGCCACGCATATTGACATTTGCCAGTCTCAACCACAAGTCACCTTTCAATTGCAGCTTGCCAGTGTCTCGGGTTCTTCTGTGTGCAAATCATACTTCTTCTAGAAGTGTGTTACAGCTAGTGGCAGCAAATATGTTTCTTGTACATGTCTCTCATACACAAACTGCTCCTACTGTATGCTGGTTGCCAAGGGAAACTTGGAACCTGAAAAAGATGCATTTAACAGGACAGGAAACTGACTGTAATTTATGCCAGGGGTGTATCACATCCAGGCCATAAAGGCTGAGGGATTTCATCCACAGAAAATTGCTGTCCCCTGATTTCTGAGATCACTGTTTCCTCCACTTCTAGTAGATTACAGTAGTATGGGGATGCAAGGATTCTAGGACCAGAAGCTTCTAGCATGTTTGGACAATCTACAACCTTACACTGGATATGGCCTCAAGGGCCTAAGAGCTTGTGCACCTGAGATCTATAGTGTTCCAGGTCTTCAAACAAGGGCTAAATGTGCCTCCCCCATTTTGGCAGCCCTCAAATGTGGTGGACATGCACATTTACTGGAAGCAATGATATAGTCCAAAAACATATTTGAAAGTGCCAAGGCTGGGGAGGCTCTCACCTTGAAAATTTCCCAAGTGTTAGAGAACATACCTTACTGGACCTATTTACAATATTAGTTCCCCTTTGACAAGGCAGAAGCCATGATAACCTGGTGGCTGTTCCTTGGGTGTTAATGATTCCTAACAAAACTCCCAGAGTTCACCAACCTGCTACATTCACCCAAAGTTAAGTGAATAATATAGACCAGTACTACTGAAAGTGCTGGTTGGCAGACCAGTTCCAGTCTGAAAGCCATCAGCTGCTGGCCTCGAGCAAGTTTTCAGGGAAGTACCGTAAATATAATAATATGTACAAATATGGTATTGGCCCAAGGCCCATTGGGGGAAAAATTGCCAGTATGCTGTATCAAACAGCTTGAGAAGGACTGACACAGACAACAGAAGGGCTATGTCAGGGACATACAAGAGAAGTGGAGAGGCTACCTATAAGACAGTGAATGGGATGGGTTCCAGATTACCACATAACTAGTGTCCCTGTAAACAGGGGCTTGACCTCATTGCAACAATGCAAAGTACATGGGAAACTATTAATCAAAATACCCAGTACAGTGGGACTTTGGTATCTGCTGGGGTTTGGTTCCAGGACCCCCTCCCATGGATACCAAAATCCATAGATGCTTAATAGCAATAGCAAGTACATTTCTATACCACTTATCAGTGAACTAGTACTCCCTAAGTGGTTTACAATCTGTAGGCCAATTGCTCCCAACAAGCTGGGTACTCATTTTAGCGACCTACAAAAGGATGAAAGGCTGAGTCAACTTTGGAACCCCTGGGATCAAACTCACCACTTTGTGGCTGCAATACCAGCATTTAGCTGCCCCACCACCAGGGCTCCTTAAGTCCCATTAGATGCAGTGGTATGGTAAAATAGTGTCTCTTATATAAATTGGCAAAACCAAGATTTGCTTTTTGTATTTTTTCAAACCATGGATGATGGAATCCATGGATCCATTATCTGTGGCTGCAGAAGGCCAAAGGCATTTATTTTTACACTTAGAGAACAGTATCATAGTTAAAATTCTGGGACCCAAAAAGAAGGCAATTCTCAATTTAAAATATTGCCAACAAAAATTTCAGAAAGCCCTAATGCATAAGAACTATAGAATTAGCAGCGGTTATATATCAGAAGAAACCAAACAGAACTCAGTCAACACATCCAATTCCTCCTGTGCAAGTCCTGACAAAACAAACACCACTTGAAGGTACATCAATTTCTTCAGGGCTCTAAAAAAAGTTTCAACTGTTGTTGGCATTAGAAATTCCTGATATTTTACAGTTTGAGATTAGCGTTTGAGACGCTTGCAGAAGAATACTTTAGCTGCATAGCATGTAGCCTTGTTTAAGAAATGCCCAACAATGAGACAAGAACAGCTTTTGTGAACACTGACTAGATGAGTCTAAGGGAGTTGCTATTTTCATCTGGAGTGTTAAGCCTGCAAAACCAAAGGAAAGTGTAATGCATTATATACACTTGATGCTTGCAAAACAACAATGCCCAGATATGTACTCTGTCTGACAGGTTATTCAGATGGTGAAAATAATTCAGGATGAATCCAGGTTGAGTCTGTTGTTCACATACGTCCTGAATGCACCCTATTAGTGTGTGTGTGGGGGGGGGGTTGCCAAAAGCTTGACTTAACCCAAGATAAATATTGGGTCCCCCCCACCTGAGTTTTTGAAAAAAGATTTGCATCATCAGCAGGGTGAATAACCACTGTGAATAAATCCACTATTAAATTGCATGCCTTGAACAGATTTTAAATACATTCACACTGTCAACTCCCTGAGTGTTGGCATGTGTGACCGAACTCACAAAATGTGGTTCCATAGTGTGAATGACCAACTTGGATTACATGAGTGAGGTTATTTGCATTGCTGTGCTTTAAAAAATTGATGTCTGAATGACCCCTGAGTCAGCATTTAGATGAAAAATGTCTGCCTTTCCAGCGGGAAAAAGTTGCCACGCCACACTGATTCAGCTCTGGATTCACATAAATTTTCTACAGAATAATAAGGAGGAAACAGTATCTTTGCAGGCAGGTGAGTTTGCAAGGTCACTCCTTGACCTGATGACTGGAATTCCCAACACCTTTTGCCCCAACTGCCTATAAATTTCAGGATTTTCTCCCAACTGGGAAGGTTAGAAAGCTTAACTAGAGCATTAAATGCAGGCAAATTCAGAGCTGACGGGACAGGAAATAAAGCATAGGCTCCCACCAGAAGCAGCAGTGCACACAGCAATCCCTACATAAGCTTGACAGGACTCCAGGTTCCCAGAAGGCTTTATTTTCCTATTATGGAAAAGGCAGAGTCATCAGATGCTTGGGAAATGACCTCAGGGGTTTTGCAGTATGATCTGCTCAACATTTATGGAGATACTACTGCCTGATCTTTCAGAACAGCCAAGTCTCCATTTGGATAGAGCGACTTACATTTTCTTTTCATTTCCTAGAGACTGAGAGCAGGACTTAGTGCAATTTGTACAACATGCTATAGGAAATTATAGTCGAGACATAGGCACTTTCGGGTATCTGTATCGCCGTCCAAAATCCCTTGCCATTTGCTGCATTGTTAGAAATATTCTAGCAAACAAGTTGCTATACTCTCAAGCCTTTCCAATCAATTATGGTTTAGGAGCTGCAGCATGTGGAATGTGCTACTAGAGAGAAGCAAGTTAAAAAGCACGTAGTGATATCGGACCATTTTAAGAACATTTTTCATTCTTCTGAACTCTTCATAATTAGCATGTGAGCACAAAACCTTGGCTAGCATCTGCTGGATTCACTCTTGGACCTGTCATTCTGCAGAATGACAACTTCTGCTAGCCTACACTCACCATATGAGAGAAGGCTGCTGCTGTTAGAATGAAATACTAACAGCCATATGAGCAGAAAGGCTACCATGAACTAACTGCACATGGTCATCTAATAGCAAGGTAACCTAATTTGCACAAAAGTAATTTGAAAACATCAAATTAGATACAGAAGTAAATCAGAACATTACACTTTCCTAATGTGGACAAATGGCTTCACAAATCTTACAACCATCATGGTGCATTACTGGAAAAGGTTACTCAGTGGGCATACATCTTATGCTCAACACACCTGTGGCTTCTACAGAGCTTGTGCGGTTGATAAGATTTTTACAACTCAGCAACCAAATTTCATTTTGCGATTACATTTGTGATTCCCTCTCTGACAGAGTATCCTCCTTCAAAATAATAACATGTACTGTATTTGCATCCCACCTTTCTCCCAAATATAGGACCTAAAGTGGCTTAATATTTAAAAACACAATCAAGCAAAAACATAGAAAAAGTGGACATTTAATTAGGATTAATTTTTTCACAATATTAAAATCATTTAAAACTAAAATTAAAAAGATAAAACACCATTAAAAGATAAAACAGTTCAGTCTAAAACAACACAACACTCTCAGCCCATTCTTTACAAACTTTCCATTTTAAAAGCCCAACAAAATAAAAAGGGCTTTGCCTATCAATGGAAGGACAACAGGGCCATTGAGAAGACTCTTAATGTGATTTAAATTGGGATCCTAAACTGCCCACAGGGTTTTGAATGTAAATATGGAAAATTAAAATTCATTTGGCAAATTAAATGAAACATCCAGGCCAGCCCCTGCTTCCACTTCTGCAAAAAGAGGAATATTTCTGTAGTGCAACACAACAGCTTCCGTTTTCATTTCCAGCCTGAAGCACAAAGTTAAGGGCTTCTGTTTTTTAGTGTCCAAAATAACCATCTTCATAGCAAGAGCTCCTAACAAAGGTTATTCAACCAGGCCAAGGAAACATTTGCAGTTGAATGCTGAAGCTTTCTTTTCCAATAGCTTAGCTCTGCTCTGGTGAAAACTTCTTTAAAAGAACATTTCAGACATCAGCTGTTGATTACCCTTGATCACAAAAGTTTTTAAAACATTCATTCTATGGAAACATTAGCTCTTCATTCAGAAGCCTCTGCACATGATTCCAGAGGAGGTCTTACACCAACTATGCTGAACACTTGTTCACCAAGTTAAACAAAGCAACCAGATTAAAAGCCTGCATTTCTATTCTCCAGATTTCTGCTTTTGTGGGGAGGATGAGTTGACAGATCAATGCCCCACTACTATTCTTCTATAATGCAATATGGTAGTCCCTTCTCAACCTGCCCATGATCTAACGATCTCCATCCAACCCCCTCCCCCTTACCAAAGTAAGTGGCAAGGAAAAGGGATACAGATAGGAGACAAGGCTGATCTGCCTTACAAGACAAGACACTGTCAATTCTTGATTAGAAACCCATTCTAATGCTTATTTGACAAGAACATTTGGTCCTGAAGCCAGTTCAGGTGTCTCTGGTCTGTTCTAATGTTGGAACAAACAGTTATGTGTCTTTCCCAGGTAATATTTTGAGTTAATGAAGGTTCATACAAGAATGCATACAAATCTGGATCCACATACAATACTAGAGGCTACAATCTCATTGTTTATTTAAACCAAATTCCAGGGCAGTTCAGTGACACATCAATAGAAGTTATGCTGCCTGGTTCAAAGAAAGGGATGGAGTCTCCCCATCCTGGACTCCAGAAGAGTAAAACTAACAAAATGAATTTCAATAGGGAGAAATGTAACATACTGCACTTAGGCAGAAAAAAAGTGAAATGCACAGATATAGGATGGAGGGCACCATATGATAGGGATCTAGGAGTCCTAGTAGACCACAAGTTGAACATTAGTCAACAGTGTGATGAGGAAGCCAAAAAGGTCAATGCAATTCTAGGCGGTATCAATAGAAGAATAGCATCTAGATGAAGGGAAGTAATAGTGCCACTCTATTCTGCTTTGGACAGGCCTCACCTGGAATACTGTGTCCAGTTTTGGCACCAAAAAGGATACTAGAGTGTGTCCAGAGGTGGGCAACCAAAATAGTGAAGGGTCTGGAAACCATGACTTAGAGGGAGCTCAGTATGTTTAAATATTTGAAGGGATATCATATTGAGGATGTTTGTTTTCTGCTGCTCCAGAGAATAGGACAATGAAGCAATGGATGCAAAAGAGATTCTCTCTCGACATTAGGAAGAACATCTTTTTTCCCAAGCATTTTTTTTAATTTAGTATTTTTGAAATTTTACAAAATATAACATAAAAACAAATTATAACATTCTTTCATACTTATATACTTTAACATTTTGCTTGTTCTTTTTTTCTATATATCATCTCAGTGCACCCCTCCCCCAGAGTCATTCCCATCTTTATATTCCATCCAAACTCTTAATTCATCCCGCAGAGGTAATTTCCCATCTTCTTTTGCTAGAACATTTTCAATACATTTTTAATTTTTTTAAATTTATTGAAATTTTTTTTTTAAAAAAGGAAGAACATCTTTGACAATAAGAGCTGTTCAATAGGGGAAAACACTCCCTTGGAGTGTGGTGGTCTCATTCTTTGTGAGTTTTTAAACAGAGCTGGATGGCCATCTGCTGGGGTGCTTTGATACCATGTTCCTCCATGGCAGAAGGGGGTTGGACTGGATGTCTTTTGTGGTCTGTTCCAACTCTGTCGTTCTATGATTCTAAGAGCAAACAAGGGAAGCAAGAAGGTGGGCACAATGTTTTAATGCTCATGAAAGGCACTAGTGAAAGCTTGGTAATAATTTGATTTGCTGAGGGATGCACAGATTCTGAAGAGGTTTTGCAAATGGAGCAAGTACTTTTAACCCTATACACACCAGGAAAAAGATTAGTGGAACCTGAGACTATCAACACTCACTTCTCTAGAACTCCCTCCCTCTCCAAGTGTTAGAACCTTTTCGGCACTGATGTGACAAACCCATGTTGCTCTTTGTCTGCTGGAAAAAAGAACGTTCAATGGAGGTAAGAGCCTCCTCTTTTGAATAAGGGCTACTGACTTGCATAAAAGCAAAATTACCTCTACTATCTCTAGGGAAAGTACTCCTGTTTGATAGATACCATTAGAAAGGTTTGTCATCAGCCAGGAGTTTCTCCCCCTTGATTTCCTGACATGACATCTAAAATGAAAGAAAGCTGCCACCTACTCCATGACTCACAACCCTGGGATTATTATTTTTTTAAGCAAAAGCACAGCTTAAGGCAGCACTCTCTCCCCCTTCACAATCCCTGAAACAATCTGTTCCACCTGCTGACAACCATTTAACAAATGGTCACTGCTTGGAAGCCTGCCACAACTGTGCACCCTATCTCTTAGTGGTAAACAATCTTACAACCAAGCAAGAACAGTTGGTCCATTTGCTATTTTAATTGCCTGTTAAGTAATATCCCCTGACTCCAGGACACAAAGGAAGAGAAACAAGAACCTTCCACTGAGTCACCTCAAGGCCATGTAAACTCATTTTTGGGACTTGTCTAGATTATTTACTGCTTAAGATATACATACCTCTGACACCACCTTTTCCCACAAAGGAATTTTATGAGTGAAAGTCTAAGTTTCTTGAAGCAGCACAACTGAGGAGCATGGGACCGCCAACCCTGAGCTTAAAGATTCAAAAAGGACCCCCTAACTAGACAAGGATCTAAACCATCAAATTGGTGAGGATCTTAAAACAGCTGCCACTGAATAACTGGGAAAGTTATAGGCTCACATAATGACATATCACTGATTTAAAAGAAAGACCCAATATGCGAAAATTAGAATTTGCAGTAGTACCTCCACATTCACTGGGGCCAGGGGTGAAAAACCCTTGAGAATGTGGAAACACTGCAAAAAAATATATGCCTTTTCCCACCTGAAATACCTCCCTAGGAATCTCCAGGTCCTCCAGTGAAACTCTATGTTCAACATCTGCAAGAATCATGCCGGAGGACCTACAAATGCCTAGAGAAATTTTATCTCTAGGAACTTCTAGGTTCTCCAGCACAACTCTATGGTCAACGCCAGGCAGAGTTGAACTGGATGACCTAGAAATCCCTAGAGGGAACATATTAAGCAAAACTGAAAATTATCAAATCCACAAAAGTCAAAGCTGCAAATGTGGAGGGCCAAGTGTACTGACAATCCACAGTCTAGAATGTGGTAAGTTTAAAGAGACTTCTCAACTATTGTGGCAAAACCTTGGAATAATTCCCTGCTTCTCTAAAGGTTTTTAAGTAATAACATGAAACCATTAACACAAGATCCAGTTTGTTGTAGTGGTTTGAGTACTGGACTGAGACTCTGAAGACCAGGTTTTGAATCTCCACAGGTTGACCTTTGGCAAGTCACACACTCCCAGGTTCAATGGGAGGCAAAGGCAACCCCCTTCTGATTACATCTCACCACAAAAACCAGGTGATAGGGTCACCTTAGGCTCACAATAAGTTGGAAACAACTTGAAGACAACAATAACAACAACAACAACAACAACGAACCCTTATGAATGACTTCTTCAGCACAACTGATTAGAAGCCAGAAGGGCTGGAGCTAATATATCTCTCTTTTGCAGCCTCCACAAAATCTTCATATTATTCTCATAGAATCATAAGAGATGGAAGAGATCTCAATGGCCATCTAGTCTAACCATGTTCTGACATGCAGGAAGACACCATCAAAGCACCCCTATGATAGATGGCCATCCAGCTTCTGTTTAAAAACAGCTTCCAAAGAAGGAGAATCCACTAGACTCCAAAGCAGCATATTCTACTATCAAACAGCTCTTACTTTCAGAAGGCTCCTCCTAATGTTGAAGTGAACTCTCTTTTCCTGTAGTTTGCATCTATTGCTCCTTGTCCTAGTATCTGGAGCAGCAGAAAACTTGCTTCATCCTCAATATAACGTCCCTTCAAATATTTAAACAGGGCTATCATGTCCCCTTTTAACCCAGCTCCCTAAATTGTTCCTCACAGGGCATGGTTTCCAGACCTTTCACCATTTTGGTTACCCTCCTCTAGACAAGCTCAACACATATCTACTGAGGAAATTACAACTGCAAGGCATGTATATTTCAGACCCCTCAGTTTCATCCACCCGAGGGCTATGCATTATTATTAGTAGTAGCTATATTCTTCATGAGTTTAAGGACGCTCCTCAAGGCTAATCAAATGCTGCATATCAGTTGCTCCAGATGTTAATTCACAATTTTCTGAAATGAAGCCAGTAAACTTAAAGCTATTGTTCCAGATTATAAGCATCCTTAGAAGCATAGCCTTGGAAAGATGTAGCCTGACCTTGCAGGATACTTAAAATAAGGATGAAAATCCACCTTGCTAGTCATGAATAGCAGGAAGCTTTTGACTACCTGCAGGTAAGGACATGAAACTGGGGCACACAGCAGGCAGTAACTGTTTTGTATCTGGCAGGTAAAAAACAGTATACCTCGGTCTTCTCCTGACCTATCCTTCAATGATCCTAATGCAAAGCAATATACATCACACTTCAGGAAGATTGAATCAAATAAACTGTGGTTTTGCATTTAAAAGACCTGAGTAGGGCAGTGGATGACCCAGGCTTTCAGAAGTACAGATGTGGACAAACTACCACCACCATCTTCAAGGAAGAAGGAACTAGAGATTTCTGGGAAGAAGACCGAGCAAACCCATGAACCCCAGGCAGCCTTACACCCAGATTTAAAATTCTGTTCAGCCATGCCTGGCTCAAAACCCTAGTTCCCCAGCAGAAAACGAATCAGCAGAACTAGCAACTGATCTGCTCCTATCAATTGTGCCTCATTGGTGGGCTTAGGTTCCTTCCAGCCTTGCTACAGAAGAAGACTACAAGTCCCAGAAGCTAGTTTTGCAGACCAAAGGTCTCTTTCCAGCCATCCCAACTTCTCAGATATCATATTCCTAGATGCCCATGTGTCAGTTCATGCATTCTTGATCCAGTAAGCAACTGAGAAAAAGAGATTAGCTAAGTGCCAACCCAGAGGCTCCCAGTTTAACATCCTCTTGCCTTGAACCCTACCTTCATCCCATTATTCCACTGCTATTATTCATGACACTCCAAAGCTTTACAACAATATTTTGCACTCAGCACAGTTTTAAAGTCTTACGTCTTTTATCAATGAGGGGTCAGAAGTGGGCAAAAAATAGCCCTTTAGTTGTAGCTGGACTGTAGCTCCCTCAGCACTACACATACACATACCCAATGGTGGGGCATGCTAGGAGTTGCAGTGCAACAACATTTGTAGGGTTGCAGTTTATCACTGTTGACATAAATTGAGACTACGGTACAATGCAAAGGCTTACAACGTATTTCACACTCTCAGATGATATCTGTAGAGGGACTGATACTGTGAGCCACAAGAATGAAAGCAAATACTGTTTACGCCAGGGAAGAAATCTGCACTTCTCTTGGTCTGCTGGAGAGATTATGTGGCGGTGCTGCATGCCCAGAGACATGACCTTGTAGGACACTGCAGCCTAACATAATCTAGCTTCCAGGTCAATGGTGGAAGGAAAATGGCTATCACAGTTACCTGTTTTGCAAAACCTTTTAGAGAGTCTTGCAAAGAAGGTCTCCTCAATTGCTATGGGCATGACAACCTGGGATGCTTATTCTCTTGCTCCCATTGTGCCTCTGATAATCTCCACATGGCAATTTATGTGACCATACCACTACAAGAAAGGGAAAAGACAACCACCAGTTTACACTCTGCTGCAACCCCTCTCTCAATTATTGATAAATTAATCCTCCAGGTTTACATGATTTATCTTTCCAGTTCCAGAATCTAAGCACAATTCAACACACCATACTTTAACCCAACCATTTTCTCCTACTCACTGCTCCAGCCTCTGCCTATTTGAAAGGCAGGTGGAAGGAGATCCTGCATCCCTGGCAATCTTCGGACTTTCAGGTTAATGCTGCGTAAGAATAAGATGCCACACGGTTCACCTAATTCCAACTGCCAAAGCATTAATGCTAGCTTATTTCTAGAGGTGGACTTTGGATAGCAGAGGCAGTAGCAAAATCACTGAAGGGAGGCCCTGGAAAAATCACACTTCGGTCTGGAAACAATGCAATTGAACTCATCCACATCAGGAGGAGAGCAGTGCATATTGTTTATGGCTAAAGATGCCAAAAAGGAAGCTAAGCAGCCAGGGCTGTGGAGTCAGGTAGCGTGGTGGTGATGTAACCCACTGTGCTACCATTTTACTATAGTTGAATTGCTATTAGGAGCCACCATGATGTAGTGGTTCGCATATCCAACTATGACTCCGGACGCCAGGGTTAGAATCCACACTCAGCTAAGGAAGCCCACTAGGTGACCTTGTGCAAGTCACATACTCTCAGCTTACAAAACCCTGTGATTGCCTTAGGATTGTCTTAAGTTGAAAATGACTTGAAGACACACAACAGCAGATTTGTTATTACTAATTAATAACTGATGCAGAAAGCTGGGCCAAAGCTAACAAAATGAAATTCTACATGGAAAAATGTAAGGTATTGCACTTTGGGTAGAAAAATGAAATTCACAGATATATGATGGGGGGACACCTGGCTGAATGAGACCACATGTGAAATGGATCTAGGAGTCCAAGTAGTCCATATGTTGAACATGAATCAACAGTTCAATGCAGCACTTAAAAAGGCCAATGCAAATTTAGGCTGCATCAATAGAAGCATAGTGTCTAGATCAAGGGAAGTAATAGTGCCGCTCTATTCTGCTTTGGTCAGGCCCCACCTGGAATACTGTGTCCAGTTCTGGGCACCACAATTCAAAAAGGATGTGGAGAAACTGGAGTGTATCCAAAGGAGGGTGACTAAGATGGTGAAGGGTCTGGAAACCATGCCCTATGAGGAACGCCTTAGGGAGCTGGGGATGTTTAGCCTGGAGAAGAGAAGGTTAAGAGGTGATATGGTAGTCGTGTTTAAATATTTGAAGGGATGTCATATTGAGGAGGGATCAAGCTTGTTTTCTGCTGCTCCAGAAAACAAGACCCGGAACAATGGATGCAAGCTCCAGAAAAAGAGATTCCACCTCAACATGAGGAGGAACTTCCTGACAGTAAGGGCTGTTTGACAGTGGAACACACTCCCTCAGAGTGTAGTGGAGTCTCGTCTTTAAGCAGAGGCTGGATGCCCATCTGTTGGGGATGCTTTGATGGAGAGTTCCTGCATGGCAGGGAGTTGGACTGGATGGCCCTTGTGGTCTCTTCCAACTCAATGGTTCTATGATTATAAGGTCACCCAGTGGCTTGTATGGCCAAGCTGGGAATTGAATCCTGGTCTCCAGAGTCATAGTCCAACACTCAAACCATCATGCCACACTTCCATATATGGACTTTTCCAATAAAGAACTGTTAGAACACAGCCTGTGGCACTTCTAGAAAGAATGGCAGATTTAGAAATGGATAATTCTGATCATCTCTGTGGCCTGCCCTTTCTACAAGACCTTTAGGTATTGCTTTGTATGAATGAAAGGACTCAAACAGTTGCACATCCTCCCAGGAAAAACTATACAACAGATAAATAACCAGGATCTCCTGCAAGATGGAGACAAGCTAAAAATGACACAGCTACAGGAAAGCTTCATGGCAGAACAGAAACTGATGTACATTTTTCTACTCTTGAGTTGGGGATCATAGACTGCTCATTATACTGCTTGATCCCTTTTACTGCAATCCATAGTCCTCACAGTTTATGACTCCAGTTGTCTGTAATTCAGGTCTCCTTAAGATTCAGAGCAATGCAAGCCACAGCTTCCTAGCTTTGTCACTTTTCACTTGTACTACTACAAACAAAAGCTTGGAAAGCCTACCTGTAAACTGTGGTGTATCCCTTCAATTTGTGTTTGCAATTCGACTTTTAAAGTACATATTGACCTCATAACGTTCATGCTCTCCGCCGCTTGGCATCTCCCTCCCGCAATCCTGTACGTTTAAAAGTGATTTACAGTACTGCCAACACAAGACCATCTAGGAAAAAGCACTGCCTTCTAGACATAAAAACCTAGTAATTAATTTTGCTTGTAGCCTTTTCATGAGAAGACTTGCAATACATGAAGATTTGTACCTGACCGACACCCTACAAAAGAAGCTGTGAGAACACAGCCCCAACTCCTTTAAATCTGGCTGCCATGATGTTACCAGAATACCCAGCAATAAATGTTCAAGCAGGCCCAGCCTCCAACTGACTAAGCAGCCAATGCCACCATACAACAGGTGCTACAAGACACCTGCTGCAGTCACTGCTTTCAGCAGGCAGAAGGACAGTGATGGGCTAACAGATACAGATCTAGATACCCACTTCCGTTCATTTCTAGGGTGTTGTCATCTACATGTGCCAGACAAAAATTTTTCAGAGATATGGTTCCCATTCCAACTAAGGAAAGCTAGAAAATGTGTGGTCCTCCTGATATTGCTGGACTACAGCTCTCCATCCGAGAATTAAGGAATCCCTGCTGTAAATTAGGTTTGATGATTCCAACACTGTAATATTGATCAGAGCAGGGCCAGCAATCAAGAAATCGTGAGAAGACTAAGAATAGGAAGGGCAGCTATGAAAGAACTAGAGAATATCCTAAAATGAAAAGACATACAGCTGAGCACAAAAGTTAGAATCATACAAGCCACTGTCTTCTCTATTACCACATACGGATGCAAGAGCTGAACAGTTAAGAAAGAGTGAAAGAAAATCAACTCATTTGGGATGTGGTGCTGGAGAAGAGTGCTGAGGAGACCATGGGCAGCCACAAAGGCAAACAAATGGGTGCTAAAACAGGTCAAGCCAGAAACCTCCCTGGAAGCCAGGGTGTCTAAACAGAGGCTGTCGTACTTTGCCCACATCATGAGAAGGCATGACTCACTGGAGAAAACAATAATGCTAGGAAAAATGGAGGGAAACAAAGAGAGGAAGGCTGCATGCTACGTGTATGGACTCCAGGCATACCTCAGTTAACAAAAGCACTCCTTTTTATGAAGTGTTTTTATGCTTACTCAACCCCCTTTTTCTTCTCATCTTCATGTCTAGCTGGAAGTATTTTAGCAACATCAGCATTCGGACAATAGTGAAGGACGGCTGGGGAACCACCATCCTTTGATACTATGTGTGCAGCAGCAAACAATGCAATGAATCTTGAGATGGGAAAGGATGGCATTTTACTCTAGGATCAGATAAACAGAGTCTGGATGGCCATCTGTCAAGAGTGCTTTGACTGTGTAGTATTTCTGGATTGCAGGAGGTTCGACTGGATGACCCTTGTGGTTTTTTTCCCAACTATATGAGCTGTCTCCAGAATTACTTATGGATGATGTGTGAACAGCAAAACTGAGATAAAAAGAGAAAGCAGATAACCCTGTTTCAACTCCCAGCATTTAAAAAACAACTCTAATCTTAGCCACCAAAATTGAAGTCAGAAAAAAATGGAGACTAATTAAAGGGAAAAAAAAACCTGGATAAAATTTCCTGAAAAATACAGGGTTGTTTTGTGGTGTGGGAACCTATTCCTATCCTTTTCATGTTATTTCTGCCTCTGGTACCAAATTTTCTGTTGAAGAAGTAATGCTCAGGAACATATTTGTTTCATGAATGGAAGTATACCTGTATTTCAGAATCCTCCCAGGAGAGAACTGATTTCGCCCTGGGAGATGCCTTTCTTTCTGTCCCATGTTTCAGAAACACAAACAGTGGAAACATGACAGAGGCCATGACAGCATCTCTGCTAACTTGCTAGTAGACAAAGACATCGATAGTTAGGCAGGCTTTTAGTGTCAATAAAGTAAAAGTAAAGTAAAGTATAAAAATAGTGTTAGCAAAGAAAACATAAAAATAAAAATAACTTTAACCTGGTAGGTGCTGTCTTTTGCAAAAAATGTATTTTGTGCATTTACTTTGTGCATTTTAATGTTTAACTATTTTGCAATTTTGTTGGTCATAGTGATCAATATTTATCAGTGGAAAACTGGGATGCACATTGAAACAAACCAACAGAATGCTGGACCAAACAGATTAGGAAATGTTTGGAATAATATGGTCATGTTTGTACGCAAAGGGATCTTGTAGCACCTTTGATTGAAAAGTTGGTAGCATGAGCTTTCATAGACTTGTACTTACTTCCTCAGATGCATTTTTAGTATATTAAAAGTATAATTGCAAATTATTTGTTTTCATTTTCATTTTTCTTACAAATGGGTTTTGGTCTTTAACTGCAAGGACACATGAACCTTAAGAACACATGAACCTTTGACTTTTGCCAGTTTATAAGAATCAAGTGAAAAATCAGTGAGGACAGAAGAAACCATCAACATTAGTAAATTTTGGTTCTAGTCCTCCATAGGGTTAAAGAAGACACAAAGTGCTCATTCCCATAAAAAAAAACTGAGAAAAGGCAACCAAGACCAGAAATTATAAAGTCAGATATTGTGCACAGTCCTGCATAAAAGTTTACAAGGTACACAGCTTTTAGTAATAATGTGGGTGGAATAAACATATGAACAACTTGTTGTAAATGGTTTAGTCATCATTTGTAATGGAAATACTCCATAATCCTTTTCCCCCTCAGCTTTTTTCCATGAACAAGTCTTCAGAAAAGAATGGGGAAAACCTTTTATCCTTACTTACTTTTTCCAGTTTTTTAAATCCCCCCAGTCCTTCACACCAGCAAATGAATCCTTCTAGTCTGATCCAACAAAAAGCTCTTAATTTCAGCAGGCCCAATAAGGCTTCAACTTCCCTGTCAAAGCATTAGAATAAACTGCTGCATTTTCCTTCATGTCTTTGACCTTTTTAAAACAGCATTGCAAGGATGTATCCAGGTGGCAGATAAACAAGTTTCCTACCTGTCACCGCTTTTTGCCAATGCCACACATTCTATCAGAATTTCTTGTTGGAATAAGCTCTAGAAAATTCGTTTTTAAAGACAGCCAAAGCAAAATTGTACATAAAAGGGGCATTCAGAGATGGATCCGATGACCTATAGCCCTGATTTCAAGAAGGAAGAGTACTGACAGCAGCCCCAAAGCAACTATTATCCAGCTGGCCATACAGGGTCATCAAACCTTAGCAATGTTAAGAGCAAAAAGCAATATTTCTGAGAAGAGTAATTCGATGCTGCAGTGTATCTGTTAACAGCCTTCTAAAACATGGTGGAGGAGATCTGCTCATTGTTGAAGCAGGAACAAGATCTATAACTTGAGTCATTATAGGGTCAATGGTGAGCTACTGAGATAGAGATTATCTTCAGCTATGTGTATTGCCCCAATCGGCTGATGAGTCTTCCTAAAGCTAGCTTTAGTTTGTGATTCCCCCTCTCCCTTTCTCACTCATTCTTTTCTCTTGGCCTCTTTTCGGTTGCATTAAATTTTGTGTTACTTGCTTCAATGTAGTTTATATTATTTGATGTATTTGCTATTTTGTATTATCCTGTTTGCCATTATTACTATGGTTCATTCTGTATCTTTTGAATACTTTTATTACACACATTGTTTTGTTACCTTTTGAGCAGATATAGATAAATATTATATAGGGGCTTTCTAAATTGGCAAAAAGAAGTGTGTTCATGGCTGCATGAAAGTCTAGCCTTTAGAAGAGAAAAAGGGAAAGTGTGCCATGAAAACACTTCTTTTGCGTTTTAGGGGAGAAGAAGCACCTTTAAAAAAGTGCTGGTTTTCCCAGCTTCTTTTTAAAAACTGCAGAACAGCACAGCTCCATCTAAAGGCTGTAGTGCAGCTGCTAAACATTAAGGAAAAGGCAACTTCATGTCACACTTTCCTGCCAATCTAGAAAGCCCCTTATAGTACTTTTTGCTTTTGGCCTTTTCAATTCTATTGTTTCAACACCCATGAGACAACTACAGCTGGCCCGCCACATTTGCAGCTTTTGCTTTTGTGAATTTATTTGTGGTTTTGATTAATATGTCCTCTCTAGGGATCTCCACGTCTTTCAGCGCAACTCTGCCGGAAGTTGACCACAGAGTTGTGCTGGAGGACTTGGAGATTCCTAGAGAGATGTTCACTTAGGTAAAAAGAAGTGTTTTTTTAATTTGCTGTTTTTCCACATTCACAGGGGTCCTGCACCACTAACCCTAGTGAATGTGGAGGGACTACTGTATACTCTTTGCTGGGGGTGGCAATCATATGGTCCCTCCAAATCCCAGTAGCCCCAGTCAGCATAGTCAATGATGAGGAATGCTGGAGGTTGCAACCAAACAGCATCAGGAAGGCCACATCCCTGCTCTGCACTCGTATTTCTGCCTATGGAGGTTATGGGTGAATCTCTCTTGCACTTTGTGCTTAGACAAAAAATTGAGAAAACAGTACTTTCGACCTCCCTGTGTAAGTAGCGTTTTTATTGGTAGGCCATAAAGTGTTGAACTCCAGTTCTGTTGAGACATACTGTGATGCAACAACCACACAAATATCCACTTTTTACAGCTGGCAGGTGAATGGGGACTGCTTAGGCAGCAACTATCTCTACATCAAGTACCGTAAGATGGTCACATCAGTAAGCTGTATTCCTTCCAGACAGCCAAGTTTCTATTCACTGCTCTGAGAACTCAAAAGTGGCTAGAAAAGCAACTATTAAATTTCATAAATAAGCCAGTGGGTGCTCTTAAAATAGTCCACACAGGCTAAAACAACATGGTATGCTGTTCAGGTTTTTGGAAAGTACCTTAAAATATCCACTCCCTATAAACACATAGAGCTTCTCCTTAACCAGACTCTGAAGTGCCAAAAGTTATTCACATCACTTGACTGTACTCAGAAATGGAAGATAAATTTATCCAAATTATATGACACTAGTCCTGTCACTTGAAAGAAACCACAGTCCAAGTTTACAGTCTCTTTAGCAAAACAGTACCCATGATAAACTGCCAGGCTGCTCAAAACAGCCAATTGTTTGCAAGTTTAATACAATCAGAAGTGATTTTATAAACTCTTCTACACTCTTCAGAGGAGTACAGGTAGCTAATCCTTAAATCCCTGAGATTATTACTGTATAAAGCAAGAAGAGCTTTTAGAGAAGCCTCACTCCTTACCAACCATGCAGGCAAGGGGTGACACAAGAAAGACTACAATATTTGCCATCACACAGAGCTGAACTTCAGTGCAAAGAAGCCATCAAGCTATTTTTCTTCAATTTACAAGCTATTTTTCTTCAATGTGAAGTCGAAGGCTTTCATGGCCGGCATCCATAGTTTTTTGTGGAGCTTTCAGGCTATGTGGCCATGTTCTAGAAGAGTTTATTCCTGACGTTTCACCAGCATCTGTGGTTGGCATCTTCAGAGAATTTTTCTTCAGTTCAGTTGCAAATTTATGAATATACTGTAAACACTAATCTGGGTAGATATTTTGCAACTCTTCCCCCTGATTTTAAATACAATGGATATTGCAGCAGCAACAATGCCAACAGTCAGGGAGCCAGTAATTATCCTGAAGACTAAAGAATGGGATAGCCAGTATAGTGGACTGCAAAGCATAAATATCTACCCATACATTTATTAAACAGCTGGCCAAGTTTCATTTCTGAAAGACACCAAGGGAAGCATTTGGAAGAGCTTCCTATAGCTCAGAGCACTAACAAGCAAAGGCATACCACTGCTTGGGTCAAGAGTTCATGAGATTGACTTTCTACATAAATGCAAGGCAGTCTGCATCAGAAATAAGCAATGTTTTAAGAAGACACCCACAGCCACAAACACTACTATCCATTAACATTTTATAACTTATAGTATATACTATACAAATTATAGTAACACCCCATCAGAGACAACTTTACAACAGAGAAGTACTTCCAGTCAAGGCAACAAACTATCTGTAAGCTCAGTTTTTGCAGGGATGGGGAGTTGGAGTAAGGTGTAACAGGTTTTTACAGGAGAAAGAGGAATAGCTAATACCCCAGAGGAGAGAATCAAAATTCAAAATGACCGTAATAGATTAGAAAGCTGGGCCAAAGATAATAAAATGAATTTCAGCTCAGAGAAATGTTAAGTACTGCACGTAGGGCAAATAAATAAATAAATATGAAATGCATAGATATAGGATGGGGGACATCTTGCTTAAGAGACTACGTGTGAAAGGAATCTAGGAGTGTTAGTAGACCACAAATTGAAAAGAGTCAACAGTGTGATGTGGCAGGTAAAAAGACCAATGCAATTCTATGCTGCATCAACAGAAGTATAGTGTCTAGATCAAGGGAATAGTGCCACTCTATTCTGCCTTGATCAACCTCATCTAGAATACTGTGTCAATTTCTAGGCACCACAATTCAAAAAGGATGTGGAGAAACTGGAGCGGGTCCAAAGGAGGGCGACTAAAACGGCAAAGGGTCTAGAAACCATGCTTTTATGAGGAGTAGGAATAGGAGTAACCTTAAGAAAAAATACCTTATTCCAGAGTAGGACAAGGGGCAAACCCCAAATCAACATAACTCCCCAGCCCTGGTTTTAAGCAACCAAGGTATTAAGTAGTGTATTTGAACTTTGTGCAGGAAAACATGCATACAAAACTGAAAAACTAAAGGGAAAAACATTGTCTCCCGTTTTTTCTTACAATTTCCCTTCAGAAACATTTATTTAGACATTGTTTTCTTTTACATTGAATAAAATGGTAAGACAAGGTATTTATTCCTCAAAATTATTTCCTAAAACTAGGTAAGAGCAAATTTTTGTGACAATTCATGTTGTATAAGATCACTGCAATTCCTGTTTCCTTTCCTCAGTTATTTTTATATTCAAGATCTCTTACATAAAAAAATCAAAAGGATAAATTCAAAATGAATAAAGTGCCTACCAATTACAATGATTTTATGCAAACAACAAATAATACTGTTATCTGCCTTCAAGTTGACTCTGGTTCATGATGACATTTGCCTTCGGTTTGCTTTGCAAGATTTCTTCAGAAGAGGTTTGCCATTGCTTTCATTTAAGTTTGATGGAGTGTAACTTGCCCAAGGTTACCCAGTGGGTTTCCATGATTGAGTGGGGGATTCAATGTTGGTCTCCAGGAGCCAGAATACAACAATCAAACCACTAAAGGTCTAAATCCAACTTATACATGCCTATTATTGTTAGCCTTTTAATACTGCTGGAACATATGCTTTATGATCATGCTTTTAGGACTTTGAAGTTCACAAGTGGCTAAAGAAAATTTATTTAAAAAGGGAATGCAACATATGGCAAGAGGTAAAGCCATAGGAGTTACTCTAGAGAAAGTTTGCAGCCAGATGCATAGTGTGCTGGAGGAACTGCTATTAACAACTATTACCTACTCTTCATGAAGTATAATAAACTGCTGAGCATTAAGTGACTTCTCAATCTTTATCCATGCCATCAAATTTTGGGATGGAGATTATAAAAAGCTATAACAGCCACCAACTCACTTCAGAGACATCTGAGTATTTGTCAAAGGTTTTGACTGGCTATGGAAGATGGTTGCCTGAAGATCTATATTGGGTTTTTATGGATCTGCAATATCTATGCTTAGTGTGCCAAGCACTGTATTTCAAGCTGCAAGCCTCGTTTTCCATTCCAGCACAGCTGGGAAGGTGAAAATCATGCACTTTCTGCTAAAACCATGAAATCTGGCACAGATGTTAGCCTATGCTAAACACTGATGTATATGGATATCAGTAAACAAAGCTGCACATAAGGGCTGAAGACAGTCAAGCATCTTTCATGTTTTATCCCATAAGCAAAGCCAGTCAACTATATGTGATGAATAAATAATGCTAATCCGATTTTAGTTAGGTCTGGTAGACATACATGATGGGGACAGCTGTTCAACATTCCTACTTTCTGCTTCCTGTTCAAGGAGTTATTGAACCACTAGTGGCTTCTCTTTTTATCCCATAATTGCTAAATTTGCTCAAATGTTTCATGAAAGATTCTTTTTAAAGTTCAAGTACATAATGTCTGCCAGATGACCCATATCCAGACGATCCCTACATCAAGTGTGGACAAGCAGGGCTTCCAGAGGTTGTTCAACTGAAGCTCCCATCAGCCCTAACTAGCACAAACAAAGGTTAAGGACCATAGGAGTTTCAATTCAGCAGTGTCGGGAGGGCCACGGACAGCCTTCTTACTAGGGAAGCATTCAGAAAACAATGCTCCTTATTCACAATCTGGGGTCATAACTCAGAAAATCTTCATTTAATTCTGCTAGTTGCATCAACTGGTCTCCAGTTCCATTGCAGAGATGAGGATGGAAAGTTCTAGAGTAAAACCAACGAGTTGAATTAAACAGATTGTAATGGATAGTACAGAGCCAGCATGGTGTACTGGTTTGAGTGCTGAATTACAAATCTGGAGACCAGGGTTTCAATCTCTGCTGAGTGACTCTTTCACTTTCAGAGGAAGGCACTGGGAACCCCCCCCCCCGAGCAAATCTTGCCAAGAAAGCCCTGTGATCGGTTTTCCTCAGGGTTGCCATAAGTCAGAAATGACTTCAAGGCACATATCCAACCATAACAAGAGGGAAAAAGATTCCTTACCCCATCATCGGTGCCAGTTTCTGTACTGTTGCTGGATGAGGAATGGAAAAGCAAATTTTACCCATGTTTGATGATAGAATTAATGATATGATAAAATGGGCAGATAACATCGGAATAGAAATTCAATTGGAACAATGGTTTAAAGCTAGACAAATGACCTATAAGCTCATTAAAAACCAAAACATGCGAGAAAATCTATTCAAAATGGAAACTAGGTGGCATCTAACACCAGTCAAATTATCAAAGATATATAAGTCCACTAAGCCTACTTGTTGTAAGGGTCAACAAAAATACGGCTCTTGGTACCACATGTGGTGGTCTTGTCCCATAATTGAAACCTTTTGGGATGAAATTCACAAAACTGTATGTGACATCTTAAACATTTCCTTGGATCATACACCCGAATTATATCTTTTGAATATGGTACAAAGTCCTCAAATCCTAGAACAAAAAATCTATGGAAAAATATTTTATACATGGTAACAGATGCAAGATTACTTTTGGCTCAGATGTGGAAAACAGGGCAGGTTCCCTTGATAGATACTTAGCTATATCTCTGGCTTTTCTTTGCTAATGAAGATTCAGGAAGGACTTATCCCAAGCTTACTACAAGCACGTTGATGACTGAAAAGGCCGATCCGAGATAAACAAGTCCGGTTACAGAAAGCATAGCAGAAAGTCTCCTTGAGTGATATTTCCAAGTTGTGGTTCTTTCTGTGTTGTCATTTCTCTTCGAGACTCGTTTGGCATGAGTTCTCGAAAGAGGCTGAAGCATTGTGGATAGTGCGTCTCCATGCCTCCCGATGTGAGGCCAGGGCAGACCATTGTTGGTGATCAATTTGCCCGAGCTTGAGATGTTGTTTCAAGGAGTCCTTGCATATCTTCTTTGGGTCACCCCTCTTACGCTGACCTGTGGCGAGTTCACCGTAGGGTACTATTTTTGGGAGGCGGTGGTCCTCCATCCTAGAAACGTGACCTGCCCAGAGCAGCTGCGTTTTCAGTAGCATGGCCTGCTTGCTCCAGGACAGTAACATTCGTCACACAGTCAGTCCAGTGTATGTTTAGGATTGTGCATAGACAGCTCTGATGAAAGCGTTCAAGGAGTCGTAGATGTTGGTGATAGGTGACCCATGTTTCAGACCCATAGAGGAGAGTGGACAGTACAATAGTTCTGTACACACTGGTTTTTGTGTTTCGCCTCAGGTGTTTGTTACTCCAGACTCTTTTGTAAAGCCGTCCGAATCCACTATATGCCTTTGCTAATCTGTGATCGATCTCTTTATCAATCTTGGCATCTGAAGAGATGATACTTCCCAGGTAGGTGAACTGCTTCTGTATGGGCAACAAGGGCAGCATCGTCAGCGAAAAGCAGCTCGCGGACTAGATAGTTTAGAGTCTTTGTGTGAGCCCTCAGACGGCTTAAGTTAAACAAGCTACCGTCAGTATGGTAATGTATATAGATGCCGTCTTCCTCTTCGAGATCTGCCATAGCCCTTTGGAGCATCATGCTGAAGAAGATTGTAAATAGAGTTGGAGCGAGAACACAACCTTGTTTCACACCATTAGTTATTAGAAAGGGTTTTGAGAGAGCATTACCATATCTGACTGGACTGTGCTGGCCCTCATGTAGCATGACAAGGAGGTGTCAATGGAGAGGACCTAGCTATATAAAATGATGGAAATAGCTGAAATGGATAAAATTGAAGAGACAACAATAAACCTTGGAGAATTAGACAATCAATCTAAAGAAAGCTGGAATCTCCTTATGCTTACTGTGGAGAGAAATGGAAAAAAGAATACTAAAAATATACTCTTAAGTAACAAGATTTATATCTCTTTAGCTATTGACGATAAGACAAAAGGCAAGGGTCGTAACAAAATTGTATTTTCTTTTATTTACTGAAGATGTCAATGTTTACAAAGTTAAGAGCACAACATCTGACGGAATATAATGAAGTTTTGAATCAATATAGCCAAAATATGAAAACCAAAAACAATGTTTACATTTAGACACTGGAGAAAACGACTTTGTTAAAGTCAACATTTAAACCAAACGATAAGTAATGATGCTAATCTGAGATTTTACTTCTTACTTTCTTCATTTGTTTTGCTATGTTTTGTTTTCATGATTGTTGTTTTTGTATATTTTGTAAATGTATACTTACTTCTATGTAAAGTGATTACTTTAATTAATTTTTTTAAAAAGACTGCCAACCGCCTCTCTCCTGTGGCTACTAGGAATGGCTTCTAGGAAAGAGGTAGCTCTTTTTTCCTTCCCCTACTGATTTCCTGACTAAACACATAAGGATCTACAGTGCCCCAGTTTAGCTCTGGAGCCTTCAGAAGAGGGGCTGCTACTCCCTGTTGCATTTACCAACAGCTCCCTGGTACAGACCCAATTTCACTATTCAAGCACTTCATGCCAAAGCAAGCATGAACTTTATGGAACTGGGGTCCACAGCTCAGAGACAGAGGCCATGTGCTTTAGCCAGAAGATTCCAGATCCACGCAATGTTTTCAGTTAAAAGGAGACAGGTAGCAAAGACATCAATGTCTCAGATCTTCAAGTGCTGCTGCTGCTGGAAGAGTAAAGAATACTTAGGAACAGCTAGTCTGATAAGGTGTGAGGTAGTTTCATAAGTATGATCAGGTCTGTGCCAATCAGCCTGGTGAGGAGCAAGGGTACAAGCAGTTTTGCCACCCTGAAACTCCCACATATGAAAAAAGATGGTGCCAAGTAGGTGAAAGAAAGCCCTCAAGATGTAGAGAAAAGGAAAGTAATAAGATTCATACTGAGCTACAGTAATGAAGCTGTGGATATGAAGCATTCTTCCCTGATACAGGAAGTAAGAGCAGAATATATATTGAATATGTTATATTAAATACCGTATATACTTAACTATAAGTCAGCCTCATGTATAAATCAAGGGCAGGTTTGAAGGCCAAAATTATGGATTTTGATATGACTGATGGGTAAGTCGAGGCTAGAACTTAGGGGCATGTAACAAAGGATCTAAAGGAAGAAGGAAAGGAAAACAATGCCAAAGAAAGTACAAATTCCAGCAGGCATCACTGTTTGTGCTCACGCTAAAGATGGATCATAGAATCATAGAATCATAGAGTTGGAAGAGACCACAAGGGCCATCCAGTCCAACCCCCTGCCATGCAGGAACTCCAAGTCAAAGCATCCCTGACAGATGGCCATCCAGCCTCTGCTTAAAGACCCCTAAGGAAGGAGACTCCACTACACTCCGAGGGAGTGTGTTCCACTGTCGAACAGCCCTTACTGTCAGGAAGTTCCTCCTAATGTTGAGGTGGAATCTCTTTTCCTGCAGTTTGCATCCATTGTTCCGCGTTCTAGTCTCTGCAGCAGCAGAAAACAAGCTTGCTCCCTCCTCAATATGACATCCCTTCAAATATTTAAACAGGGCTATCATATCACCTCTTAACCTTCTCTTCTCCAGGCTAAACATCCCCAGCTCCCTAAGGCGTTCTTCATAGGGCAAGGTTTCCAGACCCTTCACCATCTTAGTTGCCCTCCTTTGGACATGCTCCAGTTTCTCCACATCTTTTTTGAAATGTGGTGCCCAGAACTGGACACAGTATTCCAGGTGGGGCCTGACCAAAGCAGAATAGAGTGGCACTATAACTTCCCTTGATCTAGAAACTATACTTCTATTGATGCAGCCTAAAATTGCATTGGCTTTTTTAGCTGCCGCATCACACTGTTGACTCATGTTCAGCTTATGGTCTACTTGGACTCCTAGATCCCTTTCACATGTGGTCTCATTCAGCCAGGTGTCCCCCATCCTATATCTGTGCATTTCATTTTTCCGCCCTAGGTGCAGAACCTTACATTTCTCTGTGTTAAATTTCATTTTGTTAGCGCTGGCCCAGCTTTCTAGTCTATTCAGGTCAGTTTGAATTTTGATCCTGTCCTCTGGGGTATTAGCTACTCCTCCCAGTTTAGTGTCATCTGCAAATTTGATAAGTATGCCCCCAATTCTGTCATCCAAATCGTTAATAAAGATGTTGAATAGCACTGGGCCCAGGACAGAACCCTGTGGGACCCCACTGGTCACTTCTCTCCAGGATGAAAAGGAGCCATTGTTGAGCACCCTTTGAGTTCGGCCAGTCAACCAATTACAAATCCATGTAACAGTTAACTTGTCTATCCCACATTTTGCAAGCTTGTTTGCAAGAATGTCATGGGGAACCTTGTCAAAGGCCTTACTGAAATCGAGGTATACTATATCCACAGCATTCCCTTCATCTACCAAGCTGGTAATTTTATCAAAAAAAGAGATCAGGTTCGTTTGGCATGACTTCTTTTTCTGAAACCCATGTTGGCTTTTTGTGATTATGGCATTGGCTTCTAAATGTTCACAGACTCTCTGCTTAATGATCTGCTCTAGAATCTTTCCTGGAATTGATGTCAGACTAACTGGACGATAATTGTTGGGATCCTCTTTTTTTCCCTTTTTGAAGATGGGGACAACGTTTGCCCTCCTCCAGTCTGCTGGGACTTCTCCTGTTCTCCAGGAGTTCTCAAAGATTATTGCCAATGGCTCCGATATCACCTTTGCCAGTTCTTTTAATACCCTTGGATGTAGTTCATCTGGTCCTGGAGATTTATATTCATTTAGGTTAACCAGGTATTCCTGTACTACCTCTTTACTTATTCTGTGCTGAATTTCCTCTATTCTGTCTCCTGTTCCATTATCCTTAGGTTGAGCACCCTTTGCCTTTTCTGAGAAGACTGAAGCAAAGAAGGTGTTGAGTAATTCTGCCTTTTCTCTGTCCCCTGTTAACATTTTGCCATCTTCTGCACGCAGTGGCCCTACTGTTTCCTTCTTCTTCCTTTTGCTGCGGACATATCCAAAAAAGCCCTTTTTATTGTTCTTAACCTCTCTAGCAAGCCTGAGTTCATTCTGCGCTTTAGCTTTTCTGACTTTACCCCTACATGTGCTGGCTATTTGTTTGAATTCCTCTTTCGTGATTTCTCCATTTTTCCATTTCTTATACATGTTCTGTTTAAAACTTAGCTCAGTTGAAAGTTCCTTAGTCATCCATCCTGGCTTCTTGAGACATCTTCCATTTTTCTTCCTCATTGGAACTGTTTGAAATTGTGCCTTCAATATCTCCCTTTTGAGAAACTCCCATCCGTCTTGAACTCCCTTTTCTTTTAGTATTCCTGACCATGGGATCACTCCCAGTATTTCTCTAAGTTTATTGAAATTAGCTCTCCTAAAGTCTAGAGTGCGTGTCTGACTATGCCTTGCTTCTCCCTTCCACTGTATTATAAACTCCAGGAGAACATGGTCACTTCCACCTAAGGATCCAACCACTTGCGCCCCATCAACTAGGTCTTCCCTGTTGGTTAAGATCAGATCTAAAATGGCTGATCCCCTTGTTGCCTCTTCCACCTTTTGGACAATGAAATTGTCTTCCAGGCAAGTGAGGAATTTGCTAGACTTTGAGGATTTGGCTGAGTTTGACTTCCAGCAAATATCAGGATAGTTGAAGTCACCCATCACTACTACATCTCTCTTTTCTGAGTATGTGATTATCTGTTCTAGAAAGGCATCATCCAATTCCTCTGCCTGAGTCGGGGGCCTGTAGTAGACTCCCACAGTGACATCCCTGTTATTTCCCTCTCCTTTAATTTTTATCCAGATGCTCTCCACCTGGCTTCCAGTATTGACTTCCTGCATCTCTTCACTGGTGTAAATATCCCTGACATATAATGCTATTCCTCCTCCTTTCCTGCTTGGCCTGTTTCTCTTAAAAAGGTTATACCCCTCTATTTCTACATTCCAATCATGAGACTCATCCCACCAGGTTTCAGTGATGCCTATTATATCATATTTCCCTTGTTGTGCTAGGAGTTCAAGTTCTTCCTGCTTATTTCCCATACTCTGTGCATTAGTGTAGAGACATTTAAGACCATGTGTCCTCTTTACTTGCTGCTTTTGCACATTTTTTTGCCTCCTACTGTTGGGTCCTTGCACTGTTTGCCTTGTTCCCTCTATGCCACTTGGACTATTCTCTCCATCCCTTTTGCCTTCCAGTATAATGTCTCCCTCCCCCACATAACTCAGTTTAAAGCCCTCCTGATCAGATTCTTCAGACTGTTGGCAAAAACGTTTTTGCCAACTGGCGTGAGATGCAGTCCATCCCTTGCCAGAAGTCCCTCCTCATGGAACCGCAGCCCATGATCCAAGAATCCAAACTGTTCTTGGCGGCACCATCTACGGAGCCAGTTATTCACCTCTGCTATTTTCCTCTCCCTTCCTGGACCATGCCCTTCTACGGGGAGTAGAGATGAGATGACAACCTGTGCATCCATCTCTTTCAGCTTCCTTCCCAGAGCCTCATAATCCCTTTTGATATTCTGAAGGCTGTGCCTTGCAGTATCATTGGTTCCCACATGAACCAAAAGAAGGGGGTATTGATCAGTAGGCTTGACAAGTCTTGTCAGCCTCTCCGTCACATGATGGATCTTTGCCCCAGGGAGACAACACACCTCCCGAGACATCTTGTCAGGCCCACAAACCACTGCTTCTGTACCCCTCAGCAAGGAGTCCCCCACCACGACCACGCGCCTCCTCCGAGGCTTAGCAGTGGCCGTTCCTTTTCGTGATACTCTCAGGCTCTCCTGCTCTGTCCCTGATGTCTGTCCCTGCTGCTTTTCCTCATCATCTCTGACAACAGAGAGAGATTCAAAGCGATTCTGTAGCTGCAAGCCGCTCACAGAACGTTCCCTGGTTTCCTTACTTCTGTGTGTGACCTTCCTCCAAGCATCTACCTCTGTTGTATGTGGAGTGACCTCCTCTGCCCCAACAACTTCCTCTGTCTGTTTCTCACCCAAGACATTCTGGTCTGATCTGTTCAGGAGAATCTCCTGCTCTCTATGATGCTGGAGTGCAGATATCTGCTCCTCTAGCTGCTGTACTTTCTCTTCCAAGAGGGCTACCAACTTGCACTTGGATGAGAGAATAGAGCAGGGTCAGTCCTTCCAGGATAGATTAAACTCTTGCCTTTCACCAGGGGATGGATGGATGGATGGTGTGTGTGTGTGTGTGTATATATATATATATATATATATGTATATATGAGATAAAAGTACAATACTTACATTGACCCATGTATAAGTCAACAGGTATCTTAGGTTGATTTTTTGACTAACGTTTCTAGACTTACACATGAGTATACAATATGCTAAATATATCTGGGGTAGCTATGTTTAGAGCAAACATGGTGTTGAGGTTTGAGCATTGGATGACGACTCTGGAAACTAAGGCTCAAATCCCCAATCAGCCATTCAAACCTACTGAGAGACCCTGGGCAAGTCACACTCTATCATGCCCAGGGAATGGCAAAGGCAAACTCCCTCTGGACAAATCTTGCCAAGAAACCCCTGTAATAGGTTCACTTTTGGAATCCCCCTGAGTCCAAAACAACTTGAAGGGACACAATAACAAGTAGTGTTCGCCAAGCCACAAAATATAAAAAAAATCCTAAATATTACGGGATGCCTTTATTATTATTTGTATGGCACTGTAAATTTACACAGTGCTGTACATACAATCTTATAATTAGACGGATCCCTGCCCTCAGGCTTACAATCTAAAAGAGACAACACAAAAGGAAGAGGGGAAGGGGATGAGGTCCAGTGGTTCTTCTCTTCCTCTGGGGCCTGGACCAAGGCAGATGGACTGGAGGGAGGGCACAGCTTCTTAATACATAGTTAAAAGGAGGCTAATCCAAAGGCATAATATACTTTACACAAGCTTTTGAACTACACAGGATTCTTTGTCAGGCATAATGTTAAAAAAAATTAGAGGGAAAATGTGAGGATGGAAAGTCAGAGAGCTGCATTTTTCCCTGAAATGTTAATGGTGTTGTTTGAGATTATCTTAGAGACAGGGCAAATGCAGGTGGGGGGCATATCCCTTGCTAGCCATGAGGACGCTGAAAACACAAATAGCCAAAACAATGCAATGAAATGTTCTTCTTGATCAGTAGTAACAAGGACACTCCCTTTGAGATCTAGGCCACAACTGTCTTGTCTGAGTTTGTAGTACTGAAAAGGCCTATACACTGACACATCTAGTAAAAAGTTTAGTTATTCTAAAAGATAAAATGTGTCAATGATAAACCAAATTTAAATTATTTTAAGTAGTTGTACAAATCTCAGAGAAAAAATCCCAGTGCATTTGCTCCCTCTAGTTCAGGACTGCCCTGATGAGGCAGAGTTCAATATCTTCAAATCCTATTTATCTATTCTGTCATATCATCTCATACAATCACCCTGTCTCCAGTGGTAGCCATATCTGCCAAGCAGCAAACCCCTGAGCTTTAAAAGCTTACATAATGTATTTTGTGCCTTTAGTCTGGACTAATAAAATCTTTCACCATAATGTTTATTTTGGATTGCTACATCATTCTTGATTAGAAAGGCTCTCTCAATATTGAGATTTTTAACCTTCACAAATTTTCTTGCTTTCAGTATAAGAATGAAACCGACATTTTTTTACACCAATCTTTCCAGAATTTGTCCCAAATCTGAACAAAACTTCCCTGCCTATTTTCTGTTTGTAAAGAAAAGAAACACACAGGACAAGTACTGAAGAATTGGCAGATTGAACTAAGAGGTGGAAGCCATCCACCTCATGTGCTGAATTTTTAGAGCTCAATGCAACAAGTCAGCAATTATATTTTATGTGTGTGAAAACCAATTGCAAATGTAAAAATTTACAAGACCACAAGAAATATCACAGGCACCTTATAGGTAAAGAAGTTGGTTATTAACAGTGTTTGGTTTGGTTCTAATATATGTGGACGACACAAAAAAGGATTTTCATTCCTAGTTTCAAGTGTTCACACTAAGAAAGAGGAGGAACAGAAAAACCACGTGGACTCTCCACCGTTCCAAACAAAGACAGAGATTGTAGGCAGGAAAAGGAGATGGGGGGTAAAAAAGAAATGTGGTGGCACCTTTAACACTAACTACACTTTATTTTTACATGAACTCTCATGGATATAATCCCACTTCTTTGGATGCAGGACAGAATGGTATTAAGCCCTCACATATAAAGCATATTTACACAGTTGTGAAAGTGAAATAAAATGTACTAGGATCCAGAAAGATGCAAATCATGCCCCTTGCCCTACATTTTCAAAGGGCTGGGAGAGGTGAAAAGGGCTTTCAGATCTTAAAAGACAGTCAGTTTTAGTGTTGATGTGTGAAAGCAATAAATCTGCTTACAGGGAGAATTTGATAATTTAATGGAACAAACACATTAAAGCCGTATCCCAACCAACAAATGATGAGGCAGTAAATAGGGGCATGACAACAAACAAAACCAAATGGAAACGACAGCCACAGATGTCAAGGCACTAAACAGATTAGAATTCCTCAAACCAGCTGGCAGAAGCCGCCTCATTTAGCAACAAGGCAAAGTTTTGAGCATGCTTAAAGGTTGGTTCATTGTAGCATGCGTAGGCCCAACTCAAATGAGCCTCTTGGCAGGCTGATCTCTAGAACAAACTCCTTCAGCTTCCACAACAAATTCTCCTCTAAGAGTTCACTCATTACCAAGCTATTTCCCAAGTCATTTCAGAGCACATACATGTCCATTTAGAGTACTTCTGCAAAGAATCAGTATTTATTGAAGATTCAGGCTCTGAAGCCTCTGGGACCTGGCATTTATTTAGAAGATGCATCAGTTCAAACATGCTCATTATGAATCTCAACTCATGCTTACGTCAGGAGCTCCAAAACCATTTCTGAAAGGGTTTGTAGTGGAGACTGAAGCCACATACAACATTATTAGGTCCTTGAAAGAACAATTTTCTTGCAGAACTGGTGTGACTATTCCTAGATGAAGATGTCTTTCTAACACAGAGATCTTGTTGAGAAAGTAAGAGCATGGTTTCTGACAGACAAGCTATTACACACACACACACACACACACAGAGGAATTGCAACACTATTCCAGAGGAAGAGTTTGGATTTTCAATTTCTGTAAGAGATGCTTTGACTTCTTTAAAATTTTCATTCCCCAAACCCGTCAACAAATAAATATATAATTCATTATCTGGGAAAAGAGGCTATTTTCTTTATATTTCCCATTCAAAAATTACAGGCACTCTGAACAACCAATGAACAGGAACGGGGAAAAGATGTTTCTGCAAACACACACACACGCCAAAATGGAAAGTCAAACATTTATCTATTTATTTTGTATGTCGCCTTTCAAAATGCGACCACAATGGCTCCTAGAAAGAATCACTAAAAAACTAGAATATTTTTTAAAATTAAATTCACCACAAAAAGCAATATAAAATTATTTAAGACACATAAAATTTTAAAAGAAAGATAAAACTCCCCAATAAAAGCTTCCCTGCTTATATATTCAAAACCTGCTTAAACAAAATGTCTTTGCCTGCGAAAAAAGAAAGGCACTATAACAACTTTGAAACCTATGATGCAACAAAAAAGGAGCAGTGGGTAGACCTCAGACATTTCCCCCCCTGCAATCCTCCAAAGCAAGATTCAGAAAAGGTAAATTGTACTGTGAAGGAATACTTCACAGGATAAATCATTCACACAATATACCACACCGGGGACAATAGTCTAGGGCTGAGCTACACCATCACATGGAATGTGGGGGATTAGGAGAGAGGAGAGGAAAGAGAAAGCCCCCAAATGCCTTCTAGGGGACTTGGGGGTAAAAGTTTGCAAAATTTCATTCTGACCCCTGCGAGGCCCAGGAGACTCCAACCATGGTGGAAATACCCTCCATACTTCCCTACAAAGAAATTTTGGGTACTTGAGAGCATACAAACATACAGTAATTTGCCCAACTGTTTAAGGGACACTTGCTTCAATTTACTAAGAAAAAAATTAGGCAGGATTATCCCATTATTACTATATTTATTTAGAAACATAGCTGTGTTAGTCTGGAATATCAGTAGGCAAAAGATCTTGTAGCACTTTTGAGACTTACTGAATGAAAAAGATTATAGCATATGCTGTTACAGACTTGATCTACTTCAATGATTCTATGATTCAGATACACAAAGTGAAGTGTTGCCCTTTATAATCAGCCTACATGAACTGCCACAGAAATACAAAACTTGCACATATGATGATGAGATGGCAAGTTCACTTTAACTATGGTCTTTGCGGGACAAAGGTCTTTGAGGGGCAAGATGTTACCCAAGGAGAGGGTGGGTCGATGACCCAATGAATGGTGAGGGGAGTTTTGGAATATGGTGTGTGCAGGTTGGAAACCAGAAAGGAGATGTGACAAACTGGCCAAGAGTGTCCTCATGGACTGGAGTGTCAACCAGGGTTATAATATGTGTAGTGTGCCAGGAAATCATTGTCTTTCCATCCACTGTTGATGGACTGGAGTTTATGGATATACCTCAATTCAGGTGCTTCTCTTTTCAATCATCCTTTGCAGTTTTCTTTGGTCAAGGACTACTGTCCTGAGGTCAGAGATGGAATCACCAGAAAGACCGAAATGTTCTGCAACAGGATTTTGTGTACTCCCATTGCTAATATCTGATTTATGTCCATTTATATTTAGTTCTATCCACCTTTCTCCCAAAATTGGGACTCAAAGGTGTCTTACAATTTAAAAACACAATGCAGCCGACAACATATAAAAAGCGAGTATTAAAATAGTAAAAACTTTCCATTTTAAAAATCTGCAGGAATAAAAACATTTTTGCCTTGAATGGAAAAACATCTTTTTTCTCCATCATTATTAACGCTGACAGCTAAACAGAACCTCTCTCAGTGTGTTGTATGGCCTAAAGTCACTTCTGATTTACAGCAACCCAAAGGAGAACCTTTTTACACCTATGCCATCTCTCTTTCTAAACACTCACTACCAAGGAAAAGCCAGCTCTTACCTACAGTTCTTCCACAGGCCTTTGGTAGAATTCTGCTGAAGAGCACTTGACTGGTTGGGCAACGGTTTGATTTACTGATGCAATGATATATATTATATTATTACTGCATACTTAATCTGAAGGACTCACAGATTATTCCCACTGCAATACAAGATCTTTCCTGTGCAACCAGGCCTTTGTTCTGTTATAGTATGCTGAATTTCCCATAAATTTTAACTTTAAAAAACCCCTACTTATTTCCATGTTCCCTTTCGCCAAGTATCACAGAATAACATATAAGTTCTCTTTCTCCTGGAATCTTTGTCTCTACAACTTCCACATGAGAACATCCACATGATAACAACTTGCTCCCCATCTCTCTGGTATTCATATTGGTACTACTAGGTAGTGCAGTTTGTTTCTTCTGTTTCATACAAATGAAAAATGCAACCAAATATTCTTTGCGGAGTAACTTCTTGGAAATCTGCCACCCACAACATTTTGCGTGGATCTGCAAATGTCTGCACATGTCCAGAATCAAAGACACAAAGGATGTAGCCTCATCCTCCCCACCCCCGTTCCAGAAAGTGCGACTATGATAAGATTTTGCAATAAACTGTTGACATTTACTGATTAGCCAAAACATTCAGTAGAATTTCAGTATTAACAAAACACATGGGCCAGAAATTTGTCAACAAGTTCTACTGCCTCCCATGATCCGTTTATTCACTGCCAATATTATGCAAGCATGTTATACAAATGTGCTCCGAGATTTAGAAAAGTGTGTCTCTTCAATGTCAAGTTGAGGCAGACCTTTAGCCCACTAGATATTTCAGCCTACGTCTCCCGTGAATGCCATCCACCAAAAACAATGGTAAGGGATTTTAAGAGAATGAAGCCAAAACATCCAAAGGGCAAAATGTTTCTTATGCTTGCTTTCCTGTTCTATTTCTGCTAAAAAGGACAGATAAGATGGTGAGTACATGAGCAGGTAGTGCATGCAGTTCACAGCAAGAGACACCTTCTAAATGGAGAAAATGTACAGTTTGGCTTCAGTCAGAAACACACTGAGCAGATTAAAACTTGGAGGCCATTCAGACTACCATATAAACCAGTTTGTAACCCAGATTAAAACCGGAAGTTCATACTGGTGCTGGTTTATTCACTAGAGAATCCAGATCTTGCACACCCGATGCAGTGCAAATCCCCCTAAACCCGTGCTTTCCGAAAGCGGGGTATTTACCGTTTCTTTTTGGAAAAAACGGTTCAATTGAATGTGAACTTGGCTCTGATCATGATCGGGTGAAGTTCAGGGGAGGGGTAAAGGCCAGGGGGCAGAACATGCCTCCTCTCCCTGCAACCGCCAGCTTTAATCTGGTGCTGTTTAGTAGTTTTTGCAGCAGGAGTGCTTCATCGGGCACTTCTGAATTTTTTTATTATTTTTACAATTTGACAGCTTATGCGCATTCTATATGGGGCTCTTTAAACAGGAGGGGGAACCCCCAATCCATATAGGGAAGCTTACTATCCATATATGGATTAGGGGTTCCCCCTCCCATTTAAAGAGCCCCATGTAGAATGTGCATAAGCTGACAAATTGTAAAAATAATAAAAAATTCAGAAGTGCCCGATGAAGCACTCCTGGTGCTGGGAAAAATGCATGAAGAGGAGGGGAAAGGATCCCCACAAGCCGCACTGCTCCCAGCCCTATGCTCCATGCGCATAATCTCTCACATGTAAAAAAGTATATTAAAAAAGCGAAGCGCCGGATGGAGCACTCGCGCAGCCAATGGCTGCATCAGACATCACCATGACATCATTTGATTGACAACTAGGAGGCTCCATCTTGAATCATTACTTTTGCATGTATGAACTTCAGCAAAGTAAAATGCACTGGGAAGCATGGATTGGGGCAAAGGGTAGTATGAACTTCTTTCTGGAGAGATTTGGTAATGGCATGCACAATCTGATCCGGATCTAACCAGGGCAAATGGGCTAGTATGAATGGGGCCCTAGTGAGCTCAAGAAGAGCTGCTTCTGGGTAAACAGGCCT
Source organism: Urosaurus nigricauda (assembly GCA_034509955.1). Classification (NCBI taxonomy): domain Eukaryota; kingdom Metazoa; phylum Chordata; class Lepidosauria; order Squamata; family Phrynosomatidae; genus Urosaurus; species Urosaurus nigricauda. The sequence continues at coordinate 6,387,521 of JAOEGL010000002.1, forward strand.
ATGCTCATAATGCATGTGAATAGGGCAGTCATTACAGAATTCTGGTTTCAAAGGTTAAGGTGGTAAAGTTTGAACAGTCACTTGACCAGAATCCCACTGGAACTGTTAATATCTTGCATATAATGGCATATTTATAACATGCTATGGCAGTACAATAAGACCAGTGAAATGTCAGTTATCGTGATTACTGGTTAGCATTCCTGGAATAGAAACTAACTGGGTACAGAAATTATCATTTTTACTGCCTCAAGGTTATCAAAGCAGAACAGAAACCGGGACGTGCCCAGTGGAGTAAAGGGTTTTCAAATCAGCATTTGAGACCAAAGTTTGCAAAGCACAATGACATTTTGCAGCCTAACTACAGACACGGCATCTGACAAGACAATGTGGAACACAAGTTATCCACACATTTTGAAATACAAGTCCTCCTCTTCGCAGTGTGCGAAGAAACATCTTTTTGACTTATGTTTGAGCAGGAATTGTCAAGATACAACCACTGCAACTACACAATTACATTCCCCACACAGAAATGCTTTCACTTGAAGGGTTAAAAAAGGAAGATGTTTAAACGCTCCCTCAAAGATAAGATCAGGTCAGAGACATGCGCATGTATGTCTGATACATGGATTATGGCCCTGATACATGGATTAGGGCACTGCTGACATGGGCCCAAACACAGTCATCTCTGAAAAGGAGACTGCTCAGTCAAAATACTAAAGAGCAACATGAAATGGCTGTGGCAATACCTACCTATTTGGTTTCTTACAACAGTACTCCTACCAAGAATACATAAAAGTACTTTTAACATAATCTGTCTATTTGAATTTTGTCCCATTAACACTACCCAGTTACCTTCCAAATCGCACCCTGGCTCTAGAAAGCATGTGCCACCTTCGTTTGGTTAGATTTATTTCTAGTCACACATTTAGTTTAAAGTAGTTTAAGGAAAACAAAGACAGAACAATTTCTTTTGTCTCTACTGAAGGATAACCCAAGTACAATGTGTTCCTATAAAGTACAGACCAAAAGAAACAAAGAAGAAAAGACGAACAGAAGGCAAACAGCCTAGGCATTAGAAACACTGGGACATATGAGGGGTCAAAGACCAGGCCTTTCTTTCTCAAGTAAAGGAGGTCATCTAAATGGTCTGACACATTAAGATAGAGGAATTCAACCTCTCCTTTCTGTAGACCACTTGCCCAGCCCTGACATGAGTACATCCATTTCCTTGCAAGTCTTTGGAAAAAAATATTTACATCCAACTGAAGGAGAAAGGCGGGGAGGGGAGAGACAGAAATGGGGGGATGATGAGAAAGGAAAGAGCTTTTTGATGGAAGGAAGGAATTTAAACTAATGGACTTCACAAAGTGACATTAGTATTAGTATGTTTGAGTATACTAAACCAAAAAAGAGGGGCAGGAGGATTCTAATGGGACATTTGAGGCAGACTTGTTTTAGTGGGAACTTCCCCAGATTTCAATCCACTTCTTAACAATGCCATTCAGACTCAGTGATGGCACCTAAGGAGCGGACTGAAATCCACAAACGCTCATGATAATAACAATTTCGTTAAACTAAGGCTGCGTCTGCACTGCAGAAATAATCCAGTTTGAGACCACTTGAACTGCCCTGGCTCAATGCTAAAGAATTCTGGCAACTGCAGTTTTGTGAGACATTGAGCTTTCTCTGTCAGAGCAAGCTCTGGTGCCACAATAAACGACAATTCCCAGCACTGAGCCCTGGCAGTTAAAGCGGTCTCAAACCGGATTATTCTGCAGTGCAGATGCAGCCTCCAAAATTCCAGTAAATTCCCACCATTACCTTTTCTTTTTTATGTTGCTGGAGACACTGAATTGCCTTGCAAGGATACACAGGTAAGAGAAACAGAGGTGGACTTGCATAGCTAGTAACAAGGAGTATCTAAAATCCACAAGCACTATCTACGGTAGTTACTTTATCACCCGAAATGCTTTGGATACTTATGGGAAAGGCTTTCATGTGCCCTGAAGCTTTCCCTATCTCAAGGCATTCAGGATATCCGCTGCAGCTCCGGGAGAAGAGACGGGATCACGATGCCTGGGGAGCGCTGGGGCATAAGGAGGAAAGACTTAAGACTCATCAGTATTAGCATGGGATTCCTACAAAGGCAACCCAGCCGACGCTAGAAACGCAGAGAGAAGGACCAGAGGAAGAAGTCTGGAAAGGGGCCATTTTGTGAGGCATAAAAGAGAAGGAGCAGGGAGCAGGAAGAAAAGATGCAGGGAAGCTTGGTGAAAAAGACCATCCACAAAAAGCGGGGGAAGAAAGAGAAAGAAGATGGCAAAATCCCCTTGACAAGAGATGAAATTCACCCAGGTTTACATAAGTGCTCTTGAGCCGTCTCAAATATACATATGGTATACAAAGTCGGTCCTTGTGATCCGCTGGGGTTTGGTTCCAGGATCCCCCGCGGATAAAACCCATGGATACTCAATCCCCATTAAGTAGAATGGCAGAACAAAATGCTGTCCCTTACATTAAATGGAAATTCAAGGTTTGCTATAATTCTTTTGAGCATTTTCAGTCAGTGGGTAAAAAGCCTGTGGATAGGGAAGGCTGACTGTACACACACTCACAGGGCAACAAAGGAACGCCGTTCGCTCCGGCTCCTACGTGGACTACCTCAAAGGGCTGTTAGGAGGGCTCCCAACAGGAAGACAAGAAGCGGTGCTTTTTGGGGGTCCAACAAGGCAAGAGCCAAAGGCCCCACCGCAGGAGGCATGTCCTCCCGTCACCCCCTGCGCACTATTTGAGGAAAGAACTGATGATAATAATAGAAACGTGCACCTTCCACTGGGGAGTGCTTTCCCATAGAGAGGCACAGGGCGAGGATAGCCTTCCCTAGGGAGCCATTGGGGATCCCTTGCCCCACAGGAGCCCCCCTGCCCTCCTCCTGGGTCCCTACCTTGAAGTACCCTCCCTCGTAGAGGGTGTTGGGGGGCCCGAAGATGGCGACCTCCCAGTTGTAGAGGTCGGACTCGTCGACGAGGGTGATGCGGAAGCCCTCCACGGGCTCCTCCTGCAGCCCCTTCAGCTCCAGCATCAGCGCCTTCTGGGAGCTGCTCACCTGCTGCTGGGCCATCGCGGGGGGGAGGCGGCGGGGGCCCCGGAGGGACCGTCAGGAGAGGCCGGGGCGGGAGGACGCCGGCCCCAGCAGCCCCGCGCAGCCTCCACCACGGCCACGGCCGCCTCCTCCTCCTCCTCCTCCCCCTCCGCAGCAGCCACCGCCGCCGCCTCCGCCGCCCGCCGCCAGCCTTGAGCCTCCCTCCGCCTCGACGCTTCCCCCTGCCTCTCTCGCCTCGGGCCCGGAGGCCTCCCCTCCTCCGTGACCCCGACTAGGCCTCGCTCAAGCCTCGGCCTTTCCTAAAGCGCGGCGCCGCGGGGAGGCCCCTTCCGCTCAGCCCGACGGCGCACGGCCGCCCGCCGCGGCTCCCTTTTGTGACGCTCCGGCGGCGGCGACGGAGGCACTGCCTTCAAGGCGCATGCGCAAAACCAGGCCACGCCCCCTCGCTTCCTCTCCCGAGGCCACGCCCCTCCGACGTCACGCTTCTCTGACACCTTTTTGCGCACGCGCCAAATCAGGCCGCGCCCACTCCACGCCCACTCCCTTTATGTGCGCATGCGCCAAATTAGGCCACGCCTACCGTTTTCCTTCTAGTCCCTCAGGTAAACTCTCCCCCTACTCACTGCGCAGGCGCAGAATTAAGCCACACCCACTCCCTCCCGCGAGGCCACGCCTCTAGCTCATGACACTCCTCTCTTATCGCTCATGGAAACCCACTTTGTAACCTGTTTCACTCAGTGCGCAGGCGCCGGATTAGACCACGCCTACTCTTTCTTCGCGTCACCTTATCCTCCCCGCACAGAAATGTCTCCGGCCACTCAATGCGCAAGCGCCGATTCAGGCCACGCCCACTTTCCCCTTTCTTTCTCGCGAGGCCACGCCTCTACATCCTACACAGGCGCCGGCTCAAGCCCCACCCACTCCCCCGCGTGGCCACGCCCCTCGCTCGTACTAGGGTCCCCGCCCATTGCCATGGCAACCTCTTTCCGCCCGCTCATTGGCCCGTTGAGAAAGCGCCCGTCCCACTTCAGCTCCGGTTGTGTCCTCCTATTGGCTACGGCTGTTAGTCACGCCCCCTTGGCCATCCTGTCCTATTGGTTGCATTCCCACATTCGTCCCTAACTCGCTCGGGCGTAAAACCCTGCCTCCTCCGCCCCTCTGCCCATGTTTCTATTGGGTGAATGTAGCCACGCCCCCTCACATCCAGCCTATTAGAGGCTTTAGAATATAGCCCCGCCTTCCTCCTCCTCCTCCTCGGCGACGTTGTTTTTCCAGTCACGTTCCAAACGGCACTTTCTGAGGGGAGGTTGCCGTTTTCCTATTGGCTGAGGGCAGTGAAGAGCTCACCGCTGATTGGCTGACAGCCCTAATCCCGCCCACAACCAGGACAGAGCCCTTTTCTTAAAGGGACAGAACATGATTTCAAGACTAGGCCAAGATGGAGGATAACAACAACAACAACCACAACTGTGGATGCTGCTCTGTTGTGTGTTGTTGCTGTTGTTGTTGTCCTCACCCCATCTCCCATGTTACAGCACAGAATAATCTCTTTCCTGCTACACTGCTCTACACTGTTTAGGGATCTGTAGTTTTCTGAGGCGACAGAACTCTGTGGCAGAAAAAGGTTCAGAAGCCCTTGGGAAACTACACATCCCAGGACCCCCATAAGAGGGAGCTACAGAGTGTTACCTCTACAGTGGAGAAGATGTCTCCCAAAAACTACAGTTAACACAAATCTCTATGATCCCAGTTCTCCCCTCAAAATCGGGATGCTGTTCATTTATTTAGTCATTTATTTGTATCCCAATAAGAAAAAGGTGGCAAACAGCAAACTTTTTAGAAACAACACAATTTAAAAACAACACAAAAGCAGTTCTCGGTTTAAAACAACAACGCAATTCAAACCGTACAGAAAGAAAAGCATTAAAAGTGAATTCTGCTATTTAACCGTACTAATTATTATTAATATTAATCACAAACCACATCCAGCCAAATAATGAAATGCAATATATATGAGGGAAAGGGTTGATATTTGGATTCAACAAACAAATATGAAAACAAACATCGATACGTATGTATGAGAGGGGAGATGTTTATTTTTAAACATCTTTTAATGCTTATGTTTATCTTTAATGCTTATTTTTGCTTCAGCAAGTAGAAATCAAAAGGGCTTGGCGAGTGGCTATGTAACTAGTTAAAGAATGCTCAGCTCATGATTAGAAAAGACGGGAGCTCTGGCCTTGGTAAATCAGAAGCTGCAGATGTGCCTTATCTATAGTAGAAAGTATAAAGTGTGTGAGCAACAAGGCAAGGGGCGGCAGTCTTGGTATCACCGCCTTGTTGGTGTGCTGCCGCCTTCGGCCGAATGAAATGCGTTTTTGCTTTGGACCAAACCTCGGACTCTGAGTTTCCTTCAAATGTCTGGGCCTCCAAGAACCAGCAAATAGGGTATAAGCTGATTCCCTAACAAAGCTAGTAAAAATAGAATGAAGTGTTTGGCCTTTAGATGGGCCTCTAGAATATGTTTTTTAAAACACACCAGAAACACCATGTAAAGAATTCTTCAACTCTATATGAACTTCAGGGATAGGGGACTGGGCACATTCTAACGATGTATTAAGAAGCCGTGCCCTCCCTCCAGTCCATCTGCCTTGGTCCTGACCCCAGAGGAGAGAAGAACCACTGGACCTCATCCCCTTCCCCTTCTCCTTTTGTGTTGTCTCTTTCAGACCGTAAGTCTGAGGGCAGGGATACGCCTAATTATAAGATTGTATGTACAGCACTGTGTAAATTTACAGTGCCATATAAATAATAATAATCATAATAATAATTCTTATACACAAAGAGAATCGCTCATTAAGACAGAACAATGTTATCTTTTGGTAAAAAGACATTCTCTCCAGATGATCTGTGGGGCATCCTTGGCTCTGTGCTGGAAGGACAGCCATCGATTTCAGTGGAGCCGTATGTCTGGTGAGGGTGGCAGCAGGTCAAGATCGGGTTAGTGAAACACAGAGAAAGACAGTTACTGTCAACCTCATGTATAAGTTGAGGTTAGGTTTGGGGGCCAAGATTATGGATTTCAGTATGGCCCGAGGATAAGTCGAGGGTAAAACTTAAGGGCATGTAATGAAACAGGTAAAGGTTGAAGCAAAAGAACTTGCAAAATCACAGCAGGGCTGAATCACTGTTTTGCTGCTCATACTAAAAAGCTGGATGAGAGAACAGAAGTAGGTCAGAGCTTCCATAAGAGATTATGCTCTTGTATATTTCACCAGGGGTTGCTTCCTTTTTAAAATAAGAGTTAAAGTACACACTTACATTTACTTACATTGATAAGTCGACCCAGGTTTTTGGCGTCAATTTTTAGAACAAAATTTCTAGACTTATACATGAGTATATACAGTAATAACTAAGGATCTTTAATTTGAGTAGATAGAAAAACCATGATGGGGGCGGAGATAACATATTCATTTAATTTGTTTGTGATTTTGTTGTACATTTTGGTGACTTGAGCCAATAAAGTGACAGCGGGTAGCAAATGAAGCCTGGAAGAGGGCTTAAAAACTTGCTGGTTTGGGTTTCGGGTGTGCCTACTTGCCCAGGGACCCCATTCTTGCAAGATTGTAACTAATAAATTGGAAATTGCTGCCTCACTTGCTTTCTTCTGATTAATTTAATCATTTGGTACTTTTAGCAATCACAGCTTCATTTATATACCTCTTCATACTCCACTAAGCAGTCTCTAAGCAGTTTATACAAAGTATAAACTATTTGCCCCCAAGAAGCTGGGTACTAATTGTAGTGACCTCCCCAAGGTTTTAGTTTTCTTTAATTAGTAATCTTTATTAATTTTATAAAATCTTTGAAAAATAACTGCTAAATAAAAAACAATAACAAAGTATATACAAAAAAGTCAAAACAATATATATAATTCAGAAAAAATAACAAAAGTCAGTATTATCATCCTTTCCTTCCTTCTTTCTCGTGAAATTTGTCTGTTGGGTTGTACCATATTATGATCACTCAATAGTATGGCCTATGACGTATATTTACTATTGAAATGAACATAAACATACTTCATCTAATAAGAAGTATGTATAAGTAATCAGTATTTATATTTCATGTTCTATTCTAAGTATTCTATTCTATTCTAAGTATCTATTAAGTATATTATAAGTATTCTATTATAAGAATATTCTATATTCTATTCTAAGTATTATTATATTCTAAGTTTCTATAATCATTAATTTGATTATCTGATTATAATATGATTATAATCAGATGGTGAACTTGCCCATCTGATCTTCTGTAAAAGAAATTGTTCTGTAAAAGAAATTGTTCTGACCATTAGAAAACCACTGCTGATTTTACTGATTCTACTTACTCTAGATCTTTCTGGTTTATTAAAGCTGTTCAACTGTCCATTTCCTTCATCTCAATTAATCTCATAAACCAGTCCTCTATGGTAGGTAATTCTAGATCTTTCAGTTTTTGCGCTCATAAAAGTCATATATAATAGAATTCTCCAACAATTTTTCTCAGTAACCGGCTCAGTCTTATTTACCATGTTGAATAAACCTTAATTCATATTTAATTTTAAATATTTCTTGTATTAAATCATGAATGTTCTCTTCCAATATATTTTCATTTTGGCACACCTCCACCGTAGAGTTTATTCCTGATGTTTTTCGCCAGCATCTGTGGCTGGCATCGTCAGAGAAGGCTGGCATGGAAGAGAGTTGGTATATGTATGCATATATGTATGTGTGTGTAATTAATTAATCAATCAATTAATGAATTAATCTGTTTAGGGTTTTCCCAGCAATCAATGATCACCAATTAAACAGGCACTAATCCTTTTTCATGTACTTTTCCTTCTGTTTTCAATTGTACTTTTAAAAAAATATAATAAATAAACAATAGATAAAGGCTTGATAAAGTTTGGAGTGTGGTGGAGTCTGGAGCAGAGGCTGGATTTGATGCTGTATTCCTGCATGGTGCTTTGATGTAGAGTATTCCTGCATGGCAGAATAGGGTTGCATTGCAGGTCTTCTCTTCCAATGCTGAGATTCTAAACCCGGAAGGTCTCGATGAGAGAAGGAGAGGTAGTCCTCTATATTATTTCCTATCTCTGCGTTACAGAGCTGGAGCCTGTGAGAGGCTCGCGCTCACAACCAAACTTAGCATCAATGGAATCTTAGAACTTGATAGGGGGCGTGGTTAGAGACTCTGTCCCAATCGGAAAGCGAGGGGGCGGAGCGTTTGTTCTCTTTATCCAATCAGAAACCGATCTGGCTGTATCCCGGAAGTGAGGGAAGGCACTGTAGGATCCACGTGGTTTTGGTTTCCCCCACGCGGAGGCAGAGCGGCTCCTGGCAGAAAAGGTGGGCAATGGGGGGGGAATGGGGCTTTGCAGCTGGATCAGGCTCCTCTTTGGGCTCCTTTTGGTTCTTGCTCCCAAGCAGCTGCTCACCTGAGGAGGAAAAAGACTACAACTCCCAGAATCCTCTATTTCTAGGGGGATTATGGGAGTTGTAGTAATTTTTCTCCCCAGTGTAGTGTAAATGGTGGGAGTGTTGGGACCATGACTCTGGAGACCAGGGTTCAAATTCCCAGGTCAGCCATGGAAGCCCATTGGGTGACCTTGGGCAAGAAGTCACACTCTCTCAGCCTCAAGGGAAGAAGGCAAGGGCCAAACCTTGCCCAGGAAACCCCAGCATAGGCTCCCTATAAATCAGAAAAGACAACAACAACAACATGCAACAGTTGAAAAGCTTTAATTTGAAATTAAAATAAATTCAAAATTCCAAGCTCCAAGCTGTGAGGTGGACTGTCCCTAGGTATGTAGATTCCCTTTAGCCCTCTCAACTGAAAGTGATATTAATAATAATAATATATTGTTATCCCACTCTTTCCCCCAGAAGTGGGACTCAGAGCGGCTTCGCACAATATTTAAAAACAGTACTACTAAAAACGTAAGGAAGTGATACATTAAAACAGAATTAAATTGTTAGACTGTTAAAAAATAGATTAGAATCATATAATCCATAGAGTTGGAAGAGACCACAAGGGCCATCCAGTCCAATCTCCTGCCATGCAGGAACTCCCAATCAAAGCATCCCTGACAGATGGCCATCCAGCCTCTGCTTAAAGACCCCTAAGGAAGGAGACTCCACTACACTCCGAGGGAGTGTGTTCCACTGTCGAACAGCCCTTACTGTCAGGAAGTTCCTCCTAATGTTGAGGTGGAATCTTTTTTCCTGCAGTTTGCATCCATTGTTCCGCGTTCTAGTCTCTGGAGCAGCAGAAAACAAGCTTGCTCCCTCCTCAATATGACATCCCTTCAAATATTTAAACAGGGCGATCATATCACCTCTTAACCTTCTCCAGGCTAAACATCCCCAGCTCTCTAAGTCGCTCCTCATAGGGCAAGGTTTCCAGACCCTTCACCATTTTAGTTGCCCTCCTTTGGACCCGCTCCAGTTTCTCCACATCCTTTTTGAATTGTGGTGCCCAGAACTGGACACAGTATTCCAGGTGGGGCCTGACCAAAGCAGAATAGAGTGGCACTATTATTTCCCTTGATCTAGACACTATACTTCTATTGATGCAGCCTAAAATTGCATTGGCTTTTTTAGCTGCCGCATCACACTGTTGACTCATGTTCAGCTTATGGTCTACTTGGACTCCTAGATCCCTTTCACATGTGGTCTCATTCATGCAGGTGTCCCCCATCCTATATCTGTGCATTTCATTTTTCCTCCCTAAGTGCAGAACCTTACATTTCTCTGTGTTGAATTTCATCTTGTTAGCATTGGCCCAGCTTTCTAATATATTCAGGTCATTCTGAATTTCAATCCTGTCTTCTGGAGTATTGGCTACTCCTCCTAATTTGGTGTCATCTGCAAATTTGATAAGTATAGCCCCAATTCTGTCATCTAAATCATTAATAAAGATGTTGAATAGCACTGGGCCCAGTACAGAGCCCTGTGGGACCCCACTGGTCACTTCTCTCCAGGATGAAAAGGAGCCATTGTGAGCATCCTTTGAGTTTGGCCAGTCAACCAATTACAAATCTATGTAACAGTTACCTTGTCTAGCCCACATTTTACAACCTTGTTACTTATTAAAAGGATAAATTACAATTGAAAAGATAAAAACTTTCAAACACTTAAAATGGTGCAACACCCTTTTCCTTTAAGAACATTGTTTTTTAAACAGCCTGCCTGCATGGTAGACCTTTGGTTTCCAATGGGTCCATGCGTTGTCATTAGTTGTTGTTACTTGTGTTGTTGTGCACCTTCAAGTCGATTCCGACTTAACAGCAATCACGGGGTTTACTTGGCAAGATTTCTTCAGAGGAGTTTTTGCCATTGCCTTCCTCTGAGGCTGAGAGAGTGTGACCTGCCCAAGGCTTCCCCCCACTCAGTAGGTTTCAATGGCCAAGCTGGGATTATTATTACTACTATTATTTTATTAAAACCCTGTTTGTAAAAGTGTGCAACGGGACTTTATAGCACCTTGGAGACTAACTGAAAGGAAGAAGTTGGCAGCATGAGCTTTCGTAGGTCAATATCGCACTTTGTTGTATGCAAAGGGATCTTGAAGCGCCTTTGAGACTAAAATAACTAGGATACTACAAAATGATGGTTCTGATTTTTTTAGAGGATTGGAGTAAAGTGGCCAGACTATTTGACCCAGGAATGGAGTGAAATAGCTAGGTGACAACTAAATGAAAAAATAAACAAACAAATAAATTGGTTAAATAAATAAATAAAAATAAATTAGGAATATAACTACAGAGAAAATGAAGGATGCATAGTTTTATTCATGCATGTGCAGACAGCATACAAAGGTAAGTATGTACAGAATGACATTTGTCGGTATATTTTAAATAGATACATTCATTACACACGAAAGTGTTGGAAAAAGAAACCCAATAAACATGCACAGATAGTCTAAATTTTATAAGAGGGAGGACGATGTTACGACCAAAAGCTGTAGAAATTATGAAGGTGGTATGTAAGAAGATATTATACTGTAAGACTGGAGGCTTGGTTCAGTTTGGCTTTTGTAAAAAATTGTTGGTATAAAAAGCTTTTTATTGAAGAACACTCTTGGTGACCGGGGGTGACAAGCAATTTCATGCAGGTGTGCAAACAGCAGCCCCTACCTTCAATAGTAAGAGTGGAGGTACAACAGGATGGTAGAAGAAGGATGGATCATATTGTCCCTCTTTGGAAGATGACAAAGAGGTTTAGTTGTTAACATTTGAATGTCCGCTGTGCAGAAGCCAGTATGGAAATGCAGGCTGCAGGCTTGCAAAATGAATATTGCTGTGTATTTGTGTGAGCTTCTTCACAAGATTTGTATGTTTTTTCATCATTAACTGCAGATGCCTGAAGATGCAGGGAGAGATGAAGGCTTGGAGGAAGAGGAGTGTGATGCCAGCCTCCCCAAGGAGGAGAGGAAACCACGAGGGAAGAAAAGGCCCTCCGTCTCTGAAGGCATCTTGCAACCGGTGAAGCTGTGCAAGGCTGAGCTCTACAAACCACCCACCAATGAAGAGCTGAGCCGCCTTAAGGAGACAGAGAACCTGTTCCATTCCAACCTTCTCCGCTTGCAGGTACGGCTGAGGGGCAAAACGCACTGCAGAAATAATCCACTTTGAGACTGCTTTCACTGCCCTCAATGCTAGGGAAGCCTGGGAATTGTAGTTTATTGTGGCACCAGAGCTCCCTGACGGAGAAAGCTAAATGTCTCACATTCCCAGAATTCCTTAGCATTGAGCCAGGGCAGTTAAAGTGGTCTCAAACTGCATTATTTCTGCAGTGTGTTTTGGACCTGAGTTGCAGAAACTAACAGATCAGGGCAAGTGTTTCCTTCTGGTGAGATTCCTTTAACTTTGAAGAGCCTCTTTGCTTTCCATTCACCGGCCCTGTGCCCAGCAGCCGGGGTACACTGTGCTTCTAAGAAAGGCCAGCCTGTTGTACCTGTGGGTTGCTTCCAGCCCTTTCTATTTGTTTGAACAGTTAACAAACTGCTCCTTTGCAATGCTTTAAAGATCTCTGCTTTCCTGTCGGGGCACTGGTTTCTGTCTGAAACTGCCTATTGAATCTTCAGAACCCATTTTCCTTTCCCAGTCCTGGTTACATTGCTCCATGTCTCCCATTTGAGTTTGTCACAAAAGCTTTAAGCTTCTAGTTCTCATGCATGATGTTTCCCACTGCTCTCCAAGTGTATTCATCTCTGTTTATTTTTCTTGACCTTTGTAATGTTGCTATTTGTGTGTCTGGTGGGACAACTGTATATCACTCTTTGTCTTACACTGCGTCTACACTGGCCAGAATACTCCAGGCTGCTCTGTGAGTATTCTGGCCACAAATTTCCCCTGTTACCTTGGCACTCTGGAGGCAGGCAGCTGTCTGCACATGCATCTTGCTGTGCCACCTGTGTCTGCTGGCATGAGTCACTTGCACAGAGGTCAGGAACGAGGTACCCAACATTGATCACATGGCTGGGCACCTCATTCTGACCTCAGAGGGAGCAGCTTGTGCTGCCGGCGATGGAAGCGGGTGACCCAGCAGGATGCTGTGTAAATAGTTGCCCAACTATTTGTGGAGTCCTTTGGATTTTCCTGAAAGATCTGGAGCAAATAATGAATTTTTATGAACCGGATTAAGGCAGGGATGGCTTGGATTTGTTGAAGATCTGGCTTTCCCATATGATGACAGTCCACACTCAAATCATACCTTTGGCCATGCCTTTTGTGGACAAGGAAATGCGAGTGGGGGGAAACTGATGCAGATGGAGCATGAGCCTATCAAGGCCCTGAAATACTCAGGAGGGTTTGTTCTCTTTGTCCCACAAGAGGGGATGTCAGGTAGGGCCTTCTCGGTGACTGCCCAGCCTTTGCAGTTTCCTTCCTAATAGACTAAAGTAGCCCCCTTCGTGCTACGTCACCAGGCAAAGCGTTTATTAATTCTGAAACATATTTGAGAAGCAAATGCCCTTAAAGTAAGGGTTTTTAATAGGGTGCTGTACCTCTATTTGTTACCTAAAAAAACTATGAAATTCATTGGTTCGCCATAAGTTGATAGGCGATACATACTCTTTTGTTAACAGTACTCCTATTACAGTGGTCCCCTGGGTTACGAAGGTAATCCGTTCCGGATTACCTTTCGTAACCCGGAAATGTTCGTTTCCCAGGGGACCGCTTTAAGGGATGGACCGCGCGGCCGATTTAAAGGGGCCGCGCGGTTTTTCCCTTTCGTTCCCCGGGGTTTCCTTCGGATCCCGGGGGAATTTTGGCGGTCCCGGCGGTTTCGGCTCCCGGGGATTTCGTTCCCCGGGGGCTTCGTATCCCGGGGGACCACTGTACATTTTAAAAATTATTTTTGATTGTATGCTTTAAAATGTCATTACTGTTTTTGATAATTTAATTCTGTTTTAATCTTGATTTTTGGTATGGTTTTAGCTATGCTGTACAGTCCTTTTTCACGGACTTGAGATCCGCATTCTTTATACCTCTGTTATTTTCAATGGTGCCCCCCCCGCCCCATTCAAACCTATGGGGCTTGAATAAGTGTGAGTCTCCATTTTCGTCGTGTGTATGTGTGTGTCTAGCACAGTTCCCCCTCAAAAATAATATTAACAGAATATTAGCTTGTAGCACTGTGCTCATTTACCTCTCTGCAGTTGTATGCCCAGAACTGCACTATTTAGACACCAGTTAACTGGAATGTCCTTATTTTGTCCCACTCTGTTTACTGGAGTTTGACGCATTTTGGCTTAGCTGAGATTGTAGCCAAAGCTGCGGCCCACCTGTACATCCATATAACCCTTCCTGCCCCACATTGGTTCAGAATTTTTTTCTTGATCTGCAGACTTCTTATATGCTCCCACCATGATGACTACATCATCATCATCATCATCTTGTTGTTGTTTTTGTTGTTGTAGTTGTTGGCTGGAATTCCTTGCATTTAGGTGAAAGCTCTTGTCATTTGAACATACTGGTTTGTGTTCTAGTCTGTGGAGCAGCTTGCTGCACGTTCTGCACAATATTTCTTTAGATATTTAAAACAGATGCATCATGTCACTTCTCAGTCTTCTTTTCTCCAAGCTAATCATGCCAGCTCCCGGAGTCATTCCTCATAAGGCTTAGTTTCCGGACTTTTGGCCATCTTGGTCACGCTTCCAGCTTGTCAGTATCCTTCTTTTTTAATCTTAATTGTTTAGTTTTTAATTGGAGTAAAAGTGAAGGAGCAGTACGTTTTATGTGATATATCATGTCTTTTTGTCCCCTTGCAGGTAGAGGAGCTTTTAAAAGAGGTGACACTCAAGGAGAAGAGGAAACAGAAAATTGATTCCTTCCTCCATGAAATCAATGCTTTGCTGAGCACAATCCCAGAGGCACCCGAAAGAGATGTACGTCTGAGATGTGTGCGGTTTATGGGATCATTCTGTGCATGTTTACTTGGAAGCAAATCTCCATGGGGTTTGCTCCTTCGTAAATGTATTCAGGATTGCAGCTTTTTAATCAGTGGTTGCTTTAATCAGTTCCTGTGATGACAGTGTCTGGGGTGAACAGCCTTTAAGCAGATGGCATCCTTCGTTCTTAAACCAGACTGAAGTGCCACATTCGATAAGCAGCTACAAATCTTAGGCTACAGATGTGTGGGAATTGCACAGTGTAAGTTCTTTGCAGGGTCTCCAGTGATGCTATGTTAACCACTGATGGGGCAATTCTGGTGTCTAAATTATTTTTCCCATAAAAGGAGAGGAATGTGGTAATTCTCTGCATCAGGAATGAGCAAACTCCAGATATGCGAGTTGGATTGCTATTCCAACAGCCCTAGCCAGCAGAGAGTAGAGAAGAGTGATGGGAATAGTAGTTCATTAATAATATCAGGGGTAAAGTTCCTCATTCTTTTACACTTGGACTGCACCAATTGTAGTTCCTGCCATCCTACAAAAACACTCCCCAAAATACAGGACCATAGAGATTCTGCTCCTAGGCTTTCCCGCAAGACATTGGTTTAGTCACCTCTCTTCAATCTTTCCACCATCAGGCAAAACCCTTTTTTTTATCTGGACAGCTCTTTGATTGTTTTTGTTCTCACTGTTGCGTTTTTAATGCTTTTAAATTGTTTCAAGCTACTCTTTTTTTAAATAGTAGAGCCTATATAATTGCTCCCCCCATGTTATTATCATTGTTCTTTTTAGCTGTGCTTTGTTTTTAATTTGTGTTATCTTATGAGCTGCCTTGGCTCCCAAAAAGATGGGATATACTGTAGATTAAGTAAATATATTCTAGCACTTGTGTCCATGAAAAATAACTTTTCCGAGCTCAGATAGGAGGCTTTCCCCAGATCTGTTTTCCAAGACCCTATTCTAACTGGTTCCAACCTTCAGACCTGACGCTATGGTCCCCCACGGTGAAAATTGCTGGAGCATTATTTATCTTTCTGTCTCCTTTCAGATCACTGACCAGTCTTGGCTCCCAAAGGGGGTGAAAATCCCTCTTTTACAGCTTCCTTTCAATGTGAAGGGCAAGTTCCGCTTCTTGCCCCCTGCAGAGGTGAAGGTGGTGGGGAGTTACCTATTGGGCACCTGCATCAAGCCTGAGGTCAATGTGGATGTGGCTCTGACCATGCCCCGGGTGAGTGGTGCTTGCACTGATAACCAGTGATGATGAGGATGATATTTTTTAATATCCTAGTTCAAGAATCAGGGCAGCTTGAATTTTTTTTTAAAAAAAACATAGTTAGAAATTCACAAAATACAGAAGTTAAAAAGGGATTAAACTCTTAAAACATTTAAAGCCAGTTAAAAACAGAAACCATGGTTTGTTTGCTTTTTTAATATATTTGTTTATTAATTTTAAAATACAGCAAAAAAGAATACAATAGAAACATGTGCACAAATAATACAAATAATCTTATGAATATTCTCTCTCTCTCTCTGACTTCTTGTCTTCCCATGAACGAAGAGAGGTTTGTTACATTTACATGCACCTCTCATTAAATCCTAATGATAATAATTAACACCATTTAGTTTCTTATCTAACATAACCTTTAATTGTCAGCTAAAATGACTTTTTGTAGTCATCTCCTTTGTTCTCAAAGCCTTTTGGCTAAACAAAATCTTAGTCTTCCTACAGTAAAAACTAGTTCTTAAAGTTATTTTATCTTCTCTTTTAAATTGCAAACTAAACTTATGTATGAACATATACATGATCTATTATTTAAATAGACTCAGTGATACATAAACTGAAAACAATGTCTTGCATAAAGACATAAAATATAAATCATGATTTGAGAGTTAGACTATGACTCTGGAGACCAGGGTTCTAATCCTGGCTTGGC
The DNA here is from genome assembly GCA_034509955.1 of Urosaurus nigricauda. NCBI lineage: Eukaryota > Metazoa > Chordata > Lepidosauria > Squamata > Phrynosomatidae > Urosaurus > Urosaurus nigricauda. The sequence goes on from JAOEGL010000002.1 coordinate 6,403,994, forward strand.
TAGGGAAACCCAGCCTTGGGGAAGTCACACTGTTTCGGCCTGGGGAAGCCCATGGAAAATCCCTTTGAAGAAGCTTGTCAAAATAATTCCATGATAGATTTGGCTTAGGGTTGCCATAAGTAAAAAATGACTTGGAGACACACAACAATGACAACAGCAACAACAATACGAGGGGGTGCTGAAAAGCCTCGCCAAGAAAGGAATGACCTAGAGCCATGAAACTTACATGTTAGCTCATATATTCACCCTGAAGTTGGATGCACTTGGCATATCACAGGACCCCTGTGAGAATGGAAAAATGGCAAATTAAAAAAATTACTTTTTTTTAACTTGAGAGAACACCTTTCTAGGAATCTCTATGTTGTCTGGGGCGATTTTACAGTCAAGATCTGCCAGACGTTGACCATGAAATTGTGCTGGTGGATGTACAAATGCCTAGAGAAGTGTTATTTCTAGGAATCTCTAATTCTACAAGTGTGACTTTTGACAGAAGTTGACAACAGAGTCACACTGGAGGATCTAGAGATTCCTAGAGAGAATATATCAATCAAATCTGTGAATAATTAAAGCCTCAAAAGTCAAAGCTGCAAATGTGGAGGGCCAATTGTACCTATGAATGTGGTGAGGCAGGTAAAAGATCATCCCTAGATCTCAAACCACAGGCAGGTTCCTCTGGGAGAATACACTTGTCCCTCCACATTTGTGGCTTTGATTTTTGCGGATTTGATTATTCACAGATTTTATTAATATTAAATATCTAGGAATATTTAGGTCCTCTAGCACAACTCTGTGGTCAACTTTAACCAAATGTTGCACTGAAGGACCTAGAGATTCCTAAAGAGAACACTCCACTAGGCATTTGTAGCTCCTCCAGCACAATTATGTGGTCAGTGTCTGGCAGATGGTGGCCACAGATTTGCGCTGAAGGACCTAGAGATTCCTAGAGAGGTGTTCTCTTAGGTAAAAATATAGTGTTTTTGTTATTTGCAGTTTTTCCAAATTTACGGAGGTCCTGTCTCCCTAACCCCAGTGAATGTGGAGAGAAGAGTGTATGGTCTTTCAAATAACCTGGACTGAGATCATTTATATGTTGACTTATTGTTCAACTTTTGATTCAATGGGTCTGTTCTCTAAGAGCAAGCAGCCATTTTCTTAAATCCTTTGGGTACTCCCCAACTAGAGTGGACTGATTGAATCCATGGAGTATACGTGTGTCTTGACTCACCATTCAACAAATGATTCAGTGAGGCTGCTTTGATTAGGACTAACCAGTAGAAGTCAGAACTATACCAGAAGCAGGTTAGCATTTGTACCAAGCATTCAGGAGAATTTTGTGTTCACTCCCTTGATGTTGCCTGTGGAACAACCCGCTCAGAGGTGTGTCTAGTAGAGACTGTGAGGTCTGTTTCTGAGCATTGTCTGAATTGCTGGTGGTTCTTTGGAAGGCTTAAATAGCTTGGTATTGCAATGACTGCCTTCTACCATACAAGCAATGATTCCAGATACAGTAGAGGAAGTTCCACCTAAACCTTAGGAAGAACGATCTGATAGTACGAGCTGTTAGATAGTGGAAGACACTACCTCAGCATGTAGTGGAGTCTCCTTCTTTGGGGGTTTTTAAACACAGGCTGGGCGGCCATCTATCAGGAGTACTTGGATTGTGTATTCCTGCATGGCAGAATGCGATTGAATTGGATGGCCTTTGGGGTCTCTTCAAGCTCGGTGATTCTATGCTTGCCCAAACTTTGTGTCCATTATCTGAGGCCTTTGGGTGGGAGGTCTTTTTGGTCGTGGCTCCTGGCTCTGGGACATTCTTCCCAGGGAGGCATCTATAGTGATGGAGCATTGGATTTTAAAGTTTTGGGGTTTTAAAAAAGGCATATTAATATGGGTGGTCTCTGTATTTTCAGGAGATCTTCCAAGACAAGGACAACCTTAACCAGCGATACCACCGCAAGAGAGCTCTCTACTTGACTCACATTGCCCACCATCTGGCCAAAAAAAAGCTCTTTGGGAGTGTGAAGTTTGCCTACATGAACGGCAACCATCTTAAGCCGATTGTGCTCTTGCAGCCCCAAGGTGAGCGTGGCTTCCTGGGTCCTTTGTGAGCCTTCTTTCTCTTAAGGTCCACGGTTTTGCAGGTGAAGACAACTAGTTTATGCAGTAGGCTAACGTTTAGGTAGTGTCGGTAAACTTTAGGCTACAATAGAAGGTGCATATGTCTCTGTGTGTGTGTGTGTGTGTTTGTGTACGCATACACACACTACAACTCGTATTATCCCTCACCACTCACTTATGCTGGTTAGGACTGATGGGAGTTGTAGGACAAAAAAACAACAGCAACATATAGAGGGCCTTGGTTGCTTATACCTGCACCATTGTGAGAGTGTTTATTTAAAAACTAATAAGAGATGTGCTGGATTTGGGTCTCCCAGGCAAATGCTGAGCTTTTGGAAGGAGAAGTCACACCCCTTAAATGGATGCAAATTGGCTTAAAATGGAGATATGAAGGTCCTATTTTTCTTTCTGAAGCCTTTTTCCCCTGGAAAACTGAAATTAGAATATTTCAGAATATTTTCATTTAGAATGTCAAATAGGTTTTTTCAGACAAGGTGCCCGTATATTTACTCCCGAAGGATAAATTCTAAAAATGATGTAACAGGAAGACTTTCAGGTAATGAGAAGGTTCAGGATCATATCGTTGCAATTCCAGAGCTTTGTATTGTTCCCTCAGTTCTTTTCATAGGAATGAGTGCTTTATGTCTGCTTAACACTATGGAAGACTAGAGGCGACAAAATATTTTTCTCTGTTTTCCTGATGTTGATGATTTCTGATGTTTTTATTGTGTTTTGTCTGCTTCTAATAAAGTGACAAAACCAAAACACTTTCTTATAGTTCAGGACTGTTGTAACTCTGTTTTTAAAAAAAATTAAAGAGAGAATTACCTTCGTAACTATTGTCTCACTGAACTGTACTTTGAATATAATATTCATGATGCTTATATGCCCAAATATAATATTTATGATACTTAGATGCCAAACAGCATTGTATAATCATATCAGAGCATGGATGTAGCACATGTTATGCTCCTAAAGTAAGAAGAGATGCCAATACAGTGGCCCTTGGAATCTACTGGGGTTTGTTTCCAGGACCTCCTGTGGATAACAAAATCTGTGGATGCTTATTAAATACAATGACATAGCAAAATGGTGTCCCTTATATAAAATGGCAAAATCAAGGTTTGCTGTTTGGAATTTAAATATTTTAAAAATATTTTCAAGCCATGGATGCTTGAATCTGTAGATAAAAATTCCATGGATACAGAGGGCTGACTGTATATAATTTTTCTAAATTTTTTCTAAAAATTTGTTGCCTCTGCATAGTTGTTTGAACGTTGGGCTATGTCTCTGGAAACCAGGGTCTGATCCTCTGCTCAGTTCTCTTCCCACTGAATGACTTTGGGCAAGTCACACACTCTAAGCCCCTGAAAACCCCACAAGAGAAGGCACACAATGACGAACAGGAAAATAAGTTTTTTTTTCTCCATGGCCTCAGAATGTCTTTGAATTTTGCATCTCTGGGCCTACATAATACATAACTATGGAAAAGTGTATTACAGTGCCACCAGTGAATGACATGTTTCCCACTGCAAAATCTTGTATTGTGCTGTATACAATTGAGAATTTAGTGTTTGGTTTTGGGGGGCTTTTTTGAATTTTCTGCCTATAGCAAAGGGGCACTGATGATCAGCAGGTAGAATTTTTCTCTGACTCAACTCTGCATCTGTGGGTTGTGTGTGTCATCTGCCTTCTTTTTGTTTTGCTGTACACTCTGTTTCTGTGTTGCAGTCCCTTATGTATAACTTCATTTTATAGCCAAATGTTTTCTTCAGTCCCCCAAAGCCCATGATTTACATATTTATTTGGTTTGATTTGAGAAGGCTAAATAGCATTGCATAATTAAAAGCGTGCATAATTAGGGAAGGAATCATGTTGTCTGCAAAATCTGATATATATTGTATTGGTTAAAATGAGATGCATGAACATAATTTTGTTCTAGATCTGTGACGGCAAGTGTTTGTTTTGCTGCAGTATTGATGTCTCCTCCTTTCTGCCACATGAACTTTGATTAGGAATATAAAATCATATCATCATAGAGGTGGAAGGGACTCCAAGGGCCACCTAGTCCCCTCCCCATGCCATGCAGGAATATACAATGACAACAGTCCTGAAAGATAGCCATCCAATCTCTGTTTAAAGGCCTCCAAAGAAGGAGAACCCACCACACTCTGAGGCAGTCCATTCCACTGTCAAACCACTCTTATAATAAAGAGATTTTTGCTAATGTTCAGGTGGAATTCCTTTCTTGCCATTTAAATCCATTGGTTTATGTTCTAGTCTCTGGAGCAGCAGAAAAGAAGCTTGCTCCTTTTCTACATGACATGTCAGATATTTAAACATAAATATCTCATGCCACCTGTCAAGTCTTCTCTTCTCCAAGTGAAACAGCTCCTTCCTTCCCCTTTATCTAGGCAGGTAAACTCATACATAACTTGTTCATCCCTTGATGATATTTTCCCTTGTGAACCAGGCATAACAGATCATTACTAGAGATGTCACCATATGTAATATTTTTCTGGGGAATCAGCCTCTAGCATGATGAGGCCAAAATCCTCTTAGTCCTAATGTGAGTGCACTGATGGTTGTTGTTGTGTGTTGTTGTGCCTTCAAGTCATTTCCGATTATGGTGACCCTGAGGCTAACCTATCACATGGGTTTCTTGGCAAGTTTCTTCAGAGGAAGTTTGCCATTGCAATCCTCTGAGGATGAGAGAGTGACAGTAAGGGCTGTTTGACAGTGGAACACACTCCCTCGTAGTGTAGTGGAGTCTCCGTCCTTGGAGGTCTTTAAGCAGAGGCTGGATGCTTTGATGGAGAGTTCCTGCATGGCAGGGGGGTTGGACTGGATAGCCCCTGGGGTCTCTTCCAACTTTGTGATTCTATGATTCTATGAGTGTGACTTGCCTAAGGTCACCCAATGGGTTTACATGGCCAAGCCAGGAATCAAACCCTGGTCTACAGAGTCATCCTCCAATCAAACCACTGCACCACACTGGCTGTTATGAAACTGACGTTGTTGTTGTTGTTGTTGTTGTACATCCATTATTCCAGTTCTTGTATGGTGAATCAGTACAGAAGTAAACCCCATTGGTTCAATGGCTCTGCTTTGATTGGAAGTACAGTGGGCCCTTACAATCTGCTGGGGTTTGGTTCCAAGACTACTTATAGATACCAACATCTGTGGATGCTCAAGTCCCACTAAATACAATGACACTGTAAAATAATGCTGCACATATATAATATCAAACTCAAGGTTTGATTTTTAGAATTTATCTCTTTTTGGAATATTTTCCAGCCATGGAGGCTTGAATCTGTGGATTAAAAAATTCGTAGATGTGGAAGGCTGACTGTAACAAGAAGATTTGTGCCTGAGCATGGCACTTGGCAGAGGCCTTCTGCGGTGGTTGTTTCTGCTTTAAAAATGTTTGTGCTTCTCTTTTCTACTTTGTAGAGTTCCGAAATGAAATTCAGCTAAAGCAGAGAAAGATTGGGATCTGTGTACAGTATGTTGCTGGAAAGGTGGGCAGGGAGAAACCTTGACAGTGTTTAGCCCAAAACCTCTGGCTTCCAGCACTTGATTTTTTTCCCTGGGATTCTGTTGTTACCTTATAAATTCTCCTGAGAAAATGGTTGGACAATTTTGACTGATTCAGGAGCATCTACACTGTAGAAGTAATGCAGTTTGAACTCATTTTAGTTGCCATGGCCTCCATCTTATAAAATCCTGCGATTTGTAGTTTGGTGAGACACCAGCATTCTTTGGCAGGGTTGGCTAAAAAGTTATTGGAAAACTACAATCTCGGGATTCCATAGGATGGTGCTATGACACTAAAAGTGGTGTCAAACTGCCTCGTTTCTACAGTGTAGATACACACTCATAACGTCCACATTCAAATTTACTCACTTTCTCCTCAATGTAGGACCTCTGTCTTAATTTCTTCCTCTCTTCCATTTGGCACCTAGGGAAAGATGCAAAAATGGTGACTGTCCGCCTCTTTGCCTGCCCTGCTCAAGATGTCTTCAAGCCCAGCCGCTTGCATCCCAGAAAGAATAACGTCCGCACTGCCTGGTTCACGGAGAAAGACTCACCTGTGGCAGGTAAGATGGGGAGAAGAATAAAGGAAAGGCCTGGAGGCTTTGGAGGCAGGCCTGGTGTATCCATCGTTTCAGGCACATATGTTTGGAGAGGATAAGGCCATTCACACTGAGCCAGAGAAATGGGTGTTGTTGTTGTTGTTGTTGTTACCATATATACTCAACTAATAAGTTGACCTCATGTATAAGTCGAGGACAGGTTTTGGGACCAGAATTATGGATTTTGATATGACCTGTGGATAAGTCTTTGGGTAGAACTTTGCAGCATGTAACAAAGAATATAACAAAGAACAAATCTTCCTGAGAAAACCATGTGATAGAGGCTCCTTAGTGTTGTCATAAGTCAGAAAAGATTTGAAGACCCACAACAACAGTATCATCACCCATAGACCAGTTTCTCCATATGTACAGTGCAGTTAGAAGTCTGGGGTCTTTTGAGGTACTCAGGGGGATCCAAGGGTTGCACAGACTACCACCTGCCTGTGGGCCTGATTCCCACCCCTGCTTTCATGCGCCTAATGCAGATTCTCAACCGTAGATGCTCCTGCCACTATAAATGTGTTAAGTCTTTAAGATACCCCAGCACTCTTTGTAAATATATCTGATAAGGTTTGATACTTCTATGGTGGATTACTTTTTCTATATGAGGTTTTTTTCTGAGTTCCTTAGGACTTGCCTTTGGCCCAAAACACACTGCAAAAATAATCCAATTTAATACCACTTTAACTGCCCTGGCTCAGCAATAGGGAGTCTTGCAAACTGTAGTTCACTGTCGCACCAGAGCTCTCTGACAGAGAACTACATAAAAACTACAGTCCCCGAAGTTCCCTAGCCTTGAAAAGGCAGTTAAAGCGATCTCAAACGGCATTATTTCTGCAGTGTGTTTTGTCAAATCCAGCAGTTAAGGCTTCAGTAGTTAAAACTCAGTACATCTTTATTCAGTAACTATAGGTCCACACCAGAGACATTCATTGTCAGAACTAAACAGTGAATGTTAACAATGCTTAATTAAACTACATAGAATTTCAAATTATTGATGGGCTATTTTCTCATTCAAAAAAGACATATTTTGTTTTATCCATTTCCTGTAACTCTTTCTCCTTGTTCTTTCATCCAGTTTCTTCCCAGTGAAAGACTCTGGGTGACTACAAGCCAAGCCTGCCTCCTCTCCGTAGTTGTCATGCCACTTGTGAATGCAAATAAACACTTCCTTGCAATAATCACTTCACTGCATATCCCATCACAGTAGCTCAGCATACCAACTCCTCTTACCCCAGTGGTTCCCAGCCTTTTCCATTTCCAGGAAATGTTTATGTTCACACTCCCTATAGAAGTAATATCACATTTGTAGATGAAGAAGTCTAATTTCTAATGTTTGAACCACATACCATGGGTGAAAGAATTTTTTTTTAAAAAAAATAAGCTTGTAACTCAGTGTATAAAATCCAAATCTAAATTGAGCAATCAGATTCTAATTTATTCAGAAAAAAAACTGAGTGATGACTCATGATTTGCCATTCCAGGATGCAAGCCATTCTTGGTTGTACCCCAGGTTGGGAACCCCTGCACTACCCAGTCTTTGCACTAAAATCATGACAGGCAAGATGTATGATTTAACTACCGTAATATTTGCCTACTAGCGGAACAGGATGTTAGCCAGCAAACTTCCATTTCAAACTTCATTGCTGGGATTGTGTTGTTGGCTTATTATTATTTTTGTTCTCCAGCTGGAACAGTCCCCAGCCAACCTGGCGGCCAGTTCTGATGGTATTCCCAGTGACTTTGGTTCGATTCCCTTCCTTGCTTCCTTTTCCCCCAGGAGCCACGGAGCCACCAACGCCTCACTACAACAACTCCATTTTGTGGGATCTGGTAATGGAGTCCAACTTGGTGTTCCTCTCAGAGGCAGCCAGTGGCTTTCAAGGCATGCGGGATGGTGTGTGTCTCCTCAAGGTTTGGCTGCGCCAGCGGGAGCTTGATAAGGTAATGGGGTCCTGGGGAAGGCTGTGCAGACTGTGGGATTTTGGGAGCTGTAATCTGAAAATAGGAACATTTACAAGTTCTCCTGACAGGATAGGAACATGTCAATCTATATACAGTCACCCTTCCTTTATCGTGGGGGATCTGTTCCGGACTTCCTCCGGTGAAAACGGAAATCCGCCAATATTCAAGCCCCATTGGCTTGAATGGCAGCGCGCCTTTGTGGCCACCTGCAAGCACACACCACAGGCACTCACCCCGTTTTATGTCCCTCCGTTTGCCCCTCACTTGTAATCAAGGTACACAGATTCAAAGTCTGTACAAACGGAGGAACAACTGTGTTTATGAAAATATTTTTGTTGTGTGCCTTCAAGTCATTTCTGACTCATGGCGACCCTAAGGCAAACCCATTACAGGGGGTTCTGGGACTGAGAGAGTGTGACTTGCCTTAAGTAACCCAGTAGGTTTCTTTGGCTAAGTGGGGAATCGAACCCTTGTCTGTACAGTTTTAATCCAACACTTGGCCACCACACCATGCTTCTGGATCTTTGTTGCGCATCTTCAAGTCATTTATGCCTTACAGTGACCCTATCACAGGGGTTTTTCTCAGGCTGAGGCTGAGAGAGTGTGACTTGCTTTCACAGCCAGCATCCATAGTTTTTTGTGGGTTTTTCAGGCTATGAGGCTGTGTTTTAGAAGAGTTTTAGAAGAGCTCTACCTATCTTTCAGAGAAAGATGCCAGCCACATCTGCTGGTGAAACATCAGGAATAAATCCTTCTAAAACACAGCCTCATAGTCTGAAAAACCCACAAAAAACTAAGCATATTAACACTCAAAACAGAACACTTTGAAAGCAGGTAAGGCAGTTTTAAACCACTCATGTGCAAATTGGGACGGAATCAATCGTGCCCAAAAAACCTTAGTGAATAGCATATTTTTATTTGGTACTGGAAAGACAGTAGAGTTGCTGCCTATTATTAATTCTGGCTGCCATTTCGTTTTATTTTTGGCTGATTTGTTTTGTTTTAAGAGGGGTTTGGGAGGAGCCTGAGATTGGGAGAAGTAAAGTATGTTTATGGTTGATTTTAGTTGGGTTTTGCCTCCAAATAAGTGCAAACATATTTCTGAGGGCTTTGAGGCCATGCTTTGGGTTTTCAGGGTTACCTGCAGCCTGTGTATCAGACTTGCTTTATAAAGGCTGTGATGTGAGAGAGCTTAGCAGTGGATGGGAAAAATCCATAGCAGAATAGATGCTTCTGCCAACTCCTGTGTATGCACCTTATCTCTTTTTCCCCCATTTCATTTCTAGGGTCTGGGATGCTTCAATGGCTTTTTGGCCTCCATGCTGGTTGGATACCTCTTAGCTGTCAACAAGATCAACAAAGTAATGAGTGGTTACCAGGTGTTGAGAAATGCCCTTCAGTTCTTGGGTAAGTTCGGCATCTTTGGATATTGAGGCAGAAAGATCTGAGATAACACATTCTGTGTGAAGATTTCTGCCTTTGATTTACACCAGAGATAGGGCTGTGGCTTCATGGTCTGGGGGTCACTTTTCTGCTTTTGGAACTTTTCAAGGGCTGAATAGATGGGGAGGAATGCTGAAAAAGAAAAATATGAAAATGGCTGGAAGTCTGCTTAGGATTTTGAAAAACTGGTATTTATTTTGAGAATAAGTACAGTATGACCAGTACCTGTAGTTTCACTTAGCCATGTTTGAAAAACAAAATAGGTTCTCTTTAGGCATTTTCTAAGTGTTCCATCATGACTTTGTGGTATGCTTCTGGCAGAAGTTGACCACATAGTCAGCACTGGAGGACCTAGAAATGCCTAGAGAGGTGTTCTCTCTAGGAATTTCTAGTTCCTCCAGAGCAACTATATGGTCAATTTCCCCGGGGAGTCATTCATTTTAATATCCACAGTGGGTCCTACTATACTGCAGAGGTTCTGCCTCTTATTTAAGAAGTGAACTGCTACGCATAGAGGCTTCCCAGAATGGCAGCCAAGGGAATCTGGAGAGGGCAAGGACCCCAAAACAGCTGTATGGTCTTCATGTGGTGCCAGGACTCCTCTGTCCTGGATTGTGCACTTTGCTTGCTGGTGTTCATGTGAGGAAAATGATTTTGTTGGCCTGTGTGGTTTTGGGAAGAGGACATTCTCCTCAACTGCTGTGACTATAGCTAACATTTGACATTGGCAATAGAGGGACCTCTTTTCCCACTAAAGAATTTTGCTTTTGAAAGCCCTAAGCCACAGGTGAGCAACCTCCAGCCTGTGGGCCACATACAACCATTGGGGGATTTTTGTAACCCCAGCATCCTTGAAGTGCCCCCCGTCCCAGGTCACCCTTCCATTTGAGGCAACACTGTAGGAAGCCTCCAGGAATGCTGTAAACTCAACCTGCTCCCTGAAAAAAATGTGTGTGGGAAAACCATAGCAAAAACTGGAAATTACTTCTGGTTTCATTTTTGACTACTTATTGGATGATTTTCAAGGGATATGGCTTGGTACAGGGGCAAAAATTGACCCCTGCATGCTCCGTAGTTTTCTGCTCCCGAACCTAAAGAATTAACTGATTGTATGTGCCCATGTGGCTTTGCAGGTTGACCGTTGAACTAGGAGTCTGGAGACCAGGGTTCGAATCCCTTCTCAGCCATGAAAACTTGCTGAGTGGCCATTGGCAAGTTACACTCTCTCAGCCTTGGAGGATGGCAAAGGCAAAACCTTTTTGACCAAATCTTGCCAAGGCAACCATGTGGTAGATTTGCCTTAGGGTCGCATAAGTTGGAAATGACTTGAAGGCACACAACAACAAAAAGGAAAGTGAAGGAAGCTGATAGGAAGAGAATCAACTCATTTGAAGTGTGGTGCTAGAGAAGAGTTCTATAGGTACATGGACTACTAGAAAGGCCAACAAAAAAAAGAAAAAAAAAGAAAAAGAAAAAAAAAGAGGGGGATCCTAGAACTATCAAACCTGAACTCTCCCCAGAATCCAAAATGATTACATTTAAACAGTCGTACTTTGGCCATATCATGAGAAGACATGACTCACTACAATAATGCTTGGTGAAATAGAAGGCAGGAGGAAGACCATAGCCCAGCAGGGGAATTGATGACAAGGTAACTTGGAGGTATTTCTTTCATGGGGTCACCATAAGTCGAAGTTAACAGCAGTTAACAATAACGACAAATGTGTTTTTCTTCCTTCCTAGCTACCACAGACCTCAGTACCTCTGGAGTCAGCCTTTCCCAAGATGCAGGTGTCACACTGGTAAGAGAAGAAAAATCTTTTGGTGCTTGCATTGTTTGGGTCAGACAGATGTATTATTTATTAAGATATTTATAGCCTGCTTGTACCAAAAGGTCTCAGGGTGTCTTACAGATAACATTAAAAGAAGATAAATAGTTTAAAACAATAAAGAATTTAAGTAAGCTAACAACATATTAAACATCAGAATGTGTTAAAAATAGATTTGAAAGATTTAAAAACTATGTGTAACGGTATTTGGGATGAAGTAAAGAGGCCCAAATGCCAATTAAGGAGATTCTTGTGTCTGATTTCTTCTTTCCTTGTCTGATTTTTGTGCAATTTTGCACTCTAAATTGCAGCCCATGGGTTGCATTTGGGCTTTGGGGGCCCTGTTTTGTGTCCTAGAAGACTATCCAAGCCACCAGATCCATTTTCCTGATTTTTACATGGGAGTTTTTCCCCCACTTTTTAGCAGCAAAAATAGCCCAAAATCATCTATGAGGAGCAGCTTAGGGAGCTGGGTATGTTTAGCTTTTGCAAGAGGTTAAGGGATGACATGATAGCCAAGCTTAATTATTTGAAGGGAGATCATATTGAAGATGGAGCAAGCTTTTTTTTCTGCTGCTTTATAAACTTGGACACAGAGCAGTGGATACAAAATACAGGAAGAGAAATTCCACCTGAACATTAGGAAGAACTTCTCTGAGAGTAAGAGCTGTTCAACAGTGGAAAACATTACCTTGGAGGGTAATTTCTTCTCCATTTTTGGAGGTTTTTGAACAGAGGCTGGATGGCCATCAGTTACAGAGAGTGCTTGCATTATGTATTTCTGCACAGCAGGGGGTTGGATTATCCTTGTGGTCCCTTCTGATTCTGAAGCTCTCCACAGGCTTCTAAATCACAGCCTCTTTCTCTTCTTTTAGCCCACCCTGACTGACTTCCATGAAGCATTCCAAGTGGTCTTTGTGGACCCTTCTGGACAGGTGAACCTCTGTGCAGATATGACAGCCAACACATATAAGCAGGTAAAGGTAGTGATGGAAGCTGATGGAAGAAAAAGTCATCCCTGAATGCATTTGAAAAAAGTCTTCAAATGCTGTCTAAAATGTTTAAAATGTTTTTGTTTACTTATGCACGGCTTGCTTGACATGGCTGCTTCATTTCACGTGCATTTTTTTAAAAAAAAATTCTGAAACATGTTGATCTGCTCTTCTTCTTTTGTTTTCTTTCCATATTATGTCTGGTCCAAAACACACTGCAGAAATCATCCAGTTTGAGACCGCTTCAACTGCCCTGGCTCAGTGCTAGGAAGTTCTGGGAACTGTAGTTTATTGTGGCACCAAAGCTCTAAGAGAGAAGGCTAAGAATTCCCTAGCACTGAGGGCAGTTAAAGCAGTCTCAAACCGGATTATGTCTGCAATATGTTTTGGACCTCTGTTTCTGGTACTAAATTTTCTGTTAAAGAAACCATGTCTAGGAACACATTTGTTCATTTCACTGAGGTATATCTCTTTATAGAATTTGGTGCTCAAGTCATTCTAGTAGTTGAACTACTTTTCAAAACGGGATTAAAAATGTAATTCAGACTGCCACTCTTGTGTTAAGAAAACGTGGGTGTATCTACACTTAGAAATCATGCATTTTGACACCACTTTAAGTGTGGTTGCTCTGTCCTATGGAATAATGGAATTTGTAGTTTTACAAGGTCTTTAGACTTCTCTGCCAAAACATACTGGAGCCTCACACAACTACAAATCCCAGGGTTCTGTAGAATCGAGCCATAGCAATCAAAGTGGTTTTAAACTGCATTATTTTCACAGTGCAGATAGAATAATGGAAGGACTGGAGGGTATATGGGAGAAAGATTTGAAGATAAATAGAGAAGACCGAACGTTTTGGATCTCCCAGATAATTAAAATTAAAAATATAAAAGAGAAAAATGACAAAACTTAATTAGTAAGTGATATAAAACCTCACACCAGATCACAATGATGAATAAAAAAGACAGAAGATTATGTAATAAAAAAAAATCTTTTAAGAGCAGCACATTGTGTAATAACATTGGGATTGAAAAACAAACAGTGGGGGGGGGGGGAAACTGGTTGCATTATATTGCAGAATATTGTTGATTAAGGGAGAGAAAAGGAAAATACAGTGGTTAAACGAAATGATCTTGTGGGACAAGTGGGGGGTTTTGGATCAAGAAGGTCAAAGCTGAAAGGGGGTATAATAAAGTTGGGGCAACTATTAATAAGATATTCCACAATATAGGTATTGGATACTAAACTACTTTGTTATAGCCATTGGAGGGGGAGGAGGGGAGGACACAGGGGGATTGAAAAGTATATGGCTTAATAATGGTAATATTTAGTAAGGGCTTACCCATTCCGGTGGGCTTACCCATTCGACCCTCCATGAACAACCCCACAGAATATTTATTTTAGACAACTGGAGTATAATAATAATAATAATAATAATAGTGATAATGATGATGATAATATAATAATATATTTATTTGTATCCCGCCTCTCCCTACGTTGAATCGACAATGGACTGACAATGGCAATTGGATATACTTGATTATAGGAATATGTTAAAGATTGTTTTAATATTGCTGTTATACTGTATTGTGATTTTAAATTGTACTCCCACCTCCATCCATGGGGAGAGGCAGAAAATATAAATACATTTTTTATTATTATTAGGTATTACGGAGCATAAAAACCAAAAAATTAAGTATTAAAAAATTCTACTGTGTAGATGCCCCTTATGAGAGGGGAAACAGCGATATCTCAGCATACTGTACCACACATGTTTCTTGCTCCGCAAAGCTCTTCCCCATATCCATCTCCTGGTGAATTATCCCTGTCCTTCTCAAGCAGCATATTCTTCTTAAGTATCACATCCTAGATCAAAAGGGGCATGGAGATCCTCTTCCGTTTTGTGAGTGAGAGAGGGAGAGCTGTGTCATGGTCTGCTGGCAGAATTAATCCCTAAATGTGGCTGTTGTTTATTCTTCCTTAGATTCGGTTTGAAGCTAAGCGTTCCATGGAGATTCTGGATGACAAAACCGTGGAAGGATTCCAGTTGGTGTTCATGACCCCCAAGCCTCTAATCCGAACTTTTGACCATGTGTTCCAGTATGTACTTGTCAGACGTATGGAAAATGTAAAATTAGTTAATGATGTGTGTATGTGCCAAAAAAGCTATTTTATATAAGGGGCACCATTTTACTACATCATTGTGTGTGTGTGTGTGTGTGTGTATGTGTGTATGTGTATAGTTCCTTAGTGGATACCAAGGGCCCGCTTTAGGCAAACAGCTTTCAAGATTAGACATAATAATAATAATAATAATAATAATAATAAAGGATCTGGTGCCTTTAAGCTATTTAGGTAGACTAATTGTTGTTCCTGTGTGCCTTCAAGTTATTTCTGACTTATGGCATCCCAAAAGTGACACATTCATGGAGATTTCCTGGCAAGACCTGTTGACTCCCTCAGCACCGTCTCCCCAAGTCTCCTCCAAAGCAAATATTTGAGTTTGTTGGCACAGATTTACAGTGTGCCTTTGTTATCTATGGATTTGGCATTGGCAAATTTCAGCATCTAGGACTGAAATTAAGAATTTTTTAAATTTTTTGGCTCCAAAGGGTTGTCTGATACATTTCTAGTAAGCAGGAAGAATGCAGTCATGGTGCTTGGTGCTTGCCTCCCCCTCGGCTTATTGAAACCACCACCACGACCATGTCTGATGGAAAGCAATCTCAGAAGTTTAAAAGACAGCAAATGATTTCCCCCACCTACTCCTCCTTGCTCTTTTTAAAACTCCTTTTGGCATTGCTTTCAATGAGACACGTGGGTGGGGTGAGTTTGGAAGGCAGCATAGGCAAAAACAATCTTCCAGAACCAGGCACTTAATCCTTCTTGCTCTGTTTTAAACTCCTTTGTGGGATTGCCTTCAATCAGACGTGGTGGTTGTGGTGGGTTTTGTTAAACCAAGAGAGAGGGAGAGCCAAGCACCATACCTGTCCCTTGTGAGCCAAATCACAGCAGAAGCAAGAAGCATGTGCCCCGATTTGCCCACTTCTGCCTCCCTTCCTGCCCTGAGACTTCTTCTCAGCCTGGCTGCTGTCAATCGCAGCTAAATCTGAATTTTAAATACTGACTGAGCATCCATGGTTTTTTTTTTTTACTTTTATTTGTGGGGGTTCCTGGAACCAAACCTCCACAGATATCAAAGGCCGATTGTATTTCTTTTCTTTGAAATCACAAAGTGCACACATTCTGAGCACACAGAGGGTGTCCATTGCATACATACCCAGCAATATGTCTCTCCTTTCTGCCTCAGTCTCAGACATGCATCAAAGCTACAGGCTGCCTGCAAGAAGTTGAAGCTCCTCAATGAACTAATGGACCGTGGTGGAAACTATGTGGCAGCAACTCTACCTTTCCTCCTCAGCTTGCTGGAACGTGGGCTGGCCAAGCGGATTGTGCTGCTAACCCACACTTTGCCCCAGACTCAGTCGGTAATTTTGATTTATGCTAAAAGTTATTCCACCTGTCTGCTAATTCAAAACAACTTTCAAGATGGTAATGACCCTTCTTGACACCCAAGGGCTCCTCTTGAAAATTCCACTTCATTTCTCGCTTTTTCTGTTTACAGTCCTGTAGTGGCTTTACTTGTGGTTTTGTTTTCCCAGAAGTTGCACAAGTCCAGTGACATCAATGTAAAAAGCATAGTAGCACTGTGTAGGATCTACTGATTCTTAGTGAGGCATAGGGAGTTGACACTACTGTTACTCAACTGGAGAGTGTGTGATTGTGATTACTATTGAGTGGCACAATCCAGTATGGCAACTATGCAACTATTGAGTTGAATCCTGGCCTATGTGTCTTCCTGACTGAGAGCTGTTTTCAGATGAAGAAGGGAAGAAAGATGTTTGTAATAGATACCTTTCTGCTTGTAAGGCAGCTTACCTTGAAAGTAAAATATCATATTTTAGTGTATCATAAAATATCACATGGTATATTTTAGTGATAACTATTGAAACCATCTGTCCACAAGAAATTCACAGGCCGGTAACATATTATTATAATAATACTTAATGCAGTTTTAACTAGTGACCCGGTTGTAGAATAAGGCATTTACAGGTTGAATCTCCCTTATCTGAAATGCTTGGGACCAGAAGTGTTTTGGATTTTGGAATATTTGCATACATATAATGAGATACTTTGGAGAAAAGACCCAAGGCTAAGCATGAAATTCATTGATGTTTTGTATACACCTTGCACGCATAGCCTGAAGGTAATTTATCCACAATATGTTTAATAATGTTGTGCATGAAACCAAGTTTGTATGTATTGAATCATCAGATAGCAAAGGTGTCACTGTCTCAGCCACCTATAGGAACAATTTTGGATTCTGAAATATTTTGGAATTCTGGATAAGCATCATTCAACCTGTGCCTCTTTTGCCAAAATGAGTCCTTCCATCAATAGGATTCTCCTTGACAACAAAGCAGTCTGATGGCAGAACTGCTCTGCTGGCCATGATCTGCCTGCAGAAGACCCCCCCCAAAAGGGGGGGGGGGAACAAATGAGGTATGGAGCAAGGGAGCAGCTGAATTACTCCAGATCCAGACCTTTTCCCAACCCAACCCCAATGCTGACCCATTGTTATGCCAAGATTAAAATAATATTTAATAATTTCCACCAGTTCTAGACTCGGAGGATTTTAGATTCAGTGGAGCTTTAACATTTTGGCAAGTCAACTTTGTGCTGTAAAGGTTTTCTGGTTTTCTGATCTTAGAGAAAGCAACCCAAAATGAGAGGGTTTCATGTGAACCAATTTGAAAGCCTATACTGATGATGAAGGGCTATGGATATCACATTTTTGGGGGTGGGGGATTTCATGACGGGAGCCACTAACCCAAAAGTATTTGTTTCTCAAGCCAGTCAGTCTGTTTGCCCTTGGGGTGAGCTTGTCTGGAAACAGGTAATCCTAAAGGATTCTGCTGGTTTATCCTGTAGTGGTGAAGATCATGGGGGAGGATGATGTGTTTTTACTGGGTGGCTCAAATAACTTTGTTCTTCCTGTCTTTTTCTCAGTGGTCAATCAACACATATCCTCCACAGCACAAAGATGTTGGATCCCTGGCATTTGGGCTTTTGCTGAGCCTTGATTTTGCTACTAGCATCTTGGAGAGGGGTCCGGAAGCAGACAGATCTGAGGTGAGGCTGATGTAGTGTCTTGGTGCCCTCAGTGTTTATCCAGAACAGTCACATGGCATGATTCTGGGAATTACAGTCCAAGAAAGTTAGAATTTCTCAAGCTCTTCTTTTTTTAAACTTCCATCTATTTTATTTTCTACATTGTATTTTTCTGTGTTTGAATATATGTCCAGAAACTGCATCTACCTCACTGGCTCATCTTTCCCCTACTTTCCTTTATATATTTATATATAAAATGAATTAGTATATTTTTATTTCAAAGCAAACAAGCATAGGAATTAACTATTTCTTCTCTTGTGTCCATTTGATTCTTCTTCCTGTAGGCAGTGGAGTTCCGACAATTCTGGGGGCAGCGCTCAGAGCTGAGGCGTTTCCAAGATGGTGCCATCTGTGAGGCCGTTTTGTGGAATGCAGCAAACATGAGTCAGAAACGTCTTATTCCAGAGCAAATAATTCGTCACCTCTTGCAGTTGTGAGTAGCAGAATGGTGGCACTGTTTGTGTGTGGGGGGGAGGGGGAGTACGTATGGTAGAGCCGGCAATGATGGATCATTGGCTGAAGAAGGAATACGGGTTTAGTCCCTGGTACAATGAGGAATAAAATTGCTGGTCCCACACACAGGTAACTTGAATGCACCAATGTAGAAGGGCCATAGAATCTAAGAGTTGGAATGGCCACCTGATCCAACTTCCTGCCATAATGAATACCCAACCAAGTAATAGCAAGAGATGCCCATCCAATTTCTGTTTAAAGAACTCCACAGATGGAAAGTCCACCACTCTGCAAGGCAATCTATTCCACTGTTGAATATTTCATACAAAAAGATGGGGTGAGCTTGTGTTCTGCTGCTCCGGAGACTAGAACATGAACCAGTGGATTCACAATGCAAGAGAAGTGATTCCATCTAAACATTACAAAGAACTTCCTGTTTGCAAGAGTTGTTCCAAAATGGATTAGATTGCCTCAAAGTGTAGTGAACACTGCCCTAGGGTTGCCTTAGGTCAGAAGCAATGACAGCAACAAGGTGTGCCCACCACTGGCTGCTCACCAAGAGGAAACCTCAATTTTTTGAGATGGAGTGCCTTCTGAGAACCATATCCAACAGGTGAAGGTTATTGCATCAGGCTGGCCAAGCTCACAAAGTGAATGTGGGGCTTAAATTGCCTGAGCTAGTTAAACAGTTCGAGTGGCAACAAGATCAGGCACTCTTCAGTCCCTCTTTGCATACAATTCTTGGCTGCCTGGGTGGGTATGGAAGTTTCCTGGGTGCATATCTTTTACTTTCACAAAGTGCAGGCCAAAGCCATGTATATTCTGCTTATGAAATACATTAAGGTTTCATAGGGCACTTTAAGTAACTACTCATGGTCTGAAGCTTTTTCTGGCAACTTCAAAGGAGCAGAGACTTCTTTCTAGGAAGGGGGAAAATGAGAGAGAAAGGAAGTTGATCACACAGAAGAAATCTGTTCCTACTTTGACAGTCTTGATTTGGCTTGCTATCCCTGCAGACATATGGACATTCCAGAATCTTCCATCTGTTACACAGGTGCCTTTCTGGAGTCTGTGATCAAAATGGGACGTGAGGTAATATCTTTCTTTCTTTTCCTCTTTCCTTCTCTTTCAAATTTCTGCATCCTGACAATAATTTAAGTGTTGTCTTTTGTGTGAGTCTGGAGTTAGGACCTCATATGTTAAATTAATTTGTTGACCACAACCCATCGACAGTCATTCCAGAATCCATTTTAGTGATGACTGCAAACTACACTATTTTTTGAGTGATTATTAATGCTTTTTTATTTTTAAAAACACATTCCAGAGTATTTTTAGTACAGTTGGCTCTCCATATCGACAATTTTTGCATCCACGGATTTCATCATCCATGGCTTTAAAATATTCTGCCCCCCATCCAAAAAGCAAACCTTAATTTTGCCATTTTATACAAGGGATATGGTTGTGACGAGACCTTCCTTATATGATTTGGGGTTACCTTTTACCTCTTCTTTATAGAAGGCTCTTTGTTACTGCCCCGCTTTCACCCTTTTAAGTCTCTTTGCTTGGGAATCCCACTCTACAAAATAGGGTTAATAAGGCATCTGCAATAGTGGTAGTTTTCATGTTATTTAATGCAGCTGCTTCTGGATACGTAATCTACTAATTGCAGCATAATCTACTAATGTGAGAATATATTTGTTGCCCCTTCTTAATCTTAATTAATTAATTAATCTTAAAGTTTAATAAACAAATGTCTGTCAATTAAAAAGTTCTTTCCTGTTGGCAGAAGGAGAACTGAAAGGAGGGCAACCTAGACTCTTGTGGAAGAGAGTTCCACAGCCTGGGAACACTCAACATTGTCTGATAGCATTTTATGATTTTATGTGTTTTCTTTTTTAATTGTGTTTTGTATTTTAACATGCTGTACCCCACCTTGAGTTTTGAGCAGAGGCAGGAAAGAAATAAAATGTATTATTATTACTATTATTACCAGATTCCAAGCAAAATGGGACCAAAATGTTTGCTGATCGGACTCAGAGGTGTGCAGAACTGTTCAGGAAGTCAGCCTAAATTTAAAATACCAAATTTGGTCAAAATTGGTTCATAAATGTATGTTCTAGGGCACAAAATAAAGAAATATGAATAATGAGTGTGTAAGGTACCTGGAGTAGTGGATGGATTGGGTCCAAAACTGTATTAAAGTTTTCGTTACTCCCAACAAGGTAACACTCTTAAATTTAGTGGCTGGGTGATCAAATATGGATTAATACTAATAATGTTAACAGACAGAAAGCCAAACATGTCAAATTATAGTATGTGTGTGCATATGTCCTTTCAGATCACCCGTTGACTTAGGGCAACTCTGAATTTCATGTGGTTTTCTTAGGCAAGGAATATTCAAAGGTGGTTTTGCCAGTTCCTTCCTCTGAAATGTAGCCTACAGCACCTGGTATTTTTTACTGGATTCTCATCCAAGTACTAACCAGGGCTGACCCTGCTTAGTTTCCAAGGCCTTTAGGATATTTAAACTAAATCAGTGGTTCCAAAACTTTGGTCCTCCAGATGTTTTGAACTTCCATTCCAAGGAGCCTGAGTCAGCTTGGGCAACAGTCAAGGAATCTGGGAGTTTAAGTCCAAAACACCTGGAGGACCAAAGTTTGGGAACTGCTGGTCTAAATTATAATGTATGTGTGCCTATGTGCCTTCAAGCTGCCTGTTGACTTAGGTGACCGTATGAATTTCATAGGGTTTTCTTAGGCAAGAGATAGTTTTGCCAGTTCCTTCCTCTGAAATATAGTTGACAGCACTTGACATTCATTGCTAGTCTTCCATCCAAGTACTAACCAGGGTGGTTAGCTCCCAAGATCAGATGGGATCTGATGCCTTTAGGGTATTTAGACATTGTAGTATAGTTGTTGAGGATAATTGATGATTATAACACTGGCAAACTCCTCTGAACAAGTCTTTCCAAGAAAACCCTGTAATAGGGTTGCCTTAGGGTTCCCATAAATCAGAAAATGACTTAAAGGCCCACAACAACTGGCCTAGAGGTGGCGCCCTTAATCTTTGATATGTTTGAAGCCTCTGCATTTGTTTTTTGAGTTGTTTTTTTTTTCAGGGAGTGACATGAGAGCTGTTGAGAACCAGGTGTTCTCCTAAGAAAGTGTGATGGTCTCACATTTGGCTTGAATTATTGAAGGAACATGGACTCTATGCAGTTTCATTTCTTTCCATTTGCATTTTGTTTTGTCCCCTGGGAACTGTCTGTGCAAAAGGCAGAGTTTTCTCTTTCTCTGCCACCTGTCAGATAGAAGATTTAAGTTTCAGACTGTTCCTTTGGGTTACTCAGACAGAACTTGCTTTAATATTCCAGCAGACTGACACTTTTGTATTTTTCAGCTGGGGAAAATTGAAGAAGGGGAGAACTGTATTTTATACTCCATGCTATACGTTGTTCCCAGAGTTGGATTTTTGAAAGATGTCCTTGTAAACGGCTTCATATTAAGAGACACAAATATTTATCTTTTGCCACAATCTGGATAAACCTGTTACTTATCAGCTCTCTTTGTTTGGCTTGGCACCCATTACACATGGCTTGGCAGTTTGTGCTTTTTTCAGACACTGTTGGATTGTAGATTCCACCAGCCCTAGGCAGCATAGGTGACAGATGATGTGAGTTTTATTTATCAATCAAATTTTGTTTGTTTAATTTATATTCCATCTTGGGACCCAAGATGATTAGCAAGGCAGTGTAAAAAAAAAGTACAGCTAAACACTTGATAATACAAAAATTAAAAACAAATAAATGGATATCTTCTTAAAACACCATCATTTTATAACTTTATAAATGGATTGAAAAAACAAGACTAAAAATATTGCACATGCACACACACACACACACACACATATACATACCTTTGTGCACAAACATAAAGACACACAACAACAACCACAAGCTGCATTGGGTCCTATGCCAAGAGAAAGGTGGGCTATAAATTAAATAAATTCATTGTGTATGTCCAAATTGTAGAGATTAACAGAGATTACAAACACCTAATAGCCAAATACTGGTTTAAAGAAAATTAAAGAAAATTTACCTGCAAGGTAAATTCCACAGTTTTTCTCCAATATTTGATATTTTCTGTTTGCTGCTTCATGATAATATAATCGTTTTTTCTAGTTTTTGCCTAAACTTGTTTTCATTTGATCCT
The DNA here is from genome assembly GCA_034509955.1 of Urosaurus nigricauda. NCBI lineage: Eukaryota > Metazoa > Chordata > Lepidosauria > Squamata > Phrynosomatidae > Urosaurus > Urosaurus nigricauda. The sequence continues at coordinate 6,426,373 of JAOEGL010000002.1, forward strand.
TCACTGTTCACCACTGATATCACTGTTCACCACTGCTAGATTTTTGGACTTAATAGGCCAAGATCATTCATCAGGGCTCTGCAATGTGAATTGGTACAATTTGGAATTGCACACTTTATTTATTTAATTTATATCCCACCTTGCTCTTGGCATGGAACTGACGGCTGCTTGTTGTTGTTGTGTGCCTTATATAAGTTATGTCTGATTTATAGCGACCCTAAAGTGAACCTATCGCGGGGTTTACTTGACAGAATTTGTTCAGAGAGGGTTTGCCCTTCCCTTCCTCTGGGAGTGAGAAAGTGTGACTCTGTCAGCCTCAGAGATTACCCAGTGGGTTTCCATGACCGAGTGGGGATTCGAAACCTGGTCTCCCAGTGTCCTAGTCCAGCACTCAAACTGCTACACTATCAATGAATGAAAACAAAGTACAGCTAAACTCTGTTTAAAAAGCATATAGTTAAAACAATTTAAAGCAGAATTTAAAGACATAAAAGCTCACCACATTAAAAACACCGCATTGGTTTAGGAGCCAAAGGTCTGCCTAAATAAAAAGGTCTTTATCTGGTGGCTGAGACAGAATAGAAAGGAGGCCAACTGAGATTCCAGTGTGGGGAGATCCTGGTTGTCTGACAACCTTGGCCTAAGCATTGAATGTATTATGAAACCCTTATTTGGAATAGCACTGTTGCACAACTAAATGTGTATCTGTATGTATGACCGAATGCACATCTTCCTGTCCATTTGCATTGCAAGCACAGCTTTGCTTTCACAACCTTGAAATGAATGCAGATGTTGAGTACTGTATGTTGTATGTACAGCACTGTGTAAATTTACAGCGCTATATAAATAAAGGTTAATAATAATAATAATAATACTGAACAACAAATGGCCAACCATTTTTGTAGAGGAATTTGACAAATACGTGAGACACCAATGGGATTTTGCAAACCCCATTTTTGTGATGTCTTGTGGCTCTGAACAGTGGTGTGTTGTTTAATTTGCTATGGTAATGGCATGACCTCCAAAGGAAAAGAAGCCTCCACATTTGTGGCTTTGATTTTTGCAAATTTGATTAATATGTTCTCTCTAGGAATCCCTAGGTCCTCCAGCATGACTCTGTTGTCAGCTTTTGCCAAAAGTCACCTGGACCTAGATAGGACCTAGAAATTCCTAGAGAGGTATTCTCCCAGGTTAAAAAAAAGTGTTTCTTTATTTGTGGTTTTCCCACCTTCATGGGGGTCTTGTGCCCCTAGCCCCAGCAAATGTGGAGGGTCCACTATATTTGCTTTGCAACATTTCAGGGCGCTCAAATGTGGAGAAAAGTTTGTTATCTTTTGTGACAGAGAGAAAAATAATGGAGGATGGAATAGTTGAGGATTTCCATCCCTAGGGATGTACCAAATTCCCACAGATTTAGTGAGTCTCTTCCTGTTGTGACTAACATTTAGATCTAGGCTAGCATGACCACCATTTTGAGAGCTGTATGTAGTATACCTCAGAGGATGTAGTATAGAGAATGTATATAGTATAGAGAATGTAGCATTTTGAGTGCTATATGTAGTATACCTCAGCCTCAGTGGATGGCAATGGCAAACCTCCTATGATGAAATATGCCGAGAAAACCCCTTTGGGTTGCCATAAGTCGCAAATGACTTGAAGACACACAACAACAATGTATACCAATTATTATAACCTTTTTTTTTAAAAAAAAGCATGCCTTTTTTACCTTTCACTCTTTCTTTGTCCTTTCTTGGAGAAGGCATGACCATTTTCCTGCTTTTTTAGGAACACAGAATGTTGCCTCATATTGAATCGGGATCTTTTTTCCCATCTAATCCAGTATTGTCAGTTCTGACTGGCAGCAATGATTCTCTCGTGGGGTTTCAGGGTGGATTTTTTCCTGGATCTCCTGGGAGATCCCTGCTATTTCCTTCTGGTGGTCTCGTATCCATGCCTGATCCTGAAATCAGACTGGATTGGGATTGTTTACAGTGGTGTGTTCATCCACTGCTGTGTTTGTTCTTTTTCACCTTGGTTGTTGTTCTCTTTCTCTCATGCAGCCAGCAGGGACAGGCGAGGAGGCCATGGTGAATCTTGTCCGCTCCTACGATGACCTGAGCCGCAAGCTGTGGAATTTGGAGGGGCTACCGCTGACTGTGACCTCAGTCCAGGGAGCCCATCCAGCTCTACGATACACAGACGTGAGTGACCCATGGGACTGCAGATGTGCTAATGGTGGGGTTGGTCACTTTCAGTCAGTAGACTTCCTCTGAGAATGCATGTGGCAGAACTGCTATCTGTGTAGTGATGCTAGCTGGATAGATCCTGTGTTCTACTGGCTGGGAGGATGCTGAGAGTTATAATCCGCAAATAACTTTCTTGAGCTCTACTGGCTGGAAAGGATTCACACAACTGTTGTCAAAAAAGCAGTTTTCTCTGATTGCTACCTGCAGGGTTTGGGAAGCTGTGGGCCAGTGTGGCATAGTGGTTTGAGTGTTCGACTATGATTCTAGAAATTCCCAGCTCACCATGAAACCCACTGGGTGACTTTGGGCACATCACACACTCTCAGCCTCAGGAGAAGGCAGTGGCCACCTCTGAACAATTCTTTCCAAGAAAACTCCATAATAGGTTTGCCTTAGGGTGACCATAAGTCAGAAATGACTTGAAGGCACACAACAACAACAACAAAGTCCAAAAAGTAACTTTACCTAATCTTGGTGGTTGGGGGATTCAGGGAGCTGTTATCAAAAAAGTAAATTTCCCAGGCTGTGCTATCTGGATGAGTCTGGGAGTTATCGTAAGGCAAGGAACTTTAGGGATTCTGGAAGTTGTAGTCAAGATATAACCTTCCCAAATAAGTCTACCTCAGAACACTGGTTTAGTTTCCTCAGTATTGCCTTATTGGTGAGAGTTCTTTGAGAGTTGGGAAGAGACTGTTTGGGCGGGATGTAGGTGGGAGATTTTTCCCAGCCTTCCCCCTGTGATCTCTGTACTTGGAGCTGCCAGGGATTGAACCCAAAACCTTCTACATATAAAGCGTGTTCTCTGTTGCTAAGCTCTTTCACCCCTCACTGTTTAAAAACAGGCATTGCCTGACTTTCCTTCGAAGCCTGGGCTTGTCTGGGGCTTCAGTCCAGGGCTTCTCACACCCAAAGTGAGAATCCTTGCTCCTGGCAAATAACCTGCGTGGACAGGTTCACTGAAACAAACAGAGAGGCAAAAGAAGTGAACTATGAATTGACTATTTTTAGCTGTTTGAACCCTCTGTTCCTTGGCTTTATGGGTATGCTGTGTGTTTTTGCCAGAACTGCTGGATGGACTGCTTGATTAACCCTCTGAGTTTTGATTACATATTCAGCTTCAATTTGCTGACACCGCCAGACAAATAAGGCAATAGTTTGGATTAAAAATAATTAGTCCCCCCCCCCTCCCAATTCTGCTGCCTGTTGAGTTGGGGGCGCACGTTGAGTCTTCCTCACCAGGAATTGTGAAATCCTAAATATTCCAAATTCCAAAATAGTCCACATGGGTGGCTAAGATAGTGACACCTTTGCTTTCTGAAGAATCAGTGTACACAAATTTTGTTCCATGGATAAAACACTTCTGGTTCCCAGGCATTTAGCATAAGGGAGACTCAACCTGTACTGATCCACAGATCCGGAGCCGATGGATACAACAGCCCTGTTGCATATCTTAATGTGCTCCTAGTGCTTTTGAGTAAGCATGAGTAGAGTTGCAGAATCATTTGTCATCATTTCAGGGTACCTTACCAATGTCTAGGTCCTTGGATAGAATCCAAATAATTAATGGACCAGAACTCCAGTCGGTGACACCTGGTGGAAAGTGAGAATATGAACAGTAATGATATAATTACTTTTATAGCTGGGTTTGGAATTATTTCCAGGTATAGTGGGACTGCATCTCCCAGAATTTCTCAGTGTCGTTCAATCAGTGCTGTTCAATAATATCTGGAGGCCTGCACTTTGCCTTCTCCGCTGCATAGTAATGAAAGGAACATTCTTCAGCTTTTATGTGTGCATTAGATTTGTATTCCTGCTTTCTCCAAAAAGCCCTGTGCTGGCATAACGTACACACAAACAAGTGTAGGCATAACTGATTACAAAACTGCTGAGTCCATATTGTGGTAATACCTTTATTAGGCCAACTCGGGATGCATCTATACTATAGAAATGCAGTTTGACACCACTTTAACTGCCATGGCTCCATCCTACAGAACCCTGAGATTTGTAGTTTTGTGAGGCATATGCACTTTGGCAGCGAAGGCTAAATGCCTTGTAAAAGTACAAATCCCAGGGTTACATAGGATGGAACTACTCCACTTAAAAGTGTTATCAAACTACATTATTTCTGCAATGTATACACACTCTTGGAATGCTAAACTTTGCAAAGAAAGTCAGGCATAGAAGTTGAAAAAAATGGAAGAGGGGGAATAATGGAATTACAATTAGATAGTTGTACACTGACTTTAGAGAGTATGTGTGAAATCGTATGTAACACTGACTGGCGTACACCATCTGAAGACAACATGTAGATTTCTGAATGCAAAATCATTTTTATTTTTATTTGTTTCAGGGATTTATATCCTGCCTTTCTCCCACAGTGGGATTCAAGGCAGGTTACAATAAATAAAAAGAGAAAATAATGTAAAAAGACATAGTGGTGGTTTATTTTTTAAACGCTGTTGCCTGACGAAGAGAATTGTGAAAATTTGTGCAGTTTTAGTGGACTAATCAAGGTGTTAACGTAAAACAGACTTCACAATTTTGGAATTAGTTTTATGGTCACCATGGCTTCTCTTATGTTTGTATGACTAATCTGAAGTCATATAGCCTTGACAATTTCCTTCTTCTGTTTACATTCTCCAGGTTTTTCCTCCAGTTCCCATGAAACCGGATTACGCCTATCATGCCAGGATCAAGGATCGCGAATCCCTTTTGCCCTTGGCTGAGAAACCCTGCCCAGCTTATATAGCCCCAATGAAAGGTAAAGATGGGTTTATTGGGGTTGTGATTGCTCACAGAAGAATATGAACTAATTGATATCCTGGATAATCTTCTTTCTACTTGGTTCTATAGATGTGAATTCAACAGGCCTTTAGGTCTTGTTGACCTACACTTCCCAACATTCCTCACCATTGGCTATCCTGGCTTGGGGCTGCTGAGATATTATGAAATATTACTGTATGCATAAAAATTACCTTCAGGCTATGTGTATAAGGTGTATATGAAACATAAATGATTTCATGCTTAGATTTGGGTCCCATCTCCAAGATATTATGTATTCCAAATACTCCAAAACCCCCCAAAAAATCTGAAGTCCAAAACACTTCTGGTCCCAAGCAATTTGGATAAGGGAGACTCAACCTGTAGTAGGGAATCATTGATGCCAAGGCAGTATGGCAGGAGTGGCTTGGAAAATCACCTGTGCCACAGCATTGATGATTTTCCAAGCCACTCTTACCATAGTGCTCTGGTGAGTGTACTTCCAAGCCATACAACCATAGTGATCATGGGGTTTGATTCAGGAAAGGTACTGTGTTTTACACATTAATGAAGGTGAATGAATGGAGGATGTAAGAGATACAGTCAGCCATCTATATCCATGGATTCAAGCATTCACAGTTGAAAATATTACCAAAAGATATACATTTCAAAAAGCAAACCTTGATTTTGTCATTTTATATAGGGGACACCATTTTACTAAGATGGGACTTGAGCATCTATGGATTTTGGTATCCACAGGGGGTCCTGAAACCAAACCCCAGCGGATACCAAGGGCCCACTGTATATGCAATTACACACCAGTAGAAAAAAGTGCATAGTGTAGGGTTTTTTCACTGTCTCTCATTCCACTTGAAACTAAGGTTAGTTATCCAGTGGAGCCAGATAATGGGAGTTTCAGGACAGGTGAAAGGGAGTCCAGTTTCACACGCACCATTGTTAAATTATAGAATGTTCTGAAAGGCAGTGTGGTGTAGTGGTCAGAGGTTGGATTTAGACATCAGACTTCAAGGCTTTTGCCCCCAGGAAACTCATTGGGTAATCTTGGCCACACACACTCTCAGTCTATCCTTCTTTAAAGGATTTCTGTGCAGTGGGAGGGGGAGACCAAGGTGCACTGCTTTGAAATCATTGGAAAAAAGAAAGCATAAACATGACTAATAAATGTTTTAAAAATACAAAATGTAGTGATGGCCACCAGTTTGTTGTTGCTGTTATGTGTCTTCGAGTTGACTTTAACCAATGGCAACTCTATTCTAGGGGTTTCTTGAGAAACATTATTCAGAGGAGTTTTTCATTGCCTTCCTCTAAGGCTAAAAGAGTGAGACTTGCCCAGAGTCAGCCAATAGGTTTCTGTAGGCAAGCAGAGATTTAATCTCAGTCTCCCAGAGTCCAAGTCCAACTCTCAGACCTTGACAACACACAGCCTTCTTACACACAACAAACTGCCAAGCCATCGAACTACATATTGGGCTTCATACTACACACTACTAGACTTCAAAGTACAAACCAGCCTTCAAATTCCAAGTCTAGGCCTTGCACTATAAATGTTATTATTTCCCCAAATCCTAGACTAACACTCAAACAACTAGACCACAGCAGCTTGGCCACTAGCTTTGTTAGCTTTTAAAGGACATACCCTGACTCAAATCAGTAGTTTTCATAGATTATGATGATTGTACTGTCAGGCCTCTGAATCCACAGATTCTTTATTCATGATTCAACCCTCCATGGCTTGAAAATATTTAAAAAATGCATAATTCCCAAAAACAAACCTTGATTTTGCCATTTTATATAAGAGACACCATTGCACTGTGCCATTGCATATAATGGGACTTGAGCATGCATGGATTTTAGTAGCCATGGGGGGCCCTGGACCAAATGCCAGTGGATACCAAGGGTCCACTGTATTCTGTTTCCAGTACCAGAGGTATGCCTTTCAAGACCACTTGCTGGGGAACAATAGAAGATGCAGTTGCACATTGTTTTCCTAGTTTTGGGCTTCTGATAGTTGATTGGTCATTGCGGGACCAGAATGCCAGACTGGAAAGGCCTTTGCATCTGATCTGTGTTTAGGGTTTTTCTGATGTTTAGCTCCTGTCCATCACATTGTTCCTTTGTTGCTCATTATATTTTGGCTTTTCTTTTCTGATTGCACTAGTGCTGTGTCACATGGAGGGCAGTGGCCAGTGGCCTCAAGACAAAGAAGCCATTAAGCGCATCAAAGCTGCTTTCCACGTGCAGCTGGCAGAACTCCTTAACCAGCAACATCATCTGTTGTGTCGGACAGCTCCCACCCACACAGATGTCTATAAGGTAATGGGGCTGGATTGTATGTGTTTCTGTGGTTGCTCAGAAGTTCTCCTTTAAGATGTTATTTTGTGCATCATTATGTCCAGCACTTCCTTTTGTTTTGGATTGTTGACTGCAGTACACATTAAAAATAGTTAATTGTAGGTGTGAGAAGAAGAATTAACCTGGCCTGAAATTCACTGAAAGATATCTTAGCTAATTACTGGTCTGGGTTTTTTAAAACAGAATTTTAAAAATATGAATGCAAAGACGAGAAACAGAAGGGGGGGAGAAGGGAGGAAGTTCATTAGATATCAAGATGGGCTGTGCATGTACATCAATATAAGTGGATCACATTTTGAGAACTACATTTTCTGGAAGCACCCACAGCACTGCAGATAGATTATGCATGGTTACAATTGGTAGCTAAAGGAGTGAGATCTTCTGATCACTGAAGTAGGTGGCAAATTTTTATCTGGGAGGAAAGTGGAAAATAAATAAACGAAATCCAGCCTTGGAGTACAAATTGCTTTGCAACTGTAAATGCATGTAGGCCATGAACACTTCCTGGGTAACCTTGAGAGAGTCACACTCTCTCAGCTTCAGAGGAAGGCAAGGGTAAATCTCCTCTGAACAAATCTTCCCAAGCAAACCCCATTATAGGTTCGCCAAAAGTCAGAAATGTCTTGAACGCACAGAATAACAACAGAAAGCATGCAGGATCCAACCCAATTGATGCTCAGGTTCCACATTACAATAACATTGCAGAGGAATATTGTAAGGACATGGTAGAGATGGCGTTGGTAGATCATTGTTGGAAGAAGGAATATGGGTTCAGTCTCTGACACAGTGGCAAATAAAATTGCTGGTCCCATACATTAAGCAGCTTGAGATGGACTGATGTAAAAGATGAAGCAAGCTTGTTTTCTACTGATCCAGAGACTATGGGTTTATCTATGCTGTAGAAATAATGCAGTTTGACACAGCTTTAACTGCCATGGCTCTACCCTACCGAATCTTGGGATTTGTAGTTTTGTGAGGCACCAGCACTCTTTAGCAGAGAAGGCTAAAACACATTTTAAAACTACAAATCCCAGGATTCCACAGGATGAAGCTGCAATACTTATTTTGTACAGTGTAGGTGCACCCTAAGATACGATCCAGTAGATTCAAATCTCAGTAAAGGAGATTCCATCTAAATATTAGGATGAATCTCCCGACTATAGATGCTATCTGACAGTGGACAGCCTTGGAGGGCAGTGGATTTATTTTCTTTGGACAGAGGTTAGATGGGAATCCTTTAGTTGGAAGTTCATTCGTTGTGTGTTCCTCTGTGTGAGGTGGTTGATGGCCCTTGCAGTCTCTTCCAGCTCTACAATTCTGTGCAATAACTTCTTTGGACCACAGTTCCTGAAATCTCTAGGTCCTAGTTATCATGGAAGTTTGGGGGAAATTGCCACTTTGGACTACATCACCAAGAATCCCCAAATTGTGAGAAGTGTAGTAGAAAGCAGCAACTTTCCTCAGATTCTGATTGTGACTAGGCCCTGCTGTCTCTACATTCCCTTCCAATAAATCCAAATTTTGGGTGAAACAACACCAATATTTTCACCAGAATTTGTGGGTTCTGGATATTACGGTCCAAAGAAGTAATCTTTCCCCACCCCTGATTTTCTCAGCTTCTGATTATGACTCAGATCAGATATGCTTGTTCTCCAGAAAATTCAAATCTCGCATGAAGCAGATTCAGGATTTCAACCAGATTTGGCTGGCTGCTGAATCCAGTTCATTGCCTTCCCACCTTCCCTGCACGTGTTTCTTTCTCCTCTGTGGTTGAGCTTGAGTCATCTTGTTCTTCTTCTGCAGTGTGGTTTACATCCTTGTGTGGTTGGTGGGCACGGATTTGTCAGTCCTTGACGCAGAGAGAGTGACTCTGTAAAAACAGATATGGGGATCTTTGGGCTTTCAGTTCCCTTCCAGCTCTATAATTCTCTTCAAGAATGCATAGAGACCTGCCCTTTTTACATTTGTTCATGCGCACCAGAGAATTGACTTTGGGTAGAATGGGACACACATATACACACTCCCCTTTAAATGTACACTGGTCCCTCCACATTCGCTGGGGTTAGGGGTGAAGGACCCCCATGAATGTAGAAAAACTGCAAATAAAAAACCAACAAAATTCTTTTTACCTAAGAGAACACCTCTCTAAGAATCTCCAAGTCCTCCAGTGCAACTCTATGGTTAACATCTGCCAGAGGTTGATCATAGAATCATGCTGGAAGTGCCTACAAATGCCTACAGAAGTGTTTTCTGTAGGAACTTCTAGGTTCTTCAGCACAATGCTATGGTCAGCTTCCAGGATAATTGCACTGGAGGACCTCGAGAGTCCTAGGGAGAACGTATTAATCAAAACCACAAGTAATCTAATCCGTAAAAGTCAAAGCCACAAATGTGTAAGGCCAGCTGTATTTTACTAGTAGTGATGGTGACAGCAGGTGAGGATATTTGATTAAAAGGCTGAAAAGTGTAAAAAAAAACCAGGTAGGCAATTGTACCAGGGCCAAGGGCCAATTACTTTCATTCCACCCCTTCGTGGGCCATGTCCCCTGATAGTGCTTCCAAATACTTCTGTTTTCATTAGAGCCCTTCCCAAAATGGCAGCTGGTTGAGGGTTTTTGTGACAAAATAACCCAGACTGCATCCATACTATCTGAAAGACTGTACCTCCCCACACAAACCTGCGAGAAAGTGGTGATCTTCAGAGGAAGGCTTTCTCTCAGTCCTACTGCCATCACAGGCTTGGTCGGAGGACATGAGAGAGAGCCTTTATGTTTGCTGCTCCCAACCTCTGGAACTCCCTTCCACAGGAGGCTAGGTTGGCTTCCTCCCTGCTTTTCTTTTTTACCAGCAGGCAAAGACATTTTTGTTTAAGCAGGCTTTTAAGAGTTAAACAGGAAAGCTTTTTTATTTATTTGCGTGTGTTTTATTTGTTTTTAACATTTGTGTGGTTTTAAAAAGATTTCATGGTGTTGAATGTGGGAATTTTTAATTGTTTTTAAATTTTTATTTGTAAATTTTTATTTACTATTTTTGGAAGCTGCCTTGGTTCCAGCCTTGGGAGAAAGGCAGACCATAAACGAAGTAAATAAGAATAAAACAATAAAATGGGACTTTGGGGCTGGGGGGAATTGGTGAGGGGCTTCAGGGTCTGGAAAAGTGGAGTCCAAGGGTGCAGCCTGTAGGTCACACTTTGTCCTTCCCTGGTACCAAAGTTGGGAGGCATGACATAAGAAATTGAGGTTACAGGCTTCCACTTTTATATGCAGATGTTGGTTGTGCTTATAACCTCACCCTGCAATCTTGAAGATCAGGGTCTTATTTCATCTATGTGAATCTTTTACAAGATTGGCTTGTGCTATGTTTGTCTTCACTTATTGATGTACTGTATGCTGCAACAGTTGTTCCCATATTAAAAATACAAATGATGGAATGATTTTACATTTTTGTGCCTTTCTCTGCTTTTGGGTCGGGCATGGGATACTCACCCACTTTCAGATCAACACTGCAGCCAAGCCAGCATTGGCATGCATGGCACTTCCAAGGAGTATGTTTGTGGTGCAGGTGTTTGAATGCACAAGCCTCTTCTCTGGCCTTGAGCTTCAGGAGGATGTGAAATCTGATTTAAATATGTACAGCCCCAGAGTGCATAAGCATGACTCCAGTTTTTCATCTCAGATTAAGAAGTCCAGAACCAGCTGGCCAGGGATTCAATGTTTAGGTCATAAGTGGACCGAGTGTTGCACTCCAACTGTTGTGGGACTGTAACTCTCAGACGTTCCAATTGATTTAGGCAAAGTTGAGGAGGGCTGGGAATTGCAGTTGAACATGTGGAGAGGCACTTTCTGCTGACATCTGATTTATGTAGTTAGTTGGTTAAATTTTAGATTTTAAATGATCAAAGTGATTTAGCTCCTGAATAATTGGACAATAGAGTTTTAAAGCCATACCACTATGAAGATGTAGAATAACTGAAATCAGCCCTAACCCCAAGGTGCCATTTTGTTACTGTCTCCCCTGCCTCCCTATCTTTGTTCCTACCGTGTTTCCCCCAAAATAAGACAGTGTCTTATATTAATTTTTGCTCCCCGAGATGCGGTAGGTCTTATTTAAAGGGAATGTCTTATTTTTTCCATGAAGAAGAATTCACATTTATAGTTGAACCAAAAAAATGAACATTTATTATATACTGTATATATATTTATATATAAAATCTTTGAAAGGTCTTACTTTTGGGGGAGGCCTTATATTTAGCAATTCAGCAAAATCTCTACTAGGTCTTATTTTGGGGGGGGGATGTCAGGGAAACAGGGTAGATGCCTGACTTAGCATCTCAGTCTCTACCCATGCTTGTAAAAATTTCTGATGGTCTCTTTTCCTTTTGCCTGGATAAATCCATGTGCCCTTGAATGTTATCTACATTTTTTTTGCCATCTGTTCACAAGATTAAAAAAAAACCCTTCAGACTTTGCTTTCTTGTTTTACTTGCCCAGTAAATGGTCTCTGGTTCAGAAATTTTAAAAGTCTGATTCTAAGTAGGTATGTACTGGCAATAGACGGTGTACAAGTTTAATAATTATATTATACAATGTGACACTACATACTGATAACCCATCCTTTTATGATTTTATGTATCTCTTCATAGAAGACCTGGAGAACATACATAGTTCAAAATGCTTTGGATGTTTCTATTAAAAAATAGATTTACCATTAGAGCATCCCCAGATGGGTATCTTGTTTCTTCTGTGTATTCCACCCCTATGCCCTAGAGCCACTATTTTGTTACTGCCTTTGTTAGATCTCAAGGTTCTAGGTGCTCAAACTTAACAAACCATGAAGCATAAGCAACAGTAGTACATCCTGTGAAGCAAAAGCCTGCCCTCTCTTTTCTTGAATGGATTAAGTCAAATTAATATGATTAATTAGCCAAAAATGTTTTAATTGCATTGCAGCTCTTATTAGTCTCTGCCCTGTCCCAGTTGTGTCTTGACACTTTTCAGTACGTATTACAGTTACCAGTCTGCACATGGAAAGCATCTTATGAGCATAATATGGGTGGCTACAAGATCAGAATAGAGAAGCACACCTGAAGCTTCTGCTTTATTTCTTCTCTTCTTCAGGATGGCTACGTCTTCCGCCTACAAGTGGCCTACCATCGAGAGCCCCAGATCCTGAAGGAGGTGGTCACCCCAGAAGGCATGTTGAAATACCAGGACAACCCTGAGTCTCAGCAGCTGGAACTGGAGACACAGCATTTGCCGTACTTGACCAGCTCCCTTCATGGGTAAGGGTGGAAGAAGAGGTGGTCCTTTTAGACCAGAGTAGGCTGAGACCATGTTTGGTCCTCCTGGGGCAGCTTTCAAAAGAGCTTGTGTTGTCTCTTGCATGCAGATTCCTATCGCACTTGTGTAGGCACGAGAGAATTGAAGGCCAGGGGCAAGAAATGGAGAAGTAACCTTTTTGGACAGTGACTCCCAGAATTAGAGTTTCCAAATTGCAAATTGGACAGAGCCTCTGGACCTTTAATGGTTCTAGAAGGTTTTTCTTGTTTTGTATGAGAGAGGGCCTTCTCAGTGGCTGACCTTAAACTCTGGAACTCCTTTCCCAGGAAGGCCAGAATGGCCCCCTCCTTGTTGTCCTTCCAGAGGCAGGCTAAAAGCTTTTTATTCAGACAGGCTTTTAAAACATAAGGTTTTAAAAGCATGAGCTAGAGCGTGTTGTATTGTTTTAACTGAACTGTTTTAAACAGCTTTTATCTTTTAAAATTATATCTTATTCTTTTAATCTGCGATATTTTTCACTACAGTAATGGCTTCAATCTATTTTAATGCTAAGGTTTTTATGTCTTTGTATTGTTCTTTTAAATTTTGAGTGGCTTTGGGGGAAGTGGGATATAAACAAATACAATAATAATGTGGAGAAGGATGCAACCAGGTTACAAACAACACTTACTGGTATTCATTCCTTGCAAAACCAATAAATGTATAGGAGCCGTCTTCAGTTTTTACTCTGCAACTCTACTCAGAATCAACTTCCCATGTTTGTCACTGTTTGATCCATTGCTTAATTTCATTTTTATGTCTGGGGGTTCAAACCACTGTGTCTTACAGTGAGCCATAGTGGTTGGAGTGTTGGACTGGAATTTGAGAGATCCAGGTTCAGTAAACCATGAATGTAACCAGGTGACTTTGGACCAGTCATATATATACACCTTCACTGACTTATCTTACAGTGTCATTGTAAGGGATAAAGTGAGGAGGAGGAGGAGAGCCCCATACACATGGCATTGTGTTCTTTGGACAAAAAAGCAGGATGTCAATGCAACTAAGAAATGCATTAAATTAAATTAACAGTCTTGTCATGACAAGACATCTGTTTTGGCTTTTGTAACAGAGTCTGTTAACAAAACTTTTATCTTGTATAACAGAAAAGCTCCCCTTTCTTAGGATGATGTGGGGCATTTGTCCCAACAGATGTAGAAATGTGGGCCTAACCTTTCTTTCTTTCTCCCCACAGCCTGCAGCAACAACACCCAGCATTCAGTGGCACCTCCCGCCTTGCCAAACGTTGGATCAGCTCTCAGCTTTTGAGTGACTGCTTCTCAGAGGAATGCATTGATTTAGTGGCAGCTTCCCTCTTCTTGTGCCCTGCACCATTCACGGCACCAAGGTAACAGTGGAGCAGACTGCTTTGGAGGTGTTTAACAGGAGGTTGCAGGGGGCCATCTGTCAGGGTTCTTAAATTCTCTGGATTTCCTGAGCTGGCAAAGAGTTGGACTTGGATGATCTTTGAATTCTCTTCTCACTTTGCACACCTGTTATTTTAGCCTGTGTTCCTGTGCATATTTATTTATTTATTTAATTGATATCCCAATATAGGGACTCAAGGCGGCTAACAACAAACTTAAAACAGTACAAATTAAATACAACATTTACATGTTGTTTACAAAAGCATTTACAGAATTATAATGTTTAAAAAGCAATTAAACAATTTATAAAGTTAAAAACATTAAATGTTAAAATAGCAAAATGTATTTAAAAATTATATATAAACCTTAAAGTCTGGATTGCACAGCATTTAAAAGCCTAACTTCCCGGTGGGGCGGGGGTGGGGACAAAAAAGAAAAAAAAGCCTAACCTCTCATCAGTGAAAAAGCCTGATGGCACAATATGTTTTTACTTATATAGAAGTATCACTGAATACAGATGGATTTACTTTAGAGTAAATATGGATATGAGTGTCACTATCGGAGCTGTGGAGTTGGTACACCAAACCTTTAACTCCGACTCCTATATATTTTTTTACTGTCTTGACTCTGACTTCTTCATAAATGGCAAATGTAGCTTTATTAGTAATAACAGTTTTTCTGTAGTAAAATATTAATACAAGGCATCTCATCACTCCTACATGAATCATCACGCTACACAGACTGACAGAACATAAAACATACTTGATTGATTAAAATTTCCAAATGAGAAAACTTTCCTAAATTCCTAGGAAAGGAGACATGCAACAAACTAGGCATTTAACATTAGAAGTTTTTATTATGAAGCCAGAGTTGGAGGCAGTACATTCCCACCAACTCTAACGGTACCTAAAATTGCTTCCAACTGGTCACTATGCATCTTTTTATCACTCCTGTTACATGAAGCCATTTTTGGCACAGCTTTTTCCACAGTCTGTGACATGTGTTGCCTCCCACCCTAGCTTGGTTGATTTTAATCTTAAACCAAATGATTTTAAAAACAACAACCCACTCTTGGTCTTTTAAATTGATTATTCATTTTTTAAAAAAGTCTCGCTAGTATTAATATTTTCCAGCCCTTTTACTGGAACAGCAATGGCTGTATGAATTTAAACATTTTAGCTTGAACAGTGTACTGACAGTTCATTGTTAGACCAGTATCCAATGTCAGTGGCTTCTTGCTAATCTATTTTGTAGCTTTTTGCTCATCTACACTTGATTTTATAGCGCTAGAAATGCCATTCAGAAACAAACCCTCCAATTAACATAAGTTCAAGCAAAAGAACTCTGAGAGTACTGTGTGTGTTTTATTATGCATCATTTGCATAGATTCAAATTTAAAAGGAACAATAAGCAGTAAAAAAGTCATGTTTTATTAAAAAGATGTAAGTCAAATCGAAGCATAATAACTTGGGATTGTTAATGTTAGAAAGCATTAAAACATGGTTGATCAAGCTTTCCAATGCGTGAAATATTGTTTCACAGTATTACAGTGGTCCCTTAGTATCTGCTGGGGTTTGGTTCCAGTATGGCCCATAGATACCAATATCTGTGGATGTTCCCATTATATACAGTGGTGTAGTAAAATGGTGTCCCTTATATAAAATGGCAAAATCAAGGTTCGCTTTTTGGAATTTATACTTTAAAAAAATATTTCCAAGCCCTGGATAGTTGAATCCATAGGTAAAAAGTCTGTGGATGCGGAAGGCCAACTGTAATATAATAAAATGAGCGGGATTAATTTTTTTCATTGAAACATTAATGCAACAAAATTGGTTTAACCCGAAAAAGCCCAGTTCAATCCAAAAAACAGGTTGTTTGGTGTGTTTCCCCCTACTACCTTTTCTGATGTCCTTTCTCTCTCCACACAGCTCTCCCCAGGTGGGATTCCTTCGCTTCCTTCACCTGCTAACCACCTTTGACTGGAAGAACAGCCCCCTCATTGTGAACTTGAATGGGGAACTCAAAGGTGAGGGGGGGAACAAGGAATGGCGGGAGGAAGGTGGGCCAGTACATTCCAGCTTCCATTTTTTATAGAAAGTTTTAGAAATATTAGGGTTTTTTGAGGGCTGGGGATGGCAAACCCTCTTCTGAGGTTTCCCTGTGTGGACTTGTCCTGAAGGACACAAAAGACTGAAAGTGTTGCTGTGGCTTAGTTGTATTTCCTGGATTCTTACACTTTGTTTTCTGAACAGTTTTGTTACCTGATCCTACTGGCAAAGCCAGGTGCTTTCTAATCCAATTTGTACCTTTGCCACATAAGAAGCTTCCTGCTCCTTGTGTTTTAAAACAAGTTGGGTTTTTTTCCCCAGTTTCCTCCAAAGTGTATATAATCGTTTTATTTTCCTTTCCTCCTTAGATTCTAAGGCTTGGCTTGCTGGATCTCTGATTTCTTATTTATTTATTTAAAATATTTTGATATCGCCTCTTAGCCCACAAGGGCTCTTGAGGTGATGAAAAAATAAAAGAAATTAAAACAGAACATGGATAATTAAAAAAAGACACTAAAATACTCTGAGAGACACATGAGGCAGCATTCCTGGCATGAGAGATTGTATTAAAATTGAATTTTAGGATTGTTTTTAGATCATTTTTTAAAGTTTATGAAAAGTTCTCCTATAAAAGTTGTTGGACATTTTTTTCTGATACATGATGCATCCAAACTATAGAAATAATGCAGTTTGATCCCATTTTAAGGGGCATGGCTCCATCCTACTGAATCCTGGGATTTGTAGTTTTGTGAGACACCCAAACTTTTTCAGTGAAGGCTAGAAACCTAGTAATACTACAAATCCCAGGATTCCATAGGATGAAGCTACAGTGCTAAAAATGGTGTCAAACTGCAGTATTTCCTATAGTGTAGATGCACCTTTATTTTTGTTGTTAACTGCCTTTGAGTTGACCTCGACTCATGGTGACCCGATGGATGAGACATCCTTCCTATCCCTGCTGCCTAAAATTTGCTGCTGTGGTAAATATTGAAACTTGGTGTGTAGAGAGAAGGATTGCACAGACTTTGTTTTCAAGGCTAAGAGCACCCACCGAAAGCTTCCCAGATCACTTATTGACTTGAAGACTGGTTATGTCCACCAGCATGTAAAAATTTGGCCTCTGCTCTGTTTATTGAAAAGAGTGTCTTCACTCTGGCTGGTTAGATGTTTTGGCTATGTATTGAACCATTTTACAACGGCCGACCTGTCTGCTCATTGAGTTTGGAAAAGTTAATACTTCAAAGCTCATGCTATTGAAAGCTCAAAGGCTCATAATATTTCGATCACACAGTCTTGCTGTAATGCAGATAGCTTATGAGCAATGTAGAAAATGGATCTGAAGAAAACTGAGCTTTGATCTATCATGCATCATAATGTTCTTTTAAAGTCTTATCTGCTTTAAAATTAAAGAGGCAACTTAAATTTTTAACCGTCCCTGCTGCCTTTCCCCACTTAAGCCCTACTCCGCACATAAAGCACATGCTCACTGCCACAGAATGCAAGGCCTCTTCTGTCATGTGTGACAAGTATGTGAAGTCATTTAAAAATTTCGGGGCACAATATATGAGGCACAATATATGAGTATGAAAGTAATGGCAGATCTCTAACCTTAGCTTCATGAATTTGTTCCCAGAAAAGTGGGTAAACATAGCACACAATTGTCAGATAATATCTTGTATCACTGCATGGTTTTGGAGATCCTTTGGTCTCTTTGTACCAACTTTTGGTACCATTTGGCAAAATTACTCCCATGAAAAAAATACTACACGTTTGGCAGAATTGCTGTCATGGAAAAATTACTAAAATAAGATTATCAAGAAAGACTTGGGAAAGCTGTATTCTGTTCCCGCAAAGTGGAAAACAGTTGTTAGTTTTTGCAATTTAGTACTTCTTTAGTACTTTAGTACTTCTCTTTCAAGTGCCAGTTTGCCAATTCAGAGGGGCGGGCTATAAATAAATCATTATCATTATTAAGTGGGATATTCCATAATTCTATTTTATTTTTAGGTTTCCCTGAGTACAGTGCCTTACTGAGTTGTTGAAAATGTGGTTTGTTGTAACTGGTTTATTTATCAGATTTCAGGTCTATTTAAACAATTTAATATACCTGAAAAACCTAAGTGGTCTCTTCTCTTTCTCCGCTTTTCTTTAAAATCCACTAAACTTTGGGAAGGAGAATTACTATCCTAATAAGAAAAGAAAAAGAAAAATGGAGTCAGCACATCTGCTAACCACCAGCAAGTGAATTTTTGAACATCCTGCTTAGAGTTCTTCCTTTTTCTGTTAATTTCCAGAGGAATAATCATGTTAGACTGTTGCAGCAAAGCAAGAAAAAATCCATGGGCCTAATTAAAAGACTAAAATGCTTTTCTGAAAGTGGCTGCAATCCCAGGGTTCTCCAAGACTTTGTTTGGACCTGAAAACTGACATGCATCGCTTCCGTTGTTGTTGTTTTTTCTGACTTATGGTGACCCTATCATGGGGTTTTCTTGGGCTGAGAGTGTGTTACTCATCCAAGAACACACAGTGGGTTTCCATAGTTAAGTGGGAAATTGAATCCCAGTCTCCAGAGTCCAGGTTCTATGCTGAAACCACTGCACCACGCTGGCTCATTACTGATATAAAATATGGTAGTATGTGGTATATCAAGTGGTTTGAAGCAGAGGAAAGCATCACAGTTCTTTAGCTGATGGGTTCTAGCTTCACTTTGCAGTAGGTGGTAGATTCAGGCCTCTAAACAATGAATTCTAGCTGGATCACCCCAGGGCTAATACTCCAGATTCCTATAGATAGATAACAGGACCCCAAGGCTAGCCTGCAAACTCCCTCCCACCCTCAGCAAGGTGACTGGATGCTGGAACAAAGGAAATTCAACTTCATTGGGTTCAGCCCATCTCCCATCCTAATAGATAAGAATACAGTACAGTGGGCCCTTACATGAGGGATCTGTTCTGGAACACACGCACACACACAAACAACCTGCATAAGGGAAATATGGCCTTTTCCTGTGTGCAGCTTTCAATGTAAGCTGAAAGCCGCATATGGCATGGGCGCAGTGCACAAGGAAAGTGCTAACAGAAAATTTTATTCCCTCTAGTCTATGCCCAACTGCCTCTGTGTCCTTGAACTGTAAGATTAAAGTTATCGTGTTTAGCAGGGACTGTTATTATATTTATTTGCATGCCACTTTCCACACCAAAATTAGGATTCAAAGCGGCTTACAGTTTAAAAGCACTGTCTAATTAGAAACTTACAAAAGTTACAATTAAATTAGAATTAAACTAATTAAACTATTACAATAACTTGTTATGTGCTTTCAAGTCTATTCTAACTTAGAGGGACCCTATCACGATTTTCTTGGCAGGATTTATTCAGAGGAGGTTTGCCATAGCCTCTCTCCAGGGCTGAGAGAGTATGACTTGCCCAAGGTCACCCAGTGGGTTTCCATGGCTGAGTGGGGAAGCCAGCTGAGAAAAGGCACATCAACATCTTTTTATCCACATATTTGTTGGAGACAGTATGGGATATTTTGGCTTTTATCTTTCTGGTGGATTTCTATTCTGGGAACAATAATAGGAGCAGACATTTTATTAGAGAAGCCTTTCACTTTATAACTCCTGTCAAACAAATAGGTGTGCCTGCATCCACCTGAGAAGGTTTTTGAAGGCTTCAGCTGCATACCTTTTCCACCTGAGCTGCATCTTATTAAATGGGCTAGAAGCTGGGGAGAATCTTACTCTTCTCTTTCTTGTTTACCTCCCTTCACCTTGTTGGTTTCAATTTTATAATCTGGTAGAGTGTTTTGTTCTTTCACATGATGTTATTTACTTAGTTTCAACTTTGAAATTGTAAGGTTCTGCTCTTCCCTTCTCACCACCATCCTGGGTTTGTGCTATTTTATTTCTGCATTCCTCAATTTACAGTAGGGGCAATTACACAATAAGAATGTATTTAACTGAATTTTTGTATTTGCATTATCAGAAGAAGGCTTTCTTGGCATGGCTTATAGGCATACAAAGGGGATCAGAACCGGCAAGACTGCATTTTTCAGATGTGAAGATGAATGAGAGCAAAGATTATCTAGTTCAGCTCACAACTCAAAGAAACAATTGCCCATCTGCTGGACACTCAAGACTAACCCTTGTATGCCATAAGCCTGAAAGCAGGTGTCTCATTGGGAAGGTGCCTGCAGACCAAATAGCTTCAGATGATGGAAGGCAGAAGCAAAGTTCTTGTCATCTAAACTTCAACTCTGCAAATCAGAAATATGTGCCTGAAGGTCCCTAAAAATCTAGTGCAGAAGGGAGTGACCTTCAGTTCGGTTCTTGAGAAATGCAAAATCAACTAATATCCTTGCCATTTGGGTGCATAATTTGGCCTCCTGAGATTAGCAACTATCAATTTTTTAAAAAATCAAACCAAGCAGGTCTCTAGTCTTTGTAGTTGTGTTTGAAAATGTACAGCAATGTCTAGTCGCAGAACAAAGTGAGGTGTCAGTTTCAGATTTCTCAGTATTAAAGAGTATGGCAACAGTGCTCTGGTTACCTTCTGCTGATGAGCAAAAAGCAGAATAAAATAGTCAAAGGAAGTAACATTATATAAATGTGATTGATTTTTCTTTTTTAAAATCCTATTTATTAAACATAAACAGAGTCACGAACACATGTTGTAGCTATATTTAAAATGGAAACAGTAACAAACCATAACTAAACAAATAAAATTAACCCATTAAACAAAACTAAAAGTACACTACTAACTCCCCCCCCCCCCCCCATGGTTATATACCACTATTACTCTACATCCTCATATATAATAATGCATTTCAGCATCTGGACTATGCCAGTTCTGTTTATTTTACAAAACTTAAAACTGATTCATATCCTGAATGTGACTACAAGTATATAATAAACAAAAATCCCAGTTTTCTTAAAATTATTAAGAGATTTTTCTATGATCAACTTTGTCAATTTATCCATTTCATCAAGTTCAATTGTCTTCATTAACCAGTCCTCTTGTTTTGGTATATCAGTGTTCTTCCATCTCTGGGCATAAGTTATTGTTGGTGCTATTATCATATATTACAGTATCTTTTCATATTTCTTCTCAACTTGATCAATCAACATTCCAGACAAGACAGCCTCTGGTTTCATTTCTATCATTAATTTTGTCCTCTAACAATGAATGAATTTGAATCCAATATTTCTGTGCCTTATCAGAGGTCCAACACATGTGGGAAAAAGACCCTATTTTCAATTTGCATTTCCAACATTGTTTGAAGTATTTTTATACATTTCCAATAATCTGTCTAATGTTAAATACCATCTATACACCGTCTTATAAAAATTCTCTCTTAAATTATCACTCTGATTTTTCATAAGTGATACAAGTTGCAGAATTCAGTGTTATCCGAAGTCATCTCCCATTTGAAAAATTTGGCATTGAAGCAAGTAGATCTGATCAATGTGCTGTTATAATTGTGCTGGCACTCCATTGCTCTGGCATCAGTATGCCAGGGGAGGAAAGTTTCCAGGTCATGGCATGATTGAGGAATAGAGTAGGCAGCCTTTCCCAACTTGCTGCCCTTCATGTGTGTTGGACTGCAGCTCCTATCATCCTTAGCCCTCATGAGTGGAGTCTCCTTCCTTGGAGATCTTTAAGCAGAGGCTGGATGGCCATCTGTCGGGGATGCTTTGATGGAGAGTTCCTGCATGGCAGGGGGTTGGACTGGATGGCCCTTGTGGTCTCTTCCAACTCTATGATTCTATGATTCTAAGAACAATAGGAGCCATCAGCTCTTTTAATTTTTAAAAGAGCTTTATTTTATATACAAAATTTTTAATAATTTTGTGCATGAAACAAAGTTTGTCTACTTTAAACCATCAGAAAGCACAGGTGTCAGTATCTCAGACATCCATGGAAAACGTTGGGATTTGGAATATTTTGGATTTTGGAATTCTGGATAAGAGAGAATCAACCTGTAGTCTGAAAAGCACTGGTCTATAGCATCTGATATAGGAATCATGTAGGAGTGCAGACATTTCATTAAGAGAGGCAGGAGTGTCTTGCTAGTGTGCCTCATGGTTACACTGTCAGAAAGGGGCTCTTTTAAATTTGATGTAGGAACATAGGATGCTTAGCTGGAGGATGATGAATCAGAAGTTCTTAATTTTTGTTTTGTTTTGTTTTGTTTTTGTGTCCAGACACTGATTATGTAGACATCCAGAATCATTTTCTGGCTGCTCGACTTCAGCTGCCTGTCATGTTCATTGCTACTCCCAGAGACCAGCATAACTCAGTGTGGACCAAAGAGAAACCTTCACCTCAGGTGAGTGGTGGTGCATCTGCCTTACCCTGTCGAGCCTGGTTAAGTACCTCCTTAGAAAGCCATTTTTCTACCTTTAGAAAGCTAGCATGTCAAGGAAAAGGTTTTTTCCTTTCCCCTAAGAGGGTAAGTTTTTAAGACCAGGTAATTATTACCAAGGAGGGAGCATTCACATATGTAAGAAATACACAGTTTGAAAGAGGTGCAACCCACACACAAATCAACACCCTAAAGATCTTGATCATCTGCAGCAAGTGGCTGATCAATATTTTCTCAGATATCCCCTAGGAAAAAAAGAGAAGGGGAATCCACTGGAAAATAGCTTGAAATTCTGGCTCCTCCTTTATTTTGTCTTAGATGAGCAATCAAGAGCTTTCTGCTGTGGCAGTGCTTTAATGCTTACAATGTTTTATGCTCTCTGTTTTGGAGGGTTTTAGGATCCCCCTTGTGTTAATTGGTCTTGTTGTTGCTCTGTGCCTTCAAATTGTTTCTGTCTTATGGAGATCCTAAGGTGAACCTATCATGGGGATTTTTTTTGCAAGAGTTAATAATATAATAATAAAATGTTTATTTATATTTCCTGCCTCACCCCATGGATCGAGGCAGGAGCACAACATATAAAATCAACAGTATAATATATGAATAAGAATCCTAAAACATCAATCTATCTGTCGGTAAACGGAATCCAGAATTGCCACTGCCGGTCCAATATTCTGATCATCCAAAAGAGGGAGATATTCTCTAGAATAAATTATGGTGGATCAA
The DNA here is from genome assembly GCA_034509955.1 of Urosaurus nigricauda. Taxonomy (NCBI): domain Eukaryota; kingdom Metazoa; phylum Chordata; class Lepidosauria; order Squamata; family Phrynosomatidae; genus Urosaurus; species Urosaurus nigricauda. The sequence goes on from JAOEGL010000002.1 coordinate 6,449,572, forward strand.
ATGGATAAGCCCGCCAGAAGAGATCCGTCTTAAGTGCCTTCTTAAAGGCATCTAGAGTGTTGATAAGACAGATCTCTTCTGGGAGGCCATTCCAGAGTCTGGAGGCAGCAGCAGTGAACGTTCTATCGAAGGTTGATCCTCAGTTGGTCAGAGAAGGTTTGCCATTGCCTTCCCTTGAGGCTGAGATGGTGTGAATTCCCCAAGGCTGAACTGGGAATCTGATCCTGGTCTCCAGAATCATAGTCCAGTACTCAAACCACTACGCCATTCTGTCTCTCCAGTGTTAATTGGCTTTATGTGAAATTTCGGTGATTCTACTGTGCATCACACCTATTTCCTGTAAGATGTTGGGTGTAATTTTTAAATAGATAGGTAGCCTGTACCTTAGGAGGATCCCTCTCCTGTCATGTGCTAGTGGTAGTTGTGCTTGTTCCTCCCAGTCTTTTTTGAAAAAAATCTTCGGAGAGTGGTGGAATCTCCTTCTTTGGGGGTCTTTAAGCAGAGGCTGGATGGCCATCTGTCAATGGGGATGCTTTGATTAGGAGTTCCTGCATGGCAGGGGGTTGGACTGGATGGCCCTTGTGGTCTCTTCCAACTCTATGATTCTATGATTCTACGATTCTCCTTCTCCTATTCTTCACCTTCCTGTCTCTCAGATTGTACAGCGGCTTCTTGTGTTGGCTCTGGAGTCTCTTCGGTCTTTAGAGGAGCAGCTCATGAACCCTCTGGGAAGCCAGGACATTAAGGTATGTTCATCAGAGAAGAGCACCCTATTCTCCAACACTGCTCCGGTAGGTAAAACATTGCAGCATTTGTGGCTTTGCATTTGAACTATAGCCCCTAACTCTTTTAAACAACATATCCAGGGCTAGCCGCATTGGCCATATAGCCAAGTACCTGTACAATAACATCCAAAATGCCACAAAATAGTGATACCTTTATTGGGCAAATCAAGATGCATAAAATACATCATGCAAGCCTTTGAAACCCCACTGGCTTCTTCATCAGGCAAAAGGTAATAAAAATCATACTTGAGAGAGAGAAAGACAATGTCCTGTGCAGTCTTTTATAAGCAGTTGTCAACTGAGAGACTGTGATTGAACTGCTCATTTTTTCTTATGTATTTAGAGAAGAAGTAGATTAAATTCTTATCAGTTGTGTATATTGTTGGAGCGACTAGCTTCTCTCTTGTATGGCATCCCATTCCTATGTGTTGGGAGCAGTGATGCCACAGCCAGGAGAGACAACATGTGAAACTGTCAAAGCTTCCATGTTTGCACTTTGTTGAGATGAGGCTTTCAAAGAGACTTCCTTCTGCCTGTACAGCTTAGGTCCATGGTTTCTGACAGACCATATCTCCCAATTCAAAGATAATAATAATAATAATCATAATAATAATATTTATTTCTTACCCGCCCCTCTGAACGAGCAACCGGGGCAGGGTACAACATGTTAAAAACATATGCAGTTAAAATCCTCCACAGATATAGCTGTGTTAGCCTGTAGAATCAATATGTAGAGAGATCTTGTAGCACCTTTGAGACTAACTGAAAGAAAGAAGTTGGTAGCATGAGCTTTTGTCAACTTAAGCCAACATCCTCAGATGGCACCATCAAATGTTACAAGATTTCTCTACATACCATATCTCCCAATATAAGCCTGCCTGGACCCTGAGATCCATAGGAGAGGCCTTTTCCTCAGTCCTTCCACCTTCACAGCTGTGCCTGGTGGAGCTGCAAGATAGGACCTTCCCAGTGGCACATTGGAACTCCCTCCCTGGGGAGGAAAGATTGGCTCCCTCCTTGCTCTCCGTCCACCTGCAGGCGAAAACTTTTTAAAAATTCTTCAAAGACAGGCTTCTTGAATTGAAAAAGGGCTGCAAGTGCTATATTGTTTTAAATTATATTTATTGTTTTAAAACATTTTTAGAGAGTATGTTTTGTAATATAGTTCTTAGTTTAATTCAGTTTTAATGTGGCTTTTTGTATGTTTTTAATTGTAATATTTTTTAATGTCTAAACCATTTTGAGTTCCAGTCTTGAGAAAAAGGTGGGATATAAGTTGTTAGTAGTAGTAGTAGTAATAATAATAATAATAATAATAGTAGTAGTAGTAGTAATAATATAGTCTGAGTCTCTCTTATCTGGGATTCTGAAATCCAAATTACTCCAAAACACAATGTTGTCCACATGGGTGGCTGAGATAGTGATCTGTGCTTTCTGATGGTACAGTGTACACAAACTTTGTTTCATGCACAAAATTATTTTAAAATATTGTGTAAAAATGACCTTCAGGGTATATGTATAAGATGCATATGAACCATAAGTGAATCTCTTGTTTAGACTTGAGTCTCATCTACAAGATATCTCATTATGTATGTGCAGATATTCCAAAATCAACAAAACAAAACAAAATCCAAGACACTTCTCGTACCAAGCATTTCAGATGAGAGAGACTCAACTTGTACACTGAGCCAGTTTCTTGGTCCATCTCACCCAGTATTACCAACTCTGTCTGACAGCAATTGGCTCTTCAAGGCAGGATTCTCTCCTAGGGTGCATCTACAATGAAGAAATAATGCAGTTTGAGACCACTTTAACTGCTATGGCCCCATCCTACAGAATTATGGGATTTGTAGTTTAGTGCAGCGCCAGCACTCCGTGGCAGAGAAAACTAAAGACATTGTTAAATTGCAAATCCCATGATTCCATAGGATGGAGGTACATACAGCACATAAAGTGGTGTCAAATGGCATTATTTCTACAGTGTAGATGGACCCTTTGCCTCACTTGAAAAGGACCTAGAGATTCCTAGAGAGGTATTCTCGCAAGCTCCGCTTAGCTTCCTAAATCAGATGAGATGGAACGTGTTCAGTGTGGCATGGTGAACCTCCATGTGTTTGGGACCTCCAGTTTCCCAGCAGTGAAATGTGGAACCTACTTGTATGAGTTGCTCTACCCACTCACTCCCATGGTCAAGAACCATGGAGGCCTTTTTTGAGCATGTCCATCAAGGGGAGCAACCTTCCATAAGGCCAGTCTTCTTCTTGCCTTTTCCTCCAACAAAACATTTGCAACTTCACTCCCCTCTCCTCCAGGTTCAATTCTTGCTTCCTTCAATCCCACATTTACATACAGAGACTAGAGGGACTAAAGGCTCTAATGGGGTGAGCTTAGATATCAGCCCACACAACAGTACTCCCAGAATCTGGCAGGTTTATTATTTGTTTATTTATTTATTGCATTTATATCCCACTTTTCTCCCAAAATGGAATTCAAGGCAGCTGCAACTCTAGTCCATCACTAAGGGGGCAGTGAAATTGCTATCGGGCCATGACCAAAGGGTATCTGTCCTTTCCTGAAGAACAGAAATTTGACAGTAACCACAGAATTTCCATTTAGCAAGCTGAAGTGCTGAGAGTAAACAAACTGCAACCGAATCATCCAAGCCCAATTAGGGAAGTCTTTGTTTCAGCTGTCCATCACATTCTGGCCTTGTTGCAGAGCTGCACAAACAGCCTCTGGCTTGCACAACAGTCCTTCTGAGGCCCACACGTGTCCTTCCAGTAGACTTCCACTGCAGCAAGATGAAGCTGGGTCTCCTTGTGCAAGCCCCAGGTCAAGATTTTTTTTAAAAAATGAATTCTTGGATGGGTTATGGAAGTAATGAGGGATTAAAGAAGTGCTTACCATTTTGCAAGCAGAGCAATGAAGTAGGTATTGCTGGAAGGCTCAGAGGCATCCTTCTGTGAGTGCTTGTTGAGCACTTAAGGGACACTTAGGGACAACATAGTTTAGACAGTGAGGGACAGGACCATAGGAAGCTATCCTTGTGTTGATTCAGATCCTTGGGAGGCCATTTAGCCAAAGTATTGTCAACTCTGATTGGCAACAATGGCTACCCAGGGTTCATAGAATCATAGAATCATAGAGTTGGAAGAGACCACAAGGGCCATCCAGTCCAACCCCCTGCCATGCAGGAACTCCCAATCAAAGCATCCCCGACAGATGGCCATCCAGCCTCTGCTTAAAGACCTCCAAGGACGGAGACTCCACTACACTCCGAGGGAGTGTGTTCCACTGTCGAATAGCCCTTACTGTCAGGAAGTTCCTCCTAATGTTGAGGTGGAATCTTTTTTCCTGCAGTTTGCATCCATTGTTCCGCATTCTAGTCTCTGCAGCAACAGAAAACAAGCTTGCTCCCTCCTCAATATGATATCCCTTCAAATATTTGAACAGGGCTATCATATCACCTCTTAGCCTTCTCTTCTCCAAGCTAAACATCCCCAGCTCCCTAAATCGTTCCTCATAGGGCTTTATGGTTTCCAGACCATTATTATTATTATTATTATTATTAACCTTTATTTATATAGCGCTGTAGGTTTACACAGTGCTGTACATATAAACTTATAATTAGACGGTTCCCTGCCCTCAGGCTTACAATCCAAAAGACACGACACAAGAGGAGAAGGGAAAGGTGATGGGGAAGGGTATCAGGTCCGGTGATTCTTCTCTCCCTCTGAGGCCTGGACCAAGGCAGATGGACTTGAGGGAGGGCTCGGCTTCGTAATGCACAGTTAAAACGGGCCAGACAAAGTCACACATCTGGGAAAGCTTCTCTAAACAATATAGTCTTTAACTCAGTTTTGAACCTGGTTAGGGAAGTGATGAGGCGTGCATGTGGGGGAAGAAGGTTCCAGGAGTGAGGGGCAGCAAGTGAGAAGGGGTGAATCCGGGACGGGGCAGTGGAAATCCTTGGCTGGGACAGGAGACCCTGACTACCAGAACGGAGAGTACGAGTAGGAGTGTGAGGGGAAAGAAGGTCAGACAAGTAAGGAGAGGCCAGTCCATGGAGGACTTTGAAAGTCAGTAACAAAAGCTTGTATTGGATGCGGAATGGGAAGGGGAGCCAGTGAAGGGAGGACAAGAGGGGAGAAACATGGTCAAAGCGGCGAGCAGATGTGATAATACGTGCAGCTGAGTTCTGGACAGAGATTAAAGGATGGAAGTGAGATAGAAGAAGACCTGTCAGAAGAAGGTTACAGTAATCTAGTCGTGAAACCACTAGGGCATGGACCAGAGTCTTGGCAGTGGAGGCTGAGAAGAATGAACGGATTTTAGCAATGTTGTAAAGAGAGAATCTACAGGTCTTGGTGGTGGCCTGAATCTGGGGGATAAACGACAGAGAGGAGTCAAAGATGAAACCAAGACTGCGGGCTTGCTGAACCGGATGGATAGAAGTGCCATCAACAGAAACAGAAAAGGAGTATTGAAGGGTGGGCTTAGGTGGGAAGATGAGGAGCTCTGCCTTAGACATGTTGAGCTTCAAGCACCGATGCCGCATCCACTGCGAGATGGCAGCCAAACAAGAGGAGACTTGCTGTTCAAGCCCCGGTGAAAGGTCAGGGGTGGAAAGATACAGCTGAGTGTCATCAGCATACAGATGATAGGAGAAACCAAAAGAACTGATGAATTTACCAAGGGACAATGTGTATAGAGAGAACAAAAGGGGACCTAGGACAGAGCCCTGGGGAACTCCAACAGATAAGGGAACAGAGGAGGAAGTCTTACCACCCTTCACCATTTTAGTTGCCCTCCTTTGGACCCGCTCCAGTTTCTCCACATCTTTTTTGAATTATGGTGCCCAGAACTGGACACAATATTCCAGGTGGGGCCTGACCAAGGCAGAATAGAGTGGCACTATTACTTCCCTTGATCTAGATGCCATACTTCTATTGATGCAGCCTAATATAGCATTGGCTTTTTTAGCTGCTGCATCGCACTGTTGACTCATGTTCAACTTATGGTCTACTTGGACTCCTAGATCCCTTTCACACATAGTTTCATTCAGCCAGATTTCCCCCATCCTATATCTGTGCACTTCAGGAGGGATTATTTCCTAGTAATCCCTCCTGGTGATATCTCATCCAAAGACTAACCAGACGTGAAGCTGCTGAACTTCTGAAATCAGATATAGGTAGGTAGCATCATTATGGTGAATCTGATCCTTGGTACTTCAAGCCCAGTATTGTCAGCTCTGACTGGCAGAAGCTGCAGCTCTTGTCTAGCGCCTCCAACTGGTATTCTTTCCGAGCACTTGCTGGAGATGCCTAGTACAGCTGACCCTCCACATTTACAGTTTTGACTTTTGTGGATTTGTTTATTCATGGATTTGATTAATATGTACTGTAGGAATCTCTATGTCCTCCGGGGCAACTCTGCCAGAAGTTGACCATAGACTCAGCTGGAGGACCCAGAGATTCCTAGAAAAACACTTCTCCATGCTTTTGTAGGTCCCCCAGCACTGTAAGTGCTAATTAGGCCTGACCCTATTTAGCTGCTGAAATTAGAAGAGATTCATGGTGGGATGTTGCTCACAGCATTCTTGGGTTTCCCCCTTTTGCAGATGGTCTTCCGTCCTCCTCTGGATTTCTACGATGTGCTGATTCACCTGAACCCCAAGCAGATTCCAAGGCACTTGGAGGCTGTAGACAGGCCAGTCAAATCATTCAGCCGAGGAATGCTAAAAGGTGATGCTGCAGTGAAAACGTTTTCTTTCCCAGTGGTAGATTATGATCCCGTGCAGTGCTACCTCCAAGAACTGCAGGTAAGTGCAAGGACACTCAGAGTTCAGAAAGCAAAGATAGTAAAATAAAAAAATGCATGTGGATGGCATATCTACCATGCTTTGGGCCTCTCGATCCAGTTAGGCCTAAGAGAAACTATGTCTGACTTCCTCTCACTTTGTATTGTTTTTAAAAATGGCCTCTCCTGAGTCTAAAATGGCCCAGGAAGCACCACAAATATGATGGAAATGCCCCTGAAGCACAGTTTAACAACTGATAAAGTTAAAAATATTAAAATTCATTATTAAAAGACTGTATCTGTTTATATACATGCACCTTTAAGTTATTTTTAACTTAAGCTGGTCTTATCATGAGGTTTTCTGAGGTTGAGAGGGTGTGACTTGCCCAAGGTCAACCATGGAAACTCACTGGTCAACCAGTGGGTTTCCATGGCTGAACAGGGATTCAAACCCTGGTCTCCAGAGTCATAGTTCAGTGCTCAACTATGGAGATGCCTCATCCACAGGGTCACCGTGAAGTCAATCCGGGGAGAGTTAACAACAACAACACTTTATTATGCCATTGTATTTAATGGGACATGAACATTTTAGGATTTTGGTATCCACAGGATGTCCTGGAACCAAACCCCAGCGGATACCAAGGGCCCACTGTAGTTGCTTTCAGGAAGGCTTCTTAAAAATGTGTGTGTGCGTGCTTTATTTTCAACTCTTGTATGCTTTTTTAATGATTGTATATAATTTATAACAGTGATAGCGAACCTTTTAGGGACTGAGTGCCCAAACTCAAAGGTGTTCTGGCACCTGGTGTTACCCGGGCCGAGCGCTGAACTTGGGGGGAGGGGGAAGACAGGACTTCCACGGGAGTTGTCTGCCCTCCGGGGCAGGATGTCTGCCTTCTGGGGGTGAAACATTGCCGAGACAGCTGGAGGGTTGGGGGGGGGGGGAAGAGAAGAGGAGCAGGCATGCACCTGTTCCTCCTCTTCCCCTGCCCTTCCGTCTCTCTGTGCCCACCAAAAAGGCTTTGCATGCCAGAGAGGGCATGCATGCTATAGGTTTGCCACCACAGGTTTATAACCTATTTATTTTTTAGAGTACAGTATTTATACCCAACTTTTCAGCCACAAAGGTTCTCAGAGCAGTTTACAGATTAATTTGACAGTTCCCTGCCCTCAGGTTTACAATCTAAAAGGACATGGCACAAAAGGGGAAGGAAGTGGCAGTGGGGAAGGGGATCAAGCCCAGCACATACTGACAGTTCTTCTCTCCCTCCAAGGCCAGGATGGTGGCAGGAGGGATGGAGGGATGGAGGGAGGGTTGTTTTAATATGATGTTTTTTAATTATCAATTACAATTTTATTGTTAAGTTTTAATCGATTCTTTTTGTGAGCTGCCTGGGACTCACTCTGTGAGAAAGGTGCCATATAAAAAAATAAAAAAAGATGCCTGCTACTAGCAGAGATTTATGGGAGCTGAACTCCAAAAATAACTTTTCCAAGAATCCAAGCTCTGGTTTTCATGTTGTGTTGCAGCTAATCCTGTACCCAAGCCTAAGCTTGTCTGACTCAAACTGTGTTGATCTCCGTTTTATCCTCCTGCCTCCATTGTCCGCCCTCTTCTTCTGTTGTTTCTCCTTGGCTGCATTTCTGAATGTAAACTCCTCAGGGCAGGGGCCTCTCCTTTGGTTCTCTGCACAAAGCTGTGTTACTGGATGGCACTCCACAAATACCTATAACAAAAACAAGAGTTTTAAGGGTGGGAATACAGTGTGTGTCCATGCATATGTGATCTTCTCACACCACAGCCCTACAGCCTTTCATAACAATGGGTGTTTCCTTAATGAAGCTATTAAAGCATTTAATAATGAAACTCTTTGGAGAATTATTGCTCTGCATCCAGCCAGGGTTATAGGCCCTTCTTCTTTAGAAGAACCACAGTGTGGTTCAGTTATTGCTGAAATTGCCAAATCCAGATGCTTTTAATAAAAGGGGAAAACATATGCTGTGATGTTTCCTTTGCACGAGAAGACCAAGGAAGCTGATCACGATGAAACCTGTTTTCTCTTGTGTTGGTCCTTCTGTTGCAAGGGAAACAGTGACGGTTGGTGCCGGCCTTGCGTGCCACTTGGTTCTTTTAGTCCTGTTTCTGCAAGAGAGCTGTGCTTGTATATAGCTTCTAGATGCTCAACACAGTCATTCTTTTCTTCATGAAATTTGTAGTGACGACAGCTCTGATGCAAGCTTGTGGTCTGTATTGAGCAATCTTTTTTTCCTGCCCTCCAAAGATTGAATTTGGCAACTCTGGCTTTTAAGTGGGTATTCCATTGTAATGGTTCCTCTTTCCAGGTTGGCATCAGAGTTCCAACCCTTGGGCTCCTATTTACCTTGCCCTTTGACCTTCAAAAACCCTTCCAGATTTTGGTAACAACTTATAATGGACACACAGATTTATTGGGTTCAGTGAGATGATGTTCTTTGCTGAAAATGGAAAGGAGACAAATTCCATGTGCTCTTTTTAAAAGCCCTGTATGCATTTTGTTCTATACGAAAGCAGGTCTTCTTTAGGGGCTTTCAGCAAAAATCACTGGGGTTGTTGACAACACACTCCAAAGGGTTGGATACTTTATGGTATCTGCTTCATCAGTTAAACAACCTCATTAAAAACTTCCAGTGAAGGCAAATCCATCATCTTTTGAGAGTTTGTTCCACTGTCAAAGAGCTCTTGCCATTGGGAAGTTTTTCTTAATGTTTAATTGAAAATCTCCTTTCATATGAATCCAATGGGTTGGCTCCTGCCTTCTGGAGAGAACAAGTTTGTTCCATCTTCCACTCCTCAGGTCTTTAGATATCTGAAGATGACTCCTTCAGTCTTCTCTTCTCCTTACTAAACAGATCTCCTTTGTTGTAATTTGAATCTGTTGGTGATGCCTTTCCTTAATGAAACCCTATTCCATAATTATCCCCAATTAAACAAAATCCATGCAGCTATTTTTTTTCCATATCCAGTCATCTTCTCAGTATCATTTTAATTTTAAATTGTAAGCATCCTAAAGACAGAGAACTGCCATATGAATATTGGAACTGTATTCCCAGGATATAAAAGTATCTACCAAGTATGACTTGGGTTTAGATGCCAAGCATTAGTTTTTCCAAGCTGACTGTAGGCTTTAGTTTCACTATGATAGTACAATAATAATATAAAATGCATTTATCAGCACAGCCATTTTCTGGTGAAATAGTTAAGGTTATGTAATTCATGCCTTATGTAAGCTAAGGAACACATGAGGGTTATTTTACTTGTGATTCATTTCATAGCTTTTGACAGATTTTTTTTGTTTGTTTTACTTTCACATTTTAAATACAGTTTTCCTCTTCTTATTCCTCACACCCAACAGTCATGCACAGAGAGAAAAGTTGTGTGTGTTTAACATGTGCATTTGTATTTGCTGATAAAAAAACAAAAAACATTGAAAGAGAGTGTGGACCGTTGGTGATGTCTATTTTCATTTATCAATCTAAAAAAATTATTGCAGAAATTAAGTAAGAATTACTAGTTTTGCAAAAAGAAAAAAGAAGCCTGTGTCATTTTAAAGACTTAAAGTCTTTGGGGATGAATGCCAGCAGCTTGAATTGAGTCTGGAGAGAAACCATTAGGTAGCATAGTTGTTTTGCAATAAGTATATTAGATCCATAAAAAAAAAATCTTCAGCCTAATAAGTAGACACCCTCATTCTGTTCTGTCCAAAGTCTCTGAGCCATCTTCAAAGGCATCCCAGCATAAGGGACATCATAGTAATCTAATCTTGAATTTGATTCCTGCTAGCACTGGGAAACATCCCAGCAATTTCACTTGCATTGACTTCAATTTATGGCAATCCCATGGATGAGACATCAAAGTCCCCCTACTCTCCACTGCTTTGCTTAGGTCTTCTAGATTCAGCCTGTGGCCTCCCTAATTGAGTCTATCCATCTGGCATGTGGTCTTCCTCTCTTTCTGTTGCCTTCTGCCTTTCCCAGCATCATTGTTTTTTCCAATGAGTCATGCTTTCTCATGAATCATAGAATCATAGAATCATAGAATCATAGAGTTGGAAGAGACCACAAGGGCCATCCAGTCCAACCCCCTGCCATGCAGGAACTCCAAGTCAAAGCATCCCTGACAGATGGCCATCCAGCCTCTGCTTAAAGACCCCTAAGGAAGGAGACTCCACTACACTCCGAGGGAGTGTGTTCCACTGTCGAACAGCCCTTACTGTCAGGAAGTTCCTCCTAATGTTGAGGTGGAATCTCTTTTCCTGCAGTTTGCATCCATTGTTCCGCGTTCTAGTCTCTGCAGCAGCAGAAAACAAGCTTGCTCCCTCCTCAATATGACATCCCTTCAAATATTTAAACAGGGCTATCATATCCCCTCTTAACCTTCTCTTCTCCAGGCTAAACATCCCCAGCTCCCTAAGGCGTTCTTCATAGGGCAAGGTTTCCAGACCCTTCACCATCTTAGTTGCCCCCCTTTGGACATGCTCCAGTTTCTCCACATCTTTTTTGAATTGTGGTGCCCAGAACTGGACACAGTATTCCAGGTGGGGCCTGACCAAAGCAGAATAGAGTGGCACTATAACTTCCCTTGATCTAGAAACTATACTTCTATTGATGCAGCCTGATGGATGAGACCAAAGTATGAAAACCTCAATTTAATCATCTTGGCTTCCAGGATCTGTTCAAGGACCTGTTTGTTTGTTTGTTTGTTTTGGGATGTCCATGGTATTGTGAGCACTATGCACCACATCTCGAATGAGTTGATTTCCTTTTTATTCTCTTTCTTCACTGTCTAGCTCTCATATCCATACATAGTGATTGAAATACTATGGCTTGGACGATTCTAACTTTAGTGCTCAGTTGTATCTTTGCTTTTTGGGATCTTGTCTAGTTCTTTCATGACTACCCTTCCCATTCCTAGTTGTCTTCTTATTTCTTGGCTGCAGTCTCCTATCTGATCAATGTTTGATCCAAGATACAGGAAATCTTTAACTATTTTGATTTCTTAATTATCTAGGATGAATTGATGTTGATCCTCTGTGGTTGTTTGTTTTCTTTATATTCAGCCACAAGCCTGCCTTTTTACCTTCGTCCTTCACCTTCCTTAATAATTGTTCCAAGTCCATGATGTCGTCTGCTAATAATATAGTGTCATCCACATATCATAGATAATTGATTGCTGATGTTTATTCTTCTACCTTCTTCTGAGTCTAAACTTGCTCTTCATATGATATTTTCTGCATGCATTTTGAACAAGTAGAGTGATAATATACAGCCTTGCCTGACCTCCTTGTCAATTTTTATTCTAATTATGGAATGATCTCCTCTCATGCAGGAGTGGGCAAAGTGGGGTTGTTCAGATGTAGAACTGCATCAGCCCTAGACAGCGTAGCCCGTGGTGAAGAATGCTGGGAGTTGCAGTCCAGTAACATCTGGAAGGCTACACTTTGGCCACTCCTCTTGTGATGGTTTTGTTTATATTAAAAGTAACTCTCATTGAAATAGTTCAAGATTTTGCATACCTTGGCTCAGTCATTAATCAGAATGAAGACTGCTGTCAAGAAATCTCTAGAAGACTAGAACTTGGAAGGGCAGCTATGAAAAAGCTAGATAACATCCTGAAGTGCAAAGATATATCATTGAATGCTAAAGTTAGGATTATCCATGCAATCATGTTTCCCACTTCTATGTATGGTTGTGAAAGCTGGATAGTGAAGAAAGCGGATAGGAAGAAAATCAACTCATTTGAGGTAATGGAGGAGAAGAATTCTGTGGATGCCAAAGATTGCCAAAAAGACCAATAAATGGGTCCTAGATTAAATTGAACTTGAACTCTCCCTAGAAGTCAAGATAACTAAACTGAGGCTGTCGTACTTAGGCCATATCATGAGAAGACATGACTCCCTAGAAAAGTCAATAATGCTGACAAAGGAGAAGGCAGTAGGAAAAGAGGAAGACCACATTCCGATGGATAGACTCCATCAAGGAAGCCATAACCTTTAATCTGCAAGGCCTGAGCAGGATGGTTGATGATAGGGTGATTTGGAGATCTCTCATTCATAAGGTTGCCATAAGTTGAAATCAATTTGACTGCAGCTAAGAATAGCAAAAAACTCTCACTGCCTGTAAAGTTGACTTGAGGTTGACCAGTATGGGTGTTGGCCAGTTCTACTTTTGACATTTTCAGGGCATTGATCTTTAAAACATTTTTAGTAATGACTGATTTGGCATGATGTGCCCAGGCAGGTTCAGACTACATCCTTGAACATGATACAACATCCTCTCTGTATTTTTTTTCAACAATTTTTCCACCCCTCCCAGATGTTCGGGGTGGAGGAATCCTGTTTTAAATATTTTCCATTTCAGAACACATTACCATTAAATTACCATACATTCTATGCAGTCTGTGGACGTTGTATTACATCTAGAAATTCAGCCTGGATGTTCTTAGAATCATAGAATCATAGAATCATAGAGTTGGAAGAGACCACAAGGGCCATCCAGTCCAACCCCCTGCCATGCAGGAACTCTCCATCAAAGCATCCCCGACAGATGGCCATCCAGCCTCTGCTTAAAGATCTCCAAGGAAGGAGACTCCACTCATGAGGGCTAAGGATGATAGGAGCTGCAGTCCAACACACATGAAGGGCAGCAAGTTGGGAAAGGCTGCCTACTCTATTCCTCAATCATGCCATGACCTGGAAACTTTCCTCCCCTGGCATACTGATGCCAGAGCAATGGAGTGCCAGCACAATTATAACAGCACATTGATCAGATCTACTTGCTTCAATGCCAAATTTTTCAAATGGGAGATGACTTCGGATAACACTGAATTCTGCAACTTGTATCACTTATGAAAAATCAGAGTGATAATTTAAGAGAGAATTTTTATAAGACGGTGTATAGATGGTATTTAACATTAGACAGATTATTGGAAATGTATAAAAATACTTCAAACAATGTTGGAAATGCAAATTGAAAATAGGGTCTTTTTCCCACATGTGTTGGACCTCTGATAAGGCACAGAAATATTGGATTCAAATTCATTCATTGTTAGAGGACAAAATTAATGATAGAAATGAAACCAGAGGCTGTCTTGTCTGGAATGTTGATTGATCAAGTTGAGAAGAAATATGAAAAGATACTGTAATATATGATAATAGCACCAACAATAACTTATGCCCAGAGATGGAAGAACACTGATATACCAAAACAAGAGGACTGGTTAATGAAGACAATTGAACTTGATGAAATGGATAAATTGACAAAGTTGATCATAGAAAAATCTCTTAATAATTTTAAGAAAACTGGGATTTTTGTTTATTATATACTTGTAGTCACATTCAGGATATGAATCAGTTTTAAGTTTTGTAAAATAAACAGAACTGGCATAGTCCAGATGCTGAAATGCATTATTATATATGAGGATGTAGAGTAATAGTGGTATATAACCATGGGGGGGGGGGGGGGAGTTAGTAGTGTACTTTTAGTTTTGTTTAATGGGTTAATTTTATTTGTTTAGTTATGGTTTGTTACTGTTTCCATTTTAAATATAGCTACAACATGTGTTCGTGACTCTGTTTATGTTTAATAAATAGGATTTTAAAAAAGAAAAATCAATCACATTTATATAATGTTACTTCCTTTGACTATTTTATTCTGCTTTTTGCTCATCAGCAGAAGGTAACCAGAGCACTGTTGCCATACTCTTTAATACTGAGAAATCTGAAACTGACACCTCACTTTGTTTATATGGTCTGTTATCAAGGCCAGATTAAAGTGGCTAGATCCATGGAACAGTTTCACAATTGTACATGGGTGGGCTATTTTAGGAGTGGTGGCATAGATATTAAATAAATGAATAATAAAGTACAAAGATAGCAGTACAAAAACCTTAATGCTTGAATCCATTTTCTAGCCTTGTGATTTTAGTGAGACTAACAGCCTTATCCAATACATTTTTATGCAGTTATTCAATTAACACACTAAAGATTGATGTTAACAGAAACATCAGGTGATTTAGGAACTGTCTTTGGAAGAAGGAGAAACTGTTATAACAGCCTTCTCCCAGTTTGGGGGAGCGGGGGAGGTCCATTGAGATGTCATGCTGAAGATGGACTGAGCTTGTTTTCGCTTGCTCCAGCGACTAGTACATGAACCACTGGATTCAATTTACAAGAGGAGACATTCAACCTAAACCTTAGGAAGAACTTTTTTTATTGTAAGAGCTATTTGACAGAGGAATGGACCGCCTTGGAGGTTGGTAGACACTCCATGTTTGGCAGTCTTTAAACAGATATTGGATGAGCATCTTTCAGCATTCAGCTTTTGTTGTGAATTCCTGCATGGCAGGGGATTGGATCAGACAGCTCTTGGGATCCATTCCAACCCCCCAATTCTGTGACAACAACTGAATTTATACTCTGCCTTTCTCCTGGGTGTGGGACTCAAGGCAGTTTACAATAATTTAAAACAAGATTCAGTTAAAGTCTTATTTTACATAGACTAAAAAAGAATTTAAGAATGCTGTTATTAAAACCACGGTTAAAAGCAAATGAAAGCAATTGAAAACACATTTAAAGTATAATTACTAATAAAAGATTTTTTTTTTATTTAAAGCGCATTACTTCATGACACTATTGCTATGTCATTTAAACCACAGAGGTTTGCCAAAATAAAAAAGATTGTCACCTATTAGCAGAAAGAGAAGAGCAGGGCCATACAAGCAGAGTGGGGCCATGCTGGTTAAAGCTTCTGGGGGAGATCAAGTCCATATTATCTGGAGGGACAGATCTTCCTCATCCATGCTGTTAGAAAAGGATTATCTCATCTCCACATTGTCCTCATATGCTCACCATCGTAGGGACCATGGTAAAGAAAGTGGATGCTCACCTTTTTTTTAGCAGCTGAAATAGCCCCACATATAATCATGATGAAGTGTACTACCCTATTTTGCTTTGGTCAAACCTCGCCTAGAATACTGTATCCAGTACTGGTCACCACCATTCAAGAAGTTGACAAGTTGGAGGGTGTTCAAAGGAGGGTGATCAAAATGAGGAAGGTTCTGGAAACCACTAAGCCCTATGAGGAGCAGCTTAAGGAGCTACTTATGTTTATCCTGGAGAAGAGAAGGTTAAAGGCGAACATGATAGCCAAGTTTAAATATTTGAAAGGGTGTCATATTGAGCTTGTTTTCTGCTGCTTCAGAGAACAGGACCAGGAGCAATGGATTCAAACTACAGGAAAAGAGATTCCACCTCAACATTAGGAAGAACCTTTTGATGGTATGAGCTGTTTGACAGTGGAACTCACTCCCTTGGAGAGTGGTGGAGTCTCCTTTTTTTAGAGGTTTTTAGACAGAGGCAGACAGGAGTGCTTTGATTGTGTATTCCTGCATGGCAAAAGGATTGGACTGGATGGCCCTTGTGGTCTCTTCCAATTCTATGATTTGAGGTCTCATCAAAGCATAGCATGGAAAGAAAACACACTGTGCCATTTCATTGCCTATCCCTGGCAATTGAAATTCATGGCACTTTCTGTTGCAAGGTGGAGCAGAATTGGTAGAATCATTAAAGGGAAGCATCTGTTGGCATCTGGACAATTGGGGATTCCTAACAACTGCCAAAAGTGTTTGTTGGTTCTGAGGTAACTGTGGTTTCTGTTTTGATTGAACTTGGTGGCCAAACTCATCACCTTTAAATTTCTGTTCTTTGCAGGAAGCCTTCAGTGAGTTTGCTCTGTTTTTCTATGACAAGTACGGAGGAGAAGTTATTGGGGTCCTCTGGAAACCTTCCGCCTTTGAGCCACAGCCTTTCAAGGTGAGACATCAGTCCCAGAACTTGGATCATACGTTGATTCCATTGTTGGTTGACAATTTCATATGACCAGCTCCGTGGAAAGGGCTACACAGGGAATAGTTCCTACCCAGAATTTTTAGAGCAGATATTAAATGGTAGGTCAAGAGGAGAATCTCCTGAGCTATAAGGGGATGGATCCTGTAGGAATGAGACCTTGGTTTGGGGAATTTACCATTAGCTCAGATAGAGGAGCAGTCTCTAGTCCTATGTTTACGAAGGTAGCCAAGGTAATAGGTCAACAGAGACAGATTTTATGAAAACTGACTACCGTTGATTATTCATACACACATAAGACGATCATATACTCACACAACCAACCAAGAACTCAAGAGTATAGTAAGACAGTGTTGGACAGAGTACAAGAGGCTTAGCTAACAGTAATATTCTCCTAGCCTCAGGTGGAGAGTTGTTTATCTTATTTCAAAGCAAAACCAGATCTACATATTAAAGATTGCAGGATCTATAGATACCGTATATACTCGACTATAAGTTAAGAAATTTATGCCCCAAAATGGACTCTAAAATCATGGGTAGACTTATTTACAGGGCAACAAGTTAATACTGCTTGAAAATTTCCTGAAATAAGTGCCCACCTTCCTCTGTAGCCAGGGATCGTTAAGGAGGTTCCCATTTCAGTCCCCAGTGTGCTCCTCTCTTCCTCTGTGTGTGTGAGTGTGTGTGTGTGAGAGAGTGAGATCCCTCCAGTCCTCAGTCCCCTCGCAGCCAGAGCTAAGAAGGAGCTGCTCGGGAAAGGGGAAGAGAGGGTATGCCCAGGCTTGGACCCCGTTTTGCCAGCCATCAGCCTGGAAATCCTGGGGGTGAGAGAAGAGAGAGAGGAAGGTCTGTCCCCCTTTTGCAAGCCATGAGTCTTGGTAATCCTGGGAGTTATGTGCAAAGAAAGAGAGAGAGAGGTTTCTGTCCCCTCTTTTGCAAGCCATGAGTCTTGGGATTGGGAATGCTTTTGGTAGGGAAAGAATGTGTGTGTGTGTGCGCGCGTGCGCACCAAGTTTGTTTCCCCTTTTACATGCTGAGACTATGACCCTTGGGACTTGGGAGAGGTCAAGATAGGGAGATGAATGGAGGGAAGTGGTGATTTGTTTCCTCCTTTAGATCTTTTGTAACATGCCCCAGTCTTGGATCCTAGACTTATCCATGGGTCATACCAAAATCCATGATTTTGGCCTCCAAAACTGCCCTCGATTTATACATGAGGTCAATTTATACATGAGTATATACAGTAGTCTCCCAGGTGAGAATGGTTTTCCAATGGCTCTGACCTGGCATAACATCCTGGGCCATAAATCTGTCCAAAGGTGTGAATGATTTCCCTGATGGCAACTCCTATCTTGGCCTCTTTGATCTATATTTCAATAGTATACGTGATGCGTTTGCTTTGCTTCCATGGAGGACTCCAACATCATCTCTCCCATCAGGCACTCTGCATAGATTCATGAGAGGAAAGCTATACACACTATGGATTTTATAGCTCCATTCCTCATAACAACCCCCCTTTGGATTCTTTGCAGGTGAGATGATGTCATGGGGCATAATGAACATGAACCCCCCAACATCACGAAGTCCTCCCAGTTGAAGGGCTGGCTGGAGCTTCTCTGCTTGTTCCTTCTCCACATGGGACAGCAAGCAAAGCGGACTCCTTTTATCACTGACCAGTGATTGGGGAAATAACAGCGGGTTTTTTCTTTCTGCAACCCTGGGAGAGGGAAAGCTTGGGAGAGCCTCTGTAGGTTCTCAATTCTCACTTTCAGCTCATGGCTGAGGCTTTTCCTAGTAAAGACTGCAAAAGGATCTTGTAGCATCTTAGAGATTAACTGTGCCAGTTGTAGCCTAAGCTTTTGTAGACTTGGTCTGATTCCTCAGATGTGTGGAGTGAACTTATACCCAGGAAGGACCTTTATAATCAGACTGTATAAATTTCGTTGGAAATGGAAAATGTGGGCATGACAAACTCAGTTTTAACTATGGTCTTTGAGGGATAAAGATGTTGCCTGAGGCCAGGGTGGGTGGGTGGCCATATGAATGGTTGAAGGAGTTTGGGAATGTGGTGTGTGTCGGCTGGGAGCCAGAAAGGAGATGTGATAAACAACTCTTTCAACCCCTGACCTTTCGCCAGGGCTCGAACAGCAAGTCTCCTCTTGTCTGGCTGCCATCTCTCAGTGGATGCGGCATCGGCGCTTGAAGCTCAACATGTCTAAGACAGAGCTTCTCATCTTCCCACCTAAGCCCACCCTTCAATACTCCTTTTCTGTTTCTGTTGACGGCATTTCCATTCAGCCGGTTCAGCAAGCCCGCAGTCTTGGCTTCATTTTTGATTCCTCGCTGTCATTTACTCCCCAGATTCAGGCCACCGCCAAGACCTGTAGATTCTTTCTTTACAACATTGCTAAAATCCGTCCTTTCCTCTCGGCCTCCACCGCCAAGACTCTGGTCCATGCCCTAGTGGTATCACGACTAGATTATTGTAACCTCCTTCTGACAGGGCTTCCTCTCTCTCATCTCCATCCTTTAATCTCTGTCCAGAACTCAGCTGCACGTATTATCACATCTGCTCGCCGCTTTGACCATGTTTCTCCTCTTTTATCCTCCCTTCACTGGCTCCCCTTCCCCTTCCGCATCCAGTACAAGCTTTTGTTGTTGACTTTCAAAGCCCTCCACGGACTGGCCCCTCCTTACTTGTCTGAACTTCTTTCTCCTCACACTCCTTCTCGTACCCTCCGTTCTGGTAGTCTAGGTCTCCTGTCCCAGCCGAGGATTTCCACTGCCCCATCCCGGATTCGTCCCTTCTCACTTGCTGCCCCTCACTCCTGGAACCTTCTTCCCCCACATGCACGCCTCATCACTTCCCTAACCAGGTTCAAAACTGAGTTAAAGACTATATTATTTAGGGAAGCTTTCCCAGGACTGTGCCATCCGCCCCAGGATGCCTCCTTTTAACTTTGTATTAAGAAGCCATGCCCTCCCTCCTGTTCATCTGCCTTGGTCCTGACCCCAGAGGGAGAGAAGAACCACTGGACCTCACCCCCTTTCCCATCACCTTCCCCTCTTCCTTTTGTGTTGTCTCTTTTAGACTGTAAGCCTGAGGGCAGGGATCCGTCTAATTTAAGATTGTATGTACAGCACTGTGTAAATTTACAGCGCTATATAAATAAAGGATAATAATAATAATAATAATAATAATAATAATAATAATAATAATGATAGATTGGACAAGATATACTCGTATATAGTGTGCCAGGAAGCCATTGACTCTATCCACTCCCTGTTGATGGACTGGAGTTTGTGAATAAATTCCAATTCATCTGTTTCTCTTTCCAGACTTGCTTTGTAGTGTTTGATTGTTTGTTCAAGGATTATTGTCCTGAGATCAGTAAGGACTGTAAGTTTAGGCATGTATGCTAAGTGTGAACTGTGGGCATTGCATTTGACAGACAGTTGGAAACCTTCACTGGCAGAATGTAGTCTTGAGATTAGTTAAACCTGGTATAAATGCCAGAGCCTGGACAGTGTGTGTGTGTATGTGTGGTCAGTACAGCAAGGCCTTCATTTTGCTCCACTTGAGGCTGCAGGATCTTCACTCTCCTTACATTCAAGGTTCTGAATTGGAAAACCTAGAGCAGAGGTGGGAGTCTTGCAGCTTTCTGGAGATTTTGTTGATCTGCATCTCCCTGCATCCTTTGGCTGATATAGACAATGGTGAGGAATGCTGAGAGCTGCCATCTGATAAGATCTAGAGGGATGCATGATTCCTGGCGTCTGAACTGGTCTGGCCTTGGATGGGGAGGCTTAATCAGCAGAAGCAGCTTCTAGAGAGAAGGCAACTGGCTGGTAGGCAGTGGAAGGGGTGCTTTTTTGAGGACTTAGAGCAAGAAGTGCATAGACTGCTTTTGTGGCCAAGGAGGGAGTAGGTGGGAAAGTGAGATGGGAAGCAAATACAGGAGGGAGATTATGGAGGAGAAAGATCACAGACAGAAGCCTGAAGGAGCTAGGAAGGAGTGGCAGCAAGCCACAGGTAGGATGTGGAGAGTCAGGAATTGTGCAAGTTGCTGGAAGGAGAGGTGATTTTAGTAGAAGGTGGGGTGAGAAGGGTGGAGGACTTCTGGGTCTGGCTGCCGACCAACAACTTATAAAAACAACAACAGAAAATGGCCAATTTACGTAGCTTCTGCTTTGGATCTCTGCCCAGTGGCATTGATAAAACCAGTTTCATGAGTAAGAGGGTGTAGGAATTTGCCAGCTTTGTATGCTCCGCTGATTATGGAACAAAGCCTCTGGCACTAGGGGTGGAAAGGTTTCCATCCCATCCCTCACTGGATAACTCACAGTTTAGTCTATTTCTGATTTGCAGTTTCTGGAATTTTAGCCATCATCATCATCATCATCATCATCACCATCATCATCATCATCATCACTATCCTTTATTTATATAGCACTGTAAATTTACACAGTGCTGTACATGCAATCTTTTAATTAGACGTGCAGCCATTTTGTGGGTTATTGGTTGGGAGGATAGTTTAAATGGCAAACTGCTGTTCCAAGAGCAGTGATTTATTGTCTGGGGGCATTTCAATCACCTAAGAGGGCACAAAAAGTTGAATCGGGAACAGAAGGCCTCACCTTCCACATGCATGCTGTAGCCAAAATCTTATTAACAGAGTAAGCCAAGAGTAAACCAAGCTCCCTTCCCCTTTATTTTACAAAGCAAGTTCCTAATCCTCATGAGGGCGAGCAGGACCTTTTGTTTCATTTTTTTCTATGTACTGTTTTGTATGTATCTTGCATATCAGATCAGGTGCTGTGGGCAAAGAGAAGATCCACAAAAAGTTGTCATGGTTGTTAATTCATTTTTACCCCACCTTTCCCCCAAAACTGGGACTCCAGGTGGTTTACAAAAATGAAAAAAAAAAAAAAAAAGGTTCAGATTCCTTACAAAGAGACATAGCAGAAGTCACTGTTAAAATGCAATTTAACTATTGATAGAATTAAAACTATTTAAAACAAAACCCATGAAAGACAAAAGTTAAATTCAATCAAACTGGACACTATTATCACAGTAATAAATAAATATCAACCTAGTTTAAGAATCCAGTTAGAAACAGATGTCTTCACACACTTCCTAAAAGCAGTGGGAGTGCATCTTTCAGTGTTTGTAGTTCTGGCAACCATTATATGTCAATAGCTTGCGAGTCTCTTCTAGTACTAATGTTGCCTTGTATCAGGCAACAGGGTATTTCACAGCTAGGGACCACAATAAGACAAAACCCTCTTCAGCCTGCCCATCAGGTGGAGTTCCACAGGCCATGATATTTAAAGAGGCCTCTCTTCAAGACTTTCATGTTCAGAAAGGTGCATATTGAGATAGGCAGTTCCTTAGATACCTGTGCTTCAGTTCAACCATGGTTTACACCAACCCACGTTGAGCCAAAATTCTCCGGTTATTTGCTCATCTGTTTCTCTTTTCACAGGCATCGAACATGAGAGGAAGGATGATGTCGTCACTCAGCAAGGATCCTTTGACTGTTCCCAACGTGGAAGCCATATTGGAAGACTTTGGGATCTTGGGAGAAGGATTGGTCAAATCAGTTGAGGCTCGCACAGAGAAATGGTCAATTTAGAGCCTTCTGGGACTCTGCTGCTGCATGTCCAGCGCTCTGCTCTGCTCTGCTCACTCAGACTGTGTTCTCACCCGTGACTTTTCCATTTAAAATTATCTTATGAGAGAGATATTTTTACGACACAGAAATCTCTCTCCATCCTGTTTCCTCCTGTAAACCCTTCCCATTTAGATACAACCTTGACATATTCAGTAAAGGACTCATTGTTACTGTAGAAGAAGACCTATTAAATATTTTTTGCCTTTTTAGGCCAAAGAAATAATGGTAAAGTTGTTATTTATTTATCAAATGAAATTCTAATTATATTATATCCTCTCCAAGAGCAATCCAAGCTCTTGATTCCCACACAGAATATTCACTGTTACAGTGCCTGCCCTCCCAACCATTCAATGGTTTGAGGAAAACAAGATTAGTCAGGAGGAATGGGGTGGGGAGAACAAAGGTGTGTTGGAGAAGAGGTGTCAGTTTTAAGAAGCAGGAAACCAGAGTTGGCTTAAATCATATTTTGGTTTCCAAGGTGTCTTCCATTCTACTGCATGAATGGAAAGAGACCACAACTGCAAAGTCTCCCAGTGCTTGTAATGGCTCTTGCTGCCACTACAGGTATCAGTAGTGTGTGAGTTAAGGCACTTTTGTTTCCTTGCCTTGGGACTGAGACTGAGGTTTTGTTTTTGTTTTTGTGTGTGTTTTTTTCCTTTTCCAAAGACTAAAATGTTTTATTCATGGTGATTGTGGGGGATTGGATGAGTATCTAATCAATACAGTACCCTTAATGAAGGAATGAGGGCTGCCATATTTCAGACAACTCAGGTGGGGAGTTATTGGTGCTTTTTCTTCTTGTTTTGTGTCTTCAAGTGTATGCCACATTGAGAAAGGAGAAAGCTTGTTTTCTGCTGCTCCAGAGAACAGGACCCGGAACAATGGATACAAGCTCCAGGAAAAGATATTCCACCTCAACATTAGGAGGAACTTCTATGATTCTATCCTGACAGTGGAACACACTCCCTTGGAGTGTAGTGGAGTCTCCTTCCTTAGAAGTCTTTAAGCAGAGGCTGGATGGCCATCTGTCGGGTATGCTTTGACTGGGAGTTCCTGCATGGCAGGGAGTTGGACTGGATGGCCCTTGTGGTCTCTTCCAACTCTGTGGTTCTATGATTCTAAGTGAATTCTGACTTATGGCTACCATATCCTCAGATTTTCTTGGCAAGATTTATCTTGAGGAAGGCCCAATACTCAATGTGATATCATGCTGGCTCTCTCTTTTTTGCTGGAGGAAGGTTTTATACCTTATACAGTAGACTCTAGATAGATAAGATCACACCATACATTGTTCTTTCCCAATATAGGAAACGGGCAAGCAGTAGCTTGGCTAAGTATACACTATGTGCAAACAGGAGTTGTTAAATACTTCCAAATATAACCTTTTAGTAACTCATAAAGTTTGGTTTTAATCCAGCAGGAGTGGGAAAGAGCTTCCGTGTGGGAAGCAAAGCTATCTTTGGGATGTCTTGGAGTTTTGGAGGTGGCAGTTTGACACCACTTTAACTGCCATGGATCAATGTTATAGAATCCTGGGATTTGTAGCTTTGTGAGATATATAGCCTTCTCTGCCAGAGAACTCTGATGCTGCAACAAACTACAAATCACAGAACTCCACAGCATTGAGCCACCACAGTTAAAGTGGTGTCAAAATGCATGATTTCTGCAGTGCAGATTAGACCTCTGTTAGTGAGTTGCAAAACTGTGTATCAGGACAATGGCAGGAGTACTTTCATCTGGCCCTTCTGATGCGCATTGAGCTATTGTGATGTACGTTGGGCACTTCCAGTTTTGTGCTCCGGCATTTCCTAGTTGGTGTCCAGATGCACATTGGAAGAGCCACAATGAACATCAGCGCCTGTTGCCTATCAGGGTCATGGCACATCAGGCACTTCATTGGCCAACACTGCACAACAGATGTTTATATGTTGCAACATTATGGCAGCCCTTTGGCGAATATGGACATGGCAAAATTCCTCTGTTTCCTGCCCACATCAAACCACAAGTCCCCTGACAAATTCCAGTCTATATCTCTCCTTTACTGAGATATGTGTTCTGCCTGGCTACCTAACAAGAGGAAACTGAGCCAATGGGTGCAAGTTATACATGGCAACAAAAAGTTAAAGGCATGTTGGTGGACAAGACAGAAAGTGACTCGGAGAAAAAAGTTCTTGGCCTTTGCAGGGTTGGTTGCAGGAACGCTAAACATTGCTGGCATGCATGCTTTTCCTTGGAGGAGGAAAGTGAGGAGCATGGGAACTTCTGTCCATTGTCAAGAGAAGGACAGACAGACACACATATATCCAGATGAGGGATGGGAATATTGTAGCCCTTCAGATATGGGACTGCAGTGCCAGTAGTGATGAGTGATGGGATTTACAGTCCATTATCAACAGACAATCTAGACAAAGGGTGGAATAATGTAGCCCTCCAGATATGTAATGTCTATAATAACCATCAATCTGAGTCAACATAGCCAAAAGTGAGGAGTGATGGGGGCTGTAATCTAATATCAAGACAGACACCCCCTCCCCCTCCAGATGGGGTGTCACTTTACCCCCCTTTCTTTTAAGGCTTAAAACTTTAGATTAAAATGTGCATTCATTAATTTTCTATTTCCTATTATTATTCCTGTAACATTTCCTTCCCTCCCTCCCTCCCTCCCTCCCTCCCTAAAGCAAATCATGGATTAAAAAGCAAATAAAGACTTTAAAAGCAAGGCTACCATTTTTGTAGAGTGAAAAGGCAAACAGAGCACTACTGCAATTTCAGGAAGCTATTTTTATTACAGTACCTCTTGCTATCTTGTTGCAGTTTACAATGCTAATTCCAGATTAATCTTTACCCCTTCTGCAATAAGAAGGCAAGCAGAGAATGTTTACTCCTAACCTTATATGACCTTATTAGAAAGGGAAATGTCTCATCATACTTGGTAAGAGTGTCTCTCTATTTAAAAACCTCCAAAAATGGAGAATCCACCACCCTCTGTGACAATCTATGCTACTGTTGGGCAGCTCTTACATTAAAAAAAAATTAAAAATCTTCCTAATGTTTAGGTAGAATCTTATTTCTTGTAATCTGAATCCATTGGTTCATGTTCTAGTCTCTGGAGCAGCAGAAAACAAGTTCACTCCCTCATCTACATGACATCCTTTCTGATATTTAAAGATGGCCATCATGCTGCCTCTCAGTCTTCTCTTCTCCAAAGATACTCAGCTCCCTAAGTCGTTCTTCATAAGGCTTGGGCTGCATCTGCACTTCAGAAATAATACAGTTTGACAACACTTGAACAGCCATGGCTCGTTGCTATGGAATTCTGGGATTTGTAATTTTGTGAGTGATATTTAGTTTTCTCTGTGAGAGAGACCTAGTGCCACAACAAACTACAAATCCAAGAATACAATAGTATTGGGCTGTGCCAGTTAAAGTATTATCAAACTGCATTATTTTTGCAGTGTATATGCCACCATGGTTTCTAGACCCGTGATCATCTTGGTCATCTTTCTTTGGATGTATTCCAGCTAGGTGGGTAACCATCTGCCTGAAACATAAAATTCAGCAATAATGCAATTTCTGAGAGTTGCAGTCCAAATCTTTGGTGGACACATGGGGAAAGAGAGTTCCTTTAAAGCAGTGGTTCCCAACATTTTCTATGCCCCACTCCTCTAGGAAATGTTTGATTATTGTTCACCCTAAAAAAGTAATTTCACATTTGAAGATGAAGAAATCTAATTTCTAAGAGTGATAACTTGTGACTTGTCCAAGGACACAAGCCATGCTTTGTCACATCCCCTGAAATGCCATCTCCCAACCCAGGTTAGAAACCCCTGCTTTAGACAGTCTCACATTCTATATACAAATATATTTGTTGTTGCTATGAACCTTCAAGTTGTTTCTGACTTAAGGTGACCCTCAGGAGAACCTATAATGATGGATGCAAACCATTCTAACAGAATTTGCAAACTTTGGGCAGTTGTCTCTCCCAGCCCACGTGGGAATGCAAGTGTTAAATCTGATTGTGAAGAAACAAACACCTCTACTTCCTCCAACACAGTCCTGAGTTGTGCACCTTTGGATCTTTTGAAATGGAGAAAGCATGGAGCATATGAACGATCTGCAATGTTTGCAGTCTACATTAACTTCATTGGCACCAGAAAATAAGGTATCCTTTATTTAAACAGGGCAGTGTAGTGGTAGCCTGAGCTGCTGTTGTAAAGATTTCTGGTTGAAGTCAACATGTCAAAGATAACAAAAGACCAGATTAATATCTTTGAAGGGCTGGCTAACAGGTCACAAGTAGAGTCTGGAGCTGAAAACCTGAGAGGAACAGCTAACAACAGAAGCTTTCTTTAGCCTAGTTCTCAGCTTGGACTACGATACTGCAGACTGCAGGGGCCGCCACATATAACTCCATACAAAACATGGCCAAGATTTTAAACTGACGAGTTCATGCATAGAATTAAATAGCAGTGGAGTAACACTGTTAGAAAATTCCCCTTGTTGGAGAATTGTGACATTGCACAACCAAATGTACATCATGCCTCAATGTGCATTAGTGCACAATGGCACCACATGCATAACTCCTCTTCTGCAAACTGGAACTGAATGCAGCTGTTCAGGGAGAAATCTCAAACTGCTTCTAGAATGTAATTTATGTCTGCATATGGAAACTTGATGCCTGCTTTGGAGAGACCTCATTCATAAAATTTCCATAAGCCAAAGCCAATTTGGCAGCAAATGACAAAAAGAATGTGACGCTGAAGGCTTTCATGGCCGGTATACATAGTTTTTTGTGGTTTTCAAGGCTATGTGGCCATGTTCTAGAAGAGTTTCTTCCTGATGTTTCGCCAGCAAGAAACTCTTCTAGAAAGTGGCCACAAAGCCCGGAAAACCCACAAAAAACTACACCATCAAGAATGTCACCAGCAGGATGCCAACTCACTTTCAGAAAACCTGTGGCTGGAATTCGGTACGGAATTTACATCTTTGAGAGAATCTCATCCCATAGACTTAAGGGTATGAGGGGGAGAATTGAGTGGTTTTGCAACAGTTGTGTTCACCTAGGGGCTTCCATGATGTTACAATGTGTGGGTGTCTGGTGCACAACGATCGGTAGTGGAATGACCTATGTGCCATGGTCCTGATGTGCATTGGACATGATGTGCATCTGGGGATTGGCTAGGAAGTGCTGGAGTGCAACAGGAACCCCCAGTGTGCATCAGAAGTGTCCAATGGACACCACAAGTGCCCAATGTGCATCAGAAGTGCCTGATGCTCACCAGGAGCCCCTGATGTGCACCACAGGTACCAGGTGTGCATTTGAACATGCTTGCCAGTGCCCAGATGCTCATCTTCATAATTCACTAACAAGGTTTTGCTGCATTTTTGCAACATAGCTACAAATTCATGAAGTTATGAAACGTAGATCATTATGCAGAATCCCGTCCCATGCATGTAGAAAAATAGCACCTTAAGAAGAAAGAGTCCAGCCCAATCTCCCCCTGATGATACAAGGCAGTCTTCTCTGATCTCATCTTCTTTAAATTCTTTTTTATTGGGGGTGCGTGGGTGAGTGGCTTTACAGCTTCCACACGTTGGCTGCAGGTTGGCGGAAGTTGACGTCAAAACCTTCTGGAGATACCAGCAGCCTGGGAAGGCTCATCCTAGATCTTGAGGTGCTACCTTTCTCCCATTTGATGCAACCTCTATCAGAAGGCTCCTGGAAGGAGTCATTGCTCTCTCTCTCTCTCACCCAGTTTTCACCCCCAGCTGAATTCTTTGCTGGAGGCATTTGCAAATTTATCCCTATGGACTCCACCCTCTATATACGCATATGACATACTCCACCCAACTCTCAAGCCTTCTAATTAAGATCATAATGTTAACTCGTTTTTGTCCTGGTTGGGATTTCCCCCACCCAAACACACTCCACAGCATGGGCTTACATAAATTCAGACTTACTCAAGACTTGGTTCTCCACGACTCTAAATTCCTTTTTCGCTTGTTGGGAGAATTACCAAAGCTTGGAGTAAGGGGAGACTTTGGTGGACTGCAACTCCCAGAGGCTCCTGGCCAACACAGCCAACACTCAGCTCCCCACATGGAATCCTAGTCCAAAAATCACTTTTTCAGCTATTGATGATAGAAACAATCTGCCATTTCATTTGCCAGGTCAAAGCAAGCAGGGACTTGGGCACTGCTGCAATGTTTTGATGGCATAACATACCAACCATGGTGTAGGAGAGCCAGGATTTCAGAGTGAAACTTTCTGGACTTTTATTTATTGACAAGAATGATATTATCACCTGGCAATCCCTTCAAGCTTTCCTTAACAATGTACAATTGGCTAAAATCCTCACTGCAGTTGGATTTTCCCAGCAAAAGTGAACAATGATAGATGCCTAGAGCTGGAAGTCACCATAAAGACAATCTTGTCTATCGCTCTGCCATGCAGAAATACAGACCTAAATTGCCCCTGAGAGTTAGACAAGCAAGATCTGCTTTAAAATCTTCTGAGGTAGTCCGTTCCACTGTTCAACAGTTCTTATCCTAAGAATATTTTCTTAAGAACATCTTTCTCATAATCTATTTGTTTTGGCACTATCCTCTGGAGCAGAAGGAAACAAGTTAACACCATCTTCCAATAAACATCTCTATATATTTAAAGGTATCTGTCTCAGAGAGCCAGTGTGGTGTAATGGTTTGAGTGTTGGACTATGAATGGAGACCAAGATTCGAACTACCACTTGGCCATGGAAACCCACTGGGTGGCTTTGAGCAGGTCACATTTTCTCAGCCTCAAAGAAAGGCAAAGGCAAAGAGAAATTCCCTCTGAAAAAATCTGGTCAAGAAGACCCCATGATAAGACTTAGGGTTCCCATAAGTCAGAAACCACTTGAAGGCACACAAGAACAACAACAACAACAACCCATATCACTTCTCAGTCAATTTTCCCATCTGCACATTAAAGATAACCAACGTCCTCAAACATTTCTTATAAGGCTTGGTTTCCAGACCTTTGAGCATCTTTACTGCCTTCCTCTGCGTACATTCCAGCTTAGGATAATAGAATTGTAGAATCATAGAACCAGAAGAGACCACAAGGTCCACCTAGTCCAACTCCCCACCACACAGCAGGAATACATAATAACAGCACTCCTAAAATCTGTCCATCCAACCTCTGTTTAAAGACCTCCAAAGTTGGAGAGTCCACCACCTTCTGAGACAGTCTATTCCATGTTGAACATACAGTAAAAAAGTTTTTCCTAATGTTTAGATGGAATTTCTTTTCTTGTCAATACCCTTCAGAAGGATCTATCCAAATCCCTTCAAATTTTGAATGGAAAGAAATTGAGGTTTAAAAGAAAGCAAAATTGTTGGATTTTCTTAAAGGAATGGCATTCCCACTCATAATGTATGAATGTGGGAGCTGGACAGTGAAGAGAACGGATAGAAAGAAAATCAATTCATTTGCGATGTGGTGCTGGAAAATTGTGCTGAGGATACCATGGACAGCCAAAAAGACAAACAAATGGGTTCTAGAAGAGATTAATTCAAAACTCTCCCTGGAAGCCAAGATGATAAAATTGACGCGGTCATACTTTAGCCACATCATGAGAAGACACAATTCACTAGAAAAGACAATGATGCCAGGAAATGCAGCACCTGTATCAGAAAGGCAGTAGAACGAGTGGAAGACTTTACGCCAGATGGCTAGACTCAGTCAAGGAGACCACGGGTCTGACCCTGCAGGAGCTGAGCAAAGAGGTTTCGAATAAGGACACTTGGAGATGTCTCATTCACAGGGTCTCCATGAATCACAGTTGACTTGAAGACAGTTAAAAACAACAACTCTGCATCTTTGTATAGTTGGAGCATCAATGTATAAGATCAGATCCAGACTCTAACCTAATCTGGTATTTTTAGGAGGAAAGTCAGCGACTATCAGTGGTGTGTAATCCAAGATACAGCTTCTGCCCTCCTGTCTAATACTGGACTGAAGGATCTACTCTTTCCCACAAACCATTGGGCAGCAGACAAAAACTGTATTAGACACGAATGTGTATGTAGTGTCCTTTGCCCTGAATTCTACTGGATAATCCCCCTAAATCTGTTGTTGAATGTTGAGTCAACACATACCTAAATCTCATTGAATCAACAGGTCTACTTTAGTTGGGAATAACTGCAGATGGGAATAACTACTTGGTTCTAGACTGGAAACAATAGCACAGTTACATCCTGGCTGAATCAGTTTAAGAGGAATTGCTCAATTTTTGATGACATTCTTCTGTGTCAACTGCAGTGGGAATGTTTTACAACCAAAAGACTTACAAATGAATCTTCATAAAACCTATCCTGTTATTATCCCTGCTTGTGTAGGAGAGGATGAGCAGCCACAGATTTTTTTTTTTTTTTTAGCGGGCGGAAGCACAGCGGATGTGCCCAATGGAGAGGAAGAGATGGGCGGGGGGAATAATCTAGTAAATGGTAGGAATGGCTGGGATTGAAAGAGAACTCAAGGAAGGGGTGATGTTTGGTTGGAACAATTCACCTTGCAGGAGAAGATGTTGGGCATGGATTATGGATTCCTAGGAACAGAGTGATTTCAAACAACAACTTTCTAAGGATGAGTTGGTTCATGCTTGTTGGTTTGGGCATGTAACCAAGTCATGACGCACAAGCAAAAATGAGCCATCATTCATCCAGGGTGAGACAGAACTTTCACAGCAATGTCAAATTTATCCAAGAAAGTGGTTTGTGCCATCAGACTGAGCTATACTATGCTGAGTAAGTTGCTTGACCAGGGAGGGTCCCTCCTTGAAACAGCAGCCCATGCCGGGAGCAGAACTGTTTCTCCACCAAGTGATTTTAATAGGGAATTTCCTTTCCCACAACCAAACTTTACTCCATGATTCCAAATAGGATGCAGCTACTCCGAGAAATGCACTGTATATACTTGACTATAAGTATATCTATAGTCGAGGGCAGATTATGGGGTCAACATTATGGATTTTCATATGACCCATGGATAATTTGAGGGTAAAACTAAGAGGCATGTAACAAAGGATTTAAAGGATGACGCAAAAGAAAACAATACCAAAAAACTTAGGCTAGATGGATGAAGGAGGGGGGAATGGGTCAGTGTTTCCAGGGGATGGTTCCTATTTCTCATCTATATAAGAGTTAAAGTACAGTACTTACATTGACCCATAGATACGTTAACTCAGTTTTCTGGGGGTTACTTTTTTGACTAAAATTTCTAGATGTACACATGGGTATATACAGTTGGCTCTCCTTATCCATGGATTTTTTTTATCCATGGATTTGAGCATACACAAAAAAGTATACATTCAAAATAGCAAACTTTGATTTTCCATTTTATATATGGGACACAATTTTCTTGTGCCATTATATTTAATGGGACTTGAGCATCCACAGATTTTGTTATCCATGGGGGATCCTGGAACCAAACCCCAGCGGATTACAAGGTCCCACTGAACAATAGTTCAGGGGGTGACAGCTGTAATGGCTAGAAGGATCCATAACAGACGATGATGATGGTGATGATATTTATCCAGATCTCCCCCTAGATCTAGGGAGGGAACAACAACAAATTAACAAATGCATGATATTAACTAAAAACACAACAGCTGTTAAAAACACACATCAGTTTAAAAGGACAAATAAGATACATATTAAAACAATCCACATTTAAAATTCATTATTTAAATCAGTGAACCAAACTTTGGTTTTCCAAGCAGCTGCCATGACAATGCTATGCCTATTCATCTGCCCATAGGTAAGCCAAGGCAGGCATATGATCCATTGTTTCCTATTGCCATGCCCTGTCTGCAGGATCCTGGCATGTCTTCTGAGTCTGAAGGCTTAGATGGAGAGTCTGGGAGCCCAAAGGACATGCCGTGGCTGCAGACACAACTCCAGCATGACTTCGGCAATCCATACTGGAACAGAAGTCCCAGCAGCCACAACTCCCAGATGAAGAGACAGACTTACCACCCTCATGGTGAGATACCAGGACAGAGAAAAATGTTGGTGCTCTGAGTGTTTAAATAAGAAGCACAGTGCAAACAGGGATCACCTGTGAGACCCAGATGATCTATAAATAACCCAGCACCTCTCTCAGTCCAGTATGGCTGACAATCATCCTTTTCCTTGGAAAAAAGCCATGCTGGTACCTTGTTCTTTGATTGATTCCCTGTCACCTTAAATCTTGCCTGGACTCTTACTATGGGTTATCCTTTGGACTAAATCATTTCTCGTGGATGTCCCAGATTGGGCTAGACTGTCTCTGCTTTTCTACTGACACCTTGGTGAGCTTGGACCCTCTTTCCGTCCCCTTGCTTAAAATCTTTGCAAGATGCTGAGGTTTTATGCTGGGAGTCTGGCTAGCTTCCCAAGGGCCAAACAAAGCACCCATTTCAAAGGGGATTCTCAGTTTAAAGACTGTTCTTTAAACACCATCCCCAGTTGCTTTCTTGAACTCATAAGGGTGAGAAATTTTAGAGTGAGGGAGAAACAAAAGGAAATACTGTATCATGACCACGGTTGTCTGGACAGAGCTGAGATTCTGGTACTGGCAAGTCAAGATTCATGTCTTGACAAATACAGCTTTTAATTTGCTGTGTCTAAAAGCATATATTATGATACAAACTATTGTCAGAATTTATTGCCAGGTGACACACAAATTCCCATAAGACTGCCCTGACGTTTTTCAAGATAATTAGGGTGAGAAACATGGGACTTGAGTATAATTCAGAGGTAGGAATCATGTGGCCTTCCAGATGTTGTTGGATTGCAACTCCCAGTATTCCCCAACTTTGGCTCTGCTGTTCAGAGTTAGGGCTGATGGGAGTCTCAGTCCATCATCATCTTGAAAGAAACATATTTTCCTAGTATTATCCAGACTTCTCCTGTTTGTCTGTTTAATCTTCTGTTAATTCTGTTATTGCAGGTTCATCAGGATTTCTTTCTTCTCCCATCGTGGGGCCAAGATGCTTGCAAGATTCCGGGAGCTGTAGTCCAAAAAGTGAACATTCCCAAGCTCTGAGCAAGATTTTGGATGAGATGGTCCCCTTCTCTGATCTAGCAGTGCCCTTCTTGGTTGATGGCATGGTTTCTGACCTTGACATCTCAGCTTTCTATGAACATATCCTTGTGAGATCAGACGTTTTTGTGACAAGGAATTAATGCATCTGGGAGGATATGCTTTGCGAGGTCAACACAGGAGGGTGGGACTGGGGCAAGAGGCAGACAGAAGGAAGCAGGAGCTGTGTCAGTGAGGAGCATGGACAGAAGAATTCTGAGATCCTGTTAATGTTAAAGATTAACTACAATAACTGTTAATAAAGAAGACATTTTACGAGACTCTGGAATCTCTTTAACATGGAATAACAAAATAAGGGCAGGAGAAGGTTGTTGGAGCCAAGAGTACTGCAGGCTACTGCATTACCAGGCCTACAATGGTTGCCAAGTCCTGGTCTTTTGTTATGGAGAAGGGCTGATTGATCTCAGTAGCTGGCCTTGTAAATGGCTAGAAAATAACTGGAAAGGGAGCACCGCTCCCATGCATCCACCTGGCCATAGGATGATGTGATCTAGGTGCCTGTCTGGGTTCAGTGAGACTAAGGCTCCTGCCACACTGCAGAATTAATTTAACTGTCATGGCTCCATCCTATGGAATCCTGGTATTTGCAGCTTATGTATGTATTTACTTACTTTACTTATATGCCAAATTTCTTCCAGGCTGGGACCCAAGGTGGTTTGTTGTGGCACCAGAGCTCTCTGACAGAGAAGGTTAAATATCTTACAAAACTACCAGTCCCAGAATTCCATAGCATTGAGCCATGGCAATTAAAGTGGTGTCAAAGTGCATTAATTCTGCAGTGCAGCCTAAGAGCATATCTATACTACACAGTTATAGCAGTTTGATTACACTTTAACAGTCATAACTAGAATTCCTTATTAGACAGCATTAACTACCAACTGTCCCAAACTGGCAGGGACAGTCCTGAATATTCCTGCTTTCAAAATGTCTTAGTTTCTCTCTCTTCCTCCTACTTTCCCTTTTTACCTTCAACTTACCTTATATACTTGTCTATGTCTAAAAATTTATGCCCAAAATTGGCCACAAAATCCCAGGTTGACTTATTTATGGGTCACTATAGAAATGTGATAGTAGCTCTTTCAGATTTCCCCATGCCATGCGGAGAAGAGTTTAGCAAGAAAGAGCCAAGCAGAAAGAATCCTGGGTGACTGATTGATATTGCTGTTTGTTTAAGAGTCTCCCAAAATGAAATCTGGAATGATGAAGAAAAGCCTCAGTGAGAATCTCTCTTGCCATACACACATATATACACAAACTGAAGGAGCCTCCAAGTTTTACCCTCGACCTATCCATGGGTCAAGGCAAAATCCATAATTTTGGCTCCCAAACCTGACTTCGACTTATACATGAGGTCGATTTATGGTTGAGTATATACAGTAGCTCATTTGCTACAAAATGAGCTCAAAGTGCAAAAGATGTTTGTGCTCAACTGAGTAGAGGAAAGAGGAGAGGAGGGGGTACAGTCTTGCCCTTCCCAATCAGTTCATGCAAAAGCAAACTGCTGCAGTCTCTCCTGGCTTGTGTGCTCTTCCTCATTAATAACTTTCCCCATCTCCACCAAATTCTGATGTTGCTGTAAAATGTTGGAGGGTGTGAAACAGCTGTTGAGTGTTGTAGTTTGGGAAACTATAAAAGAACTCCCTTGTTATAGTTGTTGTTGTTGTTAACTGCTGTCAAACTGACTTCAACTTATGCAGTTTTATGCATGAGAGATCTCCAAGTTACCCTTTCTTGAACCGCCCTGCTCAGGTCTTGAAGACTCAGGGCCTCTGTTGCTTCCATGGAGTCCATGCATCTGCAGTGTGGTCTTCCTCTTTTCCTATTGCCTTCTACTGTACCAAAGATTATTGTCTTTTCTAGTGAGTAACATCCTCATGACGTGGACAAAATACAAGTCTCAGTTTGGTTATCTTTCCTTCTAGGGAGAGATCAGGCTTGGTTTGCTCTAAGACCCATTTATTGGTCTTTTTAGCAGCCCTCGATATCCACAGAACTCTTCTTCTGCACCACATCTCAAATGAGTTGATTTTCTTCCTATCAGCCTTCTTCACTGTCCAGCTCTTACAACCATACATAGAAACTGGAAATAGAATGGCATGGACAATCCTGACTTTAGTCTTCAGTGAAATATCTTTCCACTTGAGAAACTTGTCTAGTTCCTTCAGGTCTAGTTTCTTTCAAGCTTTAGTCTTCTTCTGACCTCTTGACTGCAGTCTCCATTTTGGTTCCTGACTGAGCCAATGTATAGGAAATATTTCACTATTTCAATGTCTTCATTGTCTATTTTAAATTTGTGCAAATCACCTATAGACTTTTTTTTTGTTTTCTTTTATTTTCTTAATGTTTCCTTTGCACTTTCTTTCTTTCAGTAATCATTCCAAGATTTTACTATTTTCTGCTAGTAATATGGTGTCAGCTGCATATCTTAAACCGTTGATGTTGCTTCCTCCAAATTTCACACCTCCTTCTTCAGAGTCTAGTTGAGTTTTACGTATGATAAGTTCAGCATACACATTAAGCAAATAAAATGCAGCCTTGCCTCACCCTGTTACCAATTGGAAACCATTCTGTTTCTCCATATTTGATATGTTATGTACCTTCAAGTCATTCCCAAATTATGTTGAACCTATTTTAAATTTTTCTTTGTTAGATTTATTAAGACAATGTTGAAAGGTTGTGACTTGCCAAAAATCCAGTGTGTTTCCATGACAGAATGTGGATTGATCCTCTTGTCTCTGAGAGTCTTAATCCAACACCAAACCACTACACCAGCTTGGGTCCCTTACACACAACAAACTGTAAGGCCTCAACTTACAAGTCGGGCTTCACACTGCAAACTACTAGGCTTCAAACAGATTTCAAATGCCAAACTTGGCCTAACACTACAACTGTGTGTCTTCAAGTTGACTCTGATTTAGGGTGCATCTACACTGTAGAGATAATGCAGTTTGATACCACTTTAAGTGTTGCAGCTCCAGCCTATGCAATTCTGGGATTTATAGTTTTACAAGGTCTTTAGTCTTCTATGCCAAAAAGTGCTGGTGCCTCACAAAACTACAGATCCTGGGATTCTGTGGGATGGAGACAGGGCAGTTAAAGTGGGATTAAGCTGCATTATTACTACAGTGCAGATGCACCCAGAGAGAGAGAGAGAGAGAGAGAGAGAGAGATTTGTTCAGGGAAGTTTTGCCACTGCCTTCCACTGAGGCTGAGAGAGTGTCACTCCCCCAAGGCCACCCAGTGGGTTTTCAGGGCTGATTAGAGTTTTGAACCCCAGTCTCCCAGAATCTGAATCCAGCTTTTCAACAACTACATCACTTTGGTTCCTCTTTAATAAAGCTTTCCAAGAAATTCTTCTCCTCACATGTCTGGCTCAAAGTAGTGAGGCTAAAGCAAATGACACACCCCAGACTTAGTCTTTTCTTGTCGAGCGGTTCTGTATACCTAGGTTAAACATGGGATGGCCCTGGCAAATCAGATCTTTTGCTGGCAAACAAATTTACTTTTCTCTGCAAGAGTATTTTTGGGCAGCTTGGGATGCAGGGTGTCAGTGGAGACAGAACCTGCAACATTCTTCCCCTCTTCTTTCATTTCACCCCAGCTGAGGTGTCTTCTTTCTGTTTTCCCCTCACTTTACATAATGGCTCAAGGAACTATTCGGATGGGCCACAACCTGTGCTTTATATAACGGATTGTGCAACCCCAATTACGCAATCATGGGGGTTGTTATATAATGAGTGTGGCGAGTGATCAAATTCAGTGTGATGTTCTTCCTTTGGTGCAAACGACGAAGACTCAAGAAAATATTTTCTGGGGTTGGAAGCGTGTGAAGGAGGATAGTCACCTTGCAAAGATGATCATAAGAACCTCTCATGGAATTGCAGGATTGGAAAGAATCCCCAGGGTCTAAAGCTTCCAAGAACTCATTCTTCTAGGCCATAATGAATCACTTTATTATTTTTCTCCCTGTTGCAAGAAAGCTCTTGAAAACTGCACACTTTGGAAAACAAAACCCCAACATGTGTGGGGATTTTCACAGAGAAGTAAATTTTCAGCATGGAAATTATGGTGTGCTATGCAGAAATGTTATTTTCTAAGATTGTATATATAATGCTTGATTTTTTAAACCTTTTCCCCCTGCAAACACATAGTGTGGTTTTCTTGCACAATGAGCCACAAATTGAGAAAATTCTCATTTGTTCAAAATTCTTCTCATCTATTTTTTTTCATTTTTAAGGAAATATATAAAAATAAATATAAAAATATAAAAATCAGAAGAACAGAAATAACAGAATCATTCAATAAAATCCAGTAATCCCAAATATAATACCGTAATTCTGGGGGGAAAATGACAATGAGTCTGGACCTGATGAAGAAATGATTGTTTTCATAATATACAATTACCTTTGTCAATGGACTTCACTGGTCCATTTCAAATCGGATTCTTATGTGGCCCTTTAAGAGTACAGTATTTACACAAGCAGTCAGCAGACTGACTTTATATACTCAGAAAAATCCTTTTATAAGGCATATTGAACTTTGCTGTCTCAATAATCCACATCTATAGCTTTCATAAAACCAGTTCCCATGGTAAGAGCCAGTTTGTGCTTGCTTCCCTGTCAAGTTACCAGAACTCCAAAAAGGTTGTCTAAACCCTGAATCCTATTGGTTAGTCCCAACTACAGAAGCTTAATCAATTGCTGAATGGTAAGTCATTCATTTATGTAAATTCCATTGATTCAATAGAATCATAGAATTTTATAGAGATCTTGTAGCATCTTTGAGGCTAACTGAAAGAAAGAAGTTGGCGGCATGAGCTTTCATAGACTAATGCATGGTCCAAATGCCTCTGTGGAAGTAGATCCTGCAGACTAACACAGCTATATCTTGAATTTGAACTTTATAGCTGGAAAGAACCGGAAGGGTCACCTAGTCCTGCCATGCAGGAATACACAACCAAAGCGCTCCTGAAAGATGGCCATCCAGCCTCTGTTTAAGATTCCCAAAGACAGAGAGTCCACCACCATCGGAGGTAGTCTCTTGAACAGCTCTTACAGTAAAACAATTCTTCCTAATTTTTAGGTGGAATCTCTTTTCCTGTAGTTTGAATCCATGGCTCCATGTCCTAGTCTCTGGAAGAGCAAAAGACAAATCTGATGCATCTTCAATAAGACACCCTTTCAAATATTTAAACATGGCTGTTATGCCATCCCTTAAGCTTCTCTTCTCCAGGCTAAACATCCCCAGCTCCCTAAGCTACTTCTCATATGGTATTGTTTCCAGACCTTTAACCATTTTTCGACAAAAGGCATTAAGCTTGTCAATATCATTTTTGAATTGTGGTGCTCAGAACTAGGCATGATATTGAAGGTGAGGTCTGACCAAAGCAGAACATATTGGTATTATTACTTCCTTTGATCTGGACACTATAATCCTGTTGATGGAGCTTCAAATTACATTGGCTGTTTTGGACGCTGCGTCACACTGTTGACTCATGTTTAGCTTGTAGCCTACTGAGATCCCTAGAACATGTTCACATGCCCTGCTTTCAAGCTTGGTGTCCCATATTTGGGTATTTCTTTTTTCCTGCCTAGATATAGTTCCTTAAATTTTCCTACTGAAATTTATTTCATTTGTTTTGACCAAGTTCTCCAATCTGTCAAGGTAAATTTGAATTCTGCTTCTGTCCTTTGGCATATCATCTGCTCTCCCTAATTTGGTGTCATCTGAAAATTTGATAAACATGTATTCTATGCCATTGCCTAAGTCATTTATGAAGGTGCCAAACAACATTAGTTTCTGTCATTACTTCTCTTCATAATGAAAAACAATAATTAGTGAGTACTCTATGGATTTTATCAACCAATTATGGATTTATCTAACTGTAACACTGTTTAGTGCTCAGTTCACTAACTTCCTGTAAGATTATCATGGGAAATCATGTCAAGAGCCCTACTGATATCAAGATATACTACACCTATAGCATCCCCTGATCTACCAAGCGAGTAACTTGACTAAAGAGAATGGGATAGAAGATTAGTTTAGCATGAATTGTTTTTGAGAAACCTATGCTGGCTCTTAGTAATCACAGCATTCTTTCCTGAGTGTTTAGGTTTGTTCTATAAACAGATCTTACACACATATGAGTATAAATAACCATACACTCTATTTGTCCCACTATGGCAGGGACAGTCCTGATTAATTCTATGTGAGCATCCCTACATAATGTGTATGTACAATCATGAGCATTATATAGCCATGTGCATGTCATGTCCTATTTGGAGGAGGCCTTTTCTTATGAAGAAGAGGAAAAGGAGAGCCCAAATAACAGGCTTGAGCGGGAGCCACCGGTGTCTGGCAGGCTTGCCTTAAAGCCAGAGGAAGCTATCAGTCCTACTCTGGAAGCAGAGGCTGGACCATTCTATATGGACTCTCATTGGAAATTTATTTGTGCATTCTCTTGTCTCTCATTATATAGATAGGGGCTCCCTGGTGGCGCAATGGAAGAGCCCTGGTGGTAGCAGTGGTTAAATGCCTGTATTGCAGCCACTCACTCAAAACCATAAGGTTGCGAGTTCAGTACCAACCCAGGGGCTCAAGCTCGACTCAGGCTTGCATCCTTCCAAGGTTGCGAAAATGAATACCCAGCTTGTTGGGAGAAATTAGCTTACACTTGTAAACGGCTTAGAGACTGCTTAGTCCAGTATGAAGCAGTATATAAATGAAGCTGCAATTGCTATTGCACCCTCCCTCCCTCTCTCTCTCTCTCTCTCTCTCGTTCTAGCTATTATGTGACTCCTGTCACTCAATCTTGGGGGCAGTTTAACAGCTCTCTCCCAGTATTCTAAACTGCTACTAACTGCAGTCAGCAGTCAGTAAGCAGTACTTCTACCAAATTCCTGCTGTCTTAAAAGATGGTGAGATTTATCTCTCTTTACCCAAACCATCTCCAGTTAGATTAGGTTTTAATTTCTTTTATGTAAATATTTATTAAAGCCATTATTGTTTGTTTTTAAACCACAGACTACATGTTTGTTATTCTTTAGTCTTTATTTTTTAGGAAGACAGATTTAAAATAACAGTCTGACCCACACTTTTGCTGCTCTGCTGATGAAAGCTGAACTCTAACAAATTTAACTTTCATACCTGCATATTTTCGTTTCCCTTTAAAAGGGTTAACACCCTGGGAAACTAAAATTGCAGCCCACAACTTTGAACAGCAGGGGCTGGAGCCACTGCCCCTTTCTGAATGACAGAGACTAAAGTGGCAGCAACAAAAGAGCAGGTAATGCCCTGGCATGCTTTAAAAGATAGACCCTGAGCTAAATAGGGCAGCTGTGCTGATCTGCATTCAGGTATAAATTAGTACAGACAAGTTGAGACAACAGCTCCAGAGGCATCACTAGGAAGGTGCTGGGGAAGCAGAATGCACTAGGTGATACCCAAAGGGGGTGATACCACTGCTCCCCAACATCTGCCTTTTGGCAGAAGTGGGGTGTGACATTTGTCTGCATCCCTTAAAATGTTGGAACTCAGTGGAAGGGATGGTGCGAGTGGAGCAAGGCTCAGTGGGATTTTCACTTTAACTACAAATTTTCACTATAACCACATGAAACTATGTACATGTAAATACATTTAGGTAGTGTGTATGATATTGTAATTTAAAGATATAATTTTAGTTTTGCTAGTTGTTTTATGTTACAACTATTGCCATTACATTCAGTGATATATGGGGATTATGATTTATGAGTAACAGTAGGACAATTTTATTAAGGATTCTGTATGGTGCGTTACAAGGAGAAGTCAATGTGGGTGGTGGTGACACCATGAGTTACTGCACTGGGTGACACCAACTTTAGTGATGCCACCAAACAACTCTACTATCTCCATTCAGAATTGTGTGATATTCTCTCCATTTTTCTTTCCTGAATGTCAGCTTTCTCCTTGGACTGTTCTCTATGGTGACTCCCTGACTGATTTTGGATCCTTCTTGGACTGTTTTTGTGCTTAGATCCCGTATTGCTTCAACTATGCTTCTGTTCTTATGGATCCTCTGTGTATGATCCTGGGCCAACTTGGTTTCTCTGTTTCTTGTTCTCTTGAGCTACCAGTGCATTTTTCTCGGCATTTTTGTTGTTGTGTACTTTCAAGTCATTTCTGGCTTATGGCAACCCTAAGCGCGACCTCTCATGGGGTTTTCTTGGCAAGATTTGTTCAGAGGAGGTTTGAAAGAAGACAGTATATGGCACCACATACACAACTCCATTACCTCAACCTTCCACTAAATAAGTCCATTCTACATTGGACAAAAACTCCCAACAACTTTTGTAAAGGAACTGATGTGTAGCCAAGATACCAGCAGCGTGTGTACCCAGATTTGACCTCCTAAGAAAGAGTTTGAAAAAAGTCTTTCCCCTTTTGATGTGAAAAGCTTCATGCTTCTTTGGCCCTTCTTCATCCAAGCGCACAACTCAAGAAGGAGCCAGGGTTGCATTCGTGCGTGAATCTGTCCCCATCTTCACCCAGGAATAGAAACACACCCAACACTAGACTCCTGTAGAACAGCTATTTGGGGGAAGGGGAGGAAGAAAAACTAAATAGATATGTGAGGGTTTCAAAAAGTTTTAATGATCACCTTTAAAAAAAATTGACAGAAAGTTTGTTTTGAATTGTAGTTGATAACTTTTGTCTATGTAATCACTATCTAGATTTATACATTTTTCCAGTGTATCTTGACCCTCCAAACACCTGATATTGTAGAAGTCTGCAGATTGCACCTTACGAGGGGGTATCGTAAAGTAATAATTATCACCCTGAAGTTATTATGGCATATTGATGAAATTTTGTCTATGTCATAATTGGTCCCTAAGTGCACGTTGCTGAGAAAATCAGCTCATTGCATCCTTTATTTTTGTGACTGGCTCTGCCAGAAGTGACTAAAGTGTAAAATCTTTGTCAGGCGCAATCTGCAGACCTCTACAATATCAGGTATTCGGAGGGTCAAGATATGCTGGGGAAAATGTATAAATCTAGATAGTGACTACATAGAGATAAGTTAACAACTACAAATCAAAACAAACTTTCTGTCAATTTTTTTTAAAGGTGATCATTAAAACTTTTGGATACGCCCTCGTATAACCTCCATTTAAGGCCTCTTTGGAAGAAAAATGGTTTCTGTAGTGCTGGATGATCTATTATTCCATTCTGGAATAATTGGCTTGGAGAAGAAGCATTAACTGCACAATAAATTGCAATTGTTAAAAGCAGAGCTCACTTTCTCGAACTATAATTCCCAGAGTTTCTCAGCTGGCATAGCCATGATTGCTAGGGGATTGTAGGAGTTGTAGTATCAAGCAAGTGAAACTCTAGTAAGTAAAAAGGCTTTCTAAAACAGGAATGTTTTCAGAAAACACAGACTCAAACCTTCTAGAAATTTTGCAGAGAGACATACCTAGAAACCGACAGCATCTTCATAAAGTTTTCCCCCAGGCAAAAAATTTAGGCAGAAACTATAGAGACAGATGAGTGATTTATCAAAGGGTGTGTAATGAAAAACAGGGACTGTCCCTGGGAAATGGAGTGAATGCTGCAACACACCACACCAAGCCTCCAGCGCTTCTTGTGGGTAGCAAACTGCACCAGTCATGTCCTCCATGAACTTCACTGTAGGCAGACTCCCTTGACCTGAAATCCATGAGAAAGGGAAAGGCCTCGGTGATATCTGAGATTGTACATTAATCTTAATTTGGCTTTACATATAATTTTGGATGTCAGCTAAAGCAGATGGCTTGCAAGCGACACTCCGGTGCCAGTTTCACAATGAATTGCACATTCCCCAAACTCCTGTCACAAATGTGGCAAGAGATGCACCACTGTTGTCGTCATCAGACATCCATGATTTATGCCATTCTCCCTGTAAAACCCACACGGATTTTGATAACCAAGCCTTTGATACATATCTTTTTTCTTCTCCACCCTCACTCTGCAAGATGGAAGGGAGACAAGGCAGCACACAAGGATGTGTTCAAGAATAAAAAAGAGCAGCGCAAAAGGAAAGAAAAAAGGCAGAGAGGTGAGGAGAAAGAAAACTTGTGAAGGTTGGTCAAGCTGACTGGTGATTGTGGGAAATGTTGTCCAAAAAATCCCTTGGAAAAGAGCTGCCTTCCCCCTCAGAACTAGTGAGCCTAATGGCACCAAAACAGTGCAAAAATGATCTTTGATATCAGCTTGATATTAAAAGGGGAGGTCTGGTAATATGGGGTGCCCTGATGTGAGAACAATAGAGATATGGCAGTCTTGGCTTGGGAGCACTAGCGCACATAAACACATAGGTCTTTTAGAGGCTGGAATCTACATAATCCCTTCATACAGATGTGTGATGGAGGGCAATGCATCTAGGTTGCGAATCAAAGTGCACTTCCCTCTGGAGATGGCACCTTCTTGTGTGAAACATCTAGATGTATTGCCTTGCTGTTTTCCCCAATCTATGGCCATTCCTTCTCCTGGAA
Organism: Urosaurus nigricauda; assembly: GCA_034509955.1. Classification (NCBI taxonomy): domain Eukaryota; kingdom Metazoa; phylum Chordata; class Lepidosauria; order Squamata; family Phrynosomatidae; genus Urosaurus; species Urosaurus nigricauda. The sequence goes on from JAOEGL010000002.1 coordinate 6,493,345, forward strand.
AAATCTTTTGAACCCCTGGGAAATTGCTTCAGGACCCATTTCTCTCTACAAAATGCCCATTTGGGGGCAGTTCCAATTCAGTCTCAGTTGAAACCAGGCAGACACTCTGTCCGTTTTCAACTAGACTCCTCAGCATTCCTAGCCAACTCACTTCCATGTAATGGGCATGATCCATACTCCAGCCTTCCCCTGATTGGAGAGCCTTCTCTGGAACTGGTAATATATTGTCTTACATTCTGAATTGCTATCGTTGCTTTTTACATTGCTAGCTCTTGTTATGTGTGTGTGAATGTCTGTCAGATTTCCCAGATTGCTACCTCGAAGTGTGTTGGCTAGCGATGCTGAGGAGTCTAGTTGAAATCTGACTGAGTGTTTGCTTGGCCTCAACTGAGACTAAACTGGAACTGCCCCAAATGGGTATTTTATATAGAGAGAAATATGTTGATTCCTAACTTTTCGGCAAGTACCATATGTGTTGCCCTCCATCGCACACCTGTGTGAAGGACTTATGCAGATTCCAGCCTCAAAAGACCTATCCTGTCAACATGGGCTAATGCTCCCAAGCCAAGTCTGAGGATCTCCATTTTGGGGCAAGCTATTGTTGTCATGTTGGGGCACCCCAGTGGCTACATGACCAAACCTCTCTTTTAATATCAAGCTAATATCAACGGGTGACTAAGGGTAACAGAGGGCTCATCGGTGGGGTTACAAGAATGCTAGTGGTTGAGAAGAATGACATTATTACAAGTAAACAACTATGTACAAAGCATGTCGCAACAATAAAGCAAAATAAAACAAGTAATCTCACAACTTTAAATTATGTTGTGGGTCTCCTTCTTAGGTTCTGTTCACTATATGTGGTCATTTTAAAATCCAATGCTGTCTTTGTTTAAATCTAGTCCAGAATGTCCAACTAAAGGTTTAGATGAGATGGAGGTTGTCTTCTCTTGTTTCTGTCTTTGTTTACAAAGTCAATGAGGGGGAAGAATTTGTCTATGAAGGTTCCTGATTTTGGTTGTATTGCATAACTTGCCATCCTGTCAGACAGTTTTTCAAGTAACCACAGGTCCCATACCTTTTCCCACCATTTATCTAAATACCTGTTTTCTCCCCTCCCCTGTTTTCTAGGATCTAGCAATTTCTACACGGGATGTAATGAAGAAATCTATGAGGTTTTTAAGTTTCAAATTTGAGTTTGTGTCCACATAAATTGATAACAAAAGCATTTCTGAACATACTGTAACTTTACTTCTTGGTTGGAGTCAACGAAATTTGTACCAATTGTCAAAATGTGTTTATTTTGGGGCAGTCTAGCCACATGTGTAAAAATCTACCATTATCATTACAACCATGCCAACATTTGGAGGAAACATTTTTAACCATTCAGGCTAGTTTTGCTGGAGTCAAATACCACCTGTGCGTAATTTTCAAGCTGTTTTTCTACGTAGTGCTGATCTGGATTTTAAAGAGGTGGAAGACCAAACTAGTCCATTTTGAAATGGGAATTGAAAGATTGTTGGAATCCTGCCTCGATCCAAAGGGAGAGGCGGGAAATACAAATAAATTACTACTACTACTACTACTACTACTACTACTATTATTTTGAAATGGGAATTGAAAGTTTCAAATCCATTTCTCAGGTTAGTTCTGTGCCTCGGATGTTTTGGTATGATCGGGCAATCAAACAGTTGTGGATTAAAAATGTTAATCCTTTGGTGCTTTGGGAGCGGGGAACACATCATGCTTCAAATAAGGTAAGTGATCTAGGTGGTCCTCTTATTTCCTTTAATTTGTGTGTAAAAGCAATCATCTGATGGAGATGAAACCAACTAGCATTTAATGGATCTAGATCTAGGGTTAGTTTACCAATTATTTTTGGTCTGCCATTATGAAAAAGATCTCAGATAAAGTATATATCTTGTTGCTCCCATCCCTGGAACTAATTGAATTTATAAGGGGAGTACAAAGATTTGTGGACAAGGAAGGAGAAAATAGGAGAGGGATCTGGTGCTAAAATGTGCTTCCTTCTTGACCATATCTTTACTGATGTTTATAGCCATATGTTTTTAATGTTTTTAATTACTAGAAGAGTGGGTTTGCTAAAGAACAAAGCAAGATCTATTGATGGTGGGCCATTCGTTTCCATGTTAAGTCAGTGTATGCTCTGATCTTTTTTAATTAAATGAGGGATTTGACTAAGTTGGAATGCTGCAAAATATAGTTCAAGATCAGGCATTGCTAACCCACCTTTCCCTCAGCATTTTGTCCAAAAGTTGGCCAGTCACATTCCCAGAAACATCTAGGGATGCGCATGGCCATTTGAGGGGATTTCAGGTCACTTCTGGAGAAAAAAGATGGCTCTCTCAAGCTCTCCTTTTCCCCTCTCTGAAATCTGCCCCACCTCTGCTTTATAATGGCACCACTTCTGGAGTATCTGTACCTGTTGAATATGTGCTGTCAGCATATTTGCAAATAAATAGATATCAAAGGTTGGTGACAAACTTCAGTGATCTGTCTGTCTTAGACTCACACACATCCTTTCACTCCAAAGTAATGGCGGTCACTAAGTGTTGTTTTGTGTACCGGGGCAGGTAGAATGTAGGGTGTAGGTGGGGGAATTTGACATGATCTCTATCTGGTGAGGTTTAGGTCCACAACACCCTGCAACCTCAGCAAGGGTGCAGCAGGACCTATTAAAAGTGATCCATCATCAAATACGGACTTTATAGAGGTGTTCTGTGTAAGCTGTATAATGAGGACAAGATCCGGGTGATTAACATGAATGATCCCGATTGCCCTTGACTACAGAGGGGAGCTGATTCATTGGGCGATGATGAAATAACTACAGCTTGAGTAACACCAGTGAGAGACTCAAGATAAAATTAACATGAACATTTTACTTGTGGTTGTAATGGTCTCTATTCAATAAGCACACTGTTGGAGCACAAATCTCAGCGAACATATTGACATCAGCGTCCCCTCCAACTTTCCCAGATGACAACAACATTCACACAACATCAGAAGGTGGTAAAAATGACAAAAGTCATTAATGAGAAAGGACACAAAAGCTAGGAGGGGCTGCAGCAGTTTGCTTTTGCCCCAGCCAACTGGGAAGGACAAGATTCGTCCCTCTCCTCTGCTCTCTCTCTTGCTGAGTTAACAGAGTTCAAGTTATTTTTGCACTTTGAACTCAGTGTGTAGCAAGCTGAGGCAAAAAGGGTTAAGGTAGGAGGAGAAAAGGGACAACAAATGGGAAGACAGAGGATTAATTGGGATTGCCAAATTGGGACAGTTGGAGCATATGCAACATCAACAGGATGAGGAGGCAAAGCCTAATCCATTCAGGGGACATGGCCTATTTGAGGAACAGAATTCAGCATCCTGGTTAGCATCTATGTTGTTTGTTGTTGTGAACTTTTGAGTTGTTTCTGACTTATGGTAACTCTAAGGCGAACAGAGGCAGCATGGTGTAGTGGTCTGAGCATTGGACTATGACTCTGGAGACCAGGGTTCAAATCCTGGCTCAGCCATGTAAACCCACTGTGTGACCTTGGGCAAGTCACACTCTCTCAGCCACAGAGGATGGCAATGGCAACCCCCTTCTGAAGAACCTTGCCAAGGAAACCCTATGATAGATCTGCCTTAGGGTTGCCATAAGTTGGAAACTACTTGAAGGCACCCAACAACAAAGTCAAAGCTATGTTAAGGTTTCCTTAAATTTGGACTGAAACCCTGAGCAGAGCCATTATCCCACTGATATAGAAGCCACCAGCTGCCACTAAATTTGAATTCAGGTCCTGGTCAAAACTCATGCACTCTTGCATTACCAAGTCCTTGCCATCTTTCACGCTTTGGGGTTGTTAGGGAGAATGTAAAACCCAATTACCTTCTCTGGGATTGAACTCGATGACCCTTTGCAGCCTTACATAATTTGTTTTTTTTCCCTTTCCACCCTTGGAGGATAGGCAGGTGTTATGCCCATAGCGGCGGCAAATGCCAGGCAGATGGCATGACAAGATATCTTGCTCTGGTGTGTCAGATCTAAATCCCCATGGAGGTGAGCCAGGGAGAGGCCAAGCCGAGGCAAGATCTGCTTTGGAGATGCTGGGGTATTCTCTCATCTCGTACCAACCTCTCCATCACTGTCTTTCCACCTGAGTCACCCCTAGAAGCATTTTGATCTGGGAGATATGTTATAATGGGCATAGCTCTTGTAACCCTCTTGTAACCCACACACGCGCTCAGCTTTCTTCATCCTGTTTCCTGCCCAGTGTTCCTCAAGGGATCCATATGTCAGCAAGCCTTTCTTTTCAGTGAGGGAAAATCAAACAGGACTTTCCACTGGAACTTGGCAAGTTACTTTTTAAAAAACAGTAATTAAACATATAGCCCAAGTCCCCAAACATTAATCAATGCACTGCAGAGATAACGCAGTTTGACACTGCTTTAACTGCCATGACCAAATGCTGTGGAATCCTGGGATTTGTAGTTCTGTGAGATATTTATCCTTTGCTGACAGTGCTCTGGTGCCACAACAAACTACAAATCCCAGAATTTCATAGCACTGAGCCCTGGCAGTTAAAGTGGTGTCGAACTGCATTATTTATGCAGGGCAGATGCAACCAGTGACTGTGATTGTTGCCATTATCATTATGTGCCTTCATGTCACCTTTGACTTATGATGATCCTATGAATGAGACACCTCCAAGAGATTCCATTTTTGACTGCCCTACTCAGGTCTTGCAAACTCACTGTTACATTCTCTCCAATTGCTGTAAACTGAATTCAAAGTATAAAAATAGTCTGGACTTAATTAATTCACTAGGTTGAAAAGGAGTAGAGGGATAGCATCATGCCCTTCCCAGGAAAATCAAGCAAAAGCAAGGTGCTGCACCCTTCCCTACCTTAAGTGTTCTTCCTCATTCATAACTTTTGCCATCTTGACTACACTCTGGTGCTTCTTGGTCATACATGCCCAGGTTTTCATCTGTGAAAGTTTGAAGGGGATGCTGTTATAGCTGTATTTGATTAAATAATAATTCTTTCCTTTCCTATTTTAGTTATGCTTTAAGAATTCTTGCCTTTCAGGTCTGCCTCTTTTGTCTTCTCTGCTGTAACATCTTTGGGCTACATGCAAGTGCACTATGCACATTTTTGCACACTTGGTGCACATTTTTGAACATTTGCACTGATTTGTTAATCGCCCAAACTTTCCTGTGCAAATTTGCAGCTATTTGCAGCTATTCACCTTCCCTGTGCCAAAAATGCACAGAGATCCAAATGAATGCACATCAGATGGACGGCCACATGTGCAACTATGCAGATTTCTGTGGATATGCTGGCAAAACCACAAAGCCATTTTCTGTGGAGTTTAAGCGGTTCAAACCCCCCCCCCCCCAAGCCCAAACCTCTGCAAATTGTATTTGGCTGGATCATATTATATTCAACTGGAATGAATAATATTTTGAATGTGTATACAGTGGGCCCTTAGTATGCATTGGGGTTTGGTTCCAGGAACCTTTATGGATTCCAAAATTCATGGATGCTCAAGTCTCATTAAATACAGTAGTATTGTACAGTTGCATCCCTTATATAAAATGACAAAATCGAGGCTTGCTTTTTGGAATTTATATACTTTTGGAACATTTTCAATCTGTGGATGGTTGAATCCGTAGATTAAAAAAAAATCTGTGGATATGGAGGACCGACTGTCCTAGCCTTGAGTTGTAGAATGCCTGTTTCTTTTGTATGAGCCCAGCCTGGGCTCTGAGATCCAGAATGGCCCCCTCCTTTTGGCCTTCCCTTGGCAGGCTAAAACCTTTTTATTCAGACAGGTTTTTAAAAGATTTTAAAGAATGGGTCAGAGGGTTCTGTATTGTTTTAACTGAACTGGTGTCCAGGGATTAAATGCCAGTACTGCAGCCAAAATGTTGTGAGTTCGATCCACACAGGCTCCAGGTTGACTCAGCCTTCCAACCTTTTGTAGGTCAGTAAAATTAGTACCCAGCTTGTTGGGGGCAACTGGCTTATACCTTGAAAACTGCTAGGAGTGGTTAGCACTATACAGCAGTATAAAAATGTGAGTGCTGTTGTTATTGCTATTTTTAAAGAGCTTCACATCTTTTAAATTGCCTTTTATTTTTTTAACTTGATATATGAATTGTTTTAACACTGTAAAAAGTTAAATTTAATGTTAACTTTTTATGTTTTTAATCGTATTTTTCTCTTTCATTGTGAGTGTGTTTGAGTCCTAATTCTGGGGGAAAGCAGGCTAGAAATGAATATGATGATGATGATGATGATGACGACGACAACAACAACAACAACAACAACAATGACAATGATAGAGGCCAGATTGGTGCCAACTTTGCCTTGATTCTGGCAACCAGTTAAAACCGAGCTTTTATCAAAACCTATAGTAGTCTAACAATTTTGCTCAAACCTGTACAGGTAGGTACATGGTTTCAAATTGTTTTAATTGTATTCTAATCATAAACATTTTAATAGATTTTTACATTGTTCACATTCCTCTGTACTGTTTTAGATTTGGAAATTGTTCTAAACTGCTCAGAATTGATTTTGTTGGCATGCTGCCCCGAGAAACAGGGTAAAATGCCATTTTTAATTATTTTTTTTAAATGGGTAATTCTTGTTGGCCATAAGGAGTAACAAAATACTGGACTAGATAAACCTTGATCCAATAATGCAAGCCGGGTCTTCAGCAGTTTCTCTGATGCTGTTGTGGAATTGCTGCTTCTGTCCATTTCTTCCTACTTCATTCCTGCAATTCCTTCTCAAACGACATTTTCATATTTCACAGATGAAACCTGGGACACATGTGACCAAGCAATATCGAGAGTATGGTCAAGATGGCAAAAGTTATAGAGGAAGAACAGACTGCCACTGTTCATCTCCTGCTGAGAAAATTAAATGCAAACTAATTTTAAGCTTCAATTTGCAGCCATGGAAATAAACTGAGAATGAAGAGGAAAAGTGGGAAGAGGAGAGAGAAACTGGGACAATTTAAAAGCAGCTGAAAAAGTGGGACAACAGAGGAATAATTTGGACTGTTCTTCCCAAGTAAAGACTGTTGGAGGCTGTTCATGTTTTACGAAGAGATGCTACGGCCATAATTCTCATGCATTTGGGCATTTTTGTCTAATGTAAAACTTTAATAAGTGGTCCTTACCTCCATGGAAAGAGATGGATCCCTGTGAGATCAGGCTGTGAGATTTCCCTTATTAGCCTTGCTTTCCTTCATCCATTAGAATAACAAGACAGCCAGGAATTCCGTGGTTGTCTCATGCAGTGGTTCTCATCCTCTGGTTCTCCATTTGTTTTGGATTTCAGCTCCCAGAAGCCACAGCCAACTTGACCAACAGTCAGGAATTACAGGAATACAGGTCCAAAACATCTGGAGAACTAACGGTTGGGAACCACTAGTTTAATGCACGTATAATTTTTGCAACAGAAGGGGCTGCACATAAGTCTGCATTCAGGAATCCATCCTGTACCATTGCATATGTGAATGCACCTGAGATGCACATGTGCCTGAAATGCATTTGGTTGAATTTGGGTTGTGCATTCAGTTGGGTAAGCAATTTATTGTGCAACATCACTATTCATCACAAGGGTTGCGTAGGATAATCACAGCAGAGATGTTCCAATTCAGAGGTTTATACTATCAACCCCAATAGAGGCTCTCAGGCTAAATCTTCAGGCTTCTTTTTTCTAAAGGACAACGTTCCATGAATATTCCATTGCTTGATGAAAAAAGGGCAAAACCAGAACAGTGAATGGTCAAATCCTGTTGTTTTTTAAAAGGGATCAATGGAAAAACTGGATCTCAAAGAATACACTGCTGTTATCTTTCCCAGCTAGGGTGAATCTAGATACAAATCTCAAGATGCTCAAAACATGGTTATTTCTTTAATAAAAGGTGAATCTACACTGTAGAAATATTGCAGCTTGACACCATTGTAAGTGCTGTGGCTCCATGCTATGGAATCCTGGGATTTGTAGTTTGGTGTGATATTCAGCCTAGTTTGTCAGACAGATCTAGTGCCTCACCCAAACTACAAATCCCAGGATTCCTTAGGATGGAGCTATGGCATTTAAAGTGGTGTCAAACTGCATTAATTCTACAGTGTACCTGCGCCTGCAGAAGCCCAATGAGTTTTGTCATATATATATGTATATACAGTGTATATATATATATATATATATATACATACATACACATACTGTTAAGGCCTTCTTTATGGGGATATATAGATTTAAGGTTCAGAAATTTCTACACCAGGAACTATTTACTGAACAAGTTTTCACTTGATTTCTGAACCTTGATTCTCTGAAGAATATGTGTCCCTTATTCTAAGGGACATCTCTAATTCAAACTTGAGCCATGAAGGAATAGGATTCTCCTCTAGCATGTGGATGTCTACCCTCCACAGATTGATAGAGTTGAAAGATATAGCTGTGTTGGCCTGGAAAATCAGTATGTAAAGGTGCTACAAGATCCCTTTGCTCCACAGGTGGAGTGATGTAAACAGGAAGATTCTCTGACTCACCATTTTTGCTCCATTTTGGACAGGTGATGATACATATCCCAGAGTTGCACCAGAGTATCCTTAGGCCTTATGACCTAAGGACCACTTTGGATAATGGCTGCTGTAACAACTCAGTTCTGAATCATGCTGTCAGAAGACAGAGAAGACTATCCAGGGACTTATCCACCCCCTATTAATGAAAGAAAAGGAGAGTCCTCAATGAATATTTGACCTAATTAGCAGACCAGATGTTAGTAAGGACTTCATAATTTCCCCAAAGTGCCAAGATGGAATCTGATGAAAAATTCTAAGAACTATAAGCAATTATAGGAATTAATACTTGTCAGACAGAGAGAGAAAGAGAATTAATTTTTATAAAGAAAATATATGTGATGGAACCCTTCTCCAGGCTGGCCCCTTGGGCTCCTATCACTCATCTTGCCTATTTACCCCCAGGATCCTTTCCTATTTTTGGGTTTCAAGGTGACCTCTTTATTGGGCAAATGGCTGTGTTGATCAGTCGGTTCTATGGGGTAAAGCATAATTGTTTTGTTGTTGTTAACTGCTGTCAAGTCAACTTTGTCTTATGGTGATCCAATGAATGGGAGACTTCCAAGTCACTCTATCCTCAACAGCCCTGCTCAGGTTTTGCACACTCAGGTCAGCCATGGCTTCCTTGACTGAGTCTCTCCATCTGTAATGCAGTCTTCCTCTTTTCCTACTACCTTCTACCTTCCCAAGCATTATTGTCTTTTCTAGGGAGTCATAGCTTCTCATGACACGGCCAAAATATGACAGCCATAGTTTAGTCATCTTGGTTTCTAGGGAGAGTTCAAGCTTGATTTGCTCTAGGACCCACTTATTTGTCTTCCTGTCAGTCCACGGTATCCATAGAGCTGTTCTCCAGCACCACATCTCAAATGAGTTGATTTTCTTCATATCCATATCTATATTCTTTACTGTCCAGCTTTCACAATCATACATGAAAACTGGAAATACAATGGCATGGATAAGCTGACTTTAGTATCCAGTGACATAGGTTTACACTAGAGGAGCCTGCTTAATTCCTTCCAACTAGTTCTGTCCAACTCCTAGTCTTCTAACTCCTTGACTGCAGTCTCCATTTTGGTTAATGACTGAGCCAATATTCCACTGTCCCAATGTCTTCATTGTCCTCTTTAAAGTTATGTAAATCATCTGTGGTCATTATTTTCTCAATGTCCATCTGTAAACCCACCTTTTCACTTCCTTCCTTGACTTTCTTCAAGATTCAGTGATATGTATTTACACTTGAGGATCTTGTCTAGCTCCTGTGCAGGTCACCAAGTGGATGCCAACTCTGGATGGCAATTCTTTCTGCAAACAACAGCACGGGATTGTTTGTGCAAACAACCCATTTAATAGCAAACACTGTTTATCTTGTCTGTTAAGGAATCAAATAAAAACCAATTCATTAATGCAAATCAAGCATGGATGTGTGAAAGCAGCCATGGGTATGATATTTCAGTAAATGTGCTTCTGGTTTGATTTGACATTTTGTAAATACAGTGTCACAGAGAATGGCACTACAGTGTGATTGTAGCTCCCAGCATATGCTTGATGTAAATAAATGTTAATTAGCAATGGTTATGTTGACACAGCAAGCAATTAAGCTGGCATAAGTGCCTAGGAAAAGGATGTTAAGCAAAGTGTTTGGCTCTGCTCCACATGTCTTCCTCGTAGCAGATGTGGCTGTGTGTCACAAACCAACAGGTTGGAAAACCCCGCTGTGCAATTCAAGTGTGGGAAGGAGTCACAGAAGGGTCAGCCCTTGATCCTTGTTGGTGGCTGGTTCTATTTTGTAAATAAATAAATATGGCTTGGAAGTAGGAAGTGACACCAGACTTTTTTTTATCTAAGTAGATGACATAAAAGAGGGAAATGTTGCCTGATGATATTCTCAGGTGTAAATATCTATATCACTCCAGTCTCACAGAAAACTTGAAGACAATGGCTTTTATCCATTGTTACATCCAACTAGAGTAGAGCCACTGAATCAGTTGAAATTACCAAGAGCCCTGGTGCGTGCAGTGGTTAAATGCGAGTAGTGCAGCCACTCACTCAACAAACCACAAGGTTGTGAGCTCAATACCAACCATGGGCTCAGGGTTGACTCAGCCTCACATCATTCTGGGGTCACTAAAATGAGTCCCCAGCTTGTTGGGGGCAATTAGCTTACACATTGTAAACTGCTTAGGGAGTGCTTAAGTGCACTGATTTGCAGTATAGAAATGTACTTGCTATTGCTATTAACTATGTGTTGATTCTTCATTCAAGAACTGATTTAATGGTTCTACTTTGCTGGAACTAACCAATAAGATTCCAGCCACTATGCGAAACATTTGCATATAATGCATGAGGAAGCAAAGGCTCTTATGGAAATATTGACCCATCTGGAACAATTATTTACATTTGGGGTGAGAATCATGTAGTCTTCAAGATATTGTTGGACTACAATGCCCAGTGTTCCTTGCCACTGTCTTGGCTAAGTCTGATGGGAGTTGTAGTGTAACACCAACATCTTGTGGGGGCAATGAATCCTATACTGTTCCTGTACTTTGTACTGTCTCAAAGGTGTCATTAGGGGGGTGCAGGGAGTATGGAGTGCACTGGATGACACCCCATAGGTGGGCTGTACACCTGGTTGGGTGGTGCACCTGTTGGGACTGGTGTGGCTGCTGGACAAGTGAGAAAGGGGGTTGCCTCCTTTTCTTGCTTACCTAGCAGCCACACTAGACCCTAAATGGGCTGTATGGAGGCTGCAACACTACCTCCCAGCAGTGCTCTGGCTGGGCAGTGGCTGTCTGTCAAGGGGGGCAAACAATGGGAAGGACGAAGGGAGGGAGGCAGTCCAGCCTCCTTTCTCAGCATCCCCAACAGGTGACACCAACTACAGTGATGCCACGGTGCTGTCTAGAGCAGCGATTCCCAAACTTCAGTCTTCCAGATGTTTTGGCCATCAACTCCCCAAAGCCCTACCCAGCTTGGACAGCAGTCGGGAATTCTGGGAGCTGATGTTTGGGAACCAAAGCATCCAAAGTTTGGGAACCACTAATTAGAGCTTGGGAAAATGCCTTTCTTAAGGGTTACATCTCCCAGAATGTCCCAACCAGCACAGCCAGTAGCACTTGGCATGTTGGGAGTTGTAGGGAACAACACAAAGAAAGTTTCTCAAACTTACTTCTGTGGCTGGATAAGGCAAACCTGGCCTTCTAAGAAGTTGTGTAATTTTATTTTTGCACATGCTGTGAGGGCTTTTTAAAATTCTTCTACATCACAATGAACAGCAATCCCCTATGGATGAGGAAAATAAGATTTTGGAGGTACTGTCGACAGGCTGTGCAATTAATGGATGAGAAACAGCAGAGAGTCAGTCTTAGATCCTAGTCTTATACAAGTACAAGGCTTCAGAGGTACAGTCTCTTCTTGACCTTTGCAAAGTGAGAAACACTTCTTTAATCCCACCATTTGCTCTACCCATTGATGAATATTTTTAAAAGTCTTCTTCGCCTGGGGCTTGCACAAGGAGACCCAGCTTTGATTTGGTTTGGTGGAAGTCTACTGGAAGGCCACATGTAGCCCCCAGGAGGACTGTTGTGCAAGCCAGCTGTTGTTTGCTGGGCTCTCCATCAAGGCTGAAACATAACAGAACAAAGGATTTCCCAAGCAATGTTTGCTAACTGGATTGGGACTTATTTGCTCTCAGCACCTTGGCCTGATAAGTGGCAACTCCACTGTTCTCTTCAAATTTCTGTTCTTCTGTAAGGAAGAAGTACGACTAACCTTTGGTCATGTTGGCTGGGGAACTGTAGATCCTAAACATCTGGAAGTCCACCATACCACACTGAACATGTTCCATCTGATCTGATTTGGGAAGCTATGTAATGCCAGGCCTGGTTACTATCTGGATGGGAGCCTACCGTCAGGGATCTCCAGGAGGGGCTAGGACAGAATCCTGCCTGACATCCAGAAGAAAGCATGACTGCCAGTCAGAACTGACAATACAGAGCTAGGTGGGCCAATAGTATGATTCAGTATAAGGTCAGCTTCCTATGTTCCTAGCTAAGACATGAAGCAGATACTCAGTGCAGAGCTGGAAGTTTCTTCCTGAAGCCTCCAGTGCTACCCAGACTGCAGGACCATGAACATTTTGCACATGGAAGCTTTGCCAGCTCCATCCTTCTGGTCATGGCAGCACTGCTCCCAATGCAGCCAGCCCTTTGTATCCACAGGAGTTTTGTTTAAGACTCCCCAGTGAAGACCTCCATTTTATTCTCACAACAACCCTATGAGGTCGGTCAGCATAACAGTGACTTTAAATCTGTGTGAGAGACTTACGATTTTCATGGCTCAGTTAGGACTGAAATTTGGATCTCCCAAGTCATTGACACTCTAACCACTGCTCCACACTGGCACAGTTGAAAGGCAGGAGTTTTAATAAGGAAATTCTTATTAAATTATTAAATTAAATTAAATAATAAGGAGATTCTAAATGGCTCATCCTCCAAGCCCACAACTCAGTGACACATTTCCTGGTCACCCCTCCATTTGCATCGACATCTTCAATTACTCCCATCATAAAAGGAAATTGAATGATCCAGGTGTCAATCAAGACCAGAAAATCCACCTTGGACTCTCATCTCCAACATATTCAGCTTCCTCGAGGAAGATACCTTTTTTGCAATAGCTGTGCTGTGTAGGAAGGATCCAGGTTAACTTGACACAATGACGACAAGTGCGGAGGGAACTGCATTGTGGGATGTCCCAATCGAAGAATGCTGTTCACTGGCAGATTGCCACAGGAGATGACAGCATGAATTAGATCTTGCAATGGTCTTTGAGGAGCCAAGTGTCTGAATAATATAGCATTGCCTATATGCCTATGGAAGAATCAGAAAGGATAAAAGCATCCCAGAATTTCACACTGGCTGGTGTGGTTTTATTGGTCTTGCTAGAGGGCGAAGGAGGGATGTGATGCCATAGAGTCCAATTCCATTGGTTAAAGGTTGCATAAACTGTATCCCTGTGATGGGATATATTGAAGGCATGTTACTTAAGACACCAGCACCATAAAAGCCTATGCAAATAAACTGCTGGAAGTGTTTTGATGATGAGAAATGGCTCTAGTCACGGGACAACCTGAATCCTTTCATTAGTCCCCAATAGAGTTGACTCAATGAATGGGTGTTTTAGACAACTATGATGGGTTGTTAATGATGTGTGGCACTGTTCTGTTGATTTTTCTATTGCCTTTTAATGGGTTTTAAACCCTTTTAACTCTATATATTGTTTAACTGCTTTTTAAAATAATTTTCATACATCTTTTACTTTTGCCTTTCCACAGGCCAGTATTCTGCATCAGCTACTTAGTTAACTGTATCAGAATTGTAAAGAGATCTTGAATCACCTTTGGGACTAACTGAGCAAAAGACCTTGTAGCATAAGCTTTTGTAGGCCTATAACCTCTTTTGCTCAGTTAGAGGCAGTAGTTTGTAGTTTTATATTGTTTTTATGTGATGTTTTAATTGTTTTATTGTAATAAATTTTTAAAGAGTTTTTATTTGTGAGCCACCTTCGGTCCCTTTTTATGAGAAAGGCAGCATAGAAATTAAACAAACAAACAAACAAACAAACAAATAATACATTACAGTTATGGGGCAACAACAAGAATGTAATTATTGGGGGAGGGGGATTGTCTCCCACAATAAGAATTCCGCCCCTCCAAATGATTTCTTCTCTGTCCCACATTTTTATTATTGGAGAGAGAAAGAAATGGAATATTGTTCACGTCCGGAAGTCTTGTACTTGCTGCGTTTGCCTTCCCTGGCTCCCTTTGCCTGTCGCTTTTCTTTGGATGTCTCAACTGTATTTCTAAAGGCTCAGTGCTAGAAATTTGGGGACTGAAGAAAACTTTCAATTGGGAACCAAATTCTAATTTTTGGGAGGGCAGCGCTTTCATTTTGCTCCCTCAATAGCTGCACCCCTGGTCAGGGCTCCGGTTGCTTTAATATTTAGGCAATCCTCGATCAGGAAGACCTACTGTAAAGATCTCTCAGATGGAACTACTGTATAGCACCTCTTCTCCTTCACTCCCCAAAGCCACTTTTTTACTGATGTAGCCACTCCATCATTGCTATCAGTAGAAAATGAGACAGGCAGAAGTTGAGAAGTATCCTGCTCTCTTCCCATAGCTGGATGCACAACAAAAGGCACCCTCCTGTGACTTTCCAGGGATCCTCGGGAAGTCTGGGAGGATGATATTATTGCTTGGCATCTAGCTATGGGAAGAGAGAAGGATGCTTCACTGTCACCTTTCTCCCTGAAGTGGTGTCTGATGGCTCTCATTATCAGTGTGGTAGTGAATCTACTTCAGGTTGTAGCCAGAACATCATGGGAACTATTCAAAGTGCTGATCCTGTTTTGGTGGTAGGATTCAGCATAGAATCTACAAGGGCCATTTAAGTTCTAATGAGAGTTGTAGTATAACAACATCATCTGTTGGGACATGCGAGTCATAGGTTCTTGGAGTCCTAGATTTGGAAGAGACCACAAGGGCCTCCTGCCTAATGCCCTTCTGCCATACAGTAAGACACAACCAAAGCACCCTCAACACATGGCCATCCAGGATCTGTTTGAAAACCTCCAACGAAGGATACTCCACCACTCTCTGAGGTAGCAGCATCTTCCACTGTCGAATAGCTTTTACCCTCAAGAAGTTCTTCCTAATGTTTAGTTGGAATCTTTCCCTGTAGTTGAATCTAGTGCTCTATATCCTAGTCTCTGGAGCAGTAGAAAACAAGCTTGTTCCATCCTTAATAATTGTGGGAATGATTATCACACTCATTGTCACTGAAATCCCAAAAGTAAAAAGATGCACGTTAATGCTTCTTTGTGACTACTTTAATGGTGGGTTTTGTGCAATATCATGTGAAATTGTTTTGTGTAATTGCATGATTTTTCCAGGGTATTCACAGGATAAACTCCTGATCTCCTTTGTACGATAAACTCCATAGTCATGTTTGTCTTTATCAATATATAAAGGAATTGTATAACACCTGTAATATTTCCTGAGAGAAAGAGGTTTGTAGCATCAGCTTTTGTAGATGCATCTGATGAAGTAGACCGAATCTATGAAAGCTTATGCTACAAACCTCTTTCAGTTAGTCTCAAAGGTGATACAATATCCCTTTGGTTCATATTTCCTAAATTGGAGGCCAGCTTCCAAGTTGCACAGAAGCCTGTTTCAGGCATAGATATATTTAAAAATATGGAGAAAAAAATAGCACAAGTTTGGTCTTATTTAATTTGAAATTAAATTAGCAATGTGAAAAAGAATAGTCTTAGTATCAGTGCCATAGGGATTTTTTTTTTAAAAAAGGCAATAATCAGATGTGAACCCAGCAATGTTCAAGGTTCATTAGATCAAAGTAACAGAAAAGAGGGATTTGCCATGTTACCTGAACTGCAAATTATCTATATTATCAGGTTGAGTGTGTATTGTGTCTTAAGAAAGGGTTGTGTGTTTTAAATATATATATATAAATAAATTCCATGCAGATAGGTGTGTGTGTGTGTGGGGGGGGGGGGATTATCAAGGACAGTGTTTTGCAGAGGTTGGGTATTTTACTGCTGTGTGTGGATGGGGTGTGGATGCAAAGTGAGCCATCCAGCTTCATACGGATTCTTTTATGGCTGTGTACTTTGTAGGGTGAATTATCTTTGTTCACAATGTAATGCTATTTATCCACGATGTGAGCTTGGTGGGCTGGATTATCTGAAGGTGTATTGCAAAAACTGGGCCGATGGCTGTTTGCATGATGAAAGGGGGCTTATCTCTTTCAACCTCATGCACTATTTGTTAGTGACCTTGTTGGTGGGATGTTCTTGCAAAAGATGGAGGAAGGGGGTGATCCAGGGGAAAAAAAAAAAGGAAAAGAAAGGGATTTTGTGTCCTAGGAATAATAATAATAATGTTTTATTTATACCCCGCTCTTCAGCCAAGACTATCAGAGCGGCTTACAATTTGTTAAACAAGCAGCTTCATTTACAATTGTAAGCTATTTGCCCCCAACAATCTGGGTACTCATTTTAGCGACCTCGGAAGGATGCAAGCCTGAGTCAAGCTTCAGCCCTTTGCTGGTCTTGAACTCGCCACCTTCTGGTTTTGAGTGAGTGACTGCAGTACAGGCATTTAACCACTGCGCCACCAGGGCTGTTGCCCATCTGGGTAAATTTTCTCTTGGTCAATTGCCGAGAAGACAAGCCCATTTTTTGCCCCATGTCTCCTAGTGGGCCACATAGACATGGCCAATGTAAATAGTGACATCACTTTAATAGCCGTGACTCAATGTTATGGAATTCTGGGATTTGCAGTTTTGTGAGATATTTAGCTATCCCTGCCTAAGAGCTCTGGTGCCCCATCAAACTACAAATCCCAGAACCCCACAGCATTGAATCATGGCAGTGGTGTCAAACTGCTCTCTTTCTACAGTGTGCAGTGTCACATCACATCTGGATTCAATTTTAGCCATTTTTTCCCTTTCAATTTTAATTAATTTATTTATTTATTTATTTTGCATTGGATGGAACTTGATTTTATTTTTATTTTTTTGCATTGGCAGAAAGCAAACCCATTGTGCTTTGGAATGATTTTGATGGTATGAGGGGCTTTTCGAGGTGAAAAAGCTTGGATAAAGTCTTGGGGCTTCATGGAGAGCATGTAATAGGTCTAAATGGTTTTAAGTTACCGCAGGGTAGATGTCTATTGACTTCCTGATGGTAAGAGTTGTTTGGCAATGGAACCAATTACCTAGAGAACTAGTTGAGTTTCTTTCTCTGGATGTCTTCAATGAGCTCGGCACATTTGTTGAGCTTAGGGGTGTAAAAACCCCCATGAAAATGGGGGGAAGCAAATATAGGAGTTTATCAGATGACAGAAATTGGAAGTATAATCTAATGGCAATCCAAACACAATCATGCGATTTCACGTTATTGAGTATTAAAGTATCTCATGCAATTTTGGGCAAAAGGGAAGTCATTCGGAACGCAATCATGGGTTTTACATTATTGTGTATTAAAGCATCTCATGCAATTTTGGGCAATGGGCAGTCACTTTCGGGTAATGGGAAGTCATTCTGAACGCATTCTGAACTAGCAAATTCATGTGAATTCAAATTGGCTCCAATTGGCTCCATTCGAAATAAAGAGAAATTCCTCCCATCTGATAAACTCCCTAGAAATACTCTTTTGTTTTTCTTTATCTGAGAGAACACCTCTCTAAGGGACTATTCAGACAGTGCAAATAATATGAATCTGGGTTGAATCTCCATTGTTCACATGCAACCCGAATGCACCTGATTCAGTTGTGGTGTGTGTGTGTGCCAGAAAACTCCCACTTAACCCGGGATAATCGATACCGTTTATTTCCTTGAACTTTTAAAAAAGGTTCACATTGTCGGCAGTGTGAATAACCATGGTGAATAGACGGGATACTTCAGGATTAAACTCTGCATGCCTTGAACATGTTTTGAATACATTTGCATCATCAACTCCATCTTTATTCGAGTGCTGGCAGGTGTGAGCTACCAAACTGATTCAGATTTATAGTGTGAATAACAAACCTGGAATGCGTGAGTGAGATTATTCACATTGTTCTGCTAAAACAACAACATCAACATCTGAATGATCCCTAGGAATCTCTAAGCCCCTCTGAGCAAGCCTGTGGTCAAAATCTGCAGTAAGTTGACCAAAGAGTTGTGCTGGAAGACCAACAAATGCCTAGAGAACTGTCTTTTTATTTTTTAGCACGACAATGTGAATTATCTCACTCACACATTGCGGTGTGTTGTTGTTCACACTAAGGAAATGCATCTATGTGCACCTCTGTAAGTTTGGGTATTCACACTTGCAAACACTCAAATAAGATAGGGTCAATGATGCAAATATATTCAAAACATGTTCAAGGCATGCACGGTTTTATCCCAGTTTATCCTGGGTCTATTCGAAATGGTTATTCACACTGCCATCAATGAAAAATCTTTTTTAAAAATTGGGGGCGGGGGGGATGGTATTGATTATTCCAGGATGTTTTTTTTTTGGCAGCCTCCCAAACCTAATTGAAAGCCTTTAAAATGGATCTGAACAACAAAGATTCAACCCAGATTCAATCCAGATTATTTCCCCTAGGAATGTCTAGGTCCTCCAGCACGAATTCTGGCAGATATTGATCATAGAGTCACGCTGGAGGACCTTGAGATTCCTAGAGAGAACATATTAATCAAATCTGTGAATATTCACATCTGCAAAAGTCAAAACCACAAATGTGGAGGGCCGACTGTATTTAGCCCTTCTATACACTGTTATAAAATGGCATATCAACATTTCTGAGGTGAAAACTGGGAAATGTTTGGCCAAGCAACATGGTCAAGAGAACAAACATTATTAATGAGGAGGAACACACAACTAGGGGAGGCTGCAGCAGTTTGCTTTTGCCTGAGCCTCCTGGGAAGGGCAAAATTCTGCCTCTCCTGCCCTCTCCCCCTCTTGAGTTAATTGACTGAAAACTACTTTTGCACTTCAGAGTCAACTAGAAGCAGCTGAAATAAGCAAAGGAGGAAAGTAGGTGAAGGAGAGAAAAAATGGCACCTGAAAAGTGGGACATCAGAGGATTAGGACTGTCCCTGCCAAATGAGGACAGCTGGGAGGATATGAAACTAGCCTTGTGCTATTTCAGCTGATCTTCTGATAGGGAATTTTACTAGCAAATTCTGTACTAACTTAAGAAGTGCATATGCCCACAGTCCTCAGGAGTTTGAATCTGCCTCCCTGCTTCACCATAAATTTGGAGAAGGCGCTCCTGTTTCAGTGCTCCAAACCTGGCTTTGCAAAGAAGAAGGGTGTTACATAAGAGAAGGGAGGGGGAGAATCATTTCCAAGTCAGCAGAGTTGCACAATTGTTTACTTTAAGTTTGGCTGTGTTGGGTGGCTTCTCTGGGCACACCTGACATGAGGCAGTAAGGGGGGGGTGAACCGGAACTGGCCCTTCGGCTAGCAAATCACTCATGGTTGATTCCCCCCATCTTTTCTTTTTTGCAGGATGGGACATGTCTTCATCTGTGAACATGTCAGCTGGATTGGTAAGGATCTTTTGCTTTTTGCACCTTGTCCCGATTGCCTTGGAGAATGAGTTCCTTTTATTTTGGACTATAACTCCCAGAACCCACCAGTCGCCATGGCTATGGCTTGGAAAAATTCCATTTTGGACTACAGATCACAGAGATTCACAACCATTATGACCACTCCTGGGCAAAGGTCCTTTTTTGGACTCTAACTCCTTGAGCTCTCCAAACAGCATGGCCACTCCTTCCAAAGGTTTCCTCCTAGAATCCTCCTTTCATGGTTCTGGAAAAATGTTCATGCCCCAAACAGCAGTATCTAGGGCAGTTGCACAATTCCAAGCAAAGTCAGCTTTCTAATGTAATCAGAGTTGCCTAACCCAAATCCAGTTGGTTGTCATTCATAGAGAGCAGCATTGTGACAAAACACCAGAGGGTTGCTTTGGTAAGATTCCAGTTTTGAGTCAGACCAATAGCATACTTGATATGACCAGTCAGTTTCATGCTTTGCCCCCTGATCCTGTGGACTAGAAGTTGCAGATGTAGCACCTGCATCAGCCTTTCCAAATCTGTGGCCCTCTTGGTTTGTTTGACTACAGTTTCCGTCCTTCTCTTACCTGGTGGGGATGGTAGGCTTTGTAGTCAAACACACTTGAAAGGTACCAAGTTGGGGAATGCTGAACGAAGGGCTGGTTTCTATGGACACCAGAGACTCAAGCTTCTTTCGTTATGATTTCTATCCTTCACAAAGCTCTGGGAACTGTAATTCTGTAAAATGTAGGAATCTTCTTCATGTGAGTAAAAATAGTCCCCTCCAATCTGCCACCTAATAGGCCAGTGAGAATGCCAAGTACATATTGTCTGGCACGTAGATTTAATGAAAAAAACAAATCTCCTTCACTTTCTGCTTACCATGAACAAGATTCACTTTCCATGACATAAACAAATGTTTCATTCCAAACCCCACATCACAACACTGTGGCTGGTTGCTTGATTTTAATCCTTTCCACCTAAAGTTACCAGGTGAGTTCTATCAGCAAACACAGAATCTATATGGGGCCCTTCACCTTGCTGATGCCTTCTGTTTGTTCTGCAATGCTGGCAGTAGCTGAGGGAGTTCTAGCCAAACAGCCCTGCCCAGTGCCACCTTCCAGCGAATGCCAGCCCAAATTCTGTAGAATTAATCCCAACAGCTAATCTAGACTGCAGTTGACAAGGACTGTGTCAGGTTTTTTTTTCCATACTGGAATTTTAGCAATCTGTGAGACAATGGGACCTTTTAAGGCCTGTTTACTTAAGATGTTTTGCTCTTGACTGGATATTCGTATGTAATCCAGGGATTCTTGTCTCTGCACATTTTACAGGTAATCACATATCCTAGAAGGACTCTCAGATTTCATCTTGCAGTTGTACAAATGCCAGGCACATTTTTACCTTGTGCCAGCTCAACCTTGCACATAGTGTAGCATGAGTTACAGGCACAGTCGGCCCTTGAAAAGTTACTTTTTGAGAAGCAGCCTGTTCCCATTACTCATTGTAGTATTTGAGAAATAATTTCATCATTGTTTCTGATTATGGTATGTCAAATGTTAATTCATTGCTTGTTATTTTTTTCTGCTACTCTTAATGGTTTTGTTAAAAATAAACCTCACGGTCAGTGGAGGCTAGAAGCTTTCATGTCAGTGGCATTGGTGAATTTGCTCTGGGTTTTCATTTTAACTGTAAGGCTCTATCCAAGGTCCTGAAGTCTCTCAGTGAATTATGACCCCAAAGGCTATCTAATCCAACCTGCTGCGAGCATAGTAAGCCATTGCTAAACCATCCAACTTTTGTTTAGAGGTGTCCAACAAGCTCCTTTACAGGTTGGGGTACATTACAGAGCAGATTCATTGGCTCACACCACACAGGATTCACCAAAATCACTATGCAGGATCAACAGAAATGTGGGATAAAAATTAAACATGCCAAAAATGTTTCTCAAATGTCCTTTGAAAGTACATTTGAAAACTAACTAGAAACCATTCCTGATTATGTCAGTAGACTCCCTTCATGCCCACACATCACATTACTTTAGAAATGTAACTTCATTACATCTTTATTGCCAAATGAAGTATAGTGGGCCCTCCACATTTACTGGAGTTAGGGGTGAAGGTGCCCTGTGAATGTGGGGAAAAAACACAAATAAAAAACACTGTTCTTTTTACCCAAGAGAACACCTCTCTAGGAATGTCCAGGTCCTCCTTTAAACATCTGCCAGAAGTTGACCATAGAGTCATGCTGGAGGACCTACAAATGCCCAGAGAAGTATTTTCTCTAGGAATGCCTAGGTTTTCCAGCACAACTCTGTGGTCAACTTCTGGCAGAGTTGCGCTGGAGGACTTAGAGATTCCTAGAGAGAACATATTAATCAAATCCGCAAAGGTCAAAGCTGCAAATGTGGAGGGCCAACTGTAATCTAATCTGCAAATAATTACATCTGCAAAAGTCAAAGCCGCAGATGTGGAGGGCTGACTGTACAGGTTAAGTCTCCCTTATCCAGAATTCCAAAATCCCAAATAGTCCAAAAATCAAAACCTTTTTCATAAGTGGCTGAGACAGTGACCATGAACAAGGCGTTAGACTGGATGGCCCTTGATATCCCTTCCAGCTCTATCATTCTATGAACTGCAAAAAGCAGCTTTGGAGAGATATTTGCAGACTTGAACTCTAGTTGAAAGTTCAACTCTAAAAAAAGCCGAAATGTCATTTCATCCATATTCTGTGGTTGGGATTTGCATGGTACATGTATGCTTGGCTGCTTATTTAATTTATATGCCACCTTTCTTCTGACATAGGATCCAAGGAAGCTGACAAAGGCTACAAACAAAGAATTCAAAGATATAGCTGTGTTAGTCTGTAGAATCAGTATGTAGAGAGATCTTGTAGCACTTTTGAGACTCACTGAAAGAAAGCGGTTGGCAGCATGTTCTTTCATAGACTTAAGTCTACTTCCTCAGATACATTAAGTCTATGAAAACACCTACTGCCAACTTCTTTTTTTCCATGTGAAGTCTTTCCCCCCCCCCCCCCCCCAGTTAGTCTCAAAGGTGTTGCAAGACCTCTCTATGCTACAAACAAAATTAGCTAAAAACCTTGATAGTAAAAAAGAAGAAGTTTTAAACACAATGAAACAGACATGACAATAAAATAGCAATGAGACTTGATGATACTCCTCTTGGCATGAGAAATTAAAGTTCTTTCAGGAAGAAATATGGACTCCTTTGATGAGACGATTCCAACCTGCCAGCCAGACTTTGGAGTGATTTAACTTTTATGCTGGGAGATGTCAAAGCATATATGGACTTTTAAAGTCTATGTTGGTTTCATACTGCTACATACAGTCAAAACATGCTTAGTTGTAGGCAGACCTTTGGCAAAAGGGTGGTACTCAAAGGGAAGGACCTGCCTTCAACATTTGGATATGACACATGGAATATATACCATGCAGGTCTGAAATGGAGATTGCACATGAAATGTCTCACGTTCTATAGTTAACCTTTGGACCTGAATTTGCTTCTGGGAAACTTTCCAGCATGCATGCATGTGCAAAGAGACCAAGGGGGAGAGGTCAGGAGAGAGAGAGAGAGAGAGCCAGGGAAGACAGATACCCTACCAGGCAAATCAGCTGTTGTCAATCACTGTGGCGCCAGGGACTTTAAAAGCCCATAAATGCTTTGACATCTCCCAGCATTAAAGTTAAACCACTCGCAAGTCTGGCTGGCAGGTTGGAATCAGCTCATCAAAGGAGTCTATATTTCTTCCTAAAAGATGTTTCATTTCTCTTGCCAAATCTTTAAATTTGAATGCTCCTCTTCAATGCTCATTCTTGCTTATGGGATATAAATAAACTTTTATTATTTATTATTATTATTTATTATGAAGTTGGTTATGGTAAGAGAAGTTGGTATGGCTAGTCATCTGGCAAGGCCCAGATCTCCACATTTGTGAAACCTCCTCAACATAGAATCATAGAGTCATAGAATCAGGGTGATCCAGTCCAGCCCCTTTCTGCCATTCAGGAACTCCCAATCAAAGCATCCCCGACAGATGACCATCCAGTCTCTGCTTAAAGACCTCTAAGGAAGGAGACTCCACTACACTCCAAGGGAGTGTGTTCCATTGTTGAACAGCCCTTACTGTCAGGAAGTTCCTCCTAATGTTGAGGTGGAATCTCTTTTCCTGCAGTTTGCATCCATTGTTCTGGGTCCTGTTTTCTGGAGCAGCAGAAAACAAGCTTGCTCCCTCCTCAATGTGACATCCCTTCAAATACTTAAAGAGGGCTATCATATCACCTCTTAACCTTCTCTTCTCCAGGCTAAACATCCCCAGCTCCCTAAGGCGTTCCTCATAGGGCATGGTTTCCAGACCCTTCACCATCTTACTTGCCCTCCTTTGGATGCACTCCAGTTTCTCCACATCTTTTTTGAATTGTGGTGCCCAGAACTGGACACAGTATTCCAGGTGGGGCCTGACCAAAGCAGAATAGAGTGGCACTATTACTTCCCTTGATCTAGACGCTATACTTCTATTGATGGGGATTTTCAAACTGGAGGGGAAACTATCCATATATGGATTGGGGGTTTCCCCACTGGTTGAAATGAATGGGCCTCCGAATAGAAAGGCAACCTCCATTTTAAAGGGCCTCCTGTAGAATGCGCATGAGCTGTCAAATTAAAAAAAATACAATAAAAATAATAATAAACAAAATAAAATACAATAAAAATAATAATAAAAAATATAATAATAAATGAAATGAAATAAAATAAAATAGATAATAAATAGACTGAATTAAAATAAAATAAATAATAATAAAATACAATAAAATAAAAAAAATATAAAAAAAATGCTGGAGTGCCCGATTTTGCCAGGAGAGGAGTCATGTTCCGCCCCATGGCCTTTTCCCCTCCCCTGAATTTGACCCGATCATGATCGGAGCCAAGTTCACATTCCCTGCAAACAGGTTTTTCCCAAAAGAAACGGTAAATATACCGCTTTGGGAGAAACCGGGTTTAGGGGGATTTGCCCCGCAACGGGTGTGCAAGATCTGGATTCCATAGTGTTAAATCTGGCACCAGTATGAACTTTAAAAAACCGGTTCTTATGATAGTCTGAATGGCCCCAAAGTAGAGCTGAGAGCATTCAAGAAATGAGCTTTGGTCATTGGTCTGCAGAAATAATCCAACTTGAGACTGCTTTAACTGCTACAGAATCCTTGGAACTGTAGTTTATTGTGGCACCAGAGCTCTCTGACAGAGAAGGCAAAATGTCTCCAAAAACTATAGTTCCCTGAATTCCCTAGCATTGAGCCAGGGCAGTTAAATCAGTGTCAAACTGGATTATTTCTTCAGTGTGTTTTGGACCATTGCCTTAGGGTCAGGTGAAACCAGCAGTGTGTTTTGGACCTGTGTTATACAGTATTACATTTTATAGCAGAGATAGCCAAAAGGTGGTCTAATCTGCACTGTAAGAGCCATGGCTCAATGCTATGGAATAGTATGTTGTGGCACCAGAGCTCTCTTACAAGGGAGGCTAAATATCTCACAAAACTACAAATCCCAGAATAGTACTGAGCCATGGCAGTTAAAGTGGTGTCAAACTGCATTATTTCTGTAGTGTAGAGCAGTCCTGTGACCAAGGAGGTGTTTGTGACCTGCAATATCCCCTGCTTCTTCCCAATTATTTGAGAGATGCAAATTGCCCCCAAACCCAGCCCCAAACTAAAAAAAAAAGCCTTCATCTAAATAGGCAAAATATTGGCCAAAACAGGGAAAAGGTAATTGTAGGTTACAGTGGGCCCTTGGTATCCACTGGGATTTGGTTCGATAACCCTCCCGTGGATACTAAAATCCAGGAATGCTCAAGTCCCATTAAATACAATGGTGCCCCTTATACAAAATGGCAAAATCAAGGTTTGCTTTTGGAAACATATATATACTTTAAAGATATTTTCAAGCCGTGGATGCTCAAATCCATGGGTACGGAGGGCCAACTGTACTTATAGTTTCATTTCCATTGGGGTTTAGTTCTGTTTCCAGGGAGGTCTGGCCCACAGCCGAGTGAAAACGGCTTCTTCCTCCTGAGATATGAGGGTGAGGGTGAGTGGGTGGGTTTTATAAGCCTGGATCAATCTACAGATGAACAAGCCTTCCCACTTGGCCCTCAAAAGGAAAACGAAGCATCTTTAGAGGTGTAGAGGTCACTGGGTCAGTGGGGCTCTTTCCAGATCTACTGCAAGAGATCTCAATCAGCGGATGGATTTTTCTTGATCCACCTCATTTCCCTTGGGAGCTCATTATATAGTTGACTTCACAGGGTGGAGGAAAGATGGAGAAGGCACAGATGCTTCCGAGATAAACTCATCCAAAGGAGGGAAAACCTCTTCAGAGTAACACAGAAATCTGAAACACCTGAGGTTCCCTTCTGTGGGAAGCAATTCCTGCCTTCGTGGGCCACTGATGTTGCATTAAATCTCCAGTTGTGATTTTATCATGCGGCCTGCTGGGGCAGTTTGCCTTCTAAAAGGGTGCAGCCACACTACAGAATTAAAGCAGTTTGATAACACTTGAACTGATGTTACTCTATCCTACCAATTTGTAGTTTGGTGAGGTATTCAGCCTGGGCTATCTGAGAGCTCTGGTGTCTCCCCAAACTACAAATCTCAGGATTCTGCAGGAGAGAGTCACGGGAATTAAAATGGTGTCAAGCTGCTTTAATTTTGTACCTGAAAAGGCACTACATCTTGAAGATGTTGGCCAGCTCTTCCCAAGACCAGCCCTTCCTACATCTAAAATGCCAACCTGTGGCATTTCAGTTGGCATTTTCTTCAGTTCAGTTTCTTGCATTGGCATGATAAAGATTTAGGAGGGATGAGAAGAAGAAGACAAATCTTCTCATGGGATCTGGTTCCACTGGGGGACCTTGGGCCAGTCACATGCTCTCAGCCTCAGAGGAAAGCAAAGGCAAAACCCCTTCTGTACAAATCTTGCCAAGACACCACTTTAATAGCTTCACCTAGAGTCACCATAAGTCAGAAAAGATGTGAAGGCACAAAGCAACAACACATAAAAAGCTAAACTTTGAAAGATCTGGGCCTCCAGAAAAGGGGTCTGGATAGGATGGTTACCATTAAAATTTGGCATACATATCAACCACATCCAATACATAATATAGAAGTATCAGTTCCTATTGGAGGACATTGCCAGAATACAATGTCCTCCAATAGAAACTCCAGTATTTTCTTTTAAACACTGAATACTCCAGTGTTTTCCTTTAAATGTAAGCATAATTTGAAATGCATGCTAGTGCATAGTAAATTGGGAATCTTATCACCACACCCTGATCTTACTTTAAATGGAAAGAGAGCTGAAAATTAATTTCCTTGTGTCTGCTATCATGTTCATTCCAACTGCTGCAAAAGTCAGGGTTTCTTCAGTCCCTTTGGATAACAAACAATATCATATTGTTGATTTGTTTCCATAGAATATATCATATAATATACGGGCCTGCATTTTATTGGTAGTTTCCACTAGAATAGGTCCATTGGATCAGTAGAATTTACTTCTGTGTTGACTCCTTATTTAATAACTGATTCAGTGGGTTTCTACTAGTTGGGGCTGATCAGTAGGATTAAGGAATAAATGTAAACATACATGTAATATTCCCAGCTTGACCAAGAAACCGACTGGGTGACCTTGGGCAACTCACACACTCTCAGCCTCAGGGGAAAGCAATGGCAAGCCAAGAAAGCCCCATGATAGGGTCGCCATAAGTCAGGAGCCAAAATAGTATAATCATTTTTAGTATTAGACCATGAGTCTGGAGACCAGGATTTGATTCCCAGCTTGGCCATGAAACCCACTGGGTGACCATGGGCAAGTCACACTCTCTCAGCTTCAGAGGATGGCAATGGCAAATCTTCTCTGAACAAATCTTGCCAAGAAAACCCCATGATAGATTTGCCTTAGGGTTGCCATGAGTCAGAAACAACCTGAAGGCACACAATAACAACAAAGTCAGAAACAACAAAGCATATGACAACAACTATATGCAAGGCAGCATCTCTGAAAGATATTTGGACACTTGGTATGCATATTAAAATAATTGATAATAAACAGTTAAAAATGATAAAAAGCAGTCAAAAATAGCACTGTACTCTCTTTAAAGCACTTAAAAACACCTTTGAGGTCTCAAAAGCCTCTCTGAATAAAAAAGCCTTTGCCTGCCGACAGAAAGAGAGCAAGGAGGGGATTGTGTAGCCTCCATAGGAAGGAAAATCCAGAGCCCAGAGCAGCCACTGAAAAGTCCCTGTCTTGCATCCCTTCCAGATGTCCCTGTGAAGGTGGTGCAAGGAAGAAAACAACAACAACAACAACCCTCATCTGAGGAGTTCAGAGTCTGGGCTGGTTCCTATAGGAAGAAAACAGGACTTGTCTACATGGGTTATTTACTCTGATTTACTCCCAGGCTCATTGCATCCTGTTTACATGATGTAAGGCCAAACCCCCAGATCAGTCATGGACTGTGTTCTTGACTTCCACAGCCAATTTGACCTTTCTTCTCCTTAACCTGATTTTCAAAATCTCATATTTTGCTCCAGGGTTTTGGCTCTTTCTGTTGTGATGATGGATGGCTGCTTTCCTACGTTGTACCTGTGAGATACCAAATACTGCCATTGTGGGTGCAAGTTGCTTTGGGGTCAGAATGAAGTGCTCAGCATTGATAACATGGCTGGGGACTTAGTTGTGTCCTTAGTGGTGGAGCTATGAAACAAATAAGGATTGTAAGGGAAAAGAGCTGCCCATCATTGCTACAGGGAAAGGACAGGTAATGGGGGGGGGGGAAGGGGGGGAGGGATTCAGGGGGAATTCAGGGCCAAAATACCCCAAGGGCAGCTCTCCATGGCTTGAAATTATTTAAAAATATATAGATAAATTCCAGAAAGCAAACCTTGATTTTGTCATTTTATAGTTGGCCCTCTGCAACCACAGATTGTTTTATCCACATATTCAAGCATCGACAGATTGAAAATATTCCAAAATATATAAACTCCAAAAACCAAACCTGGTCCTTGCTGTTTTATATAAAGGACACCATTTCACTATGACATTGTATTTAATGGGACTTGAGCACCCACAGATTTTGGTGTCCACGAAAGGTCCTGGAACCAAACCCCAGTGTATACTAAGGGCCCATTAAAGAATGTCATTTTATTTGATGGCAATGTGTTTATGCCATGGCATTTGATTTAATTTTAATGGAACTTGAGGATCCATGGATTTTGGTATCCATGGGATCCTGGAGCCAAACCCCAAACCAAGTACCTGCTGTATTGCCTGTTCCAAATTATGTTACAGTTGAAAGCAAGACTATGCAACCATTGCCTGAGCTATAAAGATCCATGTTGACTTTCCCACTGCCATGCAAAAACTCGTGGCTTCCCTTTGGATGGGAATTGACTTCATAGTTTACTTAACATAATGATTAATTGAGGGCCATGGAGCAATGATAAGCAGAAAGGCTACATTACCTCTTAGCTGATTGCAGGGTTATTAAAGTATTAAGTTGAAGAACGTAGTAATCAGACACGGAGTTTCCACCCACTTCCTTACATGTGGGTCTTAACAGGATTTCCTTGGTTGCTTTAGCTAAATTGAAATAATTTTTGAAATAAAAGTTAATAGGTTTGCCATTCCAGTTGCTTTATTGGGGATGTAGCTGAAAAAAAATTGTAATATCAACATGATTTTAGAACATATTCATTCTGGCGACAGGCATTTAACCAAAATGAGAGATATCTACTATGCGAGTTGATCCTCTTATATGTTTACTTGCCAGTAAGGCCCAGCGAATTCTTTGGGGATTAAGCTCAAGTCGATGTGCCTGATCCCATACATTCTTAAAGTTGGGATCAGACCCACTGAAGTCATGGGGCATCTGGATACAGATTTTAAAGTGAAATAGCCTTGCCTTGTTCACAGAATTTTTACAGGAGGTCCAAATGTTATCTTTAGGTTGCAACCACTCTGTTTCCTCATGGATGATTCCATCTTTTTAATTACTATAAAATTAATCAATCAATAAAATTAATTAATCAGTTTATTGTACTTAAATCCCATAGGGAGAGAAAGATAGAATAGCTGCATGGTGTCTTTGGATGGATAGTACATCATCAGCAGGATTTATTTCTGAGAAATCATGTACTGGGTTAGACCAGATGACTAGATATTTCTTGCTTGATTATATCAATTGGGAATAGCAGGTCTGATAACTGGATCTACATTATATGGCTGTATTCCATTGAAGCTGTCTTGGATCCCATTTTGGGAGAAAAGCAGGATATAAATAAATAAATAAATGGGTTGAAGAAGAGGAGCTACACATGTGATGCCATGTGCAGGGTTGTGCATGAGCATCCATGGGCAATTTGGTATAATACATGTACTAAATCTACATTTAATGGCACAGTATCACAGTTCAATGTTGCACATGTGCCAGGGGAGCAAAAAGTTGTACTCCATCTAAACGATGCAATGAGTCAACTCTAGTTGGGTCTCTAAACAACAGAATCCAGGACTCCATCTTTGCCTTCCAGGCTTGGCAATGTGGAGATTATTCCAGATGCTTTCTTTCCTAGGCAATAGCCTTGCCAAGGAATGCTTCGGCTTCAGAATTGTGCAAGTCAAGAAAATGTTGTGCAACCTTGAGCATACTGTAGTGCCACAGGCCTGTGGTTTTCCTGCATGTCTTCACTGTAGTGACTAATGCACACAACACCTCTTGTTGTGTCATTGCTTTCATTGGGGATAGATGTAGTTGAGTCACCAAGTAGAGTAGGCTCCAAGTGAGGTGGATGGGACAGAACCAGAGGCAAATTACAGTGTCAGTGCTCCTGGAAACCCTTGTCAGCTGATCCCAAGAAGTGAATGGATCACAGAGCTTTACAGAGAACTGGTTCTTACAGGATTATACAGCCTTCTGTATCTCTCTACCCTTCAGGTTTTTCTCCACTGCATCATGACGTATGTGGGACTAGTTTACACATGCATGTAGTTCATCACTTGATGACTGCAAGGCTTCCATATGTGACTGGACCATTACTGACATAACCCCATAGACAGAACTTTTAACAAATAGAAGTAAATGCCAAATTGTTCTTGGAATTTCTTTTCAGTGGAGTTGGTCCTCTCTCCCCATGTGGATGCTCCATGGAAGCTGTGACATCTTATCAGCACTAAAATTAATAAATAGCTATGGTCATATTCAAAAGCACATTTCACATACCTTAGAAATCCTAATGAGATCTCAGAGCAGGTTGACCAGATGTGCTCCTTTTCCAGGACACGTCTAGGACATGTCCAGGAACTTTCTGTCCAGGAAGAATTCCAAAATGTCCTTCATTTTGAGCATGACTAAGAAGTCCCTTGAGTAACACCATGTTTGGTGTTCCCCTTCTAGAAATGTGTCTACCTGGCAGCTTGTTCTTACTGCAAATGGGGGATAGGATAAATCCTTTTAAAATTCTTTTTTCCTATGACCAGCAGCAGACAAGACTTGCTCCTAGAGATTGAGGTGTGCTTGTTTCTTGAAGGGGAAAAGGACAGGAAATGTGTTACTTGTTTGAGGACACAATGCAAATGTTGAAAGCCCCCCCCTTAATTTCAGCACAATGGACAAATTAAAAGAATGATTTAGATCAATGGTCCCCAATTTTTTTCAGGCCATCTTAAAAATTAACAGCTATATATGTATGTGTATACGTATATAGCCAATGACTGAAGCTTTTTTCATGAGAGTAGAAAAGCAGATTTCACAATAAACTAGAAAGTATTTAAGGTGCCAGAAAATCTCTGCAGAATATGTGAATCTACCATGGGAGGACAACAACACAATGTGGCCCTCCAGTAGCAATATAGTTTTTCAGTGATTTCATTCTTGAAGGAAGAAATGAACTTTAGCACTCAACTGGATTTACCCATGTGTTGACTCAACATTCAACAACTGACTACTTTCATCGCTATTTCCAAAAACACAGCCACCTACCCTACTGGCGCTGTAAACACACACCTAAGTTCTCTTACGCATGCAATTGTACTTTTTTGGTCATAGTGCAACATTTGTGTTCACAATTGCATATGCAGAGTTCCACAAGTGTAAATGTTGGATGATATTATGCATGGGACACATAGCTATGATGTAGTAACTACACTCTATTTTTCCCAACCCAACCACCTAAAACACACCTCAAAAACCAGACAGACTTATGGAGCAAAGGAATTCTAGCAAGTGGGACACTGAAGGATGAAGTATTGGTCTCTTCCTTCCAATGAGCCATGGTGGAAGATAACAGTGGAATCCTATCACAATTTATTCATTTGGTATATGTGCCTGTCTTTTAAGGTGGATTTCAGGGGAATTTGTGGTTATAGCAATGGTAAGTGGTGCAATCATTTATGATGTTCGGAGACATAGCTGTGGTACTCTGGAATATCAGTATGAAAAGGGATCTTGTCACACCTTTGGGATTAACTGTAGGAAAGAAGTTGTAGCATGCGCTTTCGTAGACTTGGTCTACTCCCTCAGATGCCTGGAGTGAACTGTTGACCAGGAAGGACCTTTACAATCAGACTTTAGGAATAGCCTTCTACTCCAGACTCTAGGAGTAGACCAAGTCTTGAAATGTTTATGCTACAACTTCTTTCATACTTTTATTCTGAAAGGTTTCTTCCAAATCCAATTGCTTACAGTTATGCCATTGTAAGCTTAGTTTAGGGCATCAGATTAGTCTAACAAGATGCCAGTTATCGTACATGCAATTGCATCCTCTTGGATGGTGCATAACTCCTCAATAATGTCTTCAAGGTCTCACTTGATTCACTAGGGGGCTTTCTAGATTGGCAGGAAAGTATGACATGAAGGTGCCTTTTCCTTAATGCTTAGCAGCTGCACCGCAGCCTTTAGATGGAGCTGCGCTGTTCTTCAGTTTTTAAAAAGAAGCTGGGAAAACCAGCACCTTTTTAAAGGCGCTTCTTCTCCCCTAAAACGCAAAAAAAAAAAAAAAAAAAAAAAAAGCGTTTTCATGGCACACTTTCCCTTTTTCTCATCTAAAGGCTAGACTTTCATGCAGCCATGAACACACTTCTTTTGCCAATCTAGAATAGGCCCATGATTGTGGGAAGCAGCAGGCACATTGGCATATGTGCAGTTGGTTGCATGATGGTGGTATTCAGCAGAAGGGTGATGTAATGCAACCACCACTTAACTACACGAGTGTGGATTTGCACTATGCAAGCAAAACGTAAGTATTTTAGCTACATTATCTTGAAGCTGACATCTACAAAATACATGTTCACGCATCGCTCAAGCAGTAAGATTTTCTGACCATCAGTTATAGATAGTGAATATTTACCTTTCCAAACTTGAAGTATAAGTTTGTTTTTTTAGCAACAGTGAGAGCACACGGGATCTAACCATGTTGATGCCTGTCAAGTGATTATGTGCAGATTATGTTTTGCTGTTGTCAATGGAAATTGTTGGAATCAACGTTCCACAACCCAATACCAAGGGGAGGGGACCTGATATATTTTATATTGATTATCTTCTGGCTGACCAGCAGCCAGGGATTACAGCCAAGGTGGCAAGTTTTTGCATTGCAGCAATGGCTTGCAGACGCAAAATGGTGTCTTAACTTATTTAGTACTGTAATTCTCGATTTTGTGCCATATAATACTGTACAGTTTCTTTTTTTTGTATTGTAATATTGTTTTATTTTATATTTTATATTGTACTTTTTAATGCTGTTTTGCTGGTCACTGACCGTAATAAATTTCATTCAAATAGAACAGGAAAACTCAAGCGGTCACTAGTGTTAGTACAGTGAGTTTGGCGTTCTTTTCAAGAGTCTGAACAAGCACGTACATAGCAGTGATCTGGTAGACATAATTTGGATTTTCAAAAGGCCTTTGACAGAATTCCTTACTGAAGACTCCTGGACAAACTTAGTAGTCATGAGATAAGGCGAGAGGCATTTTTCAGGCTTGTTAACTGATTGATGAACATAAAACACAGAGCAGGATGTTTTCACAATGAAGGGTTATAAACAGTGTGGTTACCTCAAGTATCTGTAGAAGGAGCAACGCTTTGCAATTTGTTCATAAATGGCCTGAAACTAGGAGTGAGCAATGGGAGAGGAGGAGGACAAAGACAACCCCCTCTAAACAAATCTTACCAAGAAAACCCCGTCATAGGTTCACTTTAGGGTTGCCATAAGTTAGAAACAATTTGAAGGCACACAACAATAATGGGAGGGGAGAAGCTTCCTGAGAAAGCCACATTAGGATCATTAAGACAAAAAGGGATTGCAAAAAGCTCTCTCCAAACCAGGCAACTAAGCATTAGAACAGCAAATACAGTTTAATATATGCAAGTGTAAAGTGATGCACACTAGGAAACAACAATCCCAAATTTCTATCTGGGCTACCTAGGACAAATAATTGTAGCAATTTTCTTCTTACTGTGAGAAAGGCTATGAAAATTGTACAGTTTTTGAAAACTAATCAGGGTTCTGGATTTATTTTGTGAGAAATTTGCACATAGATTTGTGTGTGTGTGTGTGTGTGTGTGTGTATGCAAAAAACAGAATTTTCAATAATAATAATAATAATAATAATAATAAATTATTCCATACAGAAAGCAGTGTCTTCTGTACAGAATGGAATGCTGGGAGTTATAGTTTTGTGAGATAGTTAGCTTTCCCTATCAGACAGCTCTGGTGCCACAACAAACTGCAAATCCCAGGATTCCATAGGATGGAGCCATGGCATCCTAATTCCTAAGTGTGGCAGTAGCCTTGCACAGGTGTTTTATGATTAACTGGTTGTAGGGAATCTTTGTATGTGTGTGTGCGCGCGCATGCACACAGACTTTATTTTTATCTTCATTGTTATGTTTCTAACATATAAAATTAGTGGTGTTTTATAGTTCATATAGTTGTTTTAACTTTTTGATTACTAGGTTTTTTTAGCTCAGTCTTGTTTAAATCTTTTTGTAGGCTGCCTTGGGTCCCATGTTGGAAGAAAGGCAGTATATATATATATATAGAGAGAGAGAGAGAGAGAGAGAGAGAATAAAGAACTATATAGACTCCAAAATAAAATGTCCCATGCACAACCAGCCACTCTCCATTTAGCATTAATTCTTTGGATGCTTTCATGGCACGGTGCCACCTAGAGACCAACAGCCAAAACTGGAAATGGACCACTTGAAAAAATGATGCTTTTCTATTTTATTCACTTGTTGCTTTCCTCAGTGAAAGTCTGTCACCAAGTGTAGAGGAATATCAACAAAGGAAAAGAAAGGGCACGTGAGACACTCAAAGTGCACTAGAAATATGTATATATTTATGTAGAAATAGGCTGGGCACAGAGACAAGAAGAACAAAGAGATAGGGATGGATGGGAATTTGATTTAGTTTTTGTTAAGAATTTCCACACCTTTTCAGATTATTTTCTCAAGCTCATTGGAATGAGAGATACAGTGAAACTGAGAAATTCTTCCATCCTGTGCATGGCTCTGAGTTGTTATTTGTTGCCAAGTCAGTTTTGACTTATAGCGACCGTAGGAATGAGAGATTTCTCATGAGAGCCCAAGTCATACATGTAGAACTCTCCTCCTGCATAGTATTTCAAATGAGTTTATTTTCTTAGCATCAGCCTTCTTCACTTTCCAGTTTTCACAACCAAACCTAAGATTTCACCTTTCCCCCTCTTGCAAGCTCCTTTTCTTTAACTACTCCTTGGGAGGTAAGCACAACACAATGTTCTCTATGGAGTTTATCATACGATGGAATTTGGGGGTATAATGCAATGGCAATCCGAACGCAATCAGGGGGTTTCACGTTATTGCGAACGAGTGTATCTCACGCAATTTTGGGCAATGGGAAGTCATTCTGAACGCAATCATGGGATTTCACGTAATTGCGTATTAGAGTATCTCACGCAATTTTGGGCAATGCGAGGTCATTTTCGGGCAATGGGAAGTCATTCTGAATGCATTCTAAACGCAATCAGATTTTATTTATTTATTTATTTATTTATACCCCACCCTTCAGCTCTAACGGCTATCAGAGTGGCTTACAATAATTATTTTAATGAGATGGTTCCCTGCAATCAGATTTCACGTGAATGCCCAAAACTAGCAAATTCACTTAATTGCAAATTGGCTCCATTCGCAATTGAGAGAAATTCCTCTCATGTGATAAACTCCTATGTGGAGGTAGCTGTTTGGCCAGTTCAGGGGTTGAGAATATGGATTTTTGTTTTGTTTTTGAACAGAACTTAACAAAATTTGCCCATTTTGTCTATAAATTCTAGAGAAAGAACATGAGTGTTTGGTTTTTTTTTTTTTTTAAAAAAAAACAACAAAATGTGGAAGATAGTGAAATGGACAGATGCATCCATCTCTATGTACGGTCCCAAATGGGGACATATCCACTGAGTATGTGGAAAGGGCTATTGACAAAACATCTGCAAGAACCAAGACCTTTTACTCAATCTGAAGTTTGGATGTTCTGGTTCCCTGATTCAGATGTCTTGAATCAAGGACTCTGGAGGTCAAGCCCAATCTGTATTGCTTACTCTCCATATGGCCAAGACATCTCATAAGCACTAAGATAATTGTGTGATTCAGATGGTCTGAGTGTGCAGACAGACTTCATCCTCATTTAACCTAAATATGTGGAAAGAATCATAAAATCATAGAATTAGAAGATACCGCAAGGGCCATCCAGTCCAACTGCTGTTATGCAGGAACACTAACCAAAGCACCCTGACAGATGGCCATCCAGTCTGTTATT
Source organism: Urosaurus nigricauda (assembly GCA_034509955.1). Taxonomy (NCBI): domain Eukaryota; kingdom Metazoa; phylum Chordata; class Lepidosauria; order Squamata; family Phrynosomatidae; genus Urosaurus; species Urosaurus nigricauda. The sequence goes on from JAOEGL010000002.1 coordinate 6,529,935, forward strand.
AAAGACCTCCGAGAAGGAGACTCTACCACTCTCCGAGAGAGGTGTCCCACTATCGAACAGCTCTTACTGTCATCTCTTTTCTTCTAGTCAGCCCTCCTTATCCACAGATTTTTATCCAAGCATCCACAGCTTGAAAATACTCAAAAGAAGCATAAATTCCAAATAGCAAACCTTTCCATTTTAATATAGAAGACATCATTTTGTTTTCTCATTATATTTAATGGGACTTGAGCATCCACAGATTTTGTTATCCATGGGGAGGGGGGATTCCTGGAACCAAACGCAGTGGATAACAAGATCCCATTGTAGTCTGCATCTATTTCTCCATGTCCTAGTCTCTGGAGCAGCAGAAAACAAGCTTGCTCCCTCCTCAAGATGACACCCCTTTGCTCTAACAGGTAAGACGCTGACTCTGTTGACTGCAAGATTGCAAGAAGTTGATTCGCAGCTTCTGCCAACCTAGTTGGCGGTTTCGAGGCCCAAATACCGCATGATGGAATGCGCTCCCATCACTAGTCCCAGCTTCTGCTAACCTAGCAGTTTGAAAGCATACAAATACAACCCATGAAGACCAAGCTGGTACAGACCTCCCAGAGGGCTTTTTCGGCTGTCGCCCCCAAGTTGTGGAATGACCTGCCGGACGAGATGCGCCTCATTACATCTTTAGAAGGCTTTAAAAGAGCCCTAAAGACGCATCTCTTCCGGCAAGCCTTTCCAGAGAATGTGAATATCCCCAGCTCCATACCTAGGTTTTAAGGGCTTTTTAAATCTTTTCCTGCATTTTTCTCCATACAACCTAAGCTGGGTCCGCTCCCTACTATTGTGTATTGCTGTTTTAATCTATTATGTTTTTTAACTCCATTGTGATTTAATTCTTTTTTAAGGGAGGGTGGTAAGGGTAAGGAAGGGGTATTTTAACTTGATATTGTTTTAACCTCTGCTGTACTCCGCCCCGATTGCTTGTTCAGAGGGGCGGAATAGAAATAATAATAATAATAATAATTATTACAAATGTGAGTAGATAAATATGTATCACTTTGGTGGGAAGGTAACAGCATTCGGTGAAGTCATGTTGGCCAAATAACCCACAGAGTAGCCTTTGACAACACTGGCTCTTGGGCTTAGTAACAGAGATGAGCACTGCCCCCTATAGTCAGACATGACTTGAAAATCTTGTCAAATACCTTTACCTTTGCCTTTTCAAATGCCTAAACAGGGCTATCATATCACCTCTTAACTATCTCTTCTCCAGGCTAAATCTACCCAGCTCCCTAAGTCTCTTCTCACAGGGCATGGCTTCTAGACCCTTCACCATTTTGGTTGCCCTCCTTTGGACACGCTCCAACTTTTCAACATCCTTTTTGAATTGTGGTGCCCAGAACTGGACATAGTATCCCAGGTGAGGCCTGACCAGGACTAGCACCATTATTTCCCTTGAACTAGACACTATACTTCCATTGATGCAGCCTAGAATCACAGTGGCCTTTTTAGCTGCTGTATCACACTGTTGACTCATGTTCAACTTGTGGTCTACTAGGACTCCTAGATCCCTTTCGCATGGAGTCTAGTCAAGCCAGGTGTCCTCCATTCCATATCTCTGCATTTCAGTCCCCCCCCCCCCCCCAATGCAGTACCTTACATTTCTCTCTGTTGAAATTCATTTTGTTAGTTTTGGCAAGGCTTTCTTATCTATTAAGGTCATTCTGAATGTTGATCTTCTCCTCTGGGGTATTAGTTATTCCTTCTACTTTGGTGTCATCTGCACATTTGATAAGCATGCCCCCTATTCTTTCATCTAAGTCATTGATAAAGATGTCGAATAGCACTAGGCCCAGGAGAGAACCCCGTGGCACCACACTGGTCACTTCTCTCCAAGATGAAGAGAAGCCATTGCTGAGCACTTTTTCTCCTAATGTGTGTGAAAGACACTTTGCACATGCTCAAAAGAGCCAGTTTACTCAGTTGTCATACTCTGGTCTTGAAGAGGGCATGGTTTTTGTGTGTGTGTGATCAAATTCATTCCTGCACAGAAAACAGAGTGCAATTTAAGCTTTTCCTGGAATGTCCATATGTTATATTTAACACAAATACAGTCTGGATGCAGATGTACACAAATTGTTGATGAGTACAGAGTTTTTCCATCATGGCATTCAACACATGTACACTTGTGTTGGTACACATGTACCAACTTCCCACTGGTACAACTATCCACAAGTGATGGAATGCAGATGCATTTGTACCAGGGTTTCTGAAGGGGTGTTCACATGTTACAGTGTACCCAGGTTCACATTGTCTGTTCTGATGTTTGTGAGAATCTTTGTTCCTTTCTCCTGTTCATTTTAAAAATCTCTCTTTGCCTTTATTCAAACCTCAGAGAAAACTGATTATGTGATTCTGCTTCTTAGCCTGAACTTAACTAAACTGACACAAGGCTTTGGATTCAAATTAAGCAGAAGAAAACGAATGGAGAAATCAGAGTTAGGCAGAGTGGAGGAATCTAAAATTCTTGGGGGCCTAAACATTGCATGTACAATGATACATTACAAAATCAGAATGGAAAGAAATAGCCATGTTTGTCTGTTTCAACAGATAGTGCGTCTACACTGTAGAAACAGTGCAGTTTGACACCACTTTAATTGCCATGCTAACTTCTTTAACTCCACCCTATAGAATGCTGGGATTTGTAGTTTTGTGAGGCCCCAGCAATCTTTGGACGAGAAGGCTAAAGATTTTGTGAATCCCAAGATTCTGTAAGATGGAGCTACAGTACTTAAAGTCCACTTTCCACGCCAAAATAAACCAGTTAGTTTCAAAACTGCTGCTGGATTCCTACATCCTTCTCCTTTCCATTTCATTTTAAAATAAATTTTGGTGTCTCAGCAGGTCAGACACTGGCTATAACATTGGTTTGCCAAATTTAGGGAGAAGGTACCTGCAGTCATATTGCGGTTTATGAAGGGGATGTTCACACGTTTCATCCAGGATACAAGACTTGAAGTTGGTGTGATACAGACAGTTCTTTTCATTGACCTCCATTTAGTATGTTAGGATTTAGTTTAGTACTGGATACAGTTAAGTACATTGTCAGTTAAGTTAATCTTGCATAATATTGTTTGTTACTTTTTCTATATGAGCATATTATTGTTCGTTACTTTCATGTTACTCTTTGCATAAGTTAATCTTGCATAATGTTGGTTGTTACTTTTTGTATATAAACATATAATTGTTAGTTTGTGAAGCATAGTGCACAAGTTACAGTGTACACATGTTCACACTGTCTGTTGAGATGTTTCTCTGAATCTCCACTCTCCTTTTTCTTGCCCCCTTTCCATATTTCCTTCATTGATTCAGACCAGATACTTTCTCTCCTCCTGGGCCCAGTGCCAGCTCTCAGCGACACTTGAAACAACTGAGACAGCAGAGGACTCTAAGCAAGTTGGGATATTTTTTATCACAAAAGATAAGAAGAGAGAGAGAGAGAGAGAGTATCTGGTCTGAATCAATGCAAGGAGAGATGGAAAAGAGTGTAGAGCAAAGGGCACTCCTTGCTCTCCTGTCCCTGGAGTGCGCTGTTCAAGGCGACTAGTGTAATAATAATGCCATTGGAGTGAGTTGGATTCATTTCAGAAACTCCCTGCCTGAGCAAAGTGGTGGCTTAGGTACATGCATGACTAATAGGAAGAGTAAAATAAAGAAATAAATGCATAGGCAGCGCTGACAACACCACCCACTCTCAGTTTTATGCTGTCAGGAAAGCCTAAGTTGTAGTGGAAGAGGAATTGATGGGTGTGACTTAAGAGAGGTGTTTCCTTCTCCACATGGTTATAAGACAAGGAAGATCTGGAGAGAACTGCAGAGGCACCGAGAGCCAAAGCCAAGTTGGAGAGCCGAGGGAGCTTCTCATCTTTGCACCAAGCCGGAGACGAGAAAAACCCCAGACACCATGGGCAGGCAGAAGGAGATGCTGAGAGCTGTTGGAGAAAGGCTGAGGATCAGGAATAAACTTCTCCGGCAGGCTCTGGCCGAATGCTTGGGAACGCTTGTCCTGGTGGTAAGTGTGGACTAATTTTTTAAAAATGAAATTCATTTTTTTTACACAACGAAATACTAAAGACTCAGCTTTGAAAAAAAAATACAAATGCTGAAGATCTGAATAAGTTTGTGGGATGGTGGCTCTGGTTTTCTCTATGCAATGCAAGTCAAGCAAAAGGGGTGACACTTGAGCGGTGCTTACGCGCAAGTGCTACTGAATTGAACTGGAACTGTGGACAATTGCAACTACACTTCTGAGTTGTAACCCTTCATTTTAGTGGCACTTGAAGCATGGCAAAATGCTCTTTAATTGCATCTTGGGAAGGTTTCACCTTCAACAGCCAGAGAGAATGAAAACTAGAACATTTTCAAAGACCAAGAGGCAAGCTTGAGTGACACAGAACTGTAGTGCATACTTTGGAAACCCTGCGTAACCTGTGTGCTCTCCCTAGGCTGCTCGCATTTTGTTTCAGTTTAGTCAATCCTCGGGGCAAATCTAGCTTCCCCCCCTGTTTAAGAGTAAGGCAAACGCAACACTGTTTGGGATTTGAACTCAGATCTATATTTTCTAAGATCAAAGCTTTTCAAACAGGAAAGCTTTTGAGTGACACAGAACTCCAGTGAAACTCTGTGTGACCTGTGTGATCTCACCAGGCTGCTAACATTTTCCATCACTTTAGTGACCTCAGGGATAAATCTGGCTTTCTTTCCCCCTGGATAGTATGCTTTCTTTTACAGGCGTGTTTGTGTTTATATGTGTATGGGAGCATGAGAATGCACATTCTGCTGCCTGAGTGATATGAAACTAGCCAGGAAGATGACAGTGGTGTGAATTAACCCTTTTCCTTGTGGCAATCTGTGGCGAAGGGATATCATTTCTTTAGAATAAGAGCTGAAGGTAGCAGACCCTTTGCACATCCCTAAACTTTAAAATACATTTGTTTTACATAAAATCAAAGCCTTTCTTATAATATCACTGTTTTTCTTAATCCCGAGTTTGTAGAAGGGATGTTTTGGGCTACAGCTCCCCAAATCTCTTTTTCTTTCAAGCTCTGATCTCCAGCTATAAATCCCATCCATGCAATGTTGGTATCTGAGCTAGAAAACCAAAGAGGGACATCCATGTGCATAAGCAACATTTATGCATGTGCAAATTAATACCAGGATGCCAGCATTATTTGCACAGAAAAACCATGTGTATTTTTAAGGAGAAAAATTCCTTGAAGACTTTGCAAAGTGCCAACGATCCTTTGCCACTGCTCTACTCTTCTTGCAGGGATCTTTCAAGTGGAGGTAAAACCCCATTATTCTGGAGGGAAACTAGTAGTAAGGAATATTCTTTCTATCCCTACTGGAAGGCAACATGGGGCTTTGGGTCCATAGTCATACCACTTTCCAAGACTGACTAGGGAATGTATCCCTCCCTGACTTTGGGTGAGCTTGGAATGAGGCATCAGTAGCTCTCATTCCTGATCTTTTTCTCTCTACTTTTGAGGCTTTTGCTTGGCTAAGAGAAAAGAGAGGGGAATTCCTTCCCTTAGTCACAGTGAGTACGAGGGAGCTTTTCAAAATGAAGCAGGGAGACATTTCACCAGTGTGCAAAAATTCAGCATGACAAGGAAGTTGCTGAGAATAATCCCTTCCTGCATTGTCTTCTTCTCTCAAGATGCCAATGATGATTTATTTATTTAATACATCTCTCTACAGTCAGCCCTCTGTGTCCACAGATATTTTTATCCATGGATTCAAGCATCCATTGTTTGAAAATATTTTTAAAAATGTTTCAATTCCAAAAGGCAAACCTTCATTTCGCCATTTTATATAAGGGGCACCAATAGCAATAGCAAGTACATTTCTATACTGCTTATCAGAGAACTAGCTCTCCCTAAGCGGTTTACAATGTGTGTAAACCAATTGCCCACCAACAAACTGGGTACTCATTTTATCAACCTACGAAAGGATGGAAGGCTGAGTCAACCTTGGAGCTCTCCTCTAGGATTGAATTTACAATTTTGTGGCTGCAGAACCAGCTTTTAACTACTGCACCAGCAGGGCACCATATTACTATGCCAATGTATTTAACGAGATTTGAGAATCCACAGATTTTGTTGTCCATGGGGGAGTCCTAGAACCAAACCACAGTGGATACCAAGAGTACATAACAGAGAATATTAGGGAAAGCACTTTTGCCCTGAATTCTCTAGAACCAGGACACCTTCAAGAAGGTCGCAGAGCATTATTGTATTGTTCCATTTGCATGTTGCTCTATGAAGGAGGTGAGACCATCTCTGTTCTTGTAAACGTTGTGGAGTTGTCCAATTGAACTGAGACCTCGAACAGACATAGGACAGCTGAACACTGTTTGCAGTCCTTAGACGACTGAAGCTTCTTAGACTGTTATCTGCTTAAAAGTGACATTGCTTTTCTTGTGTGCATTTGTAAAAACAAAGATAAGCCTAGACTGGGGAAACGAAAAGGTCTGCACACAGCTGGCAGTCTGGCCTTATCACACCCCATGCACCCAGAACATTTGATTCCCATTTGGCTTCAGTAGATAATGGTCATGGCTATATGTTAAAGGAACCAACACGTACTATTAACTGCAGCTGCAGAATTATTGTTTCCATTCCACTTAACAGTTGAGAATACAAAGTTGCATATGCGCTGCAGAATTCTGGGATTTGTAGTTTCGTGAGCTCCAGGGTCCATTCAGCCTTCCATCCTTTCATAAGTTGGTAAAATGAGTACCCAGTTTGTTGGGGGCAATTGTAAACCGCTTAGAGAGTGCTGAGTTCATTATGAAGCAGTATAGAAATATAAGTGCTATTGCTATATTTATCCTTCACTGTCAGAGAACTGATTTGTTTGAACTGGTGTTTTTTAAAGTATGGATAGCATACTTTGTGCAGCTATAGCTGATACTTAATTTGTTGTCGCTGCGAGCCTTGAAGTTGTTTCTGACTTATGGCGACCCTAAAATGAACCTCTCATTGGGTTTTCTTGGTAAGTTTTGTTTAGAGAGGGCTTGCCTTTGCCACCCTCTGAGGCTGAGAGGGTGTGACGTACACAAAGTCACCCAGTTTCCATAGCCAAGCTGGGATTCAAATCCTGGTCTCTAGATTTCTAATCCAATGCTCCAGCCACTATGCCACACTGGCTCTCTTAATCTCTCTCTTGATACTTAATTCTTTATCCTTAATGTAACAGTGTAGCTACAAAGGTGAGGCAAAATGTGGGCAGTTTTCCTCCAAATAAGAATTCTGGCCCCTATGAGATTTTATTTCAATATGCTAATCTTTAGCATTGCAGGGAGCCAGACATTGAAAATCATTCATATCTAGAACCCTTCTGTTTGCTGTGTTTGCATTCCCTTGGTCACTTTGCTTGCTTCTTCTCTTTGGACATTATATTAATAAACTGAAGTATTAATTTACTATGATGCTAGAAATTTGGGTTAGTGAGGGATAATTCCACTGAGGCTGCATCTGCACTGCAGGATTAATGCAGTTTGCCACCACTTTAACTGCCCTGGCTCAGTGCTATGGAATCCTGGGATTTGTAGCTTGGTGAGATATTTTGCCTTCTCTGTCAGAGAGCTCTGGTGCCCCAACAAACTCCAAATCCCAGGATTCCATAGGATGGAGCTGTGGCAGTTAAAGTAGTACCAAATTACATTAATTCTGCAGCCTGGGAGTGGATGAATTTTTATTAGAGAGCCACGCCTTCATGTTACCTGTCTTGCAGCTTGACCCCTTGTTTAATGGTACCACCGGGGACTGTCAGTTATGACATCACACTTGTGACATCATCCGACATGATCACCTGTGACATCACAAGGGCTTATCCCTAGGCATCAGGGTTTGGCTATGAAATCTCAGGACCTGAGGCAATCCAGAGAGTCTATAGGTGCTGGACATCAGAGAACCTATTTGCTTCCGGGCTCAGTACAAAGTGCTGGTTATTACCTATAAAGCCCTAAATGGCTTGGGCCCAGAGTACCTGAAGGACCGTCTCTCCCCACATAATCTGCTCCGAACACTTAGATCTTCTGGGCAGCAACTACTTAAAGTTCCAGAGGCCAGATTGGCAACCACTAGAAAGAGGGTGTTTTCTATCGCGGCCTCGAGCCTCTGGAACTCGTTGCCCACGGAGCTCCGCCTGGCTGCCTCCCTTACCCAGTTTAAGAAGGGGTTAAAAACATATTTGTTCAACCAGGCCTACCCCTGATTATCCCCCCCCCCCCCGTTGCTACCCTTCCCTCTTCATGATTTGGATTGGAACACTGTTATTCTTGGGCCGAAATTGTTAAATTACTATTCTGATCAAATGTTTTAACTTGTGTATATGTTTTAATCTGTGTATATGTACACCGCCCTGATCTTTGGAAGGGTGGTATATAAATAAAGTTTTTATTTATTATTATTTAACCAGCCATACGGGGGCATTTGTACCTACAGGACAACTTTAGTTAGCAACCCTAGTCACTGTTTATCCGTTTGATTTGCAAAACGATATCTTTCTAACATCTCTCCATGATCTCCCATAAGCTGCAAGAGGGTCAGCTTCACCCAGCTATGCTTGGAGTCTCAGAAGGTTGAGAGACATTCCTAAAGATCAGACTGGCTTCCGCCTCTGGCCTTCATCTCTCCTCAATGCTACTCATTAGCTCTTATCAGCCATCTTCCTGAATTATTAGCTAGCAATTTTACAAAGCCATGTTTGCCAGGAGCTGTAATAATAAAATTATACTCTATCTATCCTGGGGCCAAATTCCTAAAGGGAGCCAGAGTTTATAAGTTATAGCACAATTCCCAGACAGCACCTTATCTGGAGCAGCAACCTGATCCTGCCTTCTCTGTCTCTTTTTTGCTCATTTATCAGTCACTGACAGCTTCTTCTTATTTTTGCTTGATATGGATTGTAATCCTTCTTGCCATAGACCACTTCATTTCTATGTTCAGCATAGCACCTAGCTCTCCATGGATGCAAAGGAAACCATTAATCACAGCAGCAGCCGTTACTCATGTTTCCCCACCAGTTGCAGATGGTGGGTTTCATTTTTTGGACTGCAATGAATCCTCTCCAGGTTTGAGTTCTATCCATGGTACCCAACCCACTATAATAGGTTCAGCACCATGGACGGCTCCTTTAATGTTTGAACTAAAACCCAGAGTGCATTGCTGCCACCAGCCGCCAGCCACATTGAGGTGTATGGCAGTTTGTTGGTGTTGTGTTTCAAGTTATTTCTGACTTATATCAACCTAAGTCAAACCTCTCATGGAATTTTCTTGACAAGATTTATTCAGAGGAGGTTTGCTGTTACCTCCCTCTGAGGCTGAGAGAGTGTGACTTGCCCAAAGTCACCCAATGGATTGTCATGACTGAGCTTTGAACCCTAGTCTCCAGAGTCATTGTTCAACACTCAAGTCACTACACCACACTGGCTCTCAGTTAGTTTATTAGCTAACATTAGGGAAAAGGATAGCTCCCCGCCCCAAGAAGATTACATTTAAAAGTTAGACAATATTGAAAGATCAGGAATGGACAAGGGAAGGAAGGAAAAGACAAGAGAATCAAAGATGATCTGGGGTAAAGGAATGACTCCATTGTCAAGCCATATTACTCCTGCATCTGTGTCCATAATATAAAGAAAAGAAAAGGATTTGGCAGCCAGGTTTTGAGTGAGCAAGACTGGCACCAGAGTGACAATGAAGGCAATGCTAATATTTTGCTTCCACCTTCCATGATCCCAATTCCTGATTTGGATTCTCTTTCACCATAGCTATGGATTTGCTGGATTTGCCTTTGGGAATCCTTCCCAGGAGTTTATCACATGGGAGGAATTTCTCCTAATTGCGAATGGAGCCAATTCGCAATTATGTGAATTAGCTAGTTTAGCGAATTTACATGAAATCTGGTTGCATTCAGAATGCATTCAGAATGACTTCCCATTTCCCAAAAATGACCCTCCATTGCCCGAAATTGCGTGAGACACCCTCATACACAATTACGTGAAACCCTATGATTGTGTTCAGAATGACTTCCCATTGCCAGAAATTGCGTGAGATACCCTCATACACAATTACGTGAAACCCCATGATTGCATTTGGATTGCCATTTCATTATACCCCCCAAATTCTGTCCTATGATAAACTCCCCAATTTGCATTTGGCTGGAGTTCTGAAAAGTGACTTTCTTGATGCATATCCTATTTGAGACCCTACTGAGTTCAATTAGAGTTATTCCTATGTATAGTACATATGATTACATCTCGACTGTGCAATATCTACTCAAAATTGAAGTTGGATATACTTCCACAGTGCTGTGCAAAGAGCTGGAGTCTAAGGATTGAAACTTGTAGTAAATCCTAGTTAGCGTAGATCCATTGAATCAGTGGTGTTCACCTACATCTTGACTCAACCTTAATTCAATGGCTCTGGTGCAGTCAAGGTCAATACAATTCAGACCTAAGTTTGCTACCCCAAATGTGGACATTTTAGAGAGTAAATCACACTGAACAAAGAGGCACTTACTTCTAAGTAAGCATGTATATGACTGAGCTGCAAAACTTAATTGACTTTAAGCCCTACTGTTTGTTGGAGCTTTGGTGTGCCTAGAGCAATTCCGTGATCTCAGAAAATATTACAGCTGGTGCCAAGTTTAATTAAAATAAGTTGTGCACACACCCTGCGATCAATCCTTCAAGATCCATATCTCATCACAAGGAGAACAACAGAAAGCTGTAAAAGCAATGGATAAAGGAACCACGGAAAGTTGGATGCTCCTAACTTAGCAGGTGTCGGAGCCTGGGAATCTATTCAGAACAGGGAAAGGGCTTCTATTCATTTGGGAATTCATAAAATAAGATGCACATAGTTGAGAAAAATATGAATTTTAGCAAGGAGCGGTCATGCTGGGACAGGAGACATCTTTGCAGAAGACAGGATCACAGATTCTATGTAGATCTGTTATCTCCTTGCCATGCACACCCATCCTGCTATGTTAAGGTGGGGCTGCTGAATACACAGCAGTCAACAGCTCCAGGAAAGTGAAATAAATGCAGGCTCTTTTTTGAAAATTAGAAAGTGTTGACTTTAGCAGAGTCATATACTTGGAAAGGAGACGGAAGGGATTATCAGAGAAATCAGCCAAACTAGAAATTATCGTATTGCTTGTGCAAGTAGCATCCGGTGTGTGTATGTGTTTGTGTGTGATTTGGGTTCCCATTACAGGCAAGGGGTTTGACTAGATAACCCTTGGGGATCCCATCCAGCATAGCCATTAATGTATATGCTTAGCCTATGCCCATATCTTATGCATTTCCACTATTTGTCCTTTTTCTTCTCTCTCTCTTTGCAATTATAATTTTAAAAACTATTTGTGGCATTGCTTTTTAATTTGTAAGCTGCATTCTGTGTCAATTTTGGGGAAAAAGCATAACAACAACAACAACAATAACGCCCACAAAAAGGGGGGGAAGCCCCCACAATTTCGGTAGAGCTTAGAAAAATCAGTTTCTTGGACACATATTGGCCAGTATCCTGTTATTGACATATGGAGGTACAAGTCGCTCTATGTATGTGAAGGGATTTTTTTTTTTTTGACACTGAACACTGGCTACATCCAACTCACAGCAACATAAGTGGAGTTGTTCATTGCCTCTGTGTATTACATTTACACATTGTGCATTGCCATTGCACAATGAGTTGTCAGTTGCATTGCTCTACACTGTGCTACACTGGTATTCAGTATATAGGTTGTGTAATGTAATTTTGTTGTTGTGTGCCTTCAAGTTGTTTCTGATTTATGGCATCCCTAAGGCAAACCTATCATGGGGTTTTCTTGGCAAGATTTGTTCAGAGGAGGTTTGCCATTTGCCTTCCCCCGAGGCTGAGAGAGTGTGACTTGCCCCAGGTCAATCAGTGGATTTCATGGCTGAGTGGGGAATCAAACCCTCTTCTCTAGACTCATAGTAGTCCAACACTCAAACTAGTATGCCATTCTGGCTCTCTGTAATGTAACTAAGGTTGCAGCTATAGTGTAGAAATAATCCAGTTTAACACCACTTTAACTGCCATGGCTCCATCCTACAGATTTCTGGGATTTGTAGTTTTGTGAGGCACCAGCACTCTTTGGTAGAGAAGACCTTGTAAAACTACAGATCCCAGGATTCCCTAGGGCCTCTCTTTATTCTTGTGCCAAACATTTCTGTGTTTTTATTTGTTTGTTTGTTTGTTTTGAGATGGATGCAGGGCAAGTCATGCCTGGAACTCATTGAGTTTAAAACCTCATAATCCTTTCCTCAGTTTCCATCTTTCTGCCATAATGTCCAAATCATTGTTTGTCTGGGAGGAAGAAAGGACTTTTTCCCTATTTTTTTAAAAAAAGACTCCAGTCCTTAAAGAAGGCAAACATCTGGGATGGTATGAACTTGGCTGGTCTGACACAGAGGATGTCATAATCTGATTCTTGCCAGGCTCACACTTTCAGGAAAAGCTGTATAATGCTTTGGAGAATCATCAAAACCAGCTTGGGACAATCTTTTGGGAGCCTGACTTTGTTTGCAGAGAGATGACTGAGGTGTCAAATTTAAGATCAGAAAACACAGATTTGCAAGGGGGAAAAAAGAATCCCCTTTTTTGTACTGTCCTACTTCAGAAAGAACCCTGTAGGCATCTTAAGCATTTGTAAGTTATCCTGTCGAAATATTTGTTCCTCCTTGTCTGATATGAGACACCTGCATTCAGTTCAAGTTTGCAAAAGTGGCCTTGTGTATGTGATGCCATTGAGCATGCAGATCATATGCACCCTTTTCAAAATCTGGGAGTGCAAGTCGCTTGCTCCATGTCGCCATTCAGCATCAGTATTGTGCAATTCCACGTGGTGAGATTTACGCCACACCACCCTGATATAGTATCTTGGGCACTATATTAAATGAGAACATGAGGGGGGAAGGGAAAGCTAGTTAAATGTAATTACAGTTGGCCCTCCGCATTTGCGGCTTTGACTTTTGCAGATTTACTTGTGGTTTTGATTACTATGTTCTCTTTAGGAATCTCTGGGTCCTCCAGAGCAACTCTACCAGAAGTTGGCCATAGAGTTATGCTGGAGAACCTGGAATATCCTAGAGAAAATACTTCTCTAGGCATTTGTAGGTCCTCCACCTTGATTCTACGATCAACGTCTGGCAGGTGTTGACCACAGAGTTGCATTGGAAGACCTGGAGATTTCTGGAGAGGTGTTCTCTCAGATAAAAAGAGGACAGCTCCATCAGGGCTTGCCTGAGGAAAGAGAGCCCTCCCTCCATGCCATCTGTCCTGGTCCAGGCCTCAGAGGGAAAGAGGAACCATTGGACCTGATCCCCTTCCCCACCACCATCCCCTTCTCCTTTTGTGTCGTGTATTTTTAGAATTTAAGCCCGAGCAGGCAGGGAACCGTCTAATGAAAATTAATAATTGTAAGCCACTCTGATAGCCATTAAGGCTGAAGAGCAGGGTATAAATACCTTAAATAAATAAATAAATAAATAAATAAAACATTCATGGTGGTCCTTCATGCCTAACCCCAGTGAATGTGGAGGACCACTGTATTCTGAGCTATTGATTGGAGAGCTCTGGATTTAAATGACTAACTAAAGCTCTCCCACAAAAGCTGGGATGTTATATATGGAGTATTTCCAAAACTTCCACCTGTTTAGATGTTGGGGATAAAACAAGGCCAGCAGTTGGCTTCCATATTAGTGGGGCGATGAATCTACTATGGATTCTAGTCTGAACTCTAAGGTGCTGAACTCTATCCCCCATTAAAGTCCAATTTAAAATCCAGAGTGTAATTCACACCTCTCCCAGACGTGGAAACAACCAGTTTCCACAGGTGTGAGCATCTGCCACTTTCCCCTTGTTATTTGCCACAAAACAACAACAAAATGCCACATTCTTTTCCGTTTATTCCCATTCGTTCCTTCCTCCCCTTCTTTTTAATTTCTTCTTCTCCCCCTGTTCCCGTCTCAGCTGCAGCTTGGAGAGCAAGTCCTAAAAATATCCTTTCTTCCAACTTACTTTCTTCCATATCTTAAGAAGTTATTCCTTCCCCAACTTTCTTTGAAAACATTTTATCAGTCCAAAAAGTGTCAGCACTTCCTGTTGCTTTGACCAAAGTATCGTAATGCAGATCGTTTTAATATGTTTGTTTTAATATGGGTATATCTTATTTGTCTTTTTAAACTGATGTGCCTTTTAACTGACGTGTTTTAACTGGTGTTGTTTACCTGTTAATTGTTCTTGTTTCCTGCCTCAATCTATGGAATAATAATAATAATAATAATAATAATAATAATAATAAAAAATCTAGAAATGTCAGTTCTGCAGTGTCTCAACTCAACTCATTGCCAGGGGTCCATTGGGGATAAGATGTCTACTTATTCAAAGATCTTCTTCCTCCTCCGCCTCTTCTCTGTTTAAACCTTTCATTAAACCTTAAACTAAAACAGAGTGAAGAGATTTCTTGGCTAAGAGCTTTGAGCCCTACCTCTTTGAAAGGTCAGCCTTTGTATTCCCTTTACGGTTGCATCTGGCTCTTTGTGATAAATGGCTTGGCTGAGTGATTTGAGCATGCTGGATTAACGGGTATTTGTAGTTTCAGACTTTAACACAAAAGGGAGTTGTGAAAAGGGTGTCCTTGTTGGTTCTTCAAACAGTGGGCATCTACAATGAAAGGCTGCAATGCTCACACAGCCTCGTGTACGCACACATGCATGTCTCACGTTGTAATGGCAACAGACAGAAACAGAAACACTTGGAAGTCCATGATGGCATACCAAATGGAACTCCAGACAATGGAAATCCTTGAAGTTCTATAATGGGTTGTGATATGGCATATCACACAATAGAAACATGAAGGGAAATCCAGTGTGGCATAGTGGCTTGAGTGTTGGACTACAACCCTGGAGACCAGGGTTCGAGTCCTCACTTGGTCATGAAACCCACTGGGTGACCTTGGGCAAGTCACACACTCTCAGTCTCCAGAAGATGGCAATGGCAAACCTCCTCTGAACAAATCTTGCCAAGGAAACCCCATGATAGGTTCACCTTAGGGTTGTCATAAGTCAGAAATGATTTGAAGGCATGCAACAACACCAATCAACCCACTACACAGTTGTACATGTTTGATGCGCTGTGAACCTGCGAAAAGTTGTGGAGGTACCTAGAATTTTCTGCTTTGGGAGCTCTAGTGTGATGAGTTCAGGGAAGGATTGGCTCTCTCTAGCAGAGAAATCTAGGTTCCCTCCCCAAACTACTATTCCAGGATTCGACAGGAGGGAGCCATGACAGTTAAAGTCATATCAAAGTGCTACAGATGGCCTAGTGTAGACAGATTCTCAGAGAATTGCTCTATGGTCCAAAACACACTGCAGAAATAAGCCAGTTTGAGGCCACTTTAACTGCCCTGGCTCAATGCTAGGGAATTCTGGGAACTGTAATTTTGTGAGATATTTTGCCTACTCTGTTAGAGAGATCTGGTACCACAACAAACAACAAATCCCAGGATTCTATAGGATGGTGCCACGGCAGTTAAAGTGGTGTCAAATTGGATTATTTCTGCAGTGTGGATGTACTGTAGCCATAGGCTACAGGATTCTACATTTCCTGCCTTTGAATTAATTTGGGGCAGTCCTCTGGTGTTACTTAAGTTTAGATTGCATTCCTTCATATTCTGGCTGGGTTTTTGAGTAGGGAGGGTGCAAAGATATTGCTGTTTGCGCAGGTTTTGCCCATTATACAAACCAGGCCTGTTTGCTTTGCGCTCTGCTTCTTCCTTCTACTAACAAAAGTACTTTTTAGTCTGTATCTTTTAGTGCAGGATAAAACAATCCTGAATGGTTATTTGTCCTTGAACATTAAAACAAATTTGATCTTTGAATCAATAGGTTTTGTTTTAGGTTGGACTAAGGAGATTATCGCACTGCCTTTCTTCCCAGCCTCAGCGCGGCGGGCTGAAACTTTTGCAAACATTTTAGAAAATGGGTGTTATTGCACTCCTCCGTGCCCAATCTGGAGAAGTTGCGTACCTGATCTTGGCATCCCGTACATGATCCATACTTCTCCGGCACTTTTTGAAAGGAGTTTCCTGTTCTTTGCAAAGTACAGGAGAAGTACAGATCGGGTACGGGATGCCAAGATTTGGTACACAATGCCTCCAGACTGGGCATGGAGGTGTGTGATAACACCCGTTTTAAAAAAGTTTCAGCCATGCTGAAAGAATAAGTCGAATGCATAAAGAGATAATGAGGGTTGGGTTTGGGGAAGGGGGAAGGGGGAAGTGGGAAGGGATTATGTTTAAGATGAGAATGGGAAGCATCATGTATGTATATATTATATGTTTGAATATTTTAATAATAATAATAATAATAATAATAATAATAATAAAGTTTCAGCCCTTGCTGAGGCTGGGAGGAAAGGCAGGGTGATAATCTCCAAACCCAGCAAGAATGTTATCGTTCTGCCAACTGTCCTGAAAAGGAGGCAGCAAATAAAACAGCCTATTGTAAACCTAGATTAATCACAGCAATCCAAGTTGATTCAGAGGCAAGTTGTGTTACTCAAACATTTATCAAGCTTTTGGCTTTTGGTTTGCCATGACACAGTTGAGAAATGCTGAATGACACAATGTGAAACATTGCAGTTCAATTGATTGTGGCAGTCAGTAAAAAATAAATATACCTCTATTCAGATGGAGACTGATAAAGGAATGCATTCACACTGCCCAATTACTTAAGTTTGATTACACTTTAACTGCCATAGTGACTCCTATGGAGCCCTGGAATTTGTAGTTTGGGGAAGAAATTAGACCTCTTCCTGAGACTGAAATATTTTTAACTCCAAAGCAGCACCAATGAGGGCAGCAAGACAACTGCTGATATAGAAAAGAAGATCCTTTAGCAAAGAGCGGAAACATTTTGGGCAGGGCTATTACATTATTTGGAAATGACTTGAAGGCACACAACAACAAAAAATTACACTCTTGGTTCATTTTGTTTAAGCAATCCAAGGCTGCTTCTACACTATGTACTTATTGAAGTTTGATACCATTATCAGCTTGGGTTCCCTGCTATGGAATCTTGGGATTTGCAGTTTGGGGAGGTACTTAGATATGTTTGCTAGAGAGTTCCAGTGTAAAAGTTCTGGGGACTGTGTGAAGAGGATTATTCCTTCTTCAAACTATTCACTCCGGGGTTCCATAGGTTGGAGTGATATCAAACTGGTAAAGTTGTGTTGTGTGGACATGAGATCGCTTTAACTGCCTTGGCTCAGTGCTAGAGAATCCTGGGAATTGTAGTTTTTGTGGCACCAGATATCTCTGACAGAATAGGCTAAATGTCTCATAAAACAACAATTCCCAGAATCCCATATCATTGAGCCAGGGCAATTAATGTGGTCTCAAACTGAATTATTTCCCCACAAACTAGAAATCCCAAGAGTCTGTAGGCTAGAGTTATGACAGTTAAAGTGGTGTAAAACTACTTTATTTTTGCAGTACAGATGCACCCAAGATGACACTACTTGCTAGCCAAACAGTTCTATGTGCAAACAGCTTTTGAAATAAGCATGCAAAAATGTATTTTTGCAAATTTCGGGAGGAAAGATCATGCAATGAGTGGGAAATCATCATCAAAAGATGTACATTTCTGGATATTTCTTCAAATTTCTTAGAACACAAAGAGAATTATAGATTTCATAGATTTCATAGTGTTCACATCTAGGCATCCACAGCAACAAAATCTGACCAAGATATATTTTTTTCTCCCTTTGCTTTCAGACGTTTGGTTGTGGTTCAGTGGCTCAGATTGTACTCAGCAAAGGGACCTTTGGACATTTCCTGACAGTCAACTTGGCCTTTGGTTTTGCTGTGACGCTTGGAATCCTGGTCGCTGGACAGGTCTCAGGTATGCAAATCCTTCCACATATCTACATTTTGCACACTGAAGGACTTGGCCCCATTCAGCTGCAAAGAGGACCTTCCACAGTTGAATTTATGCCCATGCAAATTTTACTACTCAGGAACTGAGGTCCCCTGTGTGCCCAAGAAACTGAGCATCTTATATTCACTTTTGTTGTTGTTGGGTGCCTTTTGGGGACCCTAGGATGAACCTATCACTGGGTTTTCTTGGAAAGATTTGTTCACTGGACATTTGCATTTGCCTTCCTCTGTGGCTGGGAGAGTGTGATTTGCCCAGTGGGTTTCCATGGCCAAGCAAGGATTCGAACTCTGGTCTCAAACTACTATGCCACACTTGCTTAACATAGTTGGATTTCTCCTAGGCCAAGGGAAAGGAGCATGAGAGAGTCTTGGCTGCCCTTAAGGGTGGAATTCCCTGCCTCCCGGAGACTACCAAAATAAATTATGCAGAAGACTTTTTTTATTGCATGCTAGCTTTAATTTGCATAATTGAAAGAGGTTTCAAGGAGTATAAATGAGACATAATTTAAACTGGCACCAGCTTTTGCATTACCTCATCATAAAGTTTTCCCCTTTTCAAGAAGCAGCCTTGGTGTCTAGACTCTGACCAGCTTCATTGCTGTATAAGAAGTAACACTGGTTTCCCAACGCTTTATTAATTGTGCTTCCAAGTATTTCACAGCCTTCGTTAAATCCCCAGGAACCAGTGCTTGTAAAAAGTGACTTTCTGGAACTATAATTCCCAGAATCCCC
The DNA here is from genome assembly GCA_034509955.1 of Urosaurus nigricauda. Classification (NCBI taxonomy): domain Eukaryota; kingdom Metazoa; phylum Chordata; class Lepidosauria; order Squamata; family Phrynosomatidae; genus Urosaurus; species Urosaurus nigricauda. Next base: position 6,548,676 of record JAOEGL010000002.1, read on the forward strand.
CAGCCATGCTACGAGTTGTAGTTCAAAAAGTAAATTTTCCAAGCTTTAGTCCCTATTAACACAACCAAAGCAGTTTTTTTTCCTTGGGATCTATATACCAAAAATGGACTCTCTCTAACCATAGCTTATTTTACAGGTGGTCATTTGAATCCTGCAGTCACTTTTGCCATGTGTCTTATGGCCCGGGAACCTTGGATCAAGCTGCCAATTTATGGCCTGGCACAAACCATTGGAGCATTTCTGGGAGCGGGCATTGTATACGGCTTATATTTTGGTAAGTGAATTAACCACATGGCTTGACCATATTTTGCAAGGAGCCTCTCAATTTATGTTAACCTGTTTTACCAGTTGCACATTCATAGATTTGGAATGGACCTCTGTTTCCAAACATATCCATGCATGTACACTATAACAAGAAAAGGTCTCAGCTCTTGGACTCCATGTACACAAAATGGTGGAAAACTGTCTTGTAGGAACTATTATACCACCCTAGATACACCCATTTTATCCGAATTTGGAAGCTAAGCAGGATTAGCACTGGGATGGGAGACCAAATCACCATCCAAGAGATGATAGGCTTCCCCTAGTAATGTTAGAAAAGAATTCTGCCTGAAAATTTGGAGACTGGATATTGCCAGTCAGTGTTGAACGACTGTTGATGGACCAATGAGTCAATTGTAATTGATCAATTACAATGCAATGTAATTACAATGTAAATCACTATGTAAATACAATGTAATGTATCCATCCAATAAGTCAATTATAATTGGGACTAACAACTGGATTTAACCCAGTGTATCTGCAGAAATAATGCAGTTGGCACTGCTTTAACTGCCATGGATCAATGCTATGGAATTCAGGGATTTGTAGTTTTGTGAGTGATTTGGCCTTCTCTGTCAGAGAGCTCTTGGTGCCACAAAAGCTCCAAATCCAAGTATTCCATAGCACTGAGCCGTGGCAGTTAAAGCAGTGTCAAACTGCATTATTTCTACAGTGCGGATGCAGCCTGAGTATATTCCAAACATGCCTTAGTTTTTTACTTGATGAGTTTGCACGCTGGGTGGTACAGGTTCACAAGGATGGCAACTGATGAAGTTGTACCAGTGACTATTAAGATATAGTTGATGGAATGTTTCAACATCTTGCAATATGCTTAAAGGCTCTTGGAAATTGCAATGTCTGTCTGTGCTGTTTTTTGTTTGTGCTGACAGCAGCAGCAGGCAAGGGCTAAACATGACACACAGTAAGTAGTTAGTAGTTGCACAATGTTTTATGACATCCCTGTTATAACTTAATTGAGGCAGTTACCAAATCCAGCATGAAGGACATGATAAGAATCTAACAAAAGTCCCTGTGGCTGAAAATCCAAGAGGGTTTTACCAAAAACAACAACAACAACACAATATCAATATCACACTTCCCAATATGAAAGGACAATAATGTGCAAAGCTTATTAGAAATAAAATAAATTCAAGAGCAGAAAGAACCAGGTAAATTTCTAAAAGGGTAGCAATATCCCACTGATATTAAACAAATGCTAAAAATAGGCAAAATCCAACTTTTAAATAATAGCACTCAAGGCCAGACGCGTTTCGACAACAGTCTTCCTCAGTGGCCTATAAGAATGCAAAATATGTATAAAATATGTATAAAACTATCAAATCCACAGCTCACTCAATGTGACTCTGTTAAATTCAAAAGTAGATGATAAGAATCATACAGCACGGTTGCACAATTTTTGTGTTAGATGAAAGTTTTTCAGTCCAGGAAATTTGGGGTTGTTGATTTGGGGTGACAAGCCCCAATATAGGACCAGCATCTGGGTCTCATCCCCAAAATGTGTCTCTGACCAGCCACACTTTTATCACCAGGAATGAATCAATTTCTGTGAAGTCGAAGGATTTCATGGCCAGCATCCATAGTTTTCTGTGGGGTTTTGGGGCTATGAGGCCATGTTCTAGAAGAGTTTATTCCTGATGTTTTGCCAGCAGCTGTGGCTGGCATCTTCAGAGAAGATGCCAGCCACAGCTGGTGGTAAAACATCACGAATAAACTCTTCTAGAATACGTCCTCATAGCCTGAAAAACCCACAAAAAACCACATGGGTTTATTAAAGCCTTTGAGGTCTAATTGTTTTATTTCAAAATGTGCACGAATATGGTTTTGAAAATGCTTTCACCATTTAGAACTGTTTTAACCTGTTGAATTCTTTAACAGTCTGCATCTAGTCTCTTTGAAGTATTTTTATAGCTTTAAATTGTTTCAGACAGCTTAAATTGATTTTGCTTGTTAGGCTGCCTTGACATCCCATGAGAGAAAGCTTGATATAAATATGTAAAAAAAATGAATTAATCAATTTCTTGCTTCTTTCCCCCCCAGATGCCATATGGGCTTTTGCTGGGGGCCAGCTCTTGGTCACAGGTCCTAATGGCACTGCAGGCATCTTTGCTTCCTACCCATCAGGACATTTGTTCTCTGTGAATGGATTCTTTGACCAGGTGAGAGCTGGAGGGCTGGTGGCTGGACGTTTGGACCCGATGATTCAGTTTAAGGGCCCATATGGACAAGTAACAGGATATCTGTGGATGGGGGCCCTAGAATGTTTTAATCTTGAATTTCAAGCTCCTGCGTTCTTCCTCCCTAAATGGGTTCAGGAAAGTAGTCTTCGAGAGAAGGAATTAATTATTTCTCCCATCATTTTCAAGCTCAAAAGAGCTCCATCCAAGTCCCAAACAGGGAAAACATGGTGGCCAACACTCTGTGTTGACAATTTTGAAACTTAAAATGTCAAGATGCCAACAATTTATTCATCTATCCATCTTCCTTCTCTGTCTCCGTCTCCGTCTCCATCTCCGTCTCCGTCTCGCCTTCCCCTTCCCCTTCCCCTTTTCCTTCCTTCCTGTCTTTCTACTAGCATGGAATCCAATTTGAAACATTACATGTTTGCCATGATAATTAAATGGAATTGCCATGGATGAAGATATAATACAGGTTCTAGGGACAAAAAACCCAGTCGTGGCCCATCAACTTCAGCCCAGGCTTTTTTAAAAAAAGAATATTTGGGTCACCTCCTTTGGGAACAGATTTAGCCAGAGATTGGAGGAGTTCTGTTTTTGGACTATAGCTCCCAGAATAATGTTGATTGGGGATTAGGGGTATTGCAGTTCCCCCCAGAAACCAACGTTTCTAAAGTGTGGTGATAGACTAGATGGATCTTTATCTGATTGACCAAAGGTTCTTGAATTGTTTAAAAATTGTGGATACTTCGGGGGGGGGGGACTGTTTTACCCACCCAAAACTTTGAATGCAACTGATGTACAAAATGAGGATAAAGAAAGGATTTGATCGGGTGGGAAATCAGGTTCTAATCCCTTTCTCCTTTTCTTCTCCTGCTCAGTTCATTGGCACAGCAGCCTTGCTGGTTTGTGTCTTGGCCATTGTAGATCCCTACAACAACCCGGTCCCCAGAGGGCTGGAGGCCTTCACTGTTGGCATTACCATCTTGGTGATTGGACTTTCTATGGGCTTCAACTGTGGATACCCTATCAACCCAGCCCGAGACTTCGGGCCTCGTCTCTTTACCTCCATTGCAGGCTGGGGCTCAGAGGTTTTCACGTAAGTGTATTCTAACATGGCATGACATCCTTCCAATGGTAACTGGTATCCTACCTCAAAGAAACAGAACATACTCTCACACTCACAGAGTTAGGTGGCAGCTACTGTTGTCTCCAGACTGAGATAACCCACCAGAAATCCCAGCTCACCATCTTCTTAAATGTTGCAGAAATCTGTCTCAAGGTATGCAGGGAAAGCAGAGTCAATGCCAGAGCCTCAAAGATTCATGTCAAGACATAGTCCTCCTTGACTTGCCTAGATATGATCTCATGACCAGGAATGGTAAACAAATCCTCACCTGACCTCACAAGAGATATTTAGGAGGAAATGCCTTGGTTCACCTTTGAAGAATGGGAGAACTAGGATCACTGGCCTTCAGAAGAGGATAGCTACTATATTGCCCTGATCAAAATGTGATTCCTGTGTATCTCCCTTCCCTTCCCTTCAAGCTATAGTACTGAAATGGTTTTTTCATCACAGGCTTGTGTAATGTGCTGTGTTGCCACTGTTAATTGTGTATCTTTTTAATGATACACAATAATTTAAAGTTGTTTTAAATTGTTTTAACTGGTTTTACATGGTCTTTTTCAAAGTGGTGAATGGTTCAATATGCTTTTTATCTTCTAAAATTATTTTTATTGTTTTGTATTGCTTTCACGGAACCCCTCAGATATAGGATTATTGTAACCTGCCTTGATTCCCACTGTGGGAGAAAGGCAGGATATAAATCCTTGAAATAATAAATAAATACATACATACTTAAATAAATGAATGCAATAAATAAATAAATAAATAAATAAATAACCCCTTTTAATTTGATTGATGGTTAAATTATATTTCACTCTTTTGTATGGTGTGGACTTTTTGCCGCATCTGTAAGCTGCCTTGAATCCCAGGGCTGAGGAGAAGGTGGAATATCAATCAATCAATCAATCAATCGTTATAATTTTCCTCCTCATCTCACTCCTTCTTCTCTTGGGCCTGTATATTTCAGGACTGGCCGGCAGTGGTGGTGGATCCCAGTCGTTGCTCCTTTCTTTGGAGCCATTGCTGGCGTCTTGCTCTACCAAATGATGATCGGATGCCATGATGAGCCACCTCCTGAATCCAGCGATGAGGAAAACGTCAAGCTCTCCAACGTAAAGCAAAGAGATGCTGTTTGATGCTGCTGGGGAAAGCCAGTGGCACCCTGGTGTGCCTATGGACATTTTTTTAAAGAAAAAAAGTAAATAAAGGACTGCAGTAACCAAAGAAAAAAGAAAGCAAAACAAGACGGCACACCGCAGGAGTTTCCTCACCTCCTTTTGAGTTAGTCTTCTCTGTCCCCTTTTGGTTAGCCTTCTCTATTTACCTTTAAGCCCGGATCCAACAAAACATCAGAAGGGTGAAAAACCGCAATGGTGTAGTCAGGTCAGGTCACTGCTGTCTGTTGTTGAGCATCCAGCAATCACTGCAGTTTCACACAGTGGGACCCCATTCATGGTATATTTGCTTTCTAAAGTCACCCATGCACCTGCCTGCCCCCGTATGGTAAATTATGGTCTTGCACTGTTTCCATTGGGGAACAGAGATAAAATACAAGGCTGGGCAGCCTGAGGCTGAGATGCAATGTTGAGGAGATGAGTTATGTGGTGGTTGTACAACACCACTTCATTAGTAAATTGCAAAGTTGTGCATTTGCATGTGCAGCTAAATGTGCCATGAACAATGTGCCTCTATTTGCAGCAGGTATGCGTGGATAGTTTGCAACATGCACGCACACCCTTTCTCAAAGGCACTGCATGTATAACTCCACTTCTGAAACCTTGAACTGGATATGGCTGCTCCACATCAGACAGACATGTCCAACCACTTCTTTAGAGTGCATAAGACACCAATAGGATTGCGGTCTGAGTTTCCAGTGTCTCCTTTTGCAAGTACTAACAGGCTCATTGCTCTGAACTAGCTGGATGACATCCCTATTGGATGCGAGTTCAAATGATGTTGTTTCACCATTGTAAATAGTTTATGGGCCAGTGGATGGGTTAGGGTGAGGAATCCTAGTGTGCGCTTGCTGTGTGTTTTTATTTTGTGGGCAAAATTCCTTTGCAGAACAATTTATCCCAGTCACAATTTGAACAAAAGGCAAGAGAATATGATTCAGTTTCATCAGTCTTTTTCTCAGTCTAAGCGACAACCAAGTAGCAATGACATCAGGATGAGAGAGGAATAAGAAAAATAATCAACAGAAACTGCTATTTAAAGAAAAGGTGGTGGAAAATGCTGATTTGTAATGTAGGGTCACTTGCCAATGGGCTCAAGATTCACTACAGGTCTTTCCTCCAATCTTTGCAAAGATTTCTCATTATGTTCTGTCACAAATATGGCATTCGGCTTTCAACAAACTGGTGTGCGTGTGTGTACATGTAGGCTTGGGTCTTGCTTCAAGCTGCTTTCTTGTCTTTTTAAAAAATGTGCCTTTATAAAGCTACCCCCAGGTGGTTTCTTTCAAGTCAGCCAGGTTACAATTTTTCATACAGTAAAGCAGCTTTGAAACAGATAGGCTTAAAAGCATCCCACACTGTGTTGGACTGTTTCCCAGGCCTTTTATTGCAACAGTCACTAATTCTAGTCTACTATGTTCATTGTGCAATGCATCTGTTATCAGAGGGAAATGGTGCACAACTAAACCTACCTACATATAATAAAGAGTCATCCCCTGGAAGACTCAATATCCCAAGATGCAACCGTGCTTGGATGGGACCATTTTAGTCCCCCAGAACCTGCAAAGGAAAAACTCCCTTAGGCTTGGCTAGGAAGGACATATTTGGACTTTCATTCAATTATGGCTGATGGTTTCTATGTTAGTGGCATGGTGAATCCACATTAGGTTTTAAAGTGAAAGCTTAAAGCAGCTTTCCAGGGTGCTGGACCCTATCCTCCAAATAACTTCCACATCTTGCTTTGTTCCTTTAAAGTTCAGATTGAAATCCAGAGCAGATTCATCACCTCATTGCCACGATAGTCACTCGCCATCCCTGCTTTCATGATAGTGTGATTGCTCTCAGTAGCTAGGCTAACATTTGCCACACAGCAGGGATGGTTAAATTGCTTTGGATTGTGGTCTAAGATGTTGCATGGCATGCTTGGATCAGAACAGCAAGCCTCTGGGAGCATAAGGTTTTTGCTGGCATTTTGTAAAGATATAATTTGGTTCATAGTACTTTTAAAATCCAGACTTATAATGGTAATGCTGCATCTTACTACAAGTCACAGACTTTCCACAGCCATCTTTTCCAGTCCCTCCATCTTATGAATGTGGAAAGCTGCCATAATGGGTCGCACGCTGTTGGTCCATCTAGATTGGCATTAACTGGCATGACCTATAATGGTTCTCCAAGGCCTCAGGCCGAGAAAAGTCTTCTCCAGTCTCTTATACTGGAGATGCTGAAGACAGATGCCCAAATGTGCCATCTTTTGGGGCTACCTGGTCTACTTGAAATGCCAACTTCTCCGGATGGCCTCAGTGGATATCGTGGGGTTGAAAAGCACAACCAGCTTGTGTTTTGTTTTGTTTTGTTTTAGGAGGGATGACTAGTTCTACACATACACACACAACACCCACTCAACCTTCTTCATTCATCACTGAAAAAGTGAAAAGGCAAATCATTGCAAATCTGCATGCATTTACATGAATCAAGAGCTGCTTTACTGGGAACATTCGCGTTGTAAGAAAGATCATAATGTATGTATGTATTTTTTTTTAAATGACAACACCTAATATCTTTTTATCATTTAACTCCTGCACAGTTTGTAAAGTCTATACCATTTGTAATGTATTTTCAATTTTTTAAGAAAATAAAATAAATACATATCTATGTTGTATAATGGCCGTCTCTGGGATTTATTTGAATACCAGCATATAGATTTTGTTTTCACAAATATACATGCCAGCTATTGTATAGAATACAGGAGTATTTCAGTTAACAAATCCTCTCCAAATAGAACTTTTTGGGGGGCAAAATCTACAGTCTGTTCTTCCTTCTCCTCTGTTTAGATGGATGTATTTAAGCAACATTAGCACTGAGGGAACGGTGAAAGAGGGCTGCCGAAACACAGACTTCTAGTGTTGGGTTGCAGTGGGATTCTCCTCTAGCTGATCCTATTGCATCTGTGTGTGCTTACCTTTAAGAGGTAAGGTAAACAGCAGCTACCTCCAGACTTCCTTACCGAGGAACATGGGAAAAGCAAAAGAGAGAAAAAAAGAGAGAGCTGTTGTGTTGGCCTCATCAGTTACCTCCAGCATGTTTTTGTTTTGTTTTTAAATCTATGTTTGGCCACCAAATTGGAAATCATATGAAAAGTTTGGAGCTGGTGAAAGAAAAAGCCATCTTGGGATGCATTCTGGAAGAAGACTTCAACTGGTAGCTGACAACTGGCTTGACAATGTTACATGTGAAAGGTATCTAGGAGTCATTGTAGACCAGAGGCTGAACATGAGTCAGGAGTGTGATGCGGCAGCTGAAAAAGCCGATATGATCCCAGTCTGCGTTGAGAGGAGTGTGGTGTCTAGATCATGGGATGTAATAGTGCTATTCTGTTCTGTTTTGGTGAGACCTGACATGGAATTCTGTGTTCAGCTCTGGGCACCAGAGTTCAAGAAAGATCTGGACAAGCTGGAGCATGTCTGGAAGAGGACAAGCAAAATGATAAAAGATCTGGAAACCACCAAGTCCTATGAGGAGTGTGTGAGGGAGCTGAGTATGTTTAGCCTGGGGAAGACAAAGGAGTTTATCACACGGGAACAATTGGAAGTGTAAATGGGGTTTATCCTGTGAAAATCACACATTCACAATTAAGATTTGCACACAATGTTATGAATAAAGTACCATTATCCTGGGAATATCCTGCGCAAATTGTGCAATTGCAATAAGGTTTTTCACATGACGTCGTGATCAAAAGTGATTAAAGCACCATCAACCCAGAAATAACCAGGCAATAAACAGCAACAAACCGTTAATGGGAAAATCCTATGAATGATTTATTGCTGTTTATTGCCTGGTTATTCCTTGGTTATTCCTGGCATAATGTCCTTTGTGTGTGAAAATCTTAATTTAATAGTAATTGCATGATTTTCATGGGATAAACCCTGTTTAAACTTCCAATTTTCCTCCGTATGAAGATGCAACATGATAACCATGTTTAAATATCTGAAGGGATGTCATATTGAGGACAGAGCAAACTTGTTTTCTGCTGCTTCAGAGGCTAAGACACAGGGTAATGGATTCAAAGTACAGGTAAAGACCCACTTAGAATAACAGAATCACAGAACTGGAAGAGACACCATGTGCCCCATTCTGCCATGCAGGAATGCATAATCAAAGCACCCCCGAGAGATGGCCATCCAGCCTCTGTTTCAAAACCTCCAAAAAAGGAGACCTCACCATCATCGGAGGGATTGTGTTCCACTGTTGAACAGCTCTTATCATCAGAAAGTCCTTCCTAATGTTTAGATCAATGGTTCCCAAACTTTGGTCCTCCAGATGTCTGGGACTTCTGGCTGGGGCTTCTGGGAGTTGAAGTCCAAAACACCTGGAAGGTCAAACCTTGGAAACTATTGGTTTAGGTGGAATCTCTTCTGCAAATGTACTGGATACCGTCTTTCTGCAAGAATGGAAAGCCTAAGTCCTCTTGGTAGCTTCAGCTGGAGTCGAACCATTGATTCAATTGTTGAATGGTGATCCAGCATATAAGTAGAATAATAGAATAGTAGAGTTGGAAGGGACTATCCAGTCTAACCCCCTGCCATGCAATCAAAGTGTCCTGGATAGATGGCCATCCAGCCTCTGAAAACCTCCAAAGAAGGAGACTCCGCTACCCTTCAAGGGAATGTGTACACTGAACCTACAGGCAATGTAAAGTAAATCCAGCAGATACAGTGGTACTACTCTAGTTAGGACTAGTGATGTAATTGCACAAGAATGTTAGGTACACGACAGGATTCTGGCCCTACAGATATCCATTTAGCATAAGCAAGGACAGGGTTTACAGCAGTTTCTTATCTTCGAACGTGGAATTTCCACTGAAGCAGCAACAGGAGCAGAAGGCTTTAGGCTTTATGTTTATTCTTAACACACCCTGAAGGATGGGAATGGAGGCTGCGGCAAACAGAGTTGGGATCTTGCTCCGGGCATGGGAGCAACAAATAATGGCAACTGAGCAACTTCCCTTATCTTGAAACAACTTGTCTGCCGATGCTGTTTTTCAGCTTTCACCTAACTCCCAATGAAAACCTTAATCTTTTTTCTTTTCTTGTTTTATCTGGGCAAGCCCACCCCTCCCAGTGCTGAGAAAATATTCACCTTTATTCCCAGATGTGTGGGAGGGCAGGGCAGTATTAGTAGCTGTCAAGGAAGCAACATTTTCACATGAGTAAGGCATTTTAAAGAGCCAGTGTGGTGTAGTGGGTTGCGTTTGGGATTAGAGGTAGAAATAATGCAGTTTGACACCACTTTGGATGCTGTAGCTTCATCCTATGAAAACCTGGCATCGGTAGTTTTACAAGATCATTAGTTTTATCTGCCAAAGAAAGCTGGTGCTGCACAAAACTACAAATCCCAGAATTCTGTAGGATGGATCCATGAAAGTTAAAGTGGCATCAAACTGCATTATTTCTATAGTGTAGACACAGACAGAAGGAGAGCAAAGAGGGGGCCAGTGTCACCTCCCCAGGAAGGGAGTTTCACATATCTAGGAAGGGCATTTCCCATCTATAGTTCATATATAGGAATCCTGGGATTTGTAGTTTTCTGAGACACCAGTACTCTTCAACAGAGAGAGCTAAAGACTTTGTGAAACTACAAATCCTAGGATTCCATAGGATGGAGTGATGGCATGATTTCTACTGTATAGATACACTCTAGGACTCCAGGAGACAAAGATTTGATTCTCAACTCAGCCATGGAAAACTTCTGGCCGACCATGGGCAAGTCATGCTCTCTCAGCCTTAGAAGAAGGCAATGGCAAAGCTCCTTCGAATAAACTTTGCAAAGAAAACTCTAGGAAAGGGTTGCCATAGGTTTATGCCAACTTGAAGGCACAGAACAAAGTGTTCTGATGTCTCTGTAGGATTCTGATTTTCTGTCAGGCTCTTGGCAAGACAGGAATTGCTCTCCTTCTCACCATCCAGGTCAGCATGGGCTGCATTTAATATTTGTCCTGTCACGGCAGCTGTAAAAAGATATCTGTCGAAACTGGGGAAGTTTGAGACGAACAGGTCCTTCATGTTGCAGGTTTCAGCGTAATGATGCTGCACACCTGAAAACGCAGGTGCGGCTGTAACCCCAACCTCCCCAAAGGCAGCTTGCAATTTACATCTTAGGGATCCTTCATCTCTCTGCAGTGTGTGAACTGTCGATAGGGATGAAAAAGAGGGCTGTTGGCTTCAACAGTTTGGATGCTCCGCTCTGGACCCCACAACAAACCCCAACTCCCAGAATCCCATAGCCTTGAGCCAAGACACTTAAACCGGTTCCAAACCGGGTTATTTCTCCAGTGTGGATGCAGCCTGAGTTTAAGTTCACTCTCCTGTAACTTCAAACCATTAGACCTAGTCCTACCCTCTGGGGCAAAGAGAATAGACCCGGCCTCTCCTCTCTGTGGTAGCCTCAAGGTATTTAAAGAATGTGATCATGCCACCCCTTTCACCAAGCCGAACATGCCCAGCTCCTTCAACTTTTCTCACAGGTTTTGTTCTCCATAAATCTTATCATCCTGGTTGCCCTTCTCTGAACCTGCTCCAACTTGTCCACATCTTTCTCAAAATAAAGATGCCCTGAAGTGAACTCCTGATGAGGCCTGACTAGTGTAGAATATATCGGGACTGTTGCTTCCCTCAACTTGGAAACTACAGTTTTACTATTGCAGGCTAAAATAGTACTTGCCTTCTTTGCTGCAGCACCACACTGCTAGCTCATGTTCAACTATGATCAGCAACGACCCCCAGGCTCTTTTTGCACAAACTGCTACCAAGTCACATATCCCCAATCCTAGACCTGTGCATTTGGTTTTTGTGCCCTAAATGTAGAATTTTGCATTTGTTTCTATTGAATTTCATTCCGTTAGTTTCAATTCAGTTTTCTAGCTTACCAAGATCCTTTTGAATTCTGTCCCTATCTTCCAGTGTGTTAGCTATTCCACTCAGTTTTGTATTATTCACAAATCTGATAATGATTCCCTTTACCCTATCATCTAAATCATTGATAAAAACATTGAAGAGTGTTGGCCCCAGGACAAAACTCGGCAGCACACCATATGAGACTTCCCTTCAATTTGGAGAGCAGCCACTGATTATGACTCTTTGAACACTGTTTTCCAGCCAATTATGGATCCACCTGACAGTCTTCTCATCTATTCTATGTTCAATCAGTTTGCTAATCAAAATATCATAGGCGCTTTATTAAATGCTTTGCTAAAATGGAAATAAATGGCATATACAGAATTCCCATCACATATTATTAGAATGTATATATATGTGCCTTCAGGTTGCCTGTTGACTTATGGCAGCCCCATGACTTTCCTAGAGTTTTCTTAGGCAAGGAATTCTCAGAGGTGATTTAGCCAGCTCTTTTCTCTGAAGTGTAGCCTACACCACCTGTTTTTTTTTTATTGAAGGCCTTCCATCCAAATACTAACCAGGCTGATCTTGCTTAGCTTCAAAGATCAGACAGGATCTGGTGCCCATGTGTGTATGTGCCTTCAAGTTGCCTGTGGACTTATGGTGACCCCCTGAATCTTCTGTATGTTTTTAGGCAAGGAATCCTGAGTGTGGTTTGCCAGTTCCTTCCTCTAAAATATAGTGTATAGCACTTGGGATTCGTTGGTGGTTTCCCATAAAAATACTAACCGGGGCTGACCTTTCTTAGCTTCTAAGATCAGACAGGATCTAGTGCCTTTAGGTTATTTAGGTACCCAATCCAAAAAGATATGATTATTTTGGCAGAATTTGTTCTTGACAAGCCCATGCTGGCTTCTACCAATCACTGCATTGTCACAAAGGTAGTTGGACACATACTCCTGTATAATCTGTTCTAATATTTTTCCTTAATGGTCAGGCTAACTGGCTTGGACAGTCAGGCCTCCATATCCATGGATTCTTTATCCATGGATTCAACCATTCATGGCTTGAAAATGTTTTATATATCCACCTGATCTTCTATAGGAGATCTCTAAGATAAAATGTTCCCATTTTGATTATGACTGTATGACTTGGATGACTAGATGACGACCTCACTATTTTGTTGAATTAATTGTAATGTTGGTATTTTATTGATTATATTTTGTATTTGTATTGTGTTATTTTGTTGATGTAATCCTGCCTCGATTCGTAGAGAGAGGCGGGAAATAATAATAATAATAATAATAATAATAATTTCCAAAAAGAAAACCTTATTTTTACCATTTTTACGTAAGGGACACCATTTTACTAGGCCATTGTATTTAATGGGACCTGAGCAGTATTCACACAAGGTCCTGGAACCAAAACCCCAGATGATACCAAGGGTCCCCTGTAATTTCCTCAATCTCTCTCTCTCTCTCTCTCTTTTGCACTTTTTGAAGAGAAGGACAACGTATGCGCTTCTCCAATCCTCTGGTACCTTACCTGTTCTCCAAGATTTCTCAGAAATGATGGCAAGGAGTTCAGAGAGTACATCAGCAAGTTCCTTCAGTACACTGGGATGCAGTTCATCTGGCCCTGCTGTTACGAGAAAGGGCAGAATTGAACTCATGTAGGTTATCTAGGTGGTTCCTGGTTATTTCCTTGTCAGATCTGAGGTGCAATCCAGATCCCTTATCAAGGTCTCTGTTGAGACATGGAAGCACACGGTTCTCTTTCTGGGAAAACCTGATGCAAAGACTGCAAATACAGACTTGTGTACAATCTCCATTATCATCTGCATGAAGCCTGATTACAAGGATTGAGAATCAACAGAGAACTGCTTCAGGCTCACAGTTTAAAATCAGAGCATTCACCCCTTGAGCTCACTACTGGCAGCAGTTTGCTCCCATGTCAGTAGGGTTTTATCCTGAATGTGGAAGGAGAAATCCAAGATGCTAAACCGTATCCCCAAACAGGGGCTACTATTTGAATAAGCTATAGTCAGCATTGGTTTCAACTGGGAAGCCCCAGCCATTACTGGTCTACAATGGCTGGAAGATGTTCTTCAGAGTTACAAAGTTCTTCTAATTCATTGTCTGGATTAGAAGCAGCCATGGAGAAGAGAGTACATTTCACCAACAGCTAACCAAACATTAGATTTGGAGAAAGGAGGAACACCAACAATTTAAGATTGTTGACACAATATTATTAGCAGAAAATAGCAACGACTTTGGACAGTTACTAAAGAAAGTCAAGTCCAGGAAGAAAATAGTTCTAATCCAGACAATGAATTAGAAGAACTTTGTCTGTAACTCTGAAGAACATCTTCCAGCCATTGAACATTAAGAAAACAAAAATAATGCCCATTTATATAACTCTAAGGCAGATGATGAAGAAATTGAAACAGTTAAAGGTTTTCCCATTCCTTGGCTCAATCATTGATCAGAATGGGGACTGCAGTCAAAAAAATCAGAGGAACACTAGGACTGGGAAGGGCAGTTATGAAAGAACTTGAAGAGCAAAGATATATTACTGGATAGTAAATTTAGGATTGTCCATGCCATTATATTTCCAGTTTCTATATATAGTTGTGAAAACTGGATAGTGAAGAAAGCAGACAGGAAGAGAATAAACTCATTTGAACTGTAATGCTGGAGAAGAGCACTATAGAAACTGTGGGCTGCTAAAAAGAAAAAAAAAAAGACTTTAAAAAAAGAGAGTCCTAGAACAAATCAAGCCTGAACCCTCCCTAAAAGTCAAAATGAATAAACTGAGCTTATTGTAGTTGACCATGTCATAAGGTATGACTCACTCGAAAAGACAACTTAGTGTAGTAGAAGCCAGCAGGAAAAGAGAAAGACTGCATTCCAGATGGACAGACGATCAAGGAAGCCACGGCTCTGAGTCTGCGAGACCTGGGCAAGGCTGTTGAGGACAAAGTGTCCTAGAGATGTCTCATGCATAGGGTCATCATAAGTCAAAGTTGACTTGAGGGCAGATAACACACACTCACTCACCAAAGATTAAAGAATGTCATCACCACTTTTTTTTTCTGATCCAAAACCCCATTTTTGCAAGGGTCTTCTCTGAGGGAGATGAATACATTGAGACAATGGGATGGACAATGGCATGTATGCATGTTCCTGAAGTGTCAGTTCCTGATTAAGAAAAGAAGGAGTCATTGGTCCACTCCCTATTGCTGAACACTGGATTTGCCATTGTGTGATATGTCTGCATGCTGAAAAGCATATCCACACCAGAGTTGAATGATGTGTCATCTGTCATGAAATATTTGGGTACTTGTTTAGGTCATGTTCTGCTCTGGATATCCCTTGTATGTAGCAAGCTGATATGTCAGGGTAACGAGGAGAGGTCTATCTGGAATTTTTCCTCCTGATCAGCTGGTTTTCTGTATGGAAAAAAGTGCTGGAGAAGTACAAAATGAGTACGGGATGCCAAGATCAGTATGAGATCCCTCCGGATTAGGCATGGTTTGCGATAACACCTGTTTTTAAAAAGTATCGAAGGCTGGGAGGAAAGGCAGTGAGATAATCTCCTCTGAATCATTAAATTGTAGAGTTGGAAGGGGCCAAAAGGACCATCTAGTGCAACCTCTGCCATACAGGAATACACAGCTAAAGCTCTGCTGAGAGATGCCCATTCAACCTCTGTTTAAATATCTCCAAAGGAGGAAATTCCACTACCCTCCGAGGGACAAACAGCTCTTACCATGAAGAAGTTCTTCTTAATAGTTAGGTGGAATCTCTTTTCATGTAATTTAAATCCATTCATTCTCATTCTGGTCTTTGGAGCAGCAGAAAACATGCTCACTCAATCTTCCAGAAGACATCTCTTCAGAGATTTAAAGATGGCTATGATATCACCTCTCAGTTTTCGGTTCTTCACGCTAAATATACTTATCTCCCTAAGTCATTCCTCATAGGACTTGGATTTCAGATCTTTGATCATCTTGGCTGCCCTTCTCTGGACACGAATTGAGTTTTATAATGGTAAGAGCCAGAAAAGGCTGTGTGGAGATTATGCTATATCCCTTTAGAGAACCAAGAAAACCATTGACCAGATGGCATTGTAAGATGGTATGTAAATAATGGAAGACAACAGAGGAACAACATTTGTTAATCCCAGCTAGAGTAGACCTCTTGCTCCTTACTTTATCTTCACATACAATTCTATGAGGTAGATTGGTCTGTGAAAGGCTGGCCCAACGTTTCACCAACAGGCTCAAAATGTATCTTGCTTTTCCTCCAGAAAGATCAAGGTGACATATACAGTTCTCTGCTTTGTGTCATCCTCACAACTAACCCCATGTGACTCCTAACTCTGGTTCAGAGTGGTACCATCCAGAGACAGTGAGAAACTGCTTTGCATCTTCATGTTGGCTTCCTCTCATCTTATCCTGCCACTTGATGATTAAATGCTTATGCGGGACGCAATAAAATGATAATTATAGATGCAGCTATGGGTCAAAGCTACAGGGAATTGCCCCTTTAGAGAAGCTTGTTAAAATCTACAGGAAATGGAAAGAGATGAAAGCAGAGCTAACCAAAGATGGCCCTAGGAGAAAGGAAAGAAGAAGAGAGCAGGACATCACATAGTCCATAAAAACCTTCTACTGTAACTAAATTCAAAACCACGAGACTATTATTTTTTGTTGCGTCAGAAAAATGAGGTTACCCTTTCGAAGAAGATGTAAGCCAAGATCCTACACTGTGCTTGTGTAACATAAATATACACTCATGTATCATAAATATACACTAAATCACTCGTGTGATTTAGTGGTAGCTGTGCTGCTCCATCCTTGTGCAGCCAATTGCCAACCAACCATGTGCTTTCTTATTTTGCCATTCCAGCGAATCAAGTGATATACTGAAGATTTGGATGAGTAGTTACACACAATCAAGAGTATAGGCAGCAACTTCATGCACAATAGTTACATGTGTGGAACTCCATTTACACACCCATGAATTGAATACAGATATTGTGCCCTGGCCCCAAAAGTACAAAGACATGCATAAGGGAATTTAACGTGTGTGAGAAATATCAGGAATCCAGATATATGTCCACTATGCAAATACAGGGGTAGCCAGTGCATCCATTACCATGGGGGCAGTGACTCTACTTTTGGTTGTAAGGCTGCTCCTTCTGTAACTGCTCTGGGGTGTACAGGAGAGTGCTGACTGGATTACTATAATACAATAATGGCCCTCAAAGCACCAGGCTTCATTCTCTGAAGATGCCAGCCAAAGCTGCTGACAAAACATCAGGAATAAGCTCTTCTAGAACATGGCGTCATAGCCCAAAAACCCCCCACAAAAAACTATGGATGCCGACCGTGAAAGTCTTTGACTTCACATTGCACCAGGCTAAGCTAGACCCATGCAAGAGACAGACTCAACTGCACCCCTGATGTTTAACTGCTCAACTTACATAAACTACTGAAGCAATAAAGCAATAAAAACATCCAGAAGATCAACTCTTCAATGGAAGCACCTGCCACATTAGTTCATTTCTGATTGGAATGGGTCAACTCTACTCTGTGTGAAGGAGGAGACATTTTAATGATCTTACAATTTATGGGTAGGGAGAACAGTAATTAAATTTCCTACTTTTTTCAGAGATGAAAAGCATTATGAGAGCAATTTTCCCCACCGCTTTAAAATACATCAGGCGTAGTATATGGGTCCACGCAGAGTAAAGTTTGCATGCAGAAATTTATACTACTTCTGAGATGATACTGAATTCATTCCCATATGTGTTTTCACTGTAATTTTTTGTCTTTTCTTAGTGACTTTGAATCCCAGTCTGGGGAAAAGGCTAGATATAACTAAAGGCAGAGGGGGAGAGAGAGATAGAGAGAGAGAAAGAGAGAGAACCCGCATGCTGCAGTGGTTTTTTGTGTTGTACTAGGACTCTGGAGACCAGAGTTTGAATCCCTGCTTGTCCATAAAACCTGTTGTGTGACCTTGGGCAAATGACGCTCTCTCAGCCTTAGAGGGTGGCAAATGCAACCCCCTCTGAACAAATCTAGCCAAGAAAACACCATAATAATTAAGTTTACTGCATTGCGTTCTCAGAACGTTCTCAAAATGGTACAAAATGGGAGTGGATGGGGCTGGAAGTGGCTGCTTCCCAGGCTGTCATAAATTGGAAACTACTTGAAGGAACAAAAAACCAACAGCAACAGAGAGGGATGGGGGGGAGGGGGTAGGGATAGATGAGATCAGCCCCTTGTGGAGTGATGGGCTTCTGTTCATCCTGAAGCACTTGGGAGAGGCTGCAATAGATTCATCCACCCCATCCCCACATTATAAAGGACGAAGTGTATTTGGATATTGTCTGTGGAACAAACCAGGGATTTTGGGTTAAAATCTGAGCTGAGCTGCTGGGAAATGAAATGTGAAGGACGAAACATAAGAATCCTAAAGATCTTTGTATCTGAGTCTTTAAAACACTTGGGCTTTCTCTGTATATAGAGCATTGGACTTTCTGTAAACATCTTCTAGTTTTCTGGGTTTTGTCTTGTTGTTTGTTGTTGTGTGCCTTCAAGTCATTTCCAACCTATGGTAACCCTAAGCCAAGCCTTGCTGGGGTTTTCTTGGCAAGATTGGTTCAGAGGAAGGTTGCCATCGCCTTCCCCTGAGGCTGAGAGCAAGAGACTTGCCCAAGTAGGTTTTGAATCCTGGTCTCCAGAGCTGTAGTCCAGCACCAAAACCACTACACCACACTGGCTGCCCTGGCTTTTGTACTCTTATTTAAAGAGATCTATTGTGATAAATTGTAGTCTTTACCACTCTTGAATATGGTAGGCTTTATCATCCTTGAAAATCATCTGTTTTTCTGACGATTTCTGCACCTCCAGCAGTTTCTATACATGTATAATTAACTTGTGAAAAAATGATTCATGGGAATTTGAATTTTCATAATGAAGAGGTCTGGAATTGACAGACAAGTGCAGCTGATTATGGATCCAACAGATGTGAAGAGATGTTCTGACCCAGCCCAAGACATGCGGCTGCTTGAGATGAAAGACCAGATCCATCCTATGTGTATGTGCTCTCATTTGATGTGACAGAATGATGTGGCGGTACTTGAATTATGAACTCCTATGAACAACTTTCCTGGAAGGCAGTCTTTTTTTTTTTAAAGCAAGAACCTAAATTATAATCTCTCTGCAACCTGAGGTCTACGCTAAATCAAACTCTCCCTACAGCTTTCTAAAAATGGTTGCTGAAGAGCAAGTTTCAGGAGACAAGCATTATGCTTCAACCCAGCCCAAGACATGTGGCTGCTTGAGATGAAAGGCCAGACCCTCCCTCCCATCCTGCGCTCAGAAGCAGACCAGTTTAGCAATTGAAACCTGCTTCTATAATCTTGCAGTTTTCAGCCATCCTGTGCTGCAGCTGGGACTGAAAGAAGGGAGAGCATAGAGAATGAGACCCTATTCACCAGCTTTCAAATCGGCTTTGATTTATGGTGACACTATGAATGAGGGACCTCTAAGTCATCGTGCTATCAACAAGACCCTGGTCAGGTCTTGCAAATTCAGGACTGTCGCTTCCTTGATTGAGCCTATACATCTGCAATGCAGTCTTCCTCTTTTCCTACTGCTTTCTACTTTACTGAGCATTATTGTCTTTTCGAATGAGTTGTGGCGTCTCATGATATGTCCAAAGTACAACAGCCTCAGTTTAATCACTATCAGGATGCTGCCCAATCAGTGCATAACCCCACTTGTTGATCTTGGAGGCCAGACAGGGACCAAGTACCAAGCAAAGTCAGTCAGAGACTAGACAGAAACAGCCCCAGTCTTGTACAGGAGCTACCAGCCTCCTGTACAATTCTCAGGGTCCAGGGACTTCAGGTTAGTAGAGTACAGCAATAAATCCAGGCCATCAGTCTGTGAGAGTATCAGATAGCATGGTCAGCACATGATGCAGGGTTCAAGCTTCTCCTGGAGGGGTGCTCTCAGAGAGTGGAAATGAGCAGTGGTATCACTAGCAGGTGCAAGGGGTGCATGCTGCACCAGGTGACACCCTAAGTGAGGGTGATGCCACTACTTCCCAGCCACGTACCTTTTGGAAGAAATGGCCAGTGGCATTCATGTGTGTGCCTTTAAAATGCCAAAGGTATGGTATGAGTGGGGTGAGGCTCAGTGGGAAAAGAAAGAAGAGGTTGTTTTTTGTTTAATGATGATTTTTATTTTAAAAATTAAACTTTTTCCAAAATGTAATTTTTAAAATTGTTTTAAAATTTTCTATAGAAACACCAAATCTTAGCAAATTTAACCACATCAAACAATATGTAGAGATAGTTTTTTGTGGAGCTTTCAGGCTATATGGCCATGCTCTAGAAGAGTTCCTTTCTGATGTTTCGCTGAAGATGCCAGCCACAGATGCTGGCAAAACGTCAGAAAGGAACTCTTCTAGAACATGGCCACATAGTCTGAAAGTTCCACAAAAAACTATGGATGCCGTCCATGAATGCCTTCGACTCCACAATATGTAGAGAGATTTTGTAGCACCTTTGGGACTGATTAAAGAAAGAAGTTGGCAGCACAAGCTTTCATAGACGTACATCTACTTCCTCCAATCCAAATGCATCAGTATCTCTGTATATACTGATTCTACAGACTAATATGGCTATACTATACCTTTAAATTCTACCATATGAAATAATATACATGTAAATACATTTAGGCTGTGCTAAGTTTTAAACGGAACATGTATAAGAAATAGAAAAATGGGATAATCACCAAAGAGGAATTCAAACAAATAGCCAGCACGTGTAGGGATAAAGTCAGAAAAGCTAAAAGCGCAGAATGAAATCAGGCTGGCTAGAGAGGTTAAAACAATAAAAAGGGCTTTTTTGGAAGGAAGAAGGAGGAAACACTGCGTGCAGAGGATGACAAAATGCTAACAGGGGACAGAGAAAAGGCAGAATTACTCAACACTTTCTTTGCTTCAGTGTTCTCAGAAAAGGCAAAAGGTGTTCAAGCTGAGGATAATGGAGCAGAGGACAGAATAGGAGAAGTTCAGCACAGAATAAGTAAAGAGATAGTACAGGAATACCTGGTTAATCTAAATGAATACAAGTCTCCAGGACCAGATGAACTACATCCAAGGGTGTTAAAAGAACTGGCAAATTTAATATCAGAACCATTGGCAATAATCTTTGAGAACTCCTGGAGAACAGGAGAAGTCCCACCAGACTGGAGGAGGGCAAACGTTGTCCCCATCTTCAAAAAGGGAAAAAAACAGGATCCCAACAATTATCGTCCAGTTAGTCTGACATCAATTCCAGGAAAGATTGTAGAGCAGATCATTAAGCAGAGAGTCTGAACATTTAGAAGGCAATGCCATAATCACAAAAAGTCAACATGTATTTCAGAGAAACAAGTCATGCCAGACAAATCTGATCTCTTTTTTTGATAAAATTACCAGCTTGGTAGACGAAGGGAATGCTATGGATATAGTATATCATGACTTCAGTATGGCCTTTGACAAAGTTCCCCATGACATTCTTGCAGGCTCATTTAGTGGGAACAAGGGAGAGGGCCTTCTTGGTTGCTGCTCCCAGACTTTGGAGTTCCTTCCCTAGAGAGGCCAGGTTGGCCCTGTCCTTTGTCTCCTTCCAGCGGCAGGTTAAAACATTTTTGTGTCACCAGGCAGATGGTTGAGGCTGGGCTCTTATTGTTGTGTGGTGCTGGTTTTGAAGCTTTTTAAGGGTCTGTTTAGTTTCAGAGAGACAACATGGTGTACTCTTTTGAGCATTGGAATACAACTCTGGAGATCATGGTTCAATTCCCTGCTTGAGCATAAAAACCCACTGGGTGACCTTGGGCAAGTCACACTCTCTCAGACTCAAGGATGGCAATGGCAAACTCCCCTGAAAAACCTGCATGGAAAATCCTATGATAGAGTCACCTTAGGGTTGCCATAAGTCAAAAAGGACTTGGAGGCACACAACAACAAGAATACAGTTTTCTAGATTGTTTCTAATGCATTTTAATATTTTAATTGTTTTAATATATGATTGGTTGATTGTAAATTTTGTACATTCATTTAACTTTTGGAGTGTTTTTAATGTGTATTGTTTTCAAATGTTAGCTGCCTTGAGCCCCATTAATGACAGAAAGGTGGGATATAAATGAATAAAATAACAACAACAACAATATAACCACAAACTCCAATCCATGAACAGTGGGTTGAACAGAGACAATAGCTTCCTGGCACACTACACATATTACATCATTGATCACATCTACTTTCTGGTTCCTACCCTGCACACACCACCTTCCAAAACTCCCTCCACCATTCATATGGTCAACCACCCACCCTGGCCTTAGGCAACATCTTTCCTCCTGCCTTTGCCCCTCAAAAACCACAGTTAAAACTGAGCTTGCCATCTCATCATCATACCCACAAGTTTTGCATTTTTATGGCTCTTCATGGAGCCTGATTATAAAGGTTCTTCCTGGACAACACTTCACTCCATGTATCTGAGGAAGTAGTCCAAGTCACTGGAGGCTTATCTAGAACATCGTTTGATCAATTAGTCTCTAAGGTGCTACAAGATCCCTTTGCATACTGATAAACCAGATGATATTCCCACTCCACCAAATACATCGGAAGATGTAGGCTGAAGTCTATGAAAGCTCATGCTACCAACTTCTTTCTCTGATTTAGTCTCAAAGGTGCAACAAGATCTCTTTCCATGCCAGATGACAATAGCTGTGTCTCTGAATTCTAAATCCTAGGTAAGCACTGGAACGCTGAAATGTTTCACTGCTCGGAAGTGGGGTAAGCGTGCAGAACCGATGACACAAGGCATATATTTTTCTTTAATCCCTTACTCTATGACTACGGTAAGCCCATACTGATGCAATTTCAGCCTTCCTGTCATCCATCTACTCCACATCCTGTCCTTTTCCCAGTAGGTCCCCAAACCCTGTTCACATTCCTGTAACCCTTGATAACCTTGCCTCCTTTCTTTCCCTCATTCATGCCACATGTATTTCTTTTTTCATTTTCTGAGACAATCCATATGACTCATAGAACATCGCTTCAGAGAACCAGGAATGAGATCTGTCTTGTTCCTGGTTTGTTCATTTCTTGACTCTTGCATGAAGTGGGATTTTAGATAAGTGACTGTGATGACCTATTCCTTTTGTCTTAGCCAAAGGTGAGCCATAGCTAAAGCCTGACAACAAGCAGTGCTTTTCAGGTCCTAGTGTCCTTTTGGTGGACAGTCCTCATGTAATAAAAACAGTATGCCATGATGATGTGTATCATGACTAAAGTCACCGGTCCTTATCCATGGATTTTTTTAATCCACGGATTCAAGAATCCATGGATTGAAAATATTTTTAAAAATTAAAGATTCCAAATAGCAAACCTTGACTTTCCATTTTATATAAGGGACACCATTTTGCTATGCCATTATATTTAATGGGACTTGAGCATCCACAGATTTTGTTATCCATGGGGGGTTAGGGTCCTCCTTGAGCTAAACTCCAGCAGATAACAAGGACCCAGTGTATTTTCATTGGAGCTGGTTCTTCAATATCACAGATAATAGATTCTAAAGAAATCTGAGACAGTGGTTGGATTGGGGTGTAGTAGGCAAGCCCTTCTTGAAACATGCTCTTGCAAGCTTGAAAATTCAGTTCAGGTTTCTCAAAATTTGGTTTATATTTTATTTATTTGATATATGGGACTCAAAGCAGCATATAGTATAAGTAAGAAGGGTTAAAACTATACGGAGAACAAAAATAACCATCAGGCCAACTAAAACGTTACTTTAAAAATTTTTTAAAATAATTTAAACACATTAAACACATATTACTGGGGACCCTCCACATTTGCTGGAGTTAGGAGCACAGGACCCTATGAAAGTGGAAAAACTACAAATAAAAAACACTGTTTTTTTTAACCTGAGAGAAAAACACTCTAGGAAACTTTAGGTCTTCCAGGGCAATTCTATGGACAAGATCAG
This sequence comes from Urosaurus nigricauda, assembly GCA_034509955.1. NCBI lineage: Eukaryota > Metazoa > Chordata > Lepidosauria > Squamata > Phrynosomatidae > Urosaurus > Urosaurus nigricauda. Next base: position 6,572,443 of record JAOEGL010000002.1, read on the forward strand.
GTTGACCATGAAATGGAGGACCTAGGAGTCTCTAGGTCCTCCAGTGTGACTTTTGGCAGAAGTTGACAACAGAATCACACTGGTGGACCTAGAGATTCCTAGAGAGAACATATTAATCAAATCTGTGAATAATAAAATCTGCAAAAGTCAAAGCTGCAAATGTGGAGAGCCAACTGTACTAAAAACAGCACATTTAACTTCTAACTTTAATTGACCTCTTTAGAGGGACATGCAAGGTGATTTACACAAATGTAAATTCCCTTAGGCATATGATTGTACTTTTTATTTTTGCTACGGCATAATGTCTATATTCAGTTCCTAAGTGGAGCTCCCCTAGTTTAAGCATTGAACATGCAGTTGTACCTTTTTGGATGATGTGCACTTCCCCATTAGTGCCTGCAAATAAGCACTGGATTCGCAGGGATTGTAGAAACATCATGCACAAACATTTGCACAAACGTGACTGCTTGCACAAGGCTGGTATTCAGCAGACAAGGGCTTTGGAGCAACTACTACTGAACTACATCAATGTGCAATAAAATAACATTCAAAATCCACAAAACAGCAATACCATTATTGGAACAACCAAACTTCACAAAATACATGCTGCAAGTTTTTGAGACGTCACTGGCTTCTTTATGAGGCAAAAGTGCTAAAATCATACTGGAAGGGAAAAAAAGAAAATAGCCATAAAGTGCAACTGATAGACCTTTCTCATGCCATGTCCAGAACTTGGGAGAGTTACTTTTTTGGACTCCCAGAATCCTTGCAGCCAGTTAGTCAACATATAACTTCCTCAGGCTCTCAAAGATTTCAAGACAGGCTGCCAGCTATTGTCCATCTTATTTTATTAGATTCAGTTATACGAGACTACAAATCATCCTTTTCCTGTTTTGAGAAACGTCATTGTTAATTGCTGCCAAGTTGACTTCAAGTTATGGCAACCCTATGAATGAGCATCCAGGACACCTGGTCATCAACAGTTCTGCTCAGGTCTTGCAAAGTCCCTTGACCGAATCGATCCACCTGTAAAGTGGTCTTCCTCTTTTCCTACTGCCTTCTACCTTGCCAAGCATCATTGTTTTTTTTTTCTAGTGAGTCATGTCTTCTCATGACATGTCCAAAATAAGACAGTCTCAATTTAGTCTTCTTGGCTTCTAGGGAGCGTTCAGCCTTGATTTGCTCCAAGACCCATTTATTGGCCTTTTTAACAGTCCAAGGTATCCACAGAACTCTTCAGCACCACACCTGGAATGAGTTAATTCTCTTCCTATCAGCTTTCTTTACTTACCAACTTTCACAGCCACATGTGTAAATCATAAATACAATGGCATGGACAATCCTAACTTTAGTATTTTCAGTGATATCTTTACATTTGAGCATCTTTTCTAGTTCCTCCATCGCTATACTTCTAAGTCCTAGATCTTGTCTGCACTGCAGCTTGACACCGTTTTAACTGTCATGGCTCCATCTTATGGAATCCCGGGATCTGTAGCTTTGTGAGCTATGTAGCCTTCTCTGTTAAAGAGCTCTGGTGTCACAGCAAACTATAAATCCCAGGATTCCATCGGTTGGACCATGGCAGTCAATGCAGTGTCAAATTGCATTCATTCTGCAGTTCAGATGAACTCCCAGTTTTCTTCTTTCTTGACTGCATTTGTGAGTAAGTATGAAAAATCTTTTAACCATTTCAATGGCTGTATCTGCACTGCTGAAATAATCTGGTTTTACACCACTTTAACTGCCAGGACTCAATGGGTATGGAATTCTGGGACGTGTTTGTTGTGTCACCAAATCTCTACACTTCCCAGAATTCCTTAGCATCGAGTTCTGGCAGTTAAAGTAGTGTCAAGCCAGATTATTTCGGCAGTGCAGATGCAGCCAGTGTCTATTTTAAAGTTATTTAAATAATCTGTGATCATTATTTTTGTTTTCTTAAGGTTCAGCTGTAAGCCTATCTTTGCATTTTCTTCCCAGACATTCTTCAATAGTTGTTCCAAGTGTTTTTCTTCTAGTAATATGGGGTCATCTGTTTTCAGAATCCATCTTTCTCTTCTGCAGACTGAATAACTTCCCTCTCACCCAGTACTCACTTTCTCTACTTTATGACTGTTCAGAAGCCATCACAACCTTGGGGTCTCAGAGTAGGGGGTGTTAGATGACACCCATCATGTTGCTCAATTATTCACACCACAATTGTTGTGACACTTTCACTTCCAGGAGCCTCTGAAAAAACTGAAAGCGTTGGCCTGGGAAAATCCCATGACACCAGTTCATATCTTGGAGCTATGATGGACAATATGACACATGGCAATACAATCATCATTCAGTGATGACCTGATCTGCTTTTTGTCACTCAAGTTATTTCCTCTATTATTATTTTCTGATCAGAATAATCAGATGTGGCGGCTGAGAGGCTATTGATGATTCTACATAAGACTAGAACCAACCTATCAACCCTCCAAGGATACCTCACTATTTCCTGAAACCAGGGTTTGGCTGCTTTTTTGTACCAGAATTACTGGGTGCTTCCAACTCTGACCCCTACAGTTCCAAAGACGTGATGCAGCTATCCTCTCTTTCCCTCTTTAACAAATTTCAAGTATACCGGTATGTGGAGAGAAATGGCGCCTCCTGCCCTCAGCGGGCAGGTGCATTTGCCTTGGGGCTTTCAGCCCCAAGATGGCTGCTACAGCGCTCTTCCCGCTGGCGGGAGGCCAGCGAGCCCGCTGGCTTCCCGCTGATGGGAAGAGTTGTGAGGCACGGCCTCGTGTGTGTGCTCACCCGGCTTCCGGGCTCCCTGGGTCCGGGCGGGCGCTGCGCTGTGCCGATTGGGCGCCTCTTCCCGCCTCCTCCCCTCATTGGCCAGCCGGCCAGGAGGGGAGGGGCCTCTGCTTGCCTCCACGCCTTGGAGGCTATTTAAGCAGAGGCGTTGTGGAGTCCGCGCCTTTGCCATCTGCTCGGCTCCCCATCCTCCCTCCCTTGGTTTGGGTGTTGCTTGTCACAACTTCTGTTGTTGGCGGCAGCACAGGTTCTGGACCTGGTGGGCTGGTTTCCAGTGCTCGGTAGCACTGGATCGGGAGTCCTTTGGACCCGGGAAACATCTGGTGCAATGTGGCCAACCGTGGGCACATGGAGTATATCCTGGTGACGAGAGGCCTTCCTCTGGTAGCTGCGCAGTTGCGTAATTGCACAGGGGCATGGCGTGGCCTCAAGTCATCCCGATGCTTGGCGTACAAGCAACTTCACATCAGTCCAACCTCGGTGTTGGTGATGTGCAGATCCAGTCCTCGTGCTTTTGGGCCAACCCTACCTTGTGTTTGCTGTTAATAAAGTTGTGGCCGTTTTCCTGCCAATCTGCTTCCTGTTTTTTCTTGGGGTGAAACGCCTCCACTGCAAATAAAACAGTACACAGACTGTGGAACTCTCTGCCACCACCTTCAACAATGGCTGTCAACTAGTGTGGCTTTAAAAGTGAAGTAGATAAACTTATGGAGGTTGGGGCCAGAAATACATACTAGTCAAGTTGGTTATATTTATTATGTTTGTATCCTTTCCTGGAGGAAGGGCACTCAAGATGGCATATGCAGTTGCCCTTGACATTTTAAGCCTCACAATAACGGCAGATTAGACAAACATATAATGACTAGATTCATGTTGGTGCCTTACACATAGGTACATTCCCCAAAAGTAAATAATTTGAAGAGAAATGCCTGAATTGAATTCTAGGTTGTGAAAGTGGAGTTGTATGTGCAGTGCCATTTTACCAACAGATACACACATTGCAAATACACAGATAGAATTCGCATTCAGTTGCATATTCAATTGGGCATTCAGTGGCCTATTTTTGCCAGCCAGGATAATGGTTGCATAACTCAATGGCTGAGACCCTATACTATTTCTGTGTAGCCTAAATATTGTCTAGAAAAATTACGTTATGCAACCCCTATACAGAACACCAACTTCAATGGATCAATGGTCAGTGTACATGGCTGACAACTTATTTTGCAATTGGAATGCACAATGCATGAGTGCTGCACTACAACTCTGGATTTGATTCCCAGCTTGGCCATGAAACCTACTGGGTGAACATGGGCAAGTCACATGCTCTCAGCCCAAGAGGGAGGCAGTGGTAAACCTCCTCTGAACAAATCATGCCAAGAAAACCCCTGATAGGTTCACCTCAGGATCTCCATAAGTCGGAAATGACTTGAAGGCATACAACAACAATGACAACAACAAAAACATAGAGGCAAGGTGCATCTACACACTACTCTGTGTACTTTAATGCACTACTGCACACACAAGAGTCCCACATGCACAACTTTGCTTATGTCACTGCCAACTAGATACAACAATTAGACCCCATCCCCAAAATATGATTCTACATGTCTGCTACAAGCTATGCCTGCATATGTCATTAAAAGGATACTACTCAATCAAAGCATAATCCCATATGTGAAAATGTATACGATGCAACTCCGGTACAGGAATGTGGGCAGCAATTGACCCAAAGTTACCCAGTGAGCTGTCTGCCCAAGTTTGAATCAAGGTCTGCCCATCATTGCCCATCACTTTTGCCAAGATGTCACACTGTCTTCCTACATTCAAGGCATCTGGGGTATTGGTGAAGAATGGCAGCTAGTAAAAACATCATTGGATTTCAACCATATTTTGTTCATTGCCATCAATTCAATTTCAACTTACACCAATTCAATTTCAACTTACACCAACCCTATGAACGGGAAACTTCCAAGACAACCTGTTATCAATAGCCCTGCTCAGATCTTGCCAATGCAGGGCCGTGGCTTCCTTGATGGAGTCTATCCACCTGAAATGTAGTTTTCTTCTTTCCTACTGCCTTCTACCATACCAAGCATTACTGCATTCTCTCAGGAGGCATGTCTTCTCATATATGTCCAAAGTACAACAGTCTTGGTTGAGTCATCATGGCTCCTAGGGAGAGCACAGGCTTGATTTGCTCTTGGACCCATTTATCTGTCTTTTTGGTAATCCATGGTATCTGTCGAACCTGTCCCCAACTGAGCTGAGACCAGCTGCTTCTCCATGATCTGCTATACCACCCCTTCTGCCCCCACCAGTGAACAAGAGCATGAGGGGATGCTCTCAGAGGACATTATCACATAAAGCTTCCCTCCAGATACTTTTGCAGCTTTTTGAACAACCAAAACAGCAATGATTCTTTTCACATTACCATGCACTTGTGAATTGATAACAGGCTACTGATGCATCTTATCGCACTGCCGTTCAGTTTACTCATCAGCTATCTGAGATTAAATAAATAAAGTAGTCTTTTTGCTATTGTTTAAGAAATATTAGCAAATATTGTTAGACAGGATGAAGGTTTGATTGGAATTGGGAACAAAAGAGAGAATAAAATAAGCTTATTTGCAGATGATACCATATTAATGAGTGAAAATCCCCTGGGGGGAAAATGGATAGAATAGAAAATTTTTAAAAGTAATTTGGGGAAATGACAGGATTACAAATAAATTTGACTAAATCAGAGATGATGGTGTTTAACTATAGTAGGGAAGAGGAAAGAGAGTTTATGGATAGTAAAAAGATTAGTATTAAGGTAAGAGAGTCAATCAAATACTTAAGAATTATTAGAAGTAAAAATTTGAAAAATTTAGAGAACAAGAAATATACTAAAATGAAACAAGAAGTTAAGAGGAAATTGGAGGAATGAAGAAAAATCAAACTGTCATGGTTTGGTAAAACAGTATTTGTCAAAATTAAGATATTACCCTAGATAAATATTTGATTTAGGATGCTACCAATTAACATATCTGAATCAGAGTTAAAGAGTTGGGACACAATAATTAATAATTTTTGTAATGGAGAAAAGGAAAGCAAGGGTTAATAAGAAAAGATGGTATGCATCTCAGAAAACAGGGCAGTTGGGTCTTCCTAATTTAAAAATATATTATATAGCCAACCAGATAAGGTATGTCATAGATGCAATAGTAGGGCAAAAGGAAGACTAGTTAGAAACAGAAATATAAGAATTAGAGTATAAGTTGAATAATATTTTCTTTAGCAAACTTGATAAAAACTGGTTGGGAAAAATAGACAATCCCCTCTTGAAGAATATTTTAAAGATTTGGATAAACTATAAGAAAAAGTTAATGCCTACTGTTTCCCCATTAATCCCATTTATGGTGATGGAGAAATTTGTGGCAAATTTGAAGACAGAATTAGAGAAGGGATTAGGGGAACAGAAAATAATTTAAATACAAGACTAGGTAGTGAGGGGGGACAAATAAAAGAGAGACTACAAGGGATAAAGATATCCCTTGTGGACAATAAAACAGATAAGGGAAAATAATGAATGCAGGGAATATACAGGGTTTGAAAAGATGACGATACAAAGAGAAAATAAAGAACAGAATGACATTTTAAAAGGTACCACAAGTGAAATTTATATAATATTATTGAAAACTGAAGAACAAAATAACTACTTTAAAGAAATATGGGATCATGATTTGGTGCAACCAATAAGTGAACAGAGTTTTGGAAAAATATGGGATCTGCGTACATTGAAAAATATGTCTGTAAGAATAAAAGAGAATTATTATAAATTGGTTTGGAGAGTATGATTAGATATGAAATATTCAGTGTTATGTTGGAGGGGTTGTCAGGAAACTGGCACCTATAGCCACGTTTGGTGGGATTGTAAATATGTACAGTACACAAATTCTAGCAAATGGTATTGGAAGAGACAAGAGAGAAAACAGGAAAAAAAATCTTGAAATAACCCCAGATATTGCTTTATTATCAATTTTTGATAAGGTTAAATGTACTCAAGCTATAAAAGATTTGATTACAAATCTATTGAAAGCATCTAGGTTAAAAATACCAAGAAAATGGAAAATTCAAAGTAGTTAGCAAACAGAGGAATGGCTTAAAGAAGTTTGGGATATTGCTATCAATGATACATTAACAGGTAGACTTAAAGTTAAAAAAGGGATTATGGAAGAGGAATGATTTTGAAGAAGTATGGAATAAGTTTGTGGAGTATATTGCTATTAATGATAAATTAACAGGTAGACTTAAAGTTCAAAAAGGATTATGGAAGAGAAATGATTTTGAAGAGGTATGGAATAAGTTTATAGAGTATGTTTTTATAAGAAAAAAGGGGTGTATGCCTCCAGGAGAATCATTGTAATTTTGGAACACTGATTAATTACATGATATATATGCTCCTAGGGGTGGGGTGCACTTTGTAGTAATGTTGAAAAGATGAATGTATCTTGTTTGATTTGTTTAATTATGTGGGGTTTTTTATTATAATAAAAAACAATTTAAAAAAATAAAGTAGTCTTGCTTTCATTGGAAGTGGGGTGTGTGCAGTGAAACTGGTTTAAACTCCCATTCTCCTTTCTAAGATGAAATGATTGCCTCCTCAGCTATCAGAAATCTTGCTTTAATTGGGAATGGTGGGTGCAGGTGCAGTGAAACCTGATTAAATCCCCTTCTCTCTGAATTACCTCTGAATGACTTATGGCACATGCTTCAGTAAGAGGTTAGCTGCACCAATGACAGCTATTCATGGGATTTCCCCATTCATTAAAAGCATTGGCAGAAGCACAGAGTGACTACAGGATACCTACTACTTAGCCATGAGGGTGTGCGATAAGACCCAGGACTTTATCACACGGCTAAAAGTGATGGGAGCATAGCAGGATGCTCCTGTTACTATTGTGGAATTGTGTGAAGAGTATCAGATGATGTCATTTGACATTGCCATAATTCCTTCATTATCACATGAAATAAAGATTAATTCTAGCGCCACCTTTCATTCACAGGACTTTCCCATGAATGAAAAGTGGAGGTAGAATTACTCTTCATTCACGGGATAATGATGGAATTATGGCAACATGGTCTGATAATCTTTGCACAATTGCATGATAGTGATGGGAACATCCCACTATAGTCCTGCCACTTTTGGCAGTGTGAAAAAGTCCCCATAGATTACAGTTATAATCCCACTCCTATCCCGTTAAGAACAGTGGGATACTCTCCAGAGTTGACCAGATCTTGGGCAGTGGGAGGCTGCAGAACTCCATGTGTGGAGCTGCATGAAGATGTAGGAGCACAGCCTGTATGTCTTTGCAGCTCTGTGCAATTCACTAGAAAAACAGGATGAATGACACAGTCTAATGTGCCTGCATTTGCCAACTTTCAGGACAGGGCTTGATGTGCAACCCCGAAAATAGATATTTTTCTTGTTAAAATCTGTCCAGAGACAATTGCTTCATTGCGTTCAAGTTCTAATCAGCCCTGACAAGCTGGGCTCCTGAAAAGATATAGAGTGCAGGGGAAAAGAGATCTTCTTCTGCATCAGAGTGTGTTTCAATATATCTCTGGCAGGCTGAAGCAACTGTTCCCTCTAGGCAGGATGTATGATTGTGAGATAGAGGGAGGATCAAAACTCCCACCCTAAATGAAAGGAGAACGAGCTTGTAAGACAGAGGAAGAGAAGGGAAGGGAAGTGAAAGGAGAGGGAAAGCAAGAGCGCTGGTTTGATCCAGTTACATACATGAAGAAACTCATAAATAACTCGCCAAGGCATGATTCATCTTGACTGTTGGCCAGAGGCTCTGGGCCAGTTTGATCCTGCACAAGGGCTGAGACAAAACTGAGCAGGAAGGAAATGGATACCCTCCAAGATTTCACACAAGAAAACTGGGAGACATGTGGCAGTGAGCCTGTGGGGAAGTCGTAGTAAGTAACCAATATACACAAGCCCTTGGAATCATAGCACTGCAGAATGATAGAGCTGTAAGAGATCACAGGGAGCATCCAGTCCAACTCCTTTATATCATTACATAGAGAGATCTTGTTGCACCTTTGAGACTAACTAAAAGAAAGAAATGGGCAGCATGAGCTTTCGTAGACATCATACGAGGAAGTTGACAGAAGGCTACGAAAGCTCATGCTGGCCATTTCTTTCTTTCAGTTAGTCTCAAAGGTGCTGCAAGATCTCTCTATGTACTGATTCTATAGACTAACATGGCTATATTTTTGAATTCCTTTCTACCATGTACCATCAAAGAACTCCCAAGAGGTGGCCAATCCAGTCTCTGCTTAAACATCTTCAGAAAAGGAGACTCCACCACTCTCTGAGGTGACTTATTCCACTGTAGAACAGCTTGTTTTGTCAGGAGGTTCTTCCTAATGTTCACATGGAGTCTCTTTTCCTGTAGTCTCTCTTCCATTGCTCAGGGCACTAATCTCTGGAGCAGCAGAAAACAAGCTTGCTCTATCCTTACTATGACATCCCTTCAAATGTTTACACATGGCTATCATATCAATCCTTAAAACATTCTCTTCTCTAGGCTAAACATACTCCCTAAGCCACTCTTCACAGGACTTTATGGTTCACAGACCCTTCACCATTTTAGTTGCCCTCCTCTGGACACTCTTCAACCTGTCAACATATTTATGACTTGTGGTGCCCAGAACTGGACACAGCATTCCAGACCAAAGCAGAACAGCATGGATTTATTCCTCTCCTCAGTCCAGACACTATATTTTCATTGATGCAGTCTAGAATTGCATTGGCTTTGTAGCTGCTGCATCACACTGTTGACTCATGTTCAACTTGTTGTCTACTAGGACTCCTAGATCCCTTTCAGGTGAACTGTTGTAAAGCCAAGTGTCCCCCATCCTATATCTATGCATTTAATTATTTCTGCCTTTGTGTGGTACCTTACATTTCTCCCTATTGAAATTCGTTTTGTTAGTTTTGGCCCTGCTTTCTAATCTATTCATGTCATTTTGAATTCTGATCCAGTCTTCTGGGGTGTTAGCTACCCCTCCTAATTTGGTCTCATCTTCAAGTTTGATAAGCATGCCCTCTATTCCATGCTTAAATCCCGCTAAGGAAGTGCTTAGACACTTTTGTACGGTGCAGATTGTTTGTATTCAGTTCAAGGCTGTGGAAACAGAGGTGTGTATGTGATGCACATTAAGCATGCAGATGGATGTGCAGTGTACACGTGTGCACACAAGTCCATGCCCATTTGATTGTGCATTTGGCTGAGATTTGGGTGTGTTTCCCATGGTTGCATTTTCAGGGCTGGGAGGAGAACTTGATATACTACTCATCATGTTCCTTGTTGTGTCTTTGTTACTTTGCTCTACGATTGTTACTTGCTGCTAGGGATAGAAATAAAAATTGCTATTATTTGTTTTCTGGCTCAAAAATGGGTTTCCAAACACTTTCCTACTAAACAATAATTTTACAAACACACCCCAAGAATCATTTTTGGCAGGTGTGCATGACTCCACTCCCCCCTAAAATAATCTTGCACAACCTCTTTACATATGAGGATGTTTTGTTTTTTTGATGCAAGCCTTTAAAAACCCCCAAACCCTAACAATCTTGCACAAAATTTAGCTACTTTATTGAGCATATCTGCAATTTTTATAAATAAACACATACACCCCAACCCTCCACAATCTTGAGCAAAGAATATGCATAGCTGTCTGGAAACTGTTTGTTGTTGTTGTTTTTGCACAAAGAGCCATGATTCTCAGACAAACAAATAAACAAACAAAGTGTATTTCTGTACAGAATTATTTCCCAAAGCATTTGAGGATGTGTGAATACTGAATTAGAATGGCACACCCCCACTTCCGGTAGCATGGCGGATCGATAAGCCACCTTCCAACGACACTCCGGGAGGTGGGTTGCTGTTCCCAGGATTCTTGAGAAGAAACAGCGACGCCAACTAATATAAAGTGTCTCCCCAGAAAGGGGGGAAGGAGAGGGGCTCATCGGAGACCTTTAGTGTTCCAGGACGACCGAGGGGCCGAGGCATTCGAGCCCGGCTGGTAAGGTGACGCCGAAGGAGCATGGAGAAGGTCTGAGCTAGCCAGGTCCGGGGACGGGCCGCCGCTTTGCGGCACAAGCTCCGCCGCTACCGTTTTTAACCTAATCAACTCGGAGGCAACGATAAACCTTTTTCCTCCACTAGGAATCTACCTTCTAATATAAAATTTCACTGCGACTAACAGATTAATAATTATATACTTTAAAACTCTATGCTTTGGACGAGGTCCGGGAAAGTTTGGTGAACAGCAACGGGACTTTTAAAGCACCCTTTTTTGGGGGGTTTATTTTCTTTTTCTTTTCCCCCAGTACAGATTGAAATAACTTTGCCCATAATTAAGGATTTATAACATAAAACTTACTGGAACTGCAGTTACAGAAGGATGGCGAGACACGACTTTGTTTCAAAGTAACTGATGTAAAATACCTGACTTTAAACAAATAGGCTTGGACTCGGAGGAGGAAAAAGTAACGATCGCCATCTTGTATCTTTTTTGGGACATATCTTTATTTGGCTTCGCCCTCAGAGGCATACTTTACTTTAACCAAGAAGACGTAAATAAAGAGACTGAGATCAAGTTTTTTTTTTACTTCTATTTTTGAGGAACTCTGAGATTGAGGATCGTAATCTAAAAATCGAATTGGATGGACTTGGATTCGAATTAGATAGACTTGGACGAACAAGGACTCGTGGGACTCGTGGGAAAGAATCTAATCTGGAGGACGCGATAGGATTGGGATCTGAAACATTTTCCGCGAACTCCACTCCCGAATGGGTAGAAAGGAAGGGAAAGAAGGAGAAGGATTGTAGGGACAAGAAGGGGAAGTGTTTTGGTGTAAATTGTGTGAAAACTTTCCGACAACAAGGGAAAAACTCTGTGAAACTTCAGTGGTGAAACGAGGAAGAGAGGAGGAGGGGAGGGGGAAAGGGGAAAAAAAATATAAAATAAAACAGAAGCAGTCTACTGAACTCAATCAGCCTCGCGACTGCTATTAAAATTAGTGACTTTTAAGGAAAACGCCTGAACTGAAATAAGTGTTGGATTTCGGTTTAATTGAATTTAATCATATTTTCATATTCCACAGTAACTATCCGGAGTAATCAACTTTAATTCATAGGTATTTAATCTGCTTGGTTTAGAATCACTGTAATAGATATTCGGGAATAACTGTTTGGAGAGGGTGGAATGAAATAAGGAGACTTTTTTCTGTGATAACATTGCCTGATAAATTGTGTTCTATATTTAAATTCTTGTTATTTATTTCCTATCCTCTATCCTTTTTGTCTTATATTTGATACTCAATATAGAGATTATTTTTTTCATATTATATATTCTATATTTTTTATAGCGTAGAGCTTCTTAGTATTAATTTGTTCTTTTTTTCCCCCTTTTTTCTTTTTTTCCTAATATTTATAATATTCTCAATTTAATATTTACAATATTAATATAAATTCATCAATAATTTAAGCTTATATTTTCTTTCTGTGAACTCAGCGAAACAAGGACTAAGGGAGGGGGTAAGATAGTCATTAACGCTCAAGGAACATTATAGCTGTTTAACGGTCGATTTATTTTCTAATTGTTTTTCTGCGACTTTGCTCTCCCAGCTTATTAATGGGAATGTATTATTAGACTTTCTGAACTTGATCGATACTTAGCGTCGGAAACAATCTTATAATTTCTATAATCTTGTAAACGATCTATATATAACTGTTGTTAACGGCTGAATTATTTTTCTAATTGTCTTTCTGCTACTTTGCTCTTCCAGACTATTAACGGGAACGTATTATTAGACCTTCTGCACTAGATTGATACTTAGCGTTGGTAGTTTTGTAAACGATCTATATACAATTGTTGTCAACCACAGTTAAGATTTGTGATTTAACAATTTGTCGGCAAGGAGTGTAAGGGAAGAAAAGGTGATACTACGTTTTAATCTGAAGTGTATTAGTGTGTTCAGTTTGATTATAGAAAGAGAAATCGTTTAACTATTAAAATCCTAGACTTGGAAAAATATACAAATATACAATTAACAATACATTTAGAGGAAAGACAATAGAAAATAATAATAACAATAATAATTTGCAACAGTTGGCACTAACACTATACTTATCTTAGAGCCAAATAGTCTAATAATTATAAAAAGACCTAAATAGTGAAGATTTAAATTTCTTTTTTATTGGCAAGACTTACTCCCCTTTTCTTTTCTTATTTCTTTCTTTTTTCCTTTCCTCCTCCTCTTCTTTCTTTTCCTTTTTGTTTTCATATATCGCAAGCACCTATATTCAAAATACAGTTATAATAATTGGTGACTCCTCCCCTCTTCTGTCTACAACAAATTTTTATCAAATTTTTTAGATACGACCGAACCTTAGTTAAACACAATTCTCCCTTCCCCCCCTGAAATACAACTTAAATCCTGGTCTTGAAACGATATAAAAGTTACGGAAGTGTACCCCGGGAAGAAAGAAAGGGATTAATTAATTAAATTAAACATATTATAAAAAAAAACCAAAAAAACACCTATCCAACACCTGGGAAAACAGACTTTTTAGTTACATTTATTACTGTCAAGAACAGTAAACTTCAAAGTTTCTTAGAATCAAGGCCATCATACTAGTGGGAAAAATTGACAATAGTTGAACCTCCATTCTCGAGTTGTTAATAATTAGAGCTCAAAGTCTGTCTTCTTATAAACTTCTTATACTAATTAATTTTATATCAATTGTAGGAGTACAAATAATTACAAACAGTAGTTTGAATTAAAACTAAAGGTTAAAAAAAATGACTTCAACAAGAAGAGAAAAAGAAAGACAAGCACAAGCAATGGCCATGGTAAATCAGAGAAGACTCTCCGCATCGGATTCTAACATCAATCTAATGGAGGAGATGAAAAGGCTACACATGGAACTCAAAAATGAAATTTGGGAATCAAGGGAAGAAACAAGGAGAGAAATAAGAGAATCCAAGGAAGAAACGAAGAAAGAATTAAAATATGAGGCAAGCAAAATAAGACAAGACCTGGATAAAATCAATAAAGATATGGAAAAAATAACAGGAAAGGTAGAAAAAATCGAACAGAAAACAAAGAAAATGGAAGAAAAAATAGAAGTCCTAAATAAATACCAACAAGAAGATCAAGACGCAATATTAAGATTGGAAATCAAGCAAAGGGAAAAATGTGTGAAATTAAGAGGACTTCCCGAACAAGTGAATGAAAATCTCTACAATTTTCTAATACCTTACCTGGCAAGATACCTTGATATCCCAGTACAGCAGATGCAAACTGAAATAGACAGAATGTACAGACTAAACTCTAGCACGGCCAGAACAAGGAAACTTCCTAGGGATATAGTAATCTACTGGGTAAGGAAACAAATGAAGGACAATTTTATTCAAAAAAACTTCAAAACAAGATTCGTGATACGTGGAATAGAAATACAGGTGTTTAAGGACATACCAGCTGAAATATTGAGAAGGAGGAAGGATTATCAATTCCTGACGGAACAGCTAAAAAGATACAGAGTCCCTTTTAGATGGGAAGAAATAGAAGGGTTATCGGTGACATGGAATCAAAGGAGATTTAAATTAAACACGGTGGAAAAAGCGGCTGAATTCTGGAAAGAGTTCAGAAAAGACATATCAAAACGACCTACCACCGTGTCTGAGGAAGAAAGCTACCCAGAAGACGAAGGAAACAAACACACCAAAACCCCAAAAGATAAAAACAAGACAGAAGAAAGAGAAGAAGAAGATCTACTTGAAAATGAGGAAATAGAAGGAGCAACAGGTATAACTAGGAGGAATTTGGGAAGCGAAGAAGACAGCAAAGAAGAAGACGAAGAGCTGGAAATAGAAAAAGAATCTTTGGAAGAGAAAAATCGATAGACAAAGAAAGAACCAGAGAGAAAGAGGGAGGAAACAGGGAAGGGGAGGGGGAAACACTTACCTGTAAAGAGGCTAACACAATTCAATGAAGTTGGTAACTTGGAATGTAAAAGGCTTAAACCTAAACGGAAAGAGAAAAAAGGTGATCCATTATCTAGAGAAACTAAACTGTGATATTGTTTGCATTCAAGAAACACATATAAAAATAACGGAGAAACATTTAATTAGATTCAAAAGTTTAGGTAGAGACTTCATATCGGCAGCAAAACAAAGGAAAAAAGGGGTAGCAATATATGTCAAACGAAGTATTCAGGCCAAAGAAGTTTTAAACGACAAAAATGGGCACTATTTGGGGGTGGAAATTAAATGGGAAGGAGAATCAATTCTAATACTAGGAATTTATTGCCCACTAGAAAATAAAAGTTTATTCTATGACAAATTGCATAAAGATCTAGATGAGCTGAAATATGACAAAATTTTAATGTTAGGAGACTTCAATGGAGTAGTAAAACCCCAGCTAGATAGGAAATCTGATAATGAGACAAGGAACAATCAAGGAAAACTCCCTTTAACTTTCTTCAAACTAATAGAAGACTATGACTTATGTGACATATGGAGATTACATAACAGGGAAAAACTAGATTTCACATTTTACTCGTATAGGCATCGCTCATTATCAAGAATCGATATGCTTTGGGCACCCATATCATTTAGCAAATTAGTAACCTCTACGGAAATCTTACCGAGAAAAATATCAGACCATAACGCATTAAAAATAACTTTCAACCAAAACAAGAAAAAGAGCACATGGAAGGTAAAAGACTCCCTACTGTTAGAGAAGAGCATTGTAGAAAAAGGAAAAGAAACTATTATACAGTACTTCAAAGAAAACTTGACCCCAGAAGTAAAAATGATTAATGTATGGGATGCGGGGAAAGCTGTTCTTAGAGGCTTTATGATTAACCAAGAAGCATATATTCAGAAAAAAAGAAAGGATAAAGAAAATGAGATTCAGGACTTGATAAGATTAAAAGAAAAGGAGTTAATAGATAACCCAGGAAATAGTATAATACTAGATGAGTTAAATATACTTAGAAAACAAGAGAGCAAAAGAAACTTATTAGAAATAAGTAATAACTTAAAAAAAGCCAAACAAAAAAATTTCGAGCAGGCAAACAAAATAGGGAGAAACTTGGCTGAGCTACTGAAAAAACGGCAAACAAAAAAGTCTATCGTGGAAATTAAAGAAAATGGTAATATAAAAAATAAGCAAGAGGAAATTAAGGAGGCTTTCGAAAAATATTACACAGATTTATACAACGACCAAAAAATAGATACAATTAGGATTCAGACATACCTGAATGAAAAAGAAG
Source organism: Urosaurus nigricauda (assembly GCA_034509955.1). NCBI lineage: Eukaryota > Metazoa > Chordata > Lepidosauria > Squamata > Phrynosomatidae > Urosaurus > Urosaurus nigricauda. The sequence continues at coordinate 6,588,570 of JAOEGL010000002.1, forward strand.
AGATATATATACCCCCCTCAGAACAACAAGTGGAAGATCTAAACAAACGAATTTCATACAACGAGGTCGAAACAGCAATACGGAATTTAAAAATTAACAAAGCACCAGGACCTGATGGTTTTAATGCTCTCTTTTATAAAACTTTCAAAGAAGAACTTTGTGGACCGCTACAAATGACTATGAATGCAATTTTGGAAGAAGGAGTACCAAATTCGTGGAGGGAAGCTGAAATAACTGTAATACCAAAAGAAGGGAAAGACAAAAGAGATATTAAAAATTTTAGGCCCATTTCATTATTGAATGTGGACTACAAGTTATTTGCATCGATCCTAGCCACAAGACTCAAAAAGTATTTAAAAGATTGGATAGGACCCGAACAAAGAGGTTTTCTACCACAGAGGCAATTAAGAGAGAATATAAGAATTGTTTTAAATATCATAGAATTTTATGAGAAACATAATGACAGAGAATTGGGACTACTATTATTAGATTTGGAAAAGGCCTTTGATACTGTTAATTGGTCCACAATCTTCGAAATTATGTACAAAATGAACTTAGGTCCGAATTTTATAGGTTGGGTAAAAGAAATCTATAAGGAACAGAAAGCAAAAATCATAATTAATGGTGAGAGAACAAATTTTATAAATATTAAAAGAGGAACTAGACAAGGGTGCCCATTATCCCCTCTACTTTTTATAATGGTAATAGAGAGATTAATAAAAAGAATTAAAAATAATGTTTGTATTAGGGGAGTTAAAATTAAGAATCATATTATCAAAATAAGAGCTTTTGCGGACGACCTAGTTGTTTTTCTTGAGGACCCCTGCAATAATATAACTCTTTTAAATGACGTAATCGACAGATTTGGTAAGATTTCAGGATGCAAACTTAACAAAGAGAAATCGGCAATATTAACAAAAAACTTAACCAAAGAAAAAGAGGCGAAATTGGCAGAACTTTCAGGTATAGAAATAAAAAAGAAGGCAAAATACTTAGGAATTACCATTTCCAGAAATCTAGGTGAATTGTTTGATGATAATTATAAAAAAACTTGGAAGGAAATAAAAAATAAACTGGGAAATTGGAATAAGCTACAATTGTCGCTTTTAGGGAAAATAGAAACAATTAAAATGTCAATTTTACCCAAAATGCTATTTTTGTTTCAAAATTTACCCATTGTAGTTAAAGACTCCTTTTTTAAACTCTGGCAGAGAGATATAAGTAATTTTATCTGGCAAAGAAAAAGGCCAAGAATTAGACTCAAGATTTTACAAGACTCAATTGACAGAGGAGGCCTAGGGCTACCAAATTTAAAACTTTATTTTGAATCCTGCTGCTTGCTATGGTTAAAAGATTGGATAACATTAAATAATAAAGAGCTTCTAGATCTTGAAGGTGATAATTTGGTTTTTGGCTGGCACGCATATTTAGGATATAACAAAATTAAAGCTAATAGGAATTTTAACGCTCATTGCATTAGAAAATCGTTATTTAAAGTCTGGGAAAAATACAAATATAGGATTATGCCAAAATTTCCTCTTTGGTTCTCTCCTCAAGAGGCAACTCAAAGAACTGAAATGAGACAATGCACTAATTGGCTTACCTATTCACAATTATTGAAAAAAAATGAATCAGGCAATTTGGAACTAAAATCATTACAAGAATTAATTGAAGAAGGCCATGACCTAAATTGGTTTGGTTACTGGCAAATTAAAGAGTGTTATAAAACAGATTGCAAATCGTTAGGCCTCGAAAAAGAAAAAAATCAATTTGACAAAATAATATTAGGAGAAAACGTCAAGTGGATAAAAGAACTATACAAATTATTACTAGGATGGGATGAGGAAGAAGAAACGGTAAAAGTAAATATGATTCAATGGGCCAAAAACTTCGGATATCCAATACTCTTAGAAAAATGGGAACTAGTATGGAGAAAAAGATTAAAATATTCGGCCTCTCAAAACCTTAAAGAAAACTTCTATAAAATTTTCTATAGGTGGTACTTAACACCGGATAAAATATCAAAGATATATAAATCAAGTGACAATCTTTGCTGGAAGTGCAACCGTGAGCCAGGGACTTTATACCATTGCTTATGGTCCTGTAAGAAAGTAAGAAGTTATTGGATAAAAGTAAACGAAATAATAAACCCGATTGTAGAGAATAAATTAAATTTTGTGCCGGAAACCTATCTATTGAATATGTGGGATACAGAACTAGACAGGAATTATGGCAAAATACTATATTATTTGATATCTACGGCTAGAATTACATTAACGCAAAAGTGGAAGAATAAACATGTGCCGAGCATTAAAGAATGGCTTATAAAAATTTTTGATGCAATTGAAATGGACGAACTAACATCTCTAATAAGAAATCAGGAAATAGACAAAATCGAAAAGGATTGGGGCAAAGTATTGGAATGCTTGAAGAAAGAGTGGGGAAAAATTGTGACTATAGGCTATGACTAAAGTATGAGAATACCCTAGAACGATTAATACAAGATAAGTAAAAGGACAAGACAACAATAAAACACATCTATTTGAACATTATAAAATACAAACACATGAACAAATGCTTCTCCGTAATGCAACACATTATACGCAGAGAAATAACCAGTCGGTCGCTTCAGGAAATCTTTAAATAGACTAGAAGTAGGAAATAATTAGACGAATATTTGAGACTTATAATGAAAGATACAAAAAAGATTCTAGTAAAGGGAGACTTAAATTCACGTAAATAGATAAGAAGGTAAAACAAAAATGCAACGCTACCTAGTGGGAGAAAGAGAGAAGTCCGGTATGAATGGACCAAGAATGGAAGGATGATGACAGAAGGTCAAGGTAGGTGAGGAAGGTATGAGAATGTAGTATAGAAAGAGGTTAGAATGAGAGGAAGAGAAGAAGGATGATTGAGAGAGATTAGGAGCGAGTTCAGGCCGAAAGGCCATAATGGAGGTTAAGGAAGGAAATACACCAAGTCTAGGTGAATAAGAATAAGATGGATTAAGGATTAAGGAACGAAACTTTACAACTTGAGAAGGCAATCACTTAGGAAATTCTTAGATGATTGATATTTATGGAAGTAAACAAGTACTAGAAATGTTTCTCCAAGTTAAGCAATTTATATATCACTTTTATAAATGTTCTTTTATTGGGTGTTTAGGAAAATTTGAAATTGTCTAATTTTGTACTTCTTGTAACCTCTATTAATTTACAATTGTGTAATTGTGTATGTTGTTGTTTTTAATTGCAATAAAGTTTTAAAAATAAAATAAAAAAAAAAGAATGGCACAGAAATATCCATTTTCCCCAAAGCAGGAACACATGGAAATAACTTGCACTTATTTGTGAGACAAAATAGTACAACAGTTACATCCCTGCATGTTTCATTGTTAGAGGAAGAAAAGATAATAATAACACTCAGACACACGAGCCAACCTGCCCTCTTCCATTGGCATGGATGGGAATGACATAATTCTGTGCCTGTCCAAGGTTTTGAGATAACTTTCAGCTTCTGATCCAACTTTTTTTTGGGTAATTTTATAATTTTTATATTGTTTTTACATGATTTTAACAGTTTTAAATTTTATTGTGATTTTTTTAAAAAATGTTTTTATCTTTGAGATGTGTTGGATACCCTTTTGGGGGAAAGGAGGCATACAAATGAAACAAATAAATAAATAAACAAATTTTGAAACCTTTTTTCCATTTCGGACATACAATGGGCCCTTGTTATCAGCTGAAGTTTTAGTTCCAGGACCGCTCGTGGATATCAAAATTCATGGCTGCTTTAGTCCCATTATATTCAATGGCACAGTAAAATGGTGTCTCTTATATAAAATGTCAAAATCAAGATTTGTTTTTTGGAATTTTTGAAAAAAAATGTTCTCAAGCTGTGAATGGTTGAATTGGATGTGGAATCCACGGATACGGAGGGCTGACTTTATTTCCCCAGTTCCCATGAACTAAGCTGTTTCCCAAATAATGCTTCTCCACAGAAGATAAGGAGAAGGTATTGGAAATGTTGGCAGGTCCACTGGTGGACAGAGACTTTTGATGTTCTGTTTTCCCCTTTGGGAAACATGAGGGGATTGTCAGATGGTTCTGTCCAGAGATCAGAATGGATGGCTTGCAGTGGGCCACCTACATCTCTAGGGCACCCAGGCCTGTGCTGAGAACTGTAAGAATAGCTTTGGAATGCATTTTGGAAGCTACATGGCTTTCTTTTGAAATGAACCAAGATGCAACCCAGTGAGTTGTTTTGGAGCATCAGACCAGCCAAGTTCAAGCCAGGCAGCAGGGACTTGGCTAATACATCAAATTGCCTTGGCTGTCCTACTCTCCTCCAGAGAACTTCTTGCATCACGTTCCAGAAGCCCGGTGGCTCAACCCATTCCTGGAAAACGTTGTGCTGACATGAGCCATTTCCTTTGGGGACTGGTTTCTCCAGCTCTAGGTTTGCACAATGCTCTGTTGCTGATCCCATGGGATGAAAAATTCTCCTACAAACTTTGAAAAACTTCTCTTTTCACTCCCAACAAAGAATAAGCAGACAGCAACATTTCCTGACCATAAGTATATCACATGCATGTTACTCACTGACCTCTATTTGAAAGTCCTGTGGGATTTAGGCTGCAGCCACACTGCAGAATTAATGCAGTCTGACACTGCTTTAACTGTCATGGCTCCAGCCTATGGAATACTTGGATTACTAGTTTGCTGCAGCACCAGAACTCTCCAACAGAGAAGGTTAAGTATCTTGCAAAAGTGAAAAACCCAGAATTCTGAGCCATGTTAAAGCACTGAATTAAAGCAGGGTCAAACTTTACTAATTCTGCAGTGTAGATGTAGCCTTATTCTGAACTTTAAAGGATCTATCCAAGAGTTGAACCTATCTTGAAGATAGGGTTCAGCACTTTGGGCAGCTCTTTTAAAAAGTTGGATTAACACAGAGAGAGGGTTCTTAGCCTTAAAAAAAAATCTAATAATTCCCATGAATTAATAACTCACTCATTAATCCTGCAGGTGATGTTTCATGCTTCATGTTACCTTTTCTGACCTGCTGTATAGATTCTTGTGCTGTTGTTATGTCCCTTAACGTTGACTCCAGTTTATGGCAACTCTATCCCAGTGTCTTCTTGGCAAGAAGCATTGAGCCCTGCTGGTGCCATGGTTAAATGCCCATATTGCAGCCATAACATTCAGGGCTCCAGATTGACTCAGCCTTCCATCCTTTCATAGGTTGCTAAAATGAGTATCCAGCTTGTTGGGGGCAATTAGCTAATGCACTGTAAACATCTTAGCGAGTGCTTAATTCACTATGAATGGCCATAGAAATTCAAGTGGAGATCCTGACAATAAACCCAACATTTCACCAGTTGTAAAAGATAACCAAAATTTTCCTTGGAGGAAAGAGAGGTAAACATCTTTGGGAGTTCATCATGTGCACCAGAAGCACAAAATACGGGGGTGGTACCAGCTGCAGTTGATTGAGCAAACTTGTAAAAGCTCTGCAGAAAGAACCAGCTTTGTTCAGAGATAATTATGGGTTTTATATTGTGCTGCCAGCTAAGAGGGCAAGATTCCAAGCTGACAAAGGAGTAAAGGTGTAAATACGCAAAGGGGTGTACGTTGACATAATAGCTAGAGTAGCATTGCTATTGGAAGTGGGAGGTGCTGCAAGGCAAGGAGTCAGAATTATAGAGTTGGAAGGGATCTTAGGGGCCCTGCAACCCAGAAATCCACAGCTTCAGCCCTGCTGGGAAATGGCCACCCAACCTCTGTTTGAAGGCCTCCAAAGAAGGAGCATCCTCAACCCTCCAAAGCAGTCTTTTCCATTCTGGAATAGCTCCTACATCAGGAAGTTCTTCCTAATGTTTAGGTGGAATCTCTTTTCTTACCATTTTAATCCTTGTTCTTGATTCTGGGACAGCAGATGGATTTCCATGTTTCTACTTACTCTCTTACTCACTGTATTGATCTATCTTTCTTTCACACACACATTTTCTGCATATAGAAATCACTGAAAATGCGGAAAGGTACTAGGTGAAAGTATAATAATGTTGACCAAAAGCCTGCATCAGGGCTGCATAAGGCAAATGTCCACATTTGGAGCCATGCATTGATTGTAAGCCTGCATCTCCTTGGCTCCTGCCACACTCCAGAATTAATGAAGTTTGAAACTGCTTTAATTGCCATGGCTCAGTGCTATGTAATCCTAGGATCTGTAGTTTGCTGTGGCACCAGAGCTCTCTGTCAGAGAAGACCCAAATATTTCAAAGCTACAAATCCCAGAATTCCATAGCACTGAGCTTTTAAAGCAGTGTCAAACTGCATTAATCTTGCAGTGAAAGAAGGAAGGCACTGGAGAACTTGACTGGTCCATGCAGGTGAATTTTGGTTGCCTTTTTCTTGCCACTGCTACACAACCTTGGAGAAAAGGCAACAAAAACAGGGTACCAAGGTCTCATTCCCTCTATGGTTTAAACCAGTTTGCAAATCAGTTTGAAGCAGCTTAAATGACCCTGGTTCACACATGAATTGAATCGCTGAAGCAATTTGGGGGGGGGGGGGAGCATGCGCTAAACCCATTTAACCTGCATCTTTTTGATGCTGATTTTTTCCGTGTCTTTTTAGATAAATCATTTCCTTGCAAGTGTGAACCAGATGCGGGTCAGAATTGATTTCAAGAATTGATTTGATGAATTGAATTCATGAATCGATTCAGTATCAGTGTGAACGAGATGCGGATCGGAATCGATTTACTATGACATGATAAGGTGTCGCCGGGTAGGGAAGTGGAAATTAACAACCAGCGTTCGCCCCCCTTTGACCCTCATATGGAAGTATGTACATGCAAATTGCAGTGATGGACAGAGAAAAAACCCAGCTGAAAACACTTCAAATTGAACTGATTTATTTACCAAAGTGAATTACAAGGTGGTTATTTTGAGGGACTCCTGTAGGAAACAGTTTAAATTGAATCTATTCATTTATCAATGTGAAACACAAGTGGGTTATTTTATTTTATTTTACAGAAAGAAAATGCAATTGGGGCAAATGTAGTGTGAACCATGCTCTGCTGCTGAACCGATCCATTGATTTGGATTGCAAAATGATTTAATTGTAATGGGAATGAGGCCCAAAATTGTCTTTACCATTGCTTTCAAGGTGCCAGTGGAGTCTTTATTACTTTTAAAGAAATGTTTTTTAAAATTAACTCTTTTTTTCTTCTTCATTTTGGAACCAGAAAAAGGGTGCCTTTGCCTGCCGTGGCAGCACTTTCCGGCACTACTTTTGATGCCGTGCCGTGCCAAAAGAGCTCCGTGATGCCGCTCACCATGCAGACGTGCATCGTGTGGACTCCATGCCCCAACTCTGCCCCAAGGCCAATGTATAATGCTGGTCTATTCAGCCCCTAAGTCACTTTAATTGCTTTTTTTTTTTTTAATGGATGCTATAAACTGCATTATTCTCCTATCACCTATTAATTCTATTGATGCCCATGAGGCAGCAATATGAGGGACACCATGACACAGCACTTCAACTGTGTGATCTTCCTTCTCTGTTTAGTAAACCCATAGCCTTATAACCACCAAAATAACTATAAGTTACAGTTACAACATAAAAGAGCTCAAATTATTCATCTTTAAATTACAGTCATATAGTTTTATCGCCACTCTTGCGTGCTTTGAAGTGATTTCTGACTTATGGTGACTGTAAGGTGACCCTGTCATGGAATTTTCTTGGCAAGATTTGTTCAGAGGAGGTTTGCCATCATTGCCTTCTTCTGAAGCTGAGAAAGTGTCATTTGCTCATCAAGGTTTCCTCGGTTGAGTGGGAATCTGAATCAGGAACTAGGTCTCAGAGACTTTTAGTCCAACACTCAAACCACTACATCACACTGGCTCTCTGTAAGGATATATCCAAACTTCAGAATTAAAGCAGCTTGATGCCACCATCCCATGAGTATATCCCATAGAATCCTGAGATTTGTAGTTTGGTGGGACTGAATATATTACCAAATTACAAATCCCAGAATTCTTGGAGGAGATTCCTTTTCCCACATGGATGGCTAAGCCACCAGACCCAAAACTTTGGCAACTCTCCCCACAACTGCACTACTTCCATATGATTTTCACCCCACACACAAGTATAATAAATAGATTTGTCTAATGGTCAAAATTGGACCTAATTTTAATGCTGTTTTTGGATAACTTTTAATTAATTTTTTTAATGAAGGGTGAGTAATATTTTATATTTTGTGTGGATTATGACGTGTTAGTGATTTGTGATATTAATAAAGGGGGACACAACAACAACAACAACAACAACAACAACAACAAAAACTAAAGGGTAGATTGAAGAATGTCATGATGGGAGGTCTACCCCGTGTCCTGTCCTCATTGGCCCTATTTTAAAGAAATACCCACCCACCTGGTAGTACATCTCATGGTAGCAAACAGTTTTCCCAAGGCTTTGACTACTACGGTTAGTATTCAGTCAAGATTAAATGCTTCTAAACCCCACAGGGTTTAATAATGGATTTAATAACTGAGTCGAGTCCTTTGCAGGATATGAATTAGCAAAAGAAGGGCTGCTACTCAGATTTTGTATCTCAAGCAACAACAGCATGGTGTAGTGGTTTGAGAGTGGGACTAGGACTCTGCAGACTGGGGTTCGATTCCCCGCTTGGACATGAAACCCACTGGGCAGGTCATACTTTCTCACCTTCAGAGGGTGGCAATGGCAAACCTCCTCTGAACAAATCTTGCCAAGAAAACCCCATGATAGGTCATCATAAGTTGGAAACAACTTGAAGGCATACAACAGTGGCAGCAAGAACTTCACTACAGCTTGGGAAACATAACTCTTTGGACTGCAAGTCCCAGAATCCTGGGGATGGCTGATGGTTCCCACATGTGGTAAATTCTCTCTGGGTTTGAATGCAAAATTTAAAGAATTCATCCAAGTCTTTAAGCCTGTTTTTGAGGGAACTATGGTTCAACACCCCAGATGACTCTTTGGAGGCCATACTAAAACCCAAAGCAGATGCCCCAAAACAGCCACCACTGTAGAATTCCCCACACCAGCATGAGATCCTGAGAGCTGTAGTACAAGAAAGTATTTTTCACCTAGTCCAGAACAGAACCAGGGCAAACATGCCTCTCAGCTTCTTACCACCCGGAATAAATGACTGCTGGAACCCACTGCAAACCCTGCATGAATTCCAGCTAGGTCTGCTTCAGTCGCTCAGATTCCCACAGATGCATTTCTGTTGTTCAGACTGTTTTCGCTGATGGCGTTTTATCAAGTCAGGTAGATCCAAATAGCATGGGTGGGTCGCACCCAGCAGCTGAAGAGTTCCAGCAGGTCCTGTCATGTGCTATACAGATTAAATTACATAAAATTTCCCAGGCTTCAATAAACTTTATATTCATCAAGGCTCAGAAATTCAAAACAATTGTTCACTCAATCTGTTGATCTTTCTTTCTCTCTGTATTTGGGCATGATTTTGGAAGATGCCTTATATCTGAAAAGGCTGACACGAAAGGCTGCAACCCAGGGCTTTAAAAACTTGAGTGTTGGACCACATCATCCAGCAAGACTATGGTTGTGCTGGCTGGGAGATTCTGGGATCTGTAGTTAACTAAGGGTGCAACTACACTGTAGAAAAAAAAAAGCAGTTTGGCACTGTTCTAACTGCCATGGCTCCTTTCTACAGAACCCTGGGATATGTAGTTTGGTGAGACACCAGCATTCTTTGGCAGAGACAACTAAAGACTATTTAAAACTACAAATCCCAGTATTCCATAAGATGGAGCTACAGCACGTAAAGTGGTGTCAGACTTCATCATTTCTACAGTGCAGGTGCATCCTAAGTTGTTAGGTGAGTTTTTTTCTGGTCTACAACTTCCACCACCTAGGGTTGCTGTCACCAAGTGTGGTGCCTCAAGGTGTCACACACCCCATTAACCACGTCCCGTACCACACCATACGGAATCCTTAGTAATGTTTTTTTGTACTAATGTTACCCATAAATCGTAATATCAGGATATCACTCAGTGTTATGGTGATAGTTGTGATATAAACAGTTGCCCAAGCTCATCCAGTGGGTTTCATGGCTGAGTTGGGAATCCAACCATGGTTTCCAGAGTAAAAGTATTTACAGGTACATATTTTCATGTGGATAAAGTGAAAATTTGGAAAGATGTATTGTTTTTAAAGAAAAATTTAAAATAATATAAATTTAAAATAAAAAGCTTATCCCACTGAGCCTCGCCCCACTCACCCCATCTCTTCCACAGAGCCCCAGCATTTTAAGGGGACACAATTGAATGCCATGCCAAAAGGCAGGTGTTTTGGGAGCAATAGTGTCAGCCCCTTTAGTGTGCCACCTGGTGCGAGATGCACTGCCTGCACCCACCTAATGACACCCCTACTTCCACCATTAGCCATGCTGGCAGGGTTATTCTGGGAACTGTAGCCCAAAATTTAACCTTTCAAAGCTGAGCTATGACAGAAAATACCACCTTTCACTCTATTCTCTGAGGTCTAGTTGCTTGTGGATGAGCTTCCACTGAATGTCACCTTCAACTTCACCAGTATATGAATGCAATCAACTTGTGATATAAAATTAACTTGCAGTTAGTGGGTCTGGCCACATATAATCGAGAACAGAATGGGCTTTAGTGATCAATCTTGATCAATCTTGGTTCCCTTCTAGTGGTGTTTGTGTAATTTTTTTAAAAAAAATTAAAACATTAAAAATAAAATAAAAAATTCTGTATTTTGGGGAAACTTGATTTGCTAAAGCCAATTGTTGCTTACTGGTTATTGAATCAATATAAGCACACACAGGACTCTTTCATACAAGGCTAAATTGGAAGTATAATTTAAGGTCAATTCGAATGCAATCATGGGTTTTACGTTATTGCGAATTAACTCTTCGCATGCAAATTCGGGCAAGAGGGAAGCCAATTCGAATGCAATCATGGGTTTTACGTTATTGCGAATTAAAGCTTCGCATGCAAATTCGGGCAGGAGGGGGTTATTTTCGGGTAATGGGAAGTAATTCCGAATGGAGCAGGGGTTCATGTAAATTCGCTAAACAAGCGAATTTACATAAATCCGCATTGGCTCCATTCGGAGTTGGGAGAAATTCCTCCCCGTTTGAAAGAGTCCACAGAGAGAATAATAGAGTGGGATGGGACTACAAGGGTCGCCAAATCTAACCCCTTGCCATGCAGGAATAGACAGCGCTTCTGAAGGATGGCTATCCAAACTCTCTTTAAAAACTTCCAAAGGAGAGGATTCCACCACCCTCCAAGATAGTTTATTTACTTTTGAACAGCACTTACAGTGAAAACGTTTCTTTCTTGATGTTTACATGGACTCTCTCTCCTTGCAATTTTAATCCATTGGTAATGTGACTCATGACTCTAGTGTAGCAGAAAGCAAGCTTGGTCTTCCTTCAGGAAAGATGTTGACAAGCTGGACCATGTCCAGAGGAGAGTGACCAAAATGGTGAAAGGTCTGGAAACCATCATGCCCTATGAGGAGCAGCTTAGGGAGCCGGGTATGTTTAGCCTGGAGAAGAGAAGGTGAAGAGGTAACATGATAGCCATGTTTAAATATTTGAAGGGGTGTCACATTGAGGATGGAGCAAGCTGGTTTTCTGCTTCTCCAAAGACTGAGACACAGAGCAATGGATTCAAACTACAGGAAAAGAGATTCCATTTAACAGTAGGAAGAACTTCCTGACAGAAAGACCTGTTTGACAATGGAAGATGCTGGTTCGGAGGGTGGTGGGGTCTCCTTTGGATGTTTTCAAATATGAATGGAAATCAGTTAGGAGTGCTTTGATGGTGTCTTTCTACATAGCAGAAGGGGGTTGGACTGGATTGCCCTTGGGATCTCTTCCAACACTATGATTCTATGAGTGTACATGACATCCCTTCTGATATTTAAAGATTGTTATCGTGTCACCTCATAGTCTTCTCCTCTCCAAGCTAAACATACCCTGCTCTCTCTGTCATTCCTCCGGAGGCTTGGTTTCCAGACCTTTCACCATTTTGGTTGCCCTCCTCTGGATACGTTCCAGCTTGTTAATATATCCTTCTTGAATTGTGTTGCCCAGAAATGGACACAATAGACCAAATCAAAACTAAAAGGAATAGTTTGCATTTTGTGTGTGCCCTTTGCATTTGCTTAGAGGAGGAGGTGGGACTTATGTAGTTGGATTGTCATGGGGCAGGCTGAGGCAGGGGCATACTTTTCATTGGTGCCATCCCTTCGGCCTTTGGCTAATACTCTCCCATGCTGCCCCCAGTCTTTGCCCTGGCAGACAAGATGGCAGCAGTGAGGAAGCTTGTGAGGGATGTTTGCACATGTTGTCCCTGAACCTCTAGACATTAAGCTATGCTCCTAGGCTAAGACACTCTTCAAGGATGTTCTGACAACACTTTAAAACAGGAGTGGGCATTGTGTGGCATGTGAAGCCCTGCACAGGTCCCCAAAGTCTACCTACTCCCGTTTTTTAAAAAAAAAAACGCTACTATTTTAAGGCCATTTGGATCTGAAAGCTACCCAGAAAACCCCCAAATGCATGAAGATACCCCCATCCCACACTCATAAGAAACCCAGAACACTGTACTATCTCCAAATATCTCACTTTTCCTCTGCAGTCCCTCTCAAAATGGGACGCAAGTTTACCTCCTGTCAACATTTTGAGGATAATGGAAGTATTGGGTCTTGATGTTTGTGGAAGGCATCAAGTGGGAATTGGCTTCTATTCCTCTTTTAAGTCTGGCTTTAATACTTTAAAGTTTTATCCCTCTGGGTAATTGCTTTCTCCTGTTCCACCTGTAAATTAACTACCAAAGAAATCTCTGCTCTTCACCCACTGTGGGCAAAGTGACCCTTATACTCCTTAATGGTTTTGCCACTTGGGAAATAGGGAGAGGGTGAAAGGACATTTTTCTCTTGCTCTCATAACAGGCAGCAAAACAAAAACCCAGCCTGTATGTTCTTGAAAGTCTACCACCTGCCTTTCCAAATCATTTGGCATCCTCTTCATTTTTGCCCAGAGCGCTCTTTCCATGATGCCACCTGCATGCCAAGTTTGCATGCCAAAGCTACATACACACAGAGAAAAGGCATTCCTGGTAGTTGCTCTGCAAGTAGGGAACTCCCTTTCCACAAAGGCTTGGCTGGAGGTAGAAGATCTGCACTGACAGTGTGGTCTGCTAGGCACTGTGCTGGGAAGCTCATGGGAAGTGTGGTTTGCTCATTTCTTTCTGGTTCTGTTCCTATTACTATGCCTTTTTTTTTTTTTTTTGGCATATCTTTCTTTTCTTGAACCCTGACATTTCTCACTTGGCCTGCAGCAAGTTTACTTTCCCTGCACACAGCCTGTGGATCTTGAATTCTCATTAATTCTGCAACCTGGTAACTTGCAGAAAAGGAAAAAAATTACCCCTTTTTGGCTGGTACCTCCAGGAATCCCTAACCCAGCATCACACTGTAGACCATGGTTCGGTAAAGTTTGGTCCAGAGACTGCATGTGCCCCCCCCCCCAACTGGTTTGTGGTCTTTCACCTCTACAGATGCCTTGGACTGCCTTTTTCCAGCAGTCAAAAAAGAGAGTGAATTGCCTCTTCTGGCCTTCTTCAGAAGCAGCAACTTGTCTTTTATAGTGGGCCCTCCACATTTGCTTGGATGAGGGGCACAGGCCCCCCGTGAGAGTGAAAAAACACAAAAACCCACAACACTTTTTTTTAAAACCTGAGTGACCATCTCTCTAAGAATCTCATTGCCCTCCAGCACAACTCTATGGCCAACATCTTGCAGAAGTTGATCACAGAATTTCACTGGAGGACCTAGAAATGTCTAGAGAAGTGTTTTCCCTGGGAATCTTTGGGTCCTCTAGTGTGACTCTATGATCAACTTCTTCCAGAGTTGTGCTGCAGGACAATGAGATTCCTAGAGAGAACGTATTAATCAAATCAGCAGAAGTCATAGCCACAAATGGGGAGGCCCAACTGTATATTTGTTGTTGGTTCTTTTGTTGTCAAGTGATTTCAGAGACAGGAGCCAGACACTGAAGAACAGCTTAATTTACTAAGCAGCAATCTAAAACATGAATATCCGTATAAGTAACATAGTCAAGCTGGACACAGTGCCACCTGGAGTTTACTATAATACTGCTACACCACAGTATCCTGTACAGGTCTACCTTAGTTAACAAAGCAGATGTGTTCCTGGACATTACTTCTTTACTGCACCAGGAGCCCTGGTGGGGCAAGGTTAAATGCCTGTACTGCAGTCACTCACTCACAAACCACAAGTTTGTGAGTTCAACACCAGCTAGGGGCTCAGGGTTGACTCAGCCTGGCATTCTTCTGAGGTTGCTAAAATGAGTACCAGCTTGTTGGGGGCAATTGGCTTACACATTGTAAACTGCTTAAGCATGCGGTATAGACATGTACTTGCTATTGCTGTTGCTATTTATCAGAAAATTTAGTACCAGAGGCAGAAATAACATGAAAAGAATAGGGATAAATCTTGGCCCCATAAAAAAGAAGAGCAGTTCAACATGTTTTAGCCAACTCCCCCCCACAAAAACCTAACAATATACACATGTGAAATGAAATAACCAGCAGAGGTGTCACTAGGGCATTCGACAGAAGTAGATTGTACCAGATGATACCCCAGAGGGAGCGGCATAGTTATTGGGTGAGCGAGAAAAAGTATCATCCAATAGACACACCAGACCAAGAATGGGCCCTTTGGAGGCCACAGCTCCACCATCCTTAGCTGTGGCTGCTGCTGGGCAGGGAGTGTCGTCTGTTAGAAGTCTGGCATGACTGCTGGGTGAGTGGCAAAATGGGCCCCCCTCAGCAGTGACTACTGTTGGAGGGAGGCCCAATGTTCTGTTCAGATTAAAGTGTGACTGCTGGGTGAGTAGCCATGCCAAATCCTGAAATGGCCATCTGTGGGTGCCAGCCAGCTCAAGAGGCAGCTGAGTGAGACAGTGGGATGGAAGGACAAAAGAGGATAGGGCAGTCTGCCAGGTAGCCTTTTATGATACCTGTACTGGGTGATACCAGCCTCAGTGATGCCACTGACAGCCAGGTGAAGAAAACATTGCATAGGGAAACAAAAGTCTGAACCTTCTTATAACCAAAAATCTTCTTCCAAAGCACACCAAAGACAATGTTTTCTGTCAATGATCAAGGGAAATTCCCAGCACTCAACAATCAAAACACCATAATCCACAATGACCAATTTTGGGTGTTTCAGAAGAGACATGCAACACACAGTGTCTCTTTGAAACACCGAAAATTGGTTATTTTGACTTTTCATAAATAGTCTTGATGATTGCACAGTTTGATTGGAATATGAAATGCACAGATATAGGATGGGGGACATCTGGTTGAATGAAACTGTGTGTGAAAGGGATCAGGGGTCCAAGTAGACAATAAGCTGAACGTAAGTCAACAGTGCGATGCGGCAGCTAAAAAGGCCAGTGCTATTTTAGGCTACATCAACAGAAGTATAGCGTCTAGATCAAGGGAAGTAATAGTGCCACTCTATTCTGCTTTGGTCAGGCCCCACCTGGAATACTGTGTCCAGTTCTGGGCACCACAATTCAAAAAGGATGTGGAGAAACTGGAGCGGGTCCAAAGGAGGGCAACTAAGATGGTGAAGGGTCTAGAAACCATGCTCTATGAGGAACGCCTTAGGGAACTGGGGATATTTAGCCTGGAGAAGAGAAGGTTAAGAGGTGATATGATAGCCCTGTTTAAATATTTCTGCTGCTCCAGAGACTAGGACTCAGAACAATGGATGTAAGCCCCAGGAAAAGAGATTCCACCTCAACATTAGGAGGAACCTTCTGAAAGTAAGGGCTGTTCGACGGTGGAACACACTCCCTTGGAGTGTAGTGGAGTCTCCATCCTTGGAGGTCTTTAAGCAGAGGCTGGATGGCCATCTGTCAGGGATGCTTTTATTGGGAGTTCCTGCATGGCAAGGGGTTGGACTGGATGACCCTTGTGGTCTCTTCCAACTCTATGATTCTATGATCATCTGTTCCTGGTGATTCATTTCCCCCAAATTCTGCTATTGCAGCTTCCACTTCACTGTTTAGAAGTTGGGCTTTATCTTCATATGGTTCTTTGTTCCATATATCTTTCATTTTCTCATCTCTTATATATAGATACTACTATTCTGCTCTAAATTCTAAAGTGTTGTGTGATTAAGTCCTAAAGCTAATAATCGTACTGTAAAACTACATAAATGGCAGCCCAACTCACCTTGAAAGGCAGCAATTGGAGCTAGTAGGCTTCTGATTGGAAGATGATATTTTCTCTTCCTCCCCCATCATTGAGTAAGGCTGTGACAATCAGAAGTAGGAACCCAGTTGCAAGTCCTTGTCACAGCCTCATTCACTTTGCAGGAGGAGGATGGAAATGTCATCCTCCTTGCACCTTGTCTCATAAAGTGAGCTTGGAGGGGGCAGAATAGCAGATCTTATTGGGTAATACAGACATAACTATGTTTTCGATGAAAAACACCGGCAAACATTATTACTATTATTGTTGTTGTTATTGCTATTGCTATTGAATGCACAATTGTGTGTGCAGTGTTTACCCTTGTGACAGTCTGCTTATACAACGATGAATACTGATATTATGCAATGGCAAAAAATAAAAAAATAAAAATGCAACCACATAAACTAAGGAGCATGTATGTGTGTAAATTACCCACAGGATTTCAGATAGCAGCTAGTATTGGTGAGCCAACAAACAACAAGCAGAATCAACAAAATCAGTTTATAGACCCAAAGCTAAGCAAACAAGACAGACTTGGCCTATGACCTAAAGGGTAAGAATGAAGGCCCCAGGTGTTCTCCTGTGGAAGGGCGTTTTCTCCAATAAAGGCGCAACTAGAGAAAATGTCTCTTCTTTTGCAGACAGCCGCCTAACCAGTGCGGACAAAGACACTTGGAAGAGACCCAAGCTGGAGGGTAAAACCACTTCCAGGCTCTCCATTTTGTAGAGTTAATAGCTTTCCCTTTTTTCTGAATGCAGTTCATTGAAATAATATTTAATAACTGCTGGCTGAGATTGTGTATGGCACAGCATGGCATAATAGTTCTGCATGTGGCACTAGGCTACATCTTTCCTCTTGACACCCCCAGACAGACCATTTAACCACTGCAGCCCCTACCCATGGCCCTTCAGTGGCAGGTGGAGGGTGGGGTTGGGACTGGAGAAACGTCTGGCTTAGGGATGGCACTGTATCTTAGTGCCCAGAGGAGGGCGACCGAAATGGTGAAAGGTCTTGAAACCACAATGCCTTATTCAAAGATACAGCCATGTTAGTCTGTAGAATCAGTATGTAGAGAAATCTTGTAGCACCTTTGAGACTAACTGAATAAAGAAGTTGGCAGCATGAGCTTTTGTAGACTTCAGTCTACTTCCTCAGATTCATACAGTGGAGTGGCCCATTTGAGGAAGTAGACTGGTATATGAAAGCTCATGCTGCCAACTTCTTTGTCTTAAAGAGCTGGGTCGGTGTAGCCTGGAGAAGAGAAGGTTAAGAGGTGATATGATAGGCCTGTTTAAATATTTGAAGGGATGTCATATTGAGGAGGGAGCAAGCTTGTTTTCTGCTGCTCCAGAGACGAGGACCTGGAGCAAAGGATGCAAGCTACAGGAAAAGAGATTCCACCTCATCATATAAGAGTTTAACACACATGGGGGCTCCTGTCATGCTCCTGTCGCCTGAACATCACCAAACTGGGATGGGAGCCTACTGGTGGGATCACTCATGGCACTACGCTTATGTTTTTGTCATGGAAGCATTAGCATAATTGTTAGAAAAAGGGCCCCTTTTAATAACAATTTGATCCATTATTTAAAAAAGGGCTGTTTCCCTTCAAAAAATATTATATTAGTGGGTCATAGTGTCCAGTGTGTGGGGGCTACACTGTGACTCTGGCCACATGCCAGTCTGCATTCCTCCTATGTCCCTGTTGGAGATATTAGAACTCAGTTGCATTCACACACAATAGGAAGGCATTAAGTTAGGAAGTGCAAGTGCAATATGTAATGCATACAGTCCATTTACTTTCTCTTTCCATGATCAGGAAAACTTACCTGGAAGCCACAGTTAACTAGAGCTCCCCATTACATGTGGACTGGGAATTATGGTTTCGAACAAGTCAGGATCAGAGACCAACAGTAAATCAAAGCTTGACTTAATGGTATAAATCCTTGCTTGTTTTGAAACATTTAACTATCATTTCTAATCTTCACCTAAAGGGAAGCTATGGTTAAAAGGTGAATCCTGACTTATTTTGTTGATCATGGAAAGGGAAGAGTGAACTGACAGGAAATGGTTGGGTGGATGTGAGCCTATCCTGGCTTATTAAGCCAACATTGTCAGTTTAGTGCAACATGCAAATGTAGGTTCACTGTCCGCTAGGTGAAATATTAAGATTCTAGAACTCAGGAATGCTTGTGGAGCTTCTTTCTTTAATGCTGTTTCATAGATCATTTGTTGATAATAAGGATCTCTTCCTTTTGTGCTTTGAAGGGGAGATGGCCCCGCCACCAAACGAGTTTTCAGCTCTCTGCATCCATCTTGCCTATAGGTTACTATTAATCTGTGGAGCACGGAGACCATAAATGTAGAGAGGCATAGCCTTTTGCAGTGTTTCACTTAGCTCTGTGGTTGCCATGGGCCCTCTGTAAGCGCTCTTGTTCATGGCCCTTTGGCTTTCCTAGGGCTCTGTTCTCCAGAAATGCTCTTCATCCACCTAAAGACAGGTGAAGCAAAGACACCTCGTCCTTCTCCAGGTGGCTCTTCTCAGGAGCTATCCCCGTGCCACTTGGAAACAAGGAATATTCCTTTTGCTCGTCTGCTCTCTTCCCAGACCTTGTTCAATGCCTGGCCTCAAAGGGTGGCTTGGACATGCTGTTTCTTAACATAATCATGAGTTGGTTGGGGACAAGCTGTGGATTGATCCGAAACCCACAGTGTCGATACACTTCCTCAATGGACTGGACGGCAGCATTGGCCACAGAAGCATCGCAGTCGCCCTGGAGCTCCCGGAGGGCTGAAAGTGTGAGAGACAAGCAATTTATTTATTGCTGGCTGGTATTCTTTACTACAGATCTGTAATGGCTCTGCATTCACTAAGGTCCAAAACACACTGCAGAAATAATCCAGTCTGAGACTACTTTAATGCTTTGGCTCAATGCTAGGCAATTCTGGCAACGGTAGTTTTGTGAGACATTTAGCCTTCTTTGTCAGAAAGCTCTGGTGACACAATACATTACAATACCCAGAATTCCTTAGCACTGACCCAGGGCAGTTAAAGCAGTCTCAAACTGGATTATTTTTGCAGTGTGTTTGGGACCAAAGATTACCTAATCACAAATGTGGCATTATTGCAACAATAGCAGAAAACAATGAGGAGATATTATTTTGCATTGAGGCCAAAATGCATTGAGTTTTTTTTAAAAAAATTACTGAATAAACAGTTGACCATCTCAACACATGGAGCTTGTCTCCTCACTGTTTTCTGCTTTTCAATATGCTTTCCAGTACTCTTTTCACTGCTAGTAAATTCCTCCCCAAAATTCACCTTAAGAGCCAAAAGCTGCATTGAGGATTCAGTCCCCTCACACCAGCGAAGGAGGCTGCAGTGATCAGAAACAGGACTCCCATTGCAATTCCTTCTTGCAATATTACTAACTAGAAACATCCATCTCCTTGCACACTGATCACCAGCTGAACAGCCTTCCTTCATTTGATGCAGCTGCTGATTATTAATAGAGACTTTCAGGAGCCAGGAGGCCATGAGACATTATTTAGTTACACATTCATAACTAAATAGTTGATATAATTCAGAGCCATAGCATTGTGGAATATCAATGTGCAAAAGAATCTCGTAGCACCTTTGAGACTAAACGTGCAAAGGATGTAGCATAAGCTCTCATTGCACAGTTGTAGCATGAGTTTTCATAGACTTGGTCTACTGCATTTGAGGAAGTAGACCACAGTTTATGAAAGCTTATGCTAATACTTCTTTTGCATCAAGAGCTGATGTAAGAAATTGGTGGTTATTTATTAATTTCATTTATTTACTTCCCCTCTTCCTCTCATGAGGCAGCCAAGGCAGCTTACAACATAGATTTAATGATTTAGATTCACAACATTTAATGATCACTTTTGTAAGTTTTAAATTGTACTGTGGTTTTAAACTATAAATTGCTTTGAGTCTCAATTCTGGGAAAAGGCAGGATATACTTATAATGATGCTGATGTGATTAAATTAAATAGATTAAAAAAGAATACAGCTAAAATTAATTGTAATACTAAAGAGCCATTTAAAACAATTGAAGAAAGTACCATATTTAAAACAGGACTGAAAGAATAAAACATAACTAGTAAGTTCCCTCAGAATATGGTGATAGAAGCCTGGGCAACAGCAGCAGATCCAGGGGCCAATTTTCTGTCCTCTGGGACCAACAGAGAAACAAGCTTAACATTTTTGCAAAAAGATCCTGAAGAGTAAAAACTTGTTGAAAAATGCACAAAAACTCTCATGATCATGCTGCATAGACAGAAAACTTTTGAAATGTCTCAGGGCCTGAACAGATCGGCTAAAATAAAGCTGCTTTTACTTTGGAGATCATGCTGCTTTTACTTTGGTCACTTTGGAGGTATACTATTTAAATGACACACACATCTTAAGAGGCCAGAAGCTGTGCCAAAACTGCGCTCCAGTCCTTAGGATTGGAGCATGGCTTTGATGCAGCCTCCGGCCTCTTAGGACAAATGCATCATTTAAATCGCACACTTCCAATGTGGCCCAAAGCAGCTTTATTTTCACCTGTCTGTTCAGGCCCTTAGTTATTGTTTGCAAGAATGAAGTAAGCCAGGATTTACATCCCTGTACAAAAACTGAATGGGCTAAATTGTACTGTACTTCAGCTCTAGTAAAAGGATAGTAACCTAACCAGTGGGTAAGTTTAGAGCACACAGGACAAGCTGTGTAGCACACACAAAAATCAGTCCTGCAAAATTCTGTGTCATGTGATATCCATTATGATTTGCTAATGTACACCTGGTGTGTTTTGTGCTCTGCATTTTAGAACTCAAAAATTGAAAAAGTGTTCACTTGTGGAAAAGTCAGGAAAGATTAAATATGCAGGAATGAACCATGCGCTTCTGGGAACTGCCAGGTAAAATGAAAAAGATAAGGAGAAAGTGACATAATGAGATCAAGCAGAGCTAGTTTTTAAAAAGAGAATCTATCTGTGAATATATGGGAATGTTGCCAATCAGCAAAGTGTCACAACTGAGCACATGTAGTAATGGAGTAATGCCATATCAAGATAGTAAGAAATCTCAGCAAGAAGCCAGACTCAACATTTTTGTGTTCCTGAAACAGCCTTGTTTGGGAAGTAAGATTTACAAGATTTAATTGGCTGAGAATCAAATAAGCGCATGTCTGCAAAAGTTATAAAAGCTGTTAAACATGAGCAGATATGGTCAGCTGTGGGTACTAATAAAAGAAGATGTAGTACTAATATAAGAATAGGTGAGAACACTGAATTTAAAATATTCTATTGAAATTCTGGTTCACAGATAAAGTCACTGGAATAATGATCCACTGCATTAATGAAAAGTATTGCAAAAACTAAAATGCCACCTAATAATAAAGCACTACACACACAGGCACACATAGACACTTCAGTGTTTGGTAGCATTTTGGCACTGAAATACTAGACACACAAACACACACACTAAAAAGGGAATTCCCTTGACATATTAAATGTGAGGCGCATGATGCCTAGTGTACTACAGATATATTCTATATAATAAGGTTCCTTACCATTGAAATGTGCTACAGGTTCCATGTCCTTTCTAACTATGAATGATGTTCCTCATAAGAAGAAATATACCTAGACTATATAATGTCTATGAAATAATGTAGCTAGACTGGAAATTTATATGTGATATGATGAACCTCCACGAGGAATGTATAACCATATATGTTAATCATTTTACACAGTAAATATATGATCTACTATACAGCCACCTGTTTATTCTCCAGTAATACAACTTTCATGAAACCTAAAGCTAATACAGGTTTTGCTTCCTGTATCCAAAATGCTTTGGCTTCAGATTTTTCTTTTGGAATATTTGTATATATTTAATGAGATATCTTGGAAATAGGACCCAAGTGTAAACATGAAATTCATTTATGTTCCATATACATAGCCTTCAGACTTATAGACCTCCAGGCACAAAAGCATAGCCTGAAAGTAATTTTATACATAACATTTTAGACAATTTTGTGTATGAAACAAAGTTTATGTGCACAGAACCATCAGAAAGCAAAGTATCACTATCTCTGGACAATTTTGTGGACAATTTTGGATTTTGGAGTAATTTGAATTTTGGAATTCCAGATAAGAAATATTCAGCCTGTGTTCTTAAAGGGAATGCTGAAGTACATATGGGAATAATACTTGCTGTTATTCATTTCCAAGCTAAAAAAATTTCCAGCACTCAGTAACATGCAAGAATTTTTTTCTGGTATTTTCTGTTTTTAATCTGGTATTTTCACACCCTGCAAGATGCTCGTTGTGCAGGATTGCTGGATTTGGATAGAAAATAGAAATCCTGCACAAAACCCACCATATGTAGCTGTGTGGAAACTAAAACTTTTTTTACATAAAACCCAACAGTTCTCACAGAAAAGGAAATGTGTATTTTTGTGCAGCATAATTTCCCAGAACATTATGGGATGTTGAATTCAGGGTGAGAACTGAATAGAAATGTTTGTGGAGAGAAATCTATGGAAGTAATTCCTTGTCACTTGTAATGATGAAACTATCAAATATAAAAATACCTGTGCACTACAGGCAATGGTAGTAACTCCAGTGATGTCAAAT
This sequence comes from Urosaurus nigricauda, assembly GCA_034509955.1. Classification (NCBI taxonomy): domain Eukaryota; kingdom Metazoa; phylum Chordata; class Lepidosauria; order Squamata; family Phrynosomatidae; genus Urosaurus; species Urosaurus nigricauda. The sequence goes on from JAOEGL010000002.1 coordinate 6,611,551, forward strand.
TAGGATTATTTGGATTAGAACATATCAATGCTGATATGTACAGTAATACACTATTGAATTCTTTCAGATAAAGGAATCATTTCTATCCTAAAAAATGTCCTTAACTCACCCAGAAAAACAGTCTCGACATCTGGTGTGGACACCACATCTGGTTTCATGTACTGTGCACTGCATGCTAGGGAGATCAAAATAAAAAAAATGTGATATTTTGTCCAGATAAAAAGATTTGTCCATTCTTATACATGTAGACTCTTTAAAATACTAGGGGTGGGCAACTCTGATTGGTCTGGAGGCCAGTTTTCTTTCCTGAGACCATTCAGTAGCCGTAAAGACTAGCAATATAAAAAACCAAAGTGGGCAAAAATCCACTTAAGGGGTTGAAAATTTGTTATTTTAAAATGTTAACTAGTGTATTTAAAAGGTGAGCTATGGCAACTAGATGAGAAAAGCTCTCAGAACTTTGTTCATAAGTTATCTGATGTGGCGGATCAGTACATCAATGTGCCATGGACAGGAACCATTTTTATGTCCATTGGATACAACTAACTGTCTGTCTGTCTGTCTGTCTGTCTTTTTCCAAACCTGTTGCAGACATGCAGCCAATGCCCCATGCACCAAACAGTCCACACTTCCCAACTGTCCTGATTTGGTAGGGACTGTCCTGAACAATCTCCTGTTAGCCTACTTTTTCATCTGCTTTTAAAATGTCCAGTTTTTCTTTCCTCTTGGTGCTTTCCTTCTTTGTCCTCCACTTAACTCACTTGCTGCAAACTGTGTTTAGTTCTCACTCCATTAACTCAGGAGAGAAGAAGGTGGAAGGAATCTTGTCCTTCCCAGTAGACTCAGGCAAAAGCAAACTGCTGCATCATCTCCTAGCTTGTCTGTTATTCCTCATTTACAGGTTGAGTCTTGTTTATCCAAAATGTTTGGGACCAGATGTGTTTTGGATTTCAGATTTTTTTTTCCTGGATTTTGGAATGCTGTATTTGCATACATAAAGAAATATCTTGGAGATGGGAACCATGTCTAAACACAACATTAATTCAAGTTTCATATGCACTTTACACACACAGCCTGAAGATAATTTTATAAAATATTTTAAAATAATTGTGTGCATGAAATAGAGTTTGTGTACACTCAACCACCAGAAAGCAAAAGTGTCAGTCTCTCAGCCACCCATGAAAAAAGTATTGATTAGGTTGGGAGGATTTTGGATTTTGGAATTCTGGATAAGAGAGACTTGGCCTGTAGAATTGTTGCCATCTTAACTACAGTCCAATGTTGCTTGGCCACCCATGTCCTGGTTTCCATCTGTGAAATCTTGGAGGGTATGGTAGCCAATGTGGTGTAGTGATTTCACGGTTGGGCTATGGACACCAAGGTTTGATTCCCAGCTTGGCCATGAAAACCCATTGGGTAATTTTGGGCAAGCCATACTTTCTCAGTCTCAGAGGAAAGCAATGACAAACATTCTCTGAACAAAGCTTGTCAAGAAACTCTCGTGATAGGTATGCCTTAGAGTCACCATAAGTTGGAAATGACTTGAAGGTACACAAGAACAATAATGGCAGCCACAGACCACCACTTTGAGCAGCACCTGACCTACTATGGGCAACCTATGAAAAAAAAAATCTTTTTGGTGTGGTGTGGCCTTAGAATCCCTTCTTTAGCCAGAATTCGGTTGGGTGTGCAAAACAGTGGGCTGGATCCCTCTCTCCCAGTGGAAATCCAGTTGAAGGCTCTTATTCCCAGGTATCTTGCCATTTTGCTTGTCATTACCTATCAAGAGGGCTGCTGCCTCTCTGTGGGAAGGATTCCTGCTCTTCAGGAATTCAACCATTTGGGCCAGCATTCCTGGAAGCATTGTTTTATGCTGCCACATCTACAGGGAAACAAAAATGCAGTCAAGATGCATAAATGGTCTTTGACTTTCCTAAGAATCCCACCTCCTCAGTAGGGCCATAAACCTTTGGGGTGCTCAACACTGCAAGCTGTATTCACTGAAAGGCCTCTCTGTAGGCTGCAGCTGCACTGCAGGAACAATCTGGTTTGAAACCACTTAACTGCCATGGCTCAATGCTATGGAATTCTGGGAATGATAGTTTGCTGTGCCACCAGAGCTCTGCAAATGCAGCTATAGTCAAGGCAGACTTCATATCATTGCTCTAGAAATATTCTATTTCTTGGTAGTTAAAAACATAGGTACAGGATAACATATACATATTGCTAGACATCAGTGGTGAGCAACTGTGGCTGCCTAGGACGCTATGGCTGCTGCCACACTTCAGAATTAATCCTGGGATTTGTAGTTTCCAGTGGAACCAGAGCATTCTGACAGACAAGGTTAAATATTTCTTGAAACTCCAAACCCCAGAATTCCACAAGACGGAGCTATGAGTGTTAAAGTGGTGTCCAACTGCATTGTAGATGCAGGCTACATCAGCACTGACAGGGGATTCTTTGAGGATGACCCACATAAAAACATCATCATCATCATCATCATCATCATCATCATCATCGCACTGTAAATTTACACAGTGCTGTACATACAATCTTATAATTACATGGATTTTTGCTCCCTGGATTTCCTATAGGGAATATTTTTGCCATATATTTGGGTTACTGGGCCATTTCAGACCCAGGAAAGGCTTTTTTTAAACAAAAAGAAATAATCTGATGTCAATTCCTGTTCACTTTCCTTTTTAATAAGGTGTCTTCTGGGTCTAAAATAAGACAGGAGCCCCACAAATGTGGCAGATAGGTCTCCCACATTTCCAGGAGGGATTTTCTGGGGTGGGCTTTGGAGCAATTCTACTACAGGGTCCCTTGAAACCATGAAAAGAGCCCTGGGCATCTCTTACAGTTCATTGCCTGTCCTTCACCCACATCTGCTACACATTAAGGTGCTTCCTTTCCATAATTTAAGTAACACTCTTACGTACAATGTAGTTGCAGATGTTTATGTATGTGGCAGAGATTCTGTCATGTAATTCATAATCAAAGATGTCATGGGGCATGTCTGTCCATTTCATGAAGCTGGCGCAGCTGCAAAGCGATCCCCTAGCAATCTAGACAAGGGGGAGATTAAAGAGAGAGAGAGAAAGTTAGCCAGACCCATTGCTACTGCCACTACTTCTTAACAAGGGTTCGATAGGGGCAATTTTTCTCTTATGTTGCAGATTCATTGCAAGTGGGAAGGGTAAACAAGGCAAGATACATCCTGCATTGGAATCCAGAGAGGGAAATGATGCACACAGACCACAATTCCTCCTGGGTGAGTGACAGTGTGATGTGACAGCCAGAGGGTGACTGGAGGATCCCAGGTCAATGGGATATAAAAGAGCTATCCAACCGTGCTGAATCTGTTTGGGGATATTGCAGTTAAGGAGCTGTTTTCCCTGCTCAGCAAGAAAATCCACTGGGTGGCCTTGGGCAAGTCATGCTCTCTCAGCCTCAGGGGAAGGCAATGGCAAAGCTGCTCTGAACAAGAAAACCCCATGAGCCTATGACAACCCCATGGATTTCACAGGGTTTTCTTAGGCAAGGAAGACTCAGAGGTGGTTTCGCCAGATCTTTCCTGGGATCTGGTCCCTGTAAAAGTCAAAGAAGGATTAAAAGCACAGGGGTGAACTCTGTTTCTGGGGACTGCCAGTCAAAATGGAAAAGGTAAAGAGAAAATGGTGAGATATAACAGAGCTAGCTTCACCAAGAGAATGCAACCAGCTTAAGCTAACAACTGTGCAGATGATATTATGATTATGATTATTTTCCCCCTTTGGGCAGAAAGGCAACATACAAATGAAATAAATACAATGATATAATAATAATAATAATAATAATAATAATAATAATAATAAATAAAAATGTCCCCCAGTTTAGGACTCCAGGTGGCTTACAACAGTGAAAACAGTGACAAATTCACAGTATATAAAGGTTTCCCAGTAATTAATTACAGGAATATAATTAAAGGAGCTTTAAGAAGAGCTGTCTAAGGTGCTGAACACATTTAGGGTGTGATAATGGGGGAGTCCTGCCAAAGTCCTTCCTATTAGCTGAATCTTCTTCCTGAATAACAAAAACAACAACAATAATAATATATGTGAAAAGTAGTATGTGAAAAGGCTCAGTTATATTTGTAAACGAGGCTTGGCACCACAGGACAGCCATTGCCTAAGGTATGAGCACTGAGCAGTTGATCAGAAGAGCAAACCTTCGAGATGCTTCTGAGCAGAGGTTATTAAAAGCCCCTGACGCACCATGAGGGCTTTGGGTCTCTGGCTTTCTCTAAACAGACCATGAGGGCCTTCTAACAAAGGAATACCTGGAGTCAAGAGCTATGATTTTGGGAGGCAGGTGGAGGCTGGACAATGGAGTCCAGACTCCATGCTGTCCAGAAACAGCAAGGACTACCATTTCCACCTGATCTCTGAGTAGAATTAGGAAAATGTATTAGCTAGTCACATCAAGTTTTTTTTTTAATTCTTCCTCCTGATTTGGCTGAAATGATCTAATCTGTCTGTAATTGTAATTTCTAATCCATATCTGAAGGACATGATCAACACATGATCTGCTAAAACTGACCCAAAATTCAGTGCCTCATTGGCTCTGTTCAATGTCAGCAGGTGACTTCTATGTCTGTGTGAGATGGTGAATTCACTTGAGGTTTTAGGTTTCCACAGAGCTCTCCAAGGTGCTAAACACATCCCCATGTGAAGGTATTCCTTCTCCCTGAGCTGGACAGAACACCTTGAGGCCACCTTTCTCATTTTATTAACTCATCACCACCACCCATTGATTTGAATACTCCCTCTTTAGCAATGCAATGGGGCCTTGCTGGGATACCACTGGCACTTCCCTTGCAGATATGCTTCCCTTCCTTTCCCAGACCTGGGGATGAGCTAGGCCAAGCCAGAGCACTAGATGTGTTGGGTTGCAACTCCCATAGTTTCCAAACCAGTGTGGTTACTGGCTATAGGTGATAAAGGTTCATCACATGTTATAACAGCCCCTTGACTCACTTCTTGGGTTGAAGGGTCTACTAGCTGGATTAAGAGGGGAACAAAGCTTTTAAAAACATTTTCTGTCACAATGTTTCTTTGATTTTCTTTCACACCCTTCAGCAGCATCCCAAAGAGGATAATCGCGGCACGTCGCAATTCAGGGTCATCCTGAAAAGGGAGAGAGAGAGGGAGGGAGGGAGAAGGATGGGAGTTATTCCCAAGGTCTGTGCAGGTTATCAAACCAATCAGTTTTCTGAGTTTGTTTCTGTATGGTTTTGATGGTACAAAAGCAAAAGCTAGGCATATTCTTTGTGTGATGGAGTCCCATCCCCAAGCACTCAGCCATGATGGGATAGTATTGCCTCTTAAAGGTAAAGGTAGTCCTTTGACATGAATGTCTAGTCAAAACTGACTGTAGGGGGCGGTGCTCATCTCCGTTTTGAAGCTGAAGAGCCAGCGTTGTCCGAGGACTGCTCTAGTGGTCAAGCATGACTGCACCGAATGCTGTTACCTTCCCACTGAGACGTGGTACCTATCTACTTGCATTTACATGCTTTTGAACTGCTAGGTTGGTAGAAGCTGGGACTAGTGACAGGAGCTCACCCCACCATGCAGCACCCGGGGCTCAAACTGCCAACTTTCCAATCTTCCGATCATCAGAACTAGTGGTTTAACCACTAAACCACTGCATCCCTTAGTATGGCCTCTTAGCAATCCCCAAAGTCACTATTTCTCCCACCTTTGCTTTGTTAGTTCTTGTGTGTGTGTGAATGTGTGTGTGTGCATGTGTGTTGATTATTTTACTACTGAAACGAAGAAACCTTATTTGAAATTGCCTCTGGAGTTCGGTGTGAACTGATAGACACAAGGTAAGATCCCAGGCTGAATGTTGCACCAGCCGAGGCATACTTTTAATTGAACTATCTTAATTTCTCTACTAAAAATTAATTATGGGTGCCCTCCTGGGGCCCCAGCTTTTTTGGGCAACAATGGTGTGGACTAAGCCCAGATTTCTCACAGGTTTGTTGACTTACATCGTTCAGGTATTTCAAGAGGTGTGGGAGAAGGCCAGTCGCTGTAGACCCAAATTCCTCTACATCTAAGTGTTGGAACATATACTGGAGGGTCTTAATGGACTCTTTGGCAATATTTCTGTCTGGATCGAAAGCACAGCTTATCAGGGGAGGGAGGAGGGGCTCCAAAGTCTCATCCTGAAGGAAGCAAGGAAAGAAGCAGACAGTAAGGCACCAGTTGCTACAGAGCACTAAGAACACGAACACTTGGTCACTTCAGTTTCTACCCTCAAAGCACAATGTACGGTAAGAAAGAGATTTATACATAAGTTTACCAGATCTTAGAAGTATGCAAAGGGATCTTGAAACTAAATGTGCAGAAGTAGCTTTTGTAGATATGGTCTACTTATTGGGGTGTTTGCTTTTGTATATTTTCAGTGGTTTTATATTTTTAACTTAGCAGGTTTTAATGATTTTATATATTTAACTTGTTATACTCATGCAACATTCCTCTGATTCTGCTTTTAAAAACTGTACTGTTTTTTTTTTTAAAAAAAAAAGTATATTTAAAAGAAGACAAGTCTTTCCTCATTTGGAAAAGTCAAAATATGACATCATATGTTTGCAGGAAACAAGAATGAAAGACAAAGATTCTAAATTTCTGATAAATTTAAAAATCGGGCAAACTTTCATGACAACAAATAGCTTTTGTGGATCCAATTTAGGAGAAAGGTGACATATTAAACCAACCAACCAACCAATCAACTGACAGCCTGATGAAAAAAACTTATGATAAGCAAACATAATGGTCTTTTTAAAAATAAGAGATGGACTATCCCAGGCCCTGATCTGAGACCTAGACCTGATCTCTTTGTAAAATCACGAGAGGAGCCACTGGTGAAGTCAGAAAGATGATGTCAGAAAGAGCAGCCTCTGGTGATGTTAATAGGCACAATATAGTATTAAGCCAAAGTTGCATAAAGAACACTAAGTTGAATGAGAGGATTCACACACAGAGAGCCTTTTGTTGCAGTGCACTTGCCCTGTGATTCCTCCCTTTAGTCCTGAGGACTAGAGAAGAGGGGCCAGGCCCTGAGATCTGTGAATGGCCATCTGTCATCTGAACGGCCATCTGTCAGGGATGCTTTGATTGGGAGTTCCTGCATGGCAGGGGGTTGGACTGGATGGCCTTTGTGGTCTCTTCCAATTCTACGATTCTATGATTCTATGAACTCTAGTTGATTTTCAGGTAGGAATAAAACATCTCAGAAAAGAGGAGGGAAAGCTCAAATCATGCCATGTTCAGACAAATTTCTGCTACATTAAAAAACAAACAAACAATAGTAATTACAGTGAGACCCAGTATGGTGTAGTGGTTTGAGCACTGGACTATGACTCTTGAGACCAGGGTTTGAATCCCGTCTCACCCATGGAATCCCACTCTAACAGTCACAGAGGATGGCAGTGGCAAACCCATTCTGAAGAAACTTGACAAGAAACCCCATGATACGAGTCATATTAGGGTTGCCATAAGCTGGAAACGACTCAAAGGCACTCAACAATAACAACAAAGTAATTACACCAAGCAATATTGCTGAGTCCTAAGACATTTGCCCTGGCTGGAAAAACTCTTAGGCTGAGCCTCAGTCTCAACCTGAAATCCCCAAACCCCATCTCTTCCATCCCATATATGTATTCCTCAACCATAATACCTCTGAGAGAAATTTTGTGAAGCAGAACAAGACTGTTTTTGGGCCCTAGGATGAGGGTTCTTCTCAAAACTGAGGAAACAGTGGTCTTCCTGGTTACAATGTCAATGTGAGCTATGATGAACAACCAGAATTCAGAGATTTAGGTGAATACACCCCATTTCACAGGGTAAAATGATCTTCTCATTTCATAAAAAAAAAGGAGGCAGGTCACAGTAAAATGCCAAGAAAATGCTGGAAAAGCTACATGTTTGCAAACTTTTGTAAAATAATGCAATGGAACGGGTCTGTGATGTTGTTTTTTGGGGAGGGGGTAGTCAGAAATTCATGGACCCCCCTCCTTGGCTTTCCAGAGACCAGATCAGTGAAGTGGTGCTTATAGGCCTTGTCCGGCCTTGAAAACTACCCAGCTCCAACAGTGTAGCTCTTACCTCCAAGGGATGCTGCAAGAGATGTCCCAACCCTCGGATACTGAAGACTCGCATGAGAGGGCAGGTTTGTGCCATCCACTCTCGGAGAACATCCAGGATGTCTTGCTTCATGAAAAAGATGCCTATCTCTGGGTGATAAAGAAGCTGAAAAACAAAAATCAGGATAAGCATGTTAGAAGTGAGGCAGCCGGTTTGCACATTTTTCTAAGAGCAAAGCTTGTATTCATGTCAGCTCCTATTTCTTTGTGCCCCCTCTTCCTGAATCAGTTAGTCCACATTTGACCCGAATTTATTCGTCTGCACTTCTCTCTTTTTCTTACCCATGTTTGAAGAGCACATGGCACAGAGCCTTTTACCATGAGATGTTATGAAACCTTTTATGTAAATCTGCTTCATACATTTTTACAAAAAAGACTGAACTTATTTTATTTCAATTCATTTAAAATGTGGTGATGGAGAAGAATTCCATGGATACCATGGACTGCAACAAGGACAAATGAATGGGTCTTAGAACAAATCAAGCCTGAACTCTCACTATAAGTGAAGATAAGATAGGGCCAGAACAGATGGCCCTGTAAAGCTGCTGTCTGGGCAGCTTGGGAGTGCAGCTTTCATATGTCGCATGTTTCCATGCCGCCCTGAAGCTGCCTGGAAGTCGGGCGGCCACCCAGACGTGGGTGGCTTCAAGACATTCTGGTGGCACAGCATTTATATGTCACATACTGCCAGAGCAGCTTGAAGCGAACATGGGGCCATGGCAGGGCAGGAAAAGCTGCCTTTTCTGCTAGCTTTAAGGTGGACTGGGGCTGAAGCATGTGTTTGCTGCAGCCCAATTTATCTTTGGAAGGAGTGGCTTCAAGCTACCCCTTCCACCTGTCTGTTCTGTCCCTAGATGGAGGCTGTTGTACTTTGGACATATCATGAAAAGACATACTCATTGAAAAAGACAATAATACTTGGTAAAGTGGATGGAAGAGATATACAGTATTCATTGAAAAAGACAGTAATATTCATTAAAGTGGACAGCAGTAGGAAAAGAGGAAGACTGGATCACAGGTGAATTGACTCAATCAGGGAAGCCACGGACCTGAGTTTGCAGGACCTGAATAGGGCTGTTAATAACAGGGTGGCTTGGAGGTCTCTTATTCATAGGGTCATCATAACTTATTTGGTTATTTCTCATTTATTTGTTTAATTTCTATGCTGCCTTTCTCCCAGGAAGGGACTCAAGCTGTCTTACAAGATTAAAGTTAAAGTTGACTTGATGGTAAATAACAACAAGCAAACAGCAAGACCTCCAAGTCACTGCTCTGCTTGCAGGTTCAGGGTTGGGTCCAGCCATCTAGAATACACTCTTTCTCTTTACCTACTTTTCTTCCACTGTAACAAGCATTATTGTCCATTCTAGTGAGTCATGCTTTCTCATGATATGGCCAAAGTACAAAAGTCTCAGCTTAATCATCTTCGCTTCTAGAGAGAATTCAGGCCTGGTTTGCTCAAGGACCCATTTAGTCGTCTTTTTAGTAGTCCATAGGATCTGCAGAAATGTACATAGGCTTCCTTTACACATAGTGAAGCATATCTGGCTACTTCCAATCACCAGCTTGGCCTCACCTAAAGTGGTCCACAATGCAAATGCAGCCCACTAGCCCAACATAGTAGCCCACAAGGTTTTCTTAATATTTACAATAGTTTTGCCTCGTTCCATATTTTAAGATCTCTGGGTGGCATACAATAAAACCAGTTAAATTATTTATAGTAAAGAATGCTAAGACAGTAAAACATAAAAAAGTAGAAATCATTTAAACATTCTAAAAGCATATTAAACAATTGCACAGTTTAAAAAGTAGACATTAAATCAAAATAAATAAATCAAGGTATATATGTAGGATAACTTGGCGCAAAATGAGACTAATGCTGGTGCCAATCGGTTGTCCAAGGGAGTGTGCCCCACAGCTACAGTGCCAAAGCTGAGAAGGCCCTCTCCCAAGACTGCAAATGGTGTATTGCTCCCACTTGTGGGACATACAGAAGGCCCTGAAACTTGTGTTGTGTGCATGTGCCACACCACTGGCACATCACAACCTATTCCTTCCAGACAGCATGACCAGATTTCAACTCTCACCTCAGTGAAGAAAGCCATCCCAACTGTCCGCTCTTTCACATCAGCACGGCGTAGATAGCCATTGGCCTGCTTGAATGTCATCTTAAGGTGCACTTTGGTGAAGGTAAACAAGGTCCTGGAACATTGAAAATCAGGAATACAAGAGGATCACAAGTCGGCAATTGTTGAGAAGAATCACATGGCTCTGCTAGATCCACATCATGTATGGGACAGTGTTTCATTCATGGATATATTCATACATTCTTTTAGGCATATATTCATACATTCAATCTATATCCCACTTAAAATCCCAGGACAGCTTATCAAAAATATTAAAACAAACAAAGAACAATTTTAATTTAACAAAATGAATAAAGAGAAAAGCAAATAGCCAACAGTGAATGACAAATATTCATTAGCCCCACATAAATGTTCATGTAACTAGATGTTACATGCATTGAAGAATGATTAAGGTGGGTATTAGATTGGAGATTCTTGCAGGAAAGAATCTCATACATACCACTCTGTTGAGGGCAACATCTTGTTTTTAACATTGCTGAAATATTGAAGGATATGCATATGCTAGTCCCTGTTAGTTTCTTACCTTGCCAGCTGGAAAAGACCATCAAAGTAACTATCTGGAGCTGACAGCTTGTCCCAGCAGCCTTGCATCCCCAAAATACTGTATTCCTTGATGTAGCCGGCACATGCTATCAAGTTTTTCAGAGCCTGGATAGTAGTGCTGTTTCAAACAAGGACAAGTATCATCATCACAAGACCTTCATCCTAAAAAGACCCACAACCACACCACCTCAAGTGGAAACAGGGACAATCTAAATGCACCCCATCAGTAGCTCAATAAGCATTCTGACTTTGCTGTCTTACCTAAGACTGCAAATATGGAAAAATGAGGGCAGATGGGAAGATAATGGTTTGAGCAATATGGCCAGTGATGTACATTCAGTTTGGTCACTTTCAAGTTGGGGTACTGCTACACTGCAGAATTAATGCAGTATGATACAGTGTTAAATGGACAATTGCACCCTCTAAAGTGGTTTTGTGATTCTTGTTAGCATAATGGCCAAAAGTCCACAGCTGTTTTAGAGAAAGGGTCCACTGGTATTAACCTTTTTAAAAAAAATACTTTTTGATTTAGCTGGACAGCTTGTAGCTGGGAAAACATATCAGGGACGAAAACAGACTGGAGAAGTGAATTTTCTTCTATTGCTTTCCTGACTGTACAGTTCTCATAGCTACGAGAGGGGAGATGGATCAAACTTTTGCACTTTGGTTTTCTTTCTTTGTTTGTGTTTACATGTTATAATTCTTTGGAATATCCTTTTCCATGGGCCTTGGCCTGGGATGTGTGTGTGTGTTTGTGTGCTTCAGCTCAGCTCCTTCAATCACCTGATCAAGTGATCACTGATCAAGACTGAATTTGGTTGCAAATCATGGTTAGTTTGGGCAAAATTTTCTTGGTGGCCTAATTCTACCATTACTATTCAACCTAATACAGATGAATGACTCAGTTTATACACTGGATATATCAGAAATAAATTAGATCAACTATTTTCATAATGTGTGATCTTACATAATGTGTGATCCACCATTTCTACAGTATGTGAATACATCAAAAATGTTAAATCAACATGGCATGAATAAGTTCATGAAAAAATATCAAAGCAACATAGAATGGGCAATTTAATTGCTAACAATGGACTTAAATTTCAAAACTACTTTGTGAAAATGTTAATGTAGCAAGAATAAGACCACAACAAACTGTTTATACAAGTGTATATAGGCATCAGTGATACTGACTCAATCAGTTAATGGGGGAAATCATTCATAAACAATCAGTTCATAAATCAAATTACACTACATCAATTCATTCATTGATAAATTCATGGAAGGCCTCAAAAATCATGTGGAGTGGACAGTAAAAATACCAACAATACTTTCAGGCTTCAAAAACACTTTGTAAAAATAAAACCTTGCCCACAGGCACTTTTTAAGATATATACACAATTGCAGAGATAAGATTCCAGCAGAATGCTTTGTAGACATAATACCATGGTCACAGACATTATAGATATAGGCCCAAGGGCAAAGATAAAACCTCAGCAGGATGGAAGATCCCAGGAGTTACTCTTTCTTTTTCACTAACACAAGCTGGTGTGCTGTGGATTTCCATTATGTGGATTTCTTGGAGAAAGCCCCATAATCAGGACATAGGCTGTTTGGAATTTGAATCCAAGATTTTGTTGTTATTAACTGCCCTTAAATTGACTTTGACTCATGGCAACCCTGTGGATGAGACATCTCCAAGACTCCCTGCCCTCCACTGCTCTGCTCAGGTCCTCCAGGCTCAGGCTCATGTCCTCCCTGATTGAGTCTAAACTTATACCATATAGTCTTCCTCTCTTTCTACTGCTTTCCACCTGCCCTAGGATCATTGTCTTTTCTAACTGTTCATTTTTCCTCATGATGTGGCCAAATTACAACAGCCTCATTTTAGTCATCTTGGCTTCCAGAGAGAGTTCAGGCTTAATCTGTTCTCGATTCCAATTGTTTGTCTTCTCAGCCATCCATGGTATCCTCAGCATGCTTCTCCAGCACCACATCTAAAAAAAGTTTATTTCCTTATTATTGGCTTTCTTCACTGTCCAGCTGTCATGCTCGTGGAGAACATGCTGGCTCAGACAATCCTCACTTTAGTATTCAGAGTTATATTTTTCCTTCTTCGATCTTCTCCATTTATTTCATAGCTGCCATGCCCAATCCTAGCCTTCTTCTAATTTCTTGACTGCATTTATATTCTGATCAATATTTGAACCTAGGTACTGGGAACTCTTTGACTATTTAAATTTTCTTGTTAACTTGGATGAACCCTTGCAGATCTTCCACGGTCATTATTTTTTATTTTCTTAATATTCAGCAACAAACCTAGTTTGGCACTTTCCTCTTTGACCTTCTGCAATAATTGCTTCTGGTTTTTGTTGGTTTCTGCTAGCACTATTGTGTCAACTACATATCTTAGGTTATTAATGTTCTTTCCTCCAGTCTTCACTCCTTCTTCCTATATATTTAAGCATGGCGTGTATACAATGCATATTCTGCATCCAGGTTGAACAGGTAGGGTGATAGAATGCAGCCTTACCTGACCCTTTTTCCAATTGGGAATCATTCTTTATCACCATAATCAGTTCTGATGGGAGCCTCTTGTACAGATTGTCCTGAGTACACCAGGATGATCAAGTGTAGTGATACTCCATGATTTACCTTTAGAATATCATGTATGCTTGTGCTGATGAAATGGAAAGAATAAATCCTGAGATTTTCTGTCCTGGTGCTGTCTTATCTTTGCCCTTGGGCTTACGTTTGCAAAATGCCTGTGACTGGAGTATTATTTCTACAAAGCATTCTGTTTTGATCTCCCATAAGGAATGAGAAGATTATTCCTTCTCACTTACTTAAGGAGGTGGGTGAAGAAATATATAACCTAGTCTACTTGCTTCTAACCAGAAGATAGATACAGGGCAGAATGGAGAATGAGTCCCTGGAACCACAATGACTGGGAGTGAAGGACAAAGCTGATCTGCTCACACAGCCCTTTCCCCTTGTCTGGAGCCGAGTCCACCAACACTAGAGAATTTGCACTCTTGTCTCCTGCCAGGAAAAGAAAACTGGCAACTTGGGGCTAGGCCCCGAAATCTGGCAGGTTGCTTACCTCAGTGCAGTAGGACGTATAGGTCCATCAGTCAGACTTGATCTCTTGGATCCTCTCCTGCCTGTCCCAATTACAAAATATATCTGGGTGACCAGTGCAAGAAGCAGGTGGGGGAATTTGTTCTGCAGAGCATCTGAGGCCTCTGGCAAGGATAGGATCAGACACAAGGCATTGGTGGCCTAGTGGTGTGAAGAAAGGAGAATAAGAGTCAATAGAGGCCTCCAAAGCTTGGAGCAGAATATGGAGCTCTTAACTGCTGGGAGATTTATGTGTTTACTGTGACATATGTTTCCCCCAGACATTTGAAAGCTTATTTTTTTTTAAAAAAATAAGCAAACCCTTAGTTGGATTAGCACTCATTTTTAATGGGTGTTGGTTGTCATAGAATCATATATTTAGTCCAACTCTCTTTCGGTGCAGGTAAAACAGCCCTGAGGAGTTTTAAAAAAGCTCCAATGAGGGAGAGTCCAATACTTTCTGAGGTTAGCAATTCCAGTGTCAAAGAGCTCTCTTGCCACCAGAAATGGGGCTGAATATCAGGGAAAGCTAGGATGAAAAGCAAGATTGAAATTACATATATGATACAGCATGCAAATGGGTCTTGTAGCATCTTTGAAACTAACTGACCATAAGAAGTTGTAGCATAAGCTTTTGTAGACAAAGGCTGCATCTACATTGCAGCAATAATCCATTTTGACACCAGTTTAACTGCCATGGCTCAATGCTATGCAATTTTGGGAACTGCAGTTTATTTCATAGCATTGAGGCATGGTAGCTAAAGCGCTGTCAAACCACATTCATTCTACAGTGTAGATACAACCTAGGGGAAAGACCAAGGATTTGACAGGCATGGCCCCTAAAGAATTGGAAAGCTGGCATTGCTAGCCAGAAGCCCCCAGCCATTTCCAGAACTAATAAAGAAGGGGTGGTACCGCCATTGGCATGATGGATTTGCTGTGCCGCCTGAAAGTGACTTCTGAAAGAGGGTCTTCATCCTGCAGCCGTTTGAGCAGTGGTCTTATAAGTTTCATGTTGGCATATGGATCGGCAACCAATGCTTTCCATATCTCTGCTACATTCCTGGGAGATTTCAATGCCACATAGGAAAAAGGAAAAGAGAAGTCAGACCATTTCTATTTCTTTTACTGCCTATCTGCTTCAGCATAGTAAAATGAAATGAGGAGATGGATCTAATACTGTTTCAATTTGATTTCTGGGGAATCTATTCATAGAATCATAGAATTGTAGAGTTGGAAGAGACCACAAGGGCCATCCAGTCCAACCCCCTGCCATGCAGGAACTCTCAATCAAAGCATCCCCAACAGATGACTACTCCAGTAGTTACCAATCCTAAATATACAGGCAAATATAAGCACAATCCTAAATATACACTGGACTAATTATGTGATGAACGTTGCTATCCTGGAGCTAGCAGGGATCACCAGAATTGAGGGCATGCTATTGTAAATGCAGCTGTGCTGGGAAGGGCACATTTCTAGGATGGAGGACCACTGCTACCCCAAAATAGAACTTTATGGTGAACTAGCCATGGGTCCGCGTAAGAGGGGCACCCCAAAGAAGAGATAAAAGGACTCCCTGAAACAACGTCAGGAGGCATGGAGACACACTCTCCACAATGCTGCACCCTCTTTCGAGAACTCATGCCGAATGAGTCCCGAAGAGAAACGACAACGCAGAAAGAACCACAACTTGGAAACATCACCCAAAGAGACTTTCTGCTGTGCTTTCTGCAACTGTACTTGTCTATCTTGGATCGGCCTTTTTAGTCATCAACGCGCTTGTAGAAATCATGGGATGAGTCCCTCCTGATTCTTCATTGGCGAAGAAAAGCCAAAGAGAGAGAGAGTTACTTTGGTTCTCCATGTTTTTTGGACTTCAGCTCCCAAAAGGCCCAGCCCGCTTGGCCAACAGACAGGAATTCTTGGTGCCAAAGTCAAAAATGTCAGGAGGACAAAAGTTTGGGAACCACTGACCTAGTCCAACCCCCTGCCATTCAGGAACTCACAGCTTAAGCACTCCTGAGAGATGACCACCCAACCTCTGTTTAAACATCTCCAAAATAGAAGAGTCCACCATCTATTCCACTATTGATCAACTCCTATAGTAAAAAAAATTGTCCTAATGTTTAGGTGGAATATCTTTGTAATTTGGATCTAATGTTTTACATTTTAATCTCTGGAGCATTAGAGAGCCACATATTTCTCATCCCTGAAGTAAAACATTCAACTATATAAATCAGGAAAGAGGAAAAGATACTAGGAGTACTATTTCCCTTGTGTTTCACTTTTGGGATCACTAGCCAAAAATCTAGTCATAGCTTAGCAAGGTGAGCATTGTGCCAGCCATGGATGACAATCATCTCTTCCCCAAATCTCTCTACCTCGAATATTCCTGAGTGATTTCTGGTCTCTTCCCAGTTCCAAAAAGGAAAGGAAAATCCACCACTTGGGATTGTTATGATAGTTATGGAGGGGGGAAATGTGGCAAAATTGTACTCCTTGTCCCTAAGAGGATATGATAGTACTTTTAAAATTAAGCAGAGAGGCAGGGGAGTGTCAGGCAAAATGGACATGGGGGATCACAGATATGTTTTGATTGGGGAGTTTGAAGGATTTTTTAAAACGAAAATAACAATAGGGAGATGATTGGTCCATCTCCTTGAAGCCCCTACTCATCACATTCCACTGAGCATTCCAGAAGGATGTCTACCACTCCGTTCAGACGTTTGGAGGCTAGGCTGCACACCGCCTTCAGGGTCTCTTCTTTGGTGATTGGGTCACTGATCTCAGGGAGATGGTTGTAAATTTCTTTGATAATCATGGGCAACTGGAAGAAAACAGAGAACAGAATGACGGGAACAGTTTCCTGCCTCCCCTTGCAATGGGAGATCTTTTCACAAAATCACGGAAGGGACCTCAAGGGTCACCTACCCCACCCCCTACCATGCAGGAAGCATTCCCAAAAGATGGTCCTCCAATCTCTGTTTACAATCTTCCAAAGAGTTCTTTAACCACTGTTAGCCCAAAATCTGTTGCCATTCCATTACCTAGGGTGAATGAAAAAGATTGGTGTCTTTACTATTTACTGGACACCCATAATCCACATGGGACTTTATTCAACCATTTTTGAAATCTGTCAGCCAAGGAAACAGAAATCTGAGATCTGCAACTGGCTGGGATATGGGAAAATTCTGGAACTTTTGACCACTTAGGGAAATGGTGAGCTCTGAGGCCAAGTTCCTTTTTTTGCTGGGGGAATGCCATTCTCCACCAACATAAGTAATGTATGTCCCACAGAGAACCAGGAAGGTATTGGTGGCCAGCTTGGCAGTAGGATGGATAGATTTTCCTGGTGTGTTCCTAGGGTTTTTTTTTTTGTTTGTTTTTTTGGGATGGGGTAGAACTGCATCCAAAATCAACCAACTGATGCTGCAATGCAAAGAAAAATTATTGCCCCGAAAGGGGCTGGATACCTTCTTGCACAGTCAATAGTAGTACTTATGTTGGCATAACCTCTGATTATGTTTGTGGAAATCATCAAGAAGACTGCAGCCTCGCATGTTACTATAATAATCTATAGACCCAGTATGCAAAGAGATCTTGTAGCATCTTTGAGACTGTGCAAAAGAAGTCCATGTAAGCTTTTGTAGACTTGGTCTACTCTCGCAGATGCATCTACGGTAGTTTAATTATAAAGGTCCTTTCTAGGCACCAGTTCACTCCATGCATTTGAATGAATGAATGCCTTTATTTCAGTTAACAAACCATAGGCAGTTTTAAAACAAACAAACAGCAAATTTTCTACAATTACCAATAAAATAACAAGAGTAATACACACCGTATAAAAACAAACATACATACAGAATAGATTGTGACAAAGGTTTTGTTAACAGACTAATCACTTCATTATCCAGCTCATATCCCTCCTCAATTTTCCATAAGTGTTTAAGCTGGGAGAAAACATCACTACTCGCCTTTATAACACATGGTTTTACGAATTCTGATTGCAGAGAAAATAAACTTTGCAACTTCCTCTGTGATCTTTTTGTCCTCATCTGCCAATAAAAACTTCACGTACCATTCAGAGGTTCTGCCTGGATATCTATTTAATATAGGAGTTATTATTCGTAATCTGTCATCCTTATAAAACATACAATAAAGAAGAATGTGAGATATGGATTCTGGTTGGCACTCTCCACATGGACAGATTCTAGCCTTATATTCAATTTGATGGAAACGTCCCTCTAGCATAGCTGAAGGAATTACATTAAATCGGCCTTTGCTGAATGCCAATCTATATTTGGGGATTGTTAGATTTTCCAAATATTTTGCCCCCTTTGAGTTGAAGCACAATCCCAAGCCCTTTGGGGAACAGGTAGAACATGCAATCGATGTTGAGTATTGCATATCAATGTCTTTAATGCGCTGAATGAGAATCTGCTTTGCCTTAGGCCTATCAAGAGTGCCTAAAAAATCATGTGGGAGACCCAGTTTCTGAAATTTTTCTGTCACTGATTTAATCAAATCAGTGATATATGTGTCTCTGTAAATTAAATAGGTTATCCAGTCTCAGGGCCTGCAAAAATAAGTTTCAGGAAATAGCCTAAGGTCCATTTCCACGCAAGGCATTCCACTGATGGGCACCCGGCCTCAAGACGTAGAGCTGCTGTTGGAACACAGTTTGGCATGTGAAAGATTTTCCTGAGAAATGCAGAAAGGACTCTTTCTACAGATGTAGTAAAACCTAAAATCCACACTGGGATACTAAATAAAAGTTGTGGCAGAACCTTAGCCCTAAAGACCTTTAGAGCAGATGGTATCAATTGCCCGCCTTTAGTATAAAAGAAACGGACAATAGCCATACTGCTATTTGCAGCATTCTGAACAGAAATTGCCCGATGTGCTGTCCAGGTGCCTAGTGCATTGAATGTAATTCCTAGGTATCTAAATTGCCTTACTTGCTCTATTTCATGGCCTACAATCTTCCAGCTGAACATGGAGCGTTTCTTAGAAAAAACCATTATTTTCGATTTATTGTAATTAATATCTAATTGATTATTTCCACAGTACTCAATAAAAGCTCTCACTGCTCTTAATAATCCCACCTTAGAGAATGATAACAGTGCAGCATCATCAGCATATAACAGCAGAGGGATGCTGACTGAGGCTAATTTCGGAGGGTGAAATGTGTCTGAGGACATCACTGAAGGAAGATCATTAAGATATAAATTAAAGAGGGTGGGTGCAAGGATGCACCCCTGCCGTACCCCTCTTTCTACAGTGATGGAACTGGTTAGGTTTCCCTGTACTCCACACCTTACTCTTATGGTGGTGTTGCTATATAGCTTCATGATTAGGCCAAGCAACCTTTTGTCGATCGAGGAAGCAAGAAGTTTATCCCAGAGTTTATCTCTTGAAATCGAATCGAAGGCTGATTAAAGATCCATAAAGGCAACAAATAAAGCATGACTATGAGCTCTCATGTACTTCTCTGCTAGATGGCTAAGAACTAAGCAATGATCCATAGTTGACCTGCCTTTTCTAAAACCAGCTTGCGCATCCCCAAGAATTTTTTCAGTCTCTACCCAATCTGTGAGTCGGTTGTTTAGAAATCTACCGTACAATTTTCCTACCACTGACAACAAACTTATGGGCCGGTAATTTGAAGAAGCAGACCAAGTTTATGAAAGCTGATGCTAAAACTTCTTTTGCTCAGTTAGTCTCAAAGGTAGTAATAATAATAATAATAATAATAATAGTAATAATAATAATAATAATAATAATAATAATATTTATTTGTATTTACCCGCCTCTCCCTTTGGATCAAAGTGGGATTCCAACAAGGAAAAATTACAACAAAATCTCACATGAAAAAAGGTCCCTTTGCATACTGATGTTCTAGACTATTAAGGCTATGCTTTATCACACTAGGGGGTAAATAGGATTTAAACAAGAGTTAAACAGGAAATGTCCTGTGATAAACATAGGGTATTTCCTGTTTAACTCTCGTTTAACTCTTGTTTAAAGGTGTTAAGAGGTGATATGATAGCCCTGTTTAAATATTTGAAGGGATGTCATATTGAGGAGGGAGCAAGCTTGTTTTCTGCTGCTGCAGAGACTAGAATGCGGAACAATGTATGCAAACTGCAGGAAAAGAGATTCCACCTCAACATTAGGAGGAACTTCCTGACAGTAAGGGCTGTTCGACAGTGGAACACACTCCCTCAGAGTGTGGTGGAGTCTCCTTCCTTGGAGGTCTTTAAGCAGAGGCTGGATGGCCATCTGTCAGGGATGCTTTGATTGGGAGTTCCTGCATGGCAGAAGGGGGTTGGACTGGATGGCCCTTGGGGTCTCTTCCAACTCTATGATTCTATGATTCTATGAAATCCTGTTTGCTCCGTAGTGTGATAAAACATCTCTGAAGAAAGCCAGTAGTTTTCTTTGCCTACCACTACAAGTCAAATTGATGTCTGAAAAAAGGGTTCAATTTTTAAAGAAATGTGCCCCTCCCAAATACTCCTTGTTTCTTACATCCTCCATGTCCATCCCACATTCCTCCAAGAAGGAGCTTAACAGAATTCCTGCTGCCTGTGAAATAGACTTGTCTTCATGTGTGAGATTTTCTATTGCCTTGAGCACGATGTCTGTGATTTGGTTGCTATTAAGATGTTCACCAAAAGCCTGGAACAAAGGAGAAAAAGAGTCAGTGTGCCCAAGAAGTTTCCTTCTTCACTCAGCCAGTTTTTTTGCAATCCAAATGTCCCTTTGCATGTTATACCAAGGTCCAAAACACAGAAATAATACAGCTTGAGACTGCTTTAACTCTGCGGGCTTAGTGATAGGGAATCCTCAGAATTATAGTTTATTGTGGCACTAGAGCTCTCTGACAGAGAAGGCTAAATGTCTCACAAAACTACATTTCTCTGGATTTCCTACCATTGAGCCAGGGCACTTAAAGTGGTCTCAAACTGGATTATTTCTGCAGTGTGTTTTGGACCTAAGAGGGCATTTCTGGTCTGTGAAATAGGCTCCCTCATGTGCATCACACACAACCCTCACATTTGCTCCATAATATTTGAAATAGCTGGATACATCTTGTCTTATTAGGCTGGTGACTCTCCATCCAGAGACATACATTCTTGCAACACAGGGGTGGGAATTGTGTGGCCCTCCAGATCTTGTTCAACTCACCATTGGTTATGCTGGCTAGCCCTGCAGGGAATTGAATGTCAACAACATCTGGCAAAACACGCAATTCCCAGGCAGCAGCAGATTATGGATCTGCAAGTGGTTCTGGCCTGGCTTCTAACACAGTTTTGGAAATACGTCAAAAGTGTTAGATAGTATGAATGACAACCATTATGAACCCAAGTAAAATGCATTTTTTAAAGTGGAATGAGGTGATAAATGTCCATCTTTCCATTCCACAATCAGAAAGTCTATTAGAATTATTTTTTTTTGCAAAAACCTTAACTGGGTCCTGAGCACCAGATAACAGTAGATATATGAAAGCAATGGAATATATACCCTGGTGATACAGTGGTTAAATGCCAGTACTGTAGCCAAAATGTTGTGATTTTGATCCCAGAGAGTGCTGAATTCACTATGAAGCAGTATAGAAAGGTAAGTGCTATTGTTATTGCTATTACTACACACAAGTTTTTCCATTGGGTATGCTGAGTATGTAAAGAGATCTTGTAGCACCTTCGAGACTAAGAGACACTCATTCATAGGGTCGCCATAAGTCAAATCTGACTTGATGGCAATTACAGTAAGAAGTCAGCAGCTGGATGGAGGGCCACATGATTTCCAGCCCTCATTTAGGTCACAATGTCTAACGGCTAGCTGGACTTTCAACAGAACAAGAAAGTATTTATTTGTCAAATTTTTGTGAAAAGAAAAAAAAAATCCAGAAGTCCAATGCCACTTCCAGACATTAATAATTTCACCCTTTAAAAATTATCTGAATTTGAAATGTATCTGTGAACTAATGGAAGTGATAAATCATGTGGGGACATGGGACAAGGCCTTCTCTGCTGTGACAACCCGTTTGTGGAATGCCTTCCCTTTGAAGGCCAAATGATGATGATAATAATAATACGTTTTATTTCTAGCCTTCAGTTTTTTTAGGCACCAAGTTAAAAGGTGTTTTTTTTGTAAAGCATTTTGAAATTAATATTTTTGTTAAAGTTCATATGTTTATAGTTTTAACTCTTTTAGCCTGTTTGGATGTTTTAACTCCAGTGATCTGTTTAGTATGGTTTTCTCCTATTTAAATTATTTTATGGTTTTATTCTGGAATCGTTTAAAACTGTTTATGGTGTTTACATTTTATGTTACACAGAGATCACACAACGGGGGTAGAAATAGAAATATTTTCTTCTTCATCATGATTTTTAAATTATTATTTATTATACTTTTGCAAAGAAAAAATGATCATGTATAGAATTCTATAATTCATGATTCACAGAATATTCCATAGATCAAAATTTTCATACTCTTTTCTCCCATTCATAAACCCCACTCCACCCCTTGGGAACAGCCTATTTATTTTAATATCCATCATCATCAGTACCACCTCCTCTTTCATCTGGAATTTTGTACTACAAATGGTTATATAGATGCAACAGCCTGGTTGGCTAATTCAGAATAAAATTGAATCTGAACTTTACATTGGACGTTATCACACAGGAGGTATTTCTTTCAATTTCAAAAGAAATGAAAGTGGGGCCAGTTCGGAATTGGGTGAATTCGCTAGTTCAGCGAATTTACGCGATTGCGTATTGATGCCGCATTGCGTTCAGAACTACCCAAAATTGCCTCCCAGTGCTCAAAATTGCGTGTGATAGTTTCTCACGCAATAACGTGAAACCCCACAATTGTGTTCGGAAGGACTTCCTATTGCCCGAAAATGTGTGCGATCAGCTTTCACGCAATAATGCTAAACCCCACGATTGCATTCACATTGCCATTGGATTGTACTTCCAATTCACATCATGTGATAAACTCCATAGAGAACCAGCATGGCACAGTTGTTTGGATGTTGGGCTAAGACTCTGGAGACCAGAGTTCAAATCCCTGCTTGGCCATGAAAATCCACAGGGTGACTTTGGACAAGTAACACACTCTCACCCTCAGAGGATGGCAATGGTAAACCACGTGTGAACAAATTGTGCCAAGAAAACCCCATGATATGATTGCCTTGAGGTCACCATAAGTTGGAAATGATTTGAAGGCACACAAGAAGAGGAACAAAATGTTTATATATATTATTAGGTTTCCATTTTTTACAATCTATATTTCTGCAATGCGCTCTACATGGGGCTACCTTTGCACCAAGTTTGGAAGCTTCAATTGGTTCAAAATGCGGCAGCCAGATTGATCACTAGAACACCAAGATTGGACCATATAACACCTGTCCTAAGATCTCTTCACTGGCTGCTGATTAGCTTCCAGGTGCAGTATAAAGTGTTGGCCATTACCTTTAAAGCCCTACATGGCTCTCCCTTCACAATCCGCCCTCGCACTCTCAGAACTTCTGGAAAGAACTTACTGGAGCACCCAAAAACCAGGTTAATATCAACCTGTAATAGAACATTCACTGCTGCAGCCCCCAGATTTTGCAATAGCTTTCCGGAAGAGATCCGTCTTATTACCACTCTAGATGCTTTTAAGAAGGCACTTAAGAAGGATCTCTTCTGGCGGGTCTACCCATTTGTCTTCTTATAAAGATCTTAAGAAAACATTCCACATTCTGCAACTATAGGTTGAGTTTCTCTTATCCGAAATGCCTGGAACTATCAGCGTTTTGGTTTTAGGATTTTGGAATATTTGGATTTGCATAATGACATATATTGGGGATGGGACCCAAGTCTAAACAAAAATTCATTTAGGTTTCATATACACCTTATATACATAGTTTGAAGGTGATTTTATATAGTATTTTAAATAATTTTGTGCATGCTCTATGGAGTTTATCACATGAAGGACATCGGGAGTTTATCCTGTAAATATCATGGAAAAGTCACTTAATTATGCAAAACAATTTTGCACAACGTCGCACAAAACCCACTATTAAAGTGGTCACAAAGAAGCATTATTGCACATCTTTTTATTTTATGGGATTTCAACAACAATGAATTTCCAATATCACTTTATTTGTGCAATTGCCACTGCCTCGGTTTCCTTCCTGGCAAGAGAACCAAGGTAGTAGCAAAGCTACAAGTGGCATGTTTACCCCCTCTTTCTCTGCCACAGGATGAAAAACAAAACAAACAAACAGCTTCATTTACATACTGCTTCATACTGCCTAAAGAGTGTCTAAGCAGTTTACAACTGTAAGCTACTTGCCCCCAACAATCTGGGTACTCATTTTAGCGACCTCGGAAGGATGCAAGCCTGAGTCAAAATTGAACCCTTTTGCTGGTCTTGAACTCGCAACCTTAGGGTTTTGAGTGAGTGACTGCAGTACAGGCATTTAACCACTGCACCACCAGGGCTCCTAAGGCCTGACCAAATGTCACCCCCTCCTCTGGAGTGTCACCCGGTGTGGCCTGTTTCCCTTACCTAGTGATGACACTGACTGGGAGACATGTGGCCAAGCAACATCAGAGTGTGGCAAAGGTGGCAGAAGTTATTAAGGAGGAAGATGACTCAAGCTAGGAGGGGCTATAGCAGTTTGTGTATGAATGAGCCTCCTAGGAAGGGCAGGACTCCTCTCCTCTCCTCCTTGCTTATTTAATTGAGCTACCTTTAATTTAATTAACTTTAATTTAAAACTAACTTTCTATTTTGAAATCATTTTGCAGCAATTGAAGTAAGCTGAGGACCAAGGGGGAAAGCGGGAGGAGAAGAGAAGAGAAAAAGTGGGACATTTTAAAAGCACTTGAAGAAGTGGGAAGGCAGAGGATTAATTAAGAATGTCCCTGCAGAATTGAGACAGTTCGAATGTATGCTGTAACCTGTTTTATAACTGATGTAACGGTTTCTGATAGCATCTGAGAATATTTGTTGCATCTTTATAGTCTAACAGCCAGGAATCCAAAACCATACCTGTGCCACTTTAGCAATATTGTTGTAAAAGATGGTAGGGCCTGGGATGAAAAAATCTTCTCGCAACCATTTTACAACATTCCCCTTTTTATTCTTGTGCTTCTTCTCAATCTCCTTGGCTAAGTGATATGGTGTTGGGTAGGAAGAGGAAAGGAGAAAACACAGGATTAGTTATTAGTCATTTCTATTCAGACTTGAATTTCTATTCAACTTCCGATATGAGTGATACTGAAGACTGCTTCAGCAGTTACTTTTGGACATGTCAGGTGGTTGAACAACGCAAACTTGTCTGCTCACCAAAATACCCTGTAGAAACCACAAGTTTGGAAGTTCAGCAGAGGCCAAGCTGGGCAAGCACCTAAGTATGTTTTTAAAATATACTTAACTGCTTCTATTAGCTACTGATTATTTTTAAATATTACTCTCGCCAATAGCCAGTGCAGTGCAGTGGTTTTAGTGTTGGACTAGGGCTGCATCTACACTGCAGAACTAATGAAGTTTGACATTGCTTTAACTGCCAAATAATAACTCTGAAGGCCAGGGTTTGACTCCCAGCTTGGCCATGGAACCTATATGGAACACCTTGGGCAAGTTACATGCTCTCAGCCTCCGGGGAAGGCAATGGCAAACCCCCTCTGAACAAATCTTGCCAAAAAAAAAAGACCCGTAATAGGGTTGCCATAGGTCAGAAATGACTTGAAGGCACACAACAAGAACAATGGCAAACATTTTTTCTTGAATGTCTACATTTTGCAGTGCCTTGTCCTCCTTTGCAGTTGTGACATTTGCTCACCCTGATCAGGACAGTTGGCACCAGTACCGGGACTGGGCCCTACATCGTCTGAACCGATTGCCATGAGGACAGGAGAAGAAGGTATTATTTGGCCTGAGCAGACACAGCTTAAGCCGTCTACATCTTTGAAATATTCCAAGAAACGAACAAGCTCAAGCAAGTCATTTCAAAGACAATAACCAGGGATCCTTGCGAGGCATGGAGCCAAGCCACCACTCCTTTTCTGCTGGCAGAAGACATGCCAGGCTTTACGTTACATGCTTGACAAGAAAATCAAGATTTCCCAGCATGCCCCTCACCCATTTTGCTCATCACGATGTAGTGGAGATGGTACATTGCTTCTGCTGCTACCTGGCCAATCTCCTTCACACTGTCCGCAATGTGAAGGGCCAAGAGTGCCACCAGCTGGCCCAGCAGGGAAAACTCTGGAGTTGTCTAAAAAGAAAGAAAAACAAATACAGTGGGCCTTTGGTATCTGCTGGGATTTGGTTCAAGGACCCACCATCGATACCAAAATTCATGGATGCTCAAGTCCCATTTAAATACAATGGCATAGCAAAATGGTGTCCTATATAGAAAATGGCAAAAATCGAGGTTTGCTTTTTGGAATTTATATCTTTTTGGAATGTTTCCAAACTGTGGATGCTTGAATTTGTGGATAAAATAAAATCTATGGATATGGAGGGCTGCCTGTAGATTCAGGGAAGGAGAGGGAGAATGGAAAGTCAGCCCTCGGGGAGTGAATTGTCTGGCATGATTTCAGTCTGCAGAGCTGGGAGTGATACAGAAGCATAGAATCATTGAATTGGAAAAGACCTCAAGGGTCACCCCATCCAACTCCATTTTGCTGTGTGGGAAGATACAATTAAAGCACTTCCGACAGATGGCCATCCAGCTTCTGTTTAAAAACCACCAAAGGAGGAGACACCATCACCCTCCAAGGCACCATCCTCTACTGTCAAACTGCTGTTTTTAACATACATGTGGTTGAAGCAGGGTACAGCAAACCAGCAAGTTCTCTTGAAAAGAAAACTAATCAAACTATGGACCAGGTCAAAAAAGCACACCAATGAAGTATGCAATAACACCCCAATATATGTACCTTCTGGAGATATAAGACTGGTTGTTGTTTTGTGAATAACATTGTTGCCTACCTTTCAGAGAATAATGGACTCTTCAATTAGTGGTTGTTTTGTGAAGATTTGAACCTCTGCTGGAAAAACACTACCTGTTGCTCATTATGTTCATTAGTAGTTCAATGTTATATATTGTTACTGTAAACAACTGATCATTACATCTTTGCTATATTTTTTATTTTTATATTTTTGCGTATCTATTATTGGATGCCTCATATAGGAACTGTGAATATATTTCTTGTCAAGAACAACCAAGATATATGCATTGTAGTTGTTTGTTGTGTGCCTTCAAGTTGTTTCCAATGTTGACCCTAAGGTGAGCCTATCATGGAGTTTTCTGGAGTTGAGAGTGTGTGACTCACCCAAGGTCACCCAGAGCGTTTCCATGGCTGAGTGGGGAAATGAAACCTGATCACCAGAGTCCACTATGCCACACTGGCACTTAGATAAATGTATATTGATTATATTATATTCAGAGACCAGGGTTCAAATCCCTGCTTAGCCATGAAAACCCAGCGGGCCTTTGGCAAGTCACACTCTCAGCCTCAGAGGAAAGCAATGGCAAATCGCTTGGGAATAAACCTTTCCAAGAAAGCCGCATTATAGGTTTGCCTTAGGGTTGCCATATGACTTGAAGGCACACAAATGACTTGAAGGCACACAACAACAATCGAGGCCATCAATGTGGCAAGGAGACACTGTAAAGTGCCTGATTTTGGAATAATGAATGTGAGATTGCTGTTGTATCCTATTCTTCTTCCACTGGCAAGCAAAGATCTTTTTGTTTAGCCCAGCTTTTGACAAATGGTCTTTTAAATAGCAGAGGAAGTACTTTTAACTAGGGCTATAAGCAAGCACCAGGCAGTAGTGGTGTTTTAATAAGAGAGTTAATTTAACTATTTTTTTAAATAAAAAAAATCCTTTAAAAAACAACAGCCCTTGAAACCTTATCACTTGAGAAAAGAAAGCAGAAACGGAGCTGGAGAGGAGCAGCTTTCTCCTTGCCTTACTGCATGACACCGTAGTGCTTCAGTTCTCTTCATGTGGGAGGAAGTTTTAAAAGCGTATCTTTAGTCTAACTGGAAAAATCCATTCAATAAAAGACACACTTCTGTGACAGTCTCCCTCAGAAAGAGAACTGGAGGTGTCCATGTAGTCGTGTGGCACAGAGAAAGATGCTCCTCTCTGGCTCTGTTTCCACTTTCTTTTCTCATGAGATAGTTTTTATTTCTATCTTGTTTTGATTTTTGTTATGGGCCTTAGGTCCTATAACTAGAAATATGATATCTCACCAAGAGAATTCAGACAAATATGTTAGTCTGGTGTCCAAATGACCTGGGAAGGGTTAATTCTTCTTCCTAAGGCCTGCTTGGATCATGAAGGTTTTCTGTCCCTCTTTCATGCTGCTGCCACACTGCGGAATTAATGTAGTTCAACACCGCTTTAACTGTCATGGCTCCTTCTTATGGAAGCATGGAATTTGTAGTTTCTTGTGGCATCAGAGCTCTTTGAGAGAGAGAGGGATAAATATCTCACCAAACTATAGATCTTAGAATTTTATAGCATTGAGCCATGGCAGTTAAAGCGGTGTCAACTTGCATTAATTCTGCAGTGTGGATGCAGCCAGAATTTATATGAACATAGGTTGGTTCAGTCTCTTTTGGACTTTTGCTTTCTCTCCACATGCTCACACTCACATC
The DNA here is from genome assembly GCA_034509955.1 of Urosaurus nigricauda. Classification (NCBI taxonomy): domain Eukaryota; kingdom Metazoa; phylum Chordata; class Lepidosauria; order Squamata; family Phrynosomatidae; genus Urosaurus; species Urosaurus nigricauda. The sequence goes on from JAOEGL010000002.1 coordinate 6,640,236, forward strand.
AAAATCCAAGTGCTCAGAGACAAACTTCAGGAGGTGGCCAGTGCTCCTAACAGCTCTTTCCCGCTCATGGTTTTTTGGGGAGTCTATCCAGCCGTTGGTGTGCTTTGAGAAAGAAAAAAGCAGGAGAAGAATATTTAGCCAGGATTTGCCACAAAGCTTGAACCCATTATTGGATTTTACCAGAAGTGGAGAGGACATTTTTAATAGTAAATAACAAAAGGCCCTTGATTAGAGCATGTTTTGGTTTTTTATACTAGATTTTAAAGGAGTCACCCAAGATTCTGAAATTATTGTGGACAAAGGGTTCAGTGCCTTGGATGCTCTTTTAATATATGGAGTAAAATCCAGAGTGGATTCATCGCACTCCTGACATGCAAGAAACAGGTTGCCCAATACTTTGGTCTGTACTGGAACCAGCAGTTTTTCTTCTGTCTATCCTCTGCTTAGAGTCAGAATGAAACAAAGATCAATTACCATAGTCAACAAAGGCTATTTTTTTTGTCTTTTTTAGCCCCAGAGCTTCTGTGTATGTATGTGTGAGAGGTGTGTGCGTGCCAAATTTATGAAATTTACAAATTTATGATAGACATGTAGGTTTATTATCAATGTATGCTTGTTCTGCTTGAGGGTGGTTTGAGTTGGATTATGACTCTGGGGACCAGGGTTTGAATGCTTGCTTGGCATGGTATCAAGATGCATTATTTCTGCAGTACAGATGCTGCTCTGAATAAGTCTTGCCCAGAAAACCCTAGAATAGGGTCACTGAAAGTCAGAATTAACTTGAAGGCACACCACCACAACAACAATAGAGAAGATCAGCCACATATTGTGGCCAGAATCCTGTTGCTGTATTTGGCAGGATGGAAAATGCTGCTGTCACAGCTGCCATGAGGAAAGTAGGGTCTTGGGGAAACAGGCTGCTCAGATATGGCAGATTCTATGTGTTTTCTCTTGCCAGGGCTGTGCAATCTTGGAAAATGTGGAATGGCTATGAAAGCGTACTGGCAGGATTGTATGCCTATATATGCAGACAATGTGTGCACATATCTTGTAGCTGATCCTCAAAGACCCACTGAGTTTCAAATCAGCTTTCAAAAGAGCTTCAAAGGAGCTTTCTCCAACTGCATGTAGAATTGCAGCCCTAAGAGTGGTTTAGATAAATTAGGGGAGGATGAATCTATCTGAGGTTTTGGCCAGCTTTCCACAGGAGGAGGTATTGAAAAACAACTCCCATATGCTGGTGGTAGGATCATAGGATTATACTCCTGCACATTGAGAGAGCATGCGTTTGGGGAATGCTCTTGTTGGCCATAGCAGATAATGGAAGTTGTAGGGTCAAAGTCTGTCTGCTTGGATTTGCTGTGGGAGGGAACAGCCAGGGACTTTAGTTGACATCATGACAGGAAAAAAAAATTCTTGGTTAAATAATTAAGGCTTGTCCCAATCCCTCTTGGCTCTTCTCAAATTCTTGCTGTCTCACACTCTGGATGTAACTTGTGGCAAAGCCTAATCTCCTACATCACAGAAAAGACTTAAGAAATGTTTGAATATTAGAAGAGAGGGACCACTGTGCAAAAGGCCCTTAAGTATTTGTAGTTGCGTGCCTTCAAATTGTTTCCGACTTATGGAGAGCCTAAGGCGAACTTATTATGGGTTTTTTTGGCAAGATTTTTTTTCAGAGGAGGTTTTAACCCTGGTGGCACAGTGGTTAAATGCCTGTACTGCAGCCACTCACTCAAAACCATAAGGTGGCGAGTTCAAGACCAGCAAAGGGCTGAAGCTCGACTCAGGCTTGCATCCTTCCGAGGTTGCTAAAATGAGTACCCAGATTGTTGGGGGCAAATAGCTTACAATTGTAAACCGCTTAGACACTCCTTAAGGGTATGAAGCGGTATATAAATGAAGCTGATTGTTTGTTTGTTTTTTTCCATTGTCATTCTCAGAGGCTGAGAGCATGTGACTTGCCCAAGGTCACCCAGTGGATTTCATGGTCAAGTGCTTAATCAAACCCTGGTTGAAACCCAGAGTTGTAGTCCAGCACTCAAATCACAATGGGATACTGGCTTTATTACTGAGCTTAATGTTAGATTTGATCTTAGTCTAGCCAGTGTGTAACTGGAATACTGTTTGGGAGACCTGCTTCCACAAAGCTGGTAAAAATTGCTTTTGTAGAAATCCCCAGTGGCCATTGTTATTTGGGAGTTTCTGAGAGCTGTAGTCCAACAAAGTAAATTTTCCAAGCTCTGTCCTTGAGCTACATTGGAGCTTCTCAGAGAACTGCTAGGACAGATGTCTCATGTGTGCAATTATTTTAAAAGGACATCCTCCCTGACTGTCCCTTTCTTTCAGGCATCTCAGTTGCTCCCTTACTATCAAAATATCCTGCAGCGACTCCAGACTTGGAACCTCAGACAGCAGGCCGGTGAGCATGCTGTGGCAGGCATTGATGGTCTGTTGATAAAAATCCTGGAAGGAGAAGGAAAAAAGGAGTTGCAGTCAATAGACCTTCACCGACTGAAGACTTGGGACTTGCTCACAGGAGGGAAAAAAACTGATACACCCCCTCCAAATCTGGCACGATCAGCTGTTAACTTGTGAGGAGAGGAAGAAGGTGACTTAGGTGACTAGCAGTGGTCCATCGTGGCTGCAACTGTAGCTGAGGAGAAGAGAAACAATAGGGGCTTTCTAGACTGGCAAAAAGAAGTGTGTTCATGGCTGCATGAAACTCTAGCCTTTAGATGAGAAAAAGGGAAAGTGTGCCATGAAAACGCTTTTTTTGCGTTTTAGGGGAGAAGAAGTGCCTTTAAAAGTTTTCCCAGCTTCTTTTTTAAAAACTGCGGAACAGCGCAGCTCCATCTAAAGGCTGTGGTGCAGCTGCTAAGCATTAAGGAAAAGGCAACTTCATGTCACACTTTCCTGCCAATCGTCTCTTGCCCTAGCAGCCTGGCTAGTTAACAGCTGCAAGACAACTTGAGAGCTGCTGAGCAGATTGGGAAGATTGCATCTGTGGAGTGGCATACCATATCTCCCCATATGAGCTGGCCCAGGTTCTGAGATCACCAGGAGAGGTCCTTCTCTCAGTGCCACCACCATCACAAGCACAGTTGGTGGGGATGTGACGTTATCCCTAAAATAAGTTCAATATCTTGTATAACTCCTTTAAAGTTTGGACTAAACCTCAGGTGGGATTCAGCAGTCCCCTTAAAAGAGAATCACCAGACACCACCTGTGGTGCCTATCTGGCTGAGGTGAAGGGAACAGATCTGCCTCTACTTGTGGGGAATTCTGGGTAGCTTGGTTACCACCTCCCCAATCATCCAGCTTTACCACTCTTTGTTGTCCCTTGTCCCATCACCAAGAAGATCAGCTGCCTAACCTGGCTCTATTGTTTTGGTGAGTGGTGAAGGCAAACTGTGAAGTATGAATAGGAAAAGGAAGAACATGAAGGTGTTTGTACGCTCAAAGAAGAGCAGCCCTTACAGCAAAGAAAAAGATTTTCCCTGTTGCACATAAACAAAATGAGAACATAGTTGCAGAAACATTCTGGGATAGAGCAGCATAGTGTGAGCAGAGGTAGGGCTTGTCTACATTGCTAAAACACTCCTCATTGGGATAGAATAGACTGTGATCAAGCTACATGCAGTTCAGAGGAAACTGGGGGTTTTGCAGGGGCAGGGGGACACCATAAACACAGCTGAAAAAGGATTCACATTTTTACCAGAGTATCCAAGAATACCTGCGAGGGTGCGCATTAATGAATGTGTGGCCATCTGTCTGCTTCACATTATTTCACATGACTGCACATTTTTGGCCGGGCAAATAGATGTGTATATGTGCAGGAAAATGAAGACAATTAAGCATTGATGTGAATGTGCAAAAATCCACAGCAATTGGCATAGTACACTTATGTGTAGATTAGCCAGTAGTTGGTGTGGCTTGTGTCAATGACCCAGGTGGCTCATGGACTAACCCAGATGGGTACCTCTCCACTCCATGTGCCACCACTTCCTGGTGAGCCTCAGCGTACAGCTCAGCATCCCCTCCATGACTTCTTCCTTTAATGTCAGTCTAGCTCCAGTCCATTAAAACTACATCAATTTCTGCCTTCTGCTCCATTGAGGCTCTGTGAGTTGGGAGACTGAATCACCTGGCTTTGGATTGGGTGCATTGGGTTTGCTGCTTTCAGCTTTGTCATCTTCAGAGAAGGCAGGGAGAAGACTTTCTTGATGCTCTTATTCACCAGGTCAGACCTCACCTCTGAGTCTAGCGGTGGCTTCAAAGGACTAAGGAGAAGGAAACAGAAGGGAGGAAGATGAGAAAATGAACTGAAATTCATTGGTGGTGGGGAGTCTATCCCAAGGAGAAATGCTGTGGCTTTTTAGTAGTGGAAGAAAGCCTGCTCTCATGTTCTCAGAGACAGCACCACCAGAACATGCTCAGGAATCTGAGTTGCTGCACTGAAAAGATCCCATGGCTACAATATTCGCATCCAGTAGACTGCCTTACATTTTGGTGAAACCCTGGTGGTGTCCCATGTGTGCGTATGATCGCCACTGAAATGCTTAGACATTTTTGTCTGATGGGGAACAGCTGTACTTAATTGAAGACTGCATGGCAAAGAGTTGGATGGGATGGCCCTTGTGGCCTTTTCCAACTCTATGGTTCTAAGCAGAGTTGCACATGTGGCAACACTGCACACGGATGTGTATTTCACATTGCACATGGTTATGCATGATGCATATTGTGCATGTTTTCATATGATGTGTACTTACATTGTACCTGCAGATTGCACATCCAGATATGTCCTATCACAATTCACTGTTGATGGAGTGTTGCACAACCACTGTGTAACTTTGTCAGCAGAAATTTATTTTCCATCACCTAAAAGCAAGATCTTGGCCTATCTAAGTGGGTGTTGTGCATTCATCTTCTGTCAAAGCAATAGCCTTCTCCTCTGATGAAATTGATGTGGGAGCTCACAAGAGCCACTGAAGCAGGAGAATGTTAAACAGGTTAAAGAGCATTTGAATGTGCTGACCTACCAAGTGAGTGCTTTTGGATTTTAATAGCTGGCAAGTGTCCATATGGCTTCTCATTCTCAAAATACAGTGGTCCACCTTATCTGCACGGGATACATTCCAAGACCCCCAGTGAATGCCTGAAAACATAGTACTGAACTCTATATTAGTAATGTTCTCAGATCATGGTTGACGGTGAGTAACTGAAATCACAAAGAATGAAACAACAGATAAGCGGGGAGGGGGGGAGAGAACTACATAATATTTTTGGACCATGGTTGATTGCGGGTGATTATAACCATGGAAAGTCAACCCATGGATAAGGGTGTATTTCCTTTTTCAACATTTCAGAACAAAGTGCAATAGCAAAATTGCAGGGCTTCACTCTTAGTGGTAGTTCCACTTAGAGTAGATCCATTGAATCAATGGAATTTATAATGCTGACTCAATACTCAGTGGTTGATTTTATGGGCCTACTCTAGTTAGGAATACTGTTAGAATTCAGGCCTATTTCTTGCTGTGTTTCAGAATCCAAATGCAACATATTTCTAAATCAGCAAGGCGTTGGGATCTGATTGTTAACAAGAGAAGGACTTAGAATGGTACTGTGCTGCTGTTAATTTTTGTTTCAGTGTAATATTTCAAATGGTTTTAATTCTTTTGTTAATTTAATACTTTTAAACCTGCATCCTTTGTATGTTTTTAACTACATGTGTTTTTATTGCAATTTTCTGTCTTTTGTAAGGTACTTTGAGTCCCAGCCTGGGAAAAAGTAGGGAACAAATAATATGATGGATAAATGTGTGGATGGAACATAAGGAGGAAAATAAGTATGTAGATAGCAAATAAGTATATGGTATGGTGAACAGGATAACAGTAAAAGTTGATAGCCTTCTCCTGTGTACACTACTCTAGTGTTTATGTATCATGGGGCTAGGGATTGAAAATATATTTAAAATATTTGAAAAATGGTTGAAAAACATGGTTTTCAAGTGTTAAGAAACTCTGATCAGAGAAATCCTGGACTAATGAGAATCTTTGCCATTTGCGATTTATTCTGTGCAAAATTCTGTGCTGAGTTTTCTGTACAGGACACAGCATATTAATTCTTTTCTGCTTTTCTGCATGCAAATGATGTGACTGGTGATTTATTTTGCATAAATTTGACACATGGAACAGAAAACAGCATTTTCTGCATAGAAAAGTATTTTTTCCTGCACAGGAATTAATATTTCTGCATTGAAATATTAGTTTCCATGCAGAAAGAGCTGTTTTATGTGCCCAAAAAAAAGCTGTTTTCTGCACAAAATTATCCTATGTGAATCTTGCATAGAACAAGTTCTAAATTGCGAATAGCTTTGGAAAACTGTGTGGTTTTCAAAGATTTTCTCTCATCAGGAAGAAAATTATGCATTGCAACCTTCAAGAAGAAACTTAGTGAAGAATTACATCCCTAGTGGAGGCTTACTGTTCCATGGCCTAGATGGAATCATTTAGTTCAAAATCTCAGCTGTGATTTTCCATTGAGATTAGATGGGTTCTGCACTGTTGAATAATTCCAGCATCAAATGAAGATGCAGTCACATTTCTAACTGTAGTGTGTGTGTGTGTGTGTGTGTGCAACCTCTTTAAGCCTGCTCTGGAGGGTTTTGGAAAGAGAGAACTAGCAAAATCAAAGTACGTACGTCATACAAGTGACTGTGATCATGGCCTGGTGAAGGATGGTAATGGAGAATGATCCCAGCGGTTCTTCTTCAATAACTTCCTATTGTGGAGAAATACAGTAAATCAGAATTCCAGAAACATCATCAATATCTTAGCTAAACCTGTTCATTCACTTCTTCATTCATTCCATCTCACCTCATCCCATCCTGTATGATGGCTGTCTGACTTATAGCAAAATTAGTCAGACAATTTAAACTGTAGGACAATTTACAACAATAATATTTAAAACATTTAATATTTTAAACTTTCTTAAAACATGTTAAGCAAGTGGTATCCAAGTCTTATAACTGTACAATGTAGATACACCTCTGAGAGCCAGCATGGTGTAGTGGTTTGAGTGTAGGACTAGGACTCTGGAGATCTGGGTTCGATTCCTCGCTTGGCCATGAAAACCCACTGGGTGGCTTTGGCTGCATCATACACTCTCAGCCCCAGAGAACGCCATGAATCAGAGAATCGTAGAGTTGGAAGAGACCACAAGGGCCATCAAGTCCAACCCCCTGCCATGCAGGACTCCCAGTCAAAGCATCCCTAACCCTTAGGGTCTGCATAGCTTGGAAATGACTTAAAGGTACACAAAGAATCATAGAATCAAAGAGTTGGAAGAGACCACAAGGGTCATCCAGTCCAACCCCCTGCCATGCAGGAACTCCCAATCAAAGCATCATCAACAACAAAATACATCCTTGGTGCTCTCTTCTTCATGCCCCTATTGGATAATAGTAATAACCAACATTTACAAACCTGGTGTATCCTTGATTTCAATCTATCTGTATTCCCAAAAAAACATCAACACTAACACCCCTGATCCTGGCCTTGGTTTTGCTCTGTTAATTCAGCCACAATCAAGCAAATATTTTGTAGATCCATGGCAACTACTTCGAGTAAAAAAGAGTCAAGTCTTAACATTCAGCAGACTCTACAGCATTACTTTGTGTTGTTGTTTTTAAAGGAAAATTACTGTATTCCTTACTATAATGCATACGACCAGCTCTGATTTATGAGGGAAATGAACATCGACTTTCTTGGTGAGCTGAAGTGCTTTGCTTATCATAATGACAGCCCTCATGAAGGTTTTCTTCATTATTTCATCCTGAAAGGAGAGGGAAGTGAGTCACATAAAGAGGAAAGAGTAATAACAGGGTGGGGACAGAATTGGAGTTGTAAGAAAATAAATAACAGAATATATTCTTAGAATATATCATCAATATTCAAATATTTAAATTATTGGTTATTTCCAAGTACATTATGTAACTTCCTCTTTTTCTTGTCTTTCTGTCCAAAATTTCTCTTTCTTTCTCTTCATTTTACTTACCCACTTACACACATATCCTTGCACTTTTTGCAATAATGACACAAGGACTGCACATAGCACCACACCAGGTCCTAACCCCAGAGTTTGTGAAAATAAAATTTTTGGAAATTTAGGGTCTCTTAACCAACATGGTTATGATGGCTGAAGGATTCTGGGAGCCAGAGTCCCAAAGGTAATTTAGTACAAATCCTGAGTATGAGGCTACCTTGCCCCTAGAATACTTTTTGTGTGGAAATCTAGCATCATCTGCTCAGGACTTGGATGGAGATACAATCCAGGGATTCCCTACAGAGATGATGATGATGATGATGATGATGATGATGATGATGATGGTGGTGATGAATCTCCTCATGGCAGGGTAAATTATGCTAAAATACTAAATAATTTTAAAAAGAAAAGAAAAAGAAAGAAAACACATGAAACCAACAGGTAAAATACAATAATATAAAATCATTAAAATACACTCATATGAGTACATTCTTTAAAATATTTAAAAGTCATGATTTAAAATTGACTGTGTAGGCCTGCTGGAAGAGATGTGTCTTTAACATGGTCTTGTATATGTCTTTATAGCATTATATATGTGTCTTTACTATGTCTATATAGCATTAGAGGTGCATCTACACTACAGAATTAATGCAGTTGGACACCACTTTAGCTGTCACTGCTCCATCCTATGGAATCCTGGGATTTGTAGTGGCACCAAGCTCTCTGACAGAGGCAGCTAAATATCTCACACAAGTACAAATCCCAGACTTCCACTGCATGGAGCCATGGCAGTTAAAGCAGCGTTAAACTGCATTAATTCTGCAGTGTAGATGCAGCCTATGTTTCCATCTTAATTGCCAGGGAAACATCCTATCGAATGTCAGGTTTTTGTTCTGGTAAGATATTACCATTCTCTAGCTAAGAATTCTTAATATTCTTCCCCAAATGGCAAATCCTGGGATTCCATAGGATGTTGCAATGGCAATTAAAGTGGGATCATAGTGTTATAATTGTGTAATGTGCAAGGATCACTGGAATGGAGGTTTCTTAACAGAGGCTGGATGGCCATCTGTTGGGGGTGCTTTGCTTGTGTGTTCATGCATGGCAGAGGGTTGGACCAAGTCTCTTCCAACTCTATGACTCTAAGAAGGAAAGAGAACAGTACCTTGTTGTTGCCACGATACTGATAGAGGATCTCCGCCACCATAAAATCAACTAATGCCAGCATCTCTTCTTGTTTTGCACCCAAGGCCGCTTGCCCATAGCACAAGATCAAGGTGGTGCAAATATGTCTCTCCGAGATATTCTTTATCTCCTGGAGTCAAGGAGAGAAACTATGTATGTGGGAATCGAAAGCGAATTGGGAGGGGAAAATCAGCATTTGACTGAACCTAGAACACCTTTAAGAGCTATCCCTGTCTTTGTTCCCAAAGCAGAATTTGGAAAAGTTCTCCCTTTATCTTCAAATTTTAAAATTATGACCTGCTGTGCATTGCCTGAGGGGTCCTGATGGATACATAAATATTATCAATAAATAATTAAATATCTTCCCCAGCAGACTTAATTACTTTTGGGGAACTATTTTTTATTGGAAAAAAAAAGAAGAAGCAAATCTTACGATTCTTTTGGGGATTACAACTCTTATGACTCCTCAGCCATGATGGTCATTGCAGGATTATGGCTATTGTAGTCCAAAAGAGATTCCTCCTCCCTCCCAGCTCTAGCCAATATCAATAGCTTTATTACAAGCAAAGACCAGCAAATCACAAACAAAAATTACAGATATAATTGCTCTGCCAGCAAGTGGCAATATTCAGGAAATTCATATTTAAAAGTTACATAAAGATTGTTTGGACAAGGCCTCCCCTATGCAATTGATGTACATGTGTGTCCACCAAAGACAGTGTCCATATCTGAGTGGCTGTGGGGGTTTCATTGTAAATTCTTCTTAAACATGATGTCCCAGCAGATTTGGGACTCGTGGAAAAAAAGGAAGTATATCTATGGATGTACAAAGATAAATACAAAGAAGTCTTCTGCAGATCAAGAGATCTTGGAAAGAGAAGGCTCCATCCACCATAGAAAGATTGGTGGATGGAGGCTTCCATGTCAGTGAAGGGATGAATTCATTTGTGTTTACTCAGAACTCTAATGGCACTAGCAACAATGTTGAATCCTATCTCCAAAATATTTTCAGCTCCTTGGACAGCTACTTTAAAGTTTGGACTACAACCCAGAATGGGTTCACTGACGTAGGATCTGCCAGCTGCAACTGCAAAAAAGACCTCTGAATGTTTAGTTTGTTGTTGTGTGCCTAATAGGGGCTGTGCAGACTGTCCAGTAAGGCTGGCCTGGGGGTGGAGTTGGGGTATGGTGTCTACATGACGCATGCCTCAATTCTGCCCCCATGGCAGCATGATGCTGCGCACTGAACCACATGGCACATGGTGCCATGGTGCTCCTTTGGTGCTGTGTCCACATGACACAGTGCCAAAGGAGCACCGTAAAGCCATGGCACCTCATTATGGTCTTTTTTGCACCCTGGAAAGACCAGATGTAGTGACTGGGACCCACCAGTCACTTGGGGGCTTCCTCAGACCACAAAGGGTTAATCTGTGGGGTGGTACATGCTAATGAGAGCTTGCATCACATGCTAATGAGAGTTACATCACAGCTGACCTAAAGCCCAATTAGCCAATCAGTGAGAAGGTCTGCACAGCCCCCTGGTTGTTTCCAGCTTACGGTGACCCTATCATAGGGTTTTCTTGGCAAGCCCAAATGATGAAAACCAAATAGGGATAGGAATGACGCTTGGGGAAAAAATAGTCAAAGACTATTTGTAGGGGTGTCATTTTGAAGATGGAGCAGGCTGGTTTTCTGCTGCTCCAGAGACTATGGAGATTAGTCTCTTCCAACTTTATGATTCAATGAATGTGTTTGTGTTTTTAAAACCCTGACAAGAATTGTGGACTTATAAGATTTTGCCATGTATTCGACGCAAAATTATAGTGTGGTTGTTTTGCACAGAAAACAGCATTTTTCTATGCAGAACATAATATTTTCAATGCTACTTTTTCAGCTCTCTCCTTCTCTGTTCACTTCCCTCAATTATAAAAGTATCCTCTCCTCCAGGTCTCTGTTGGGCATCTCATTCAAGAACACGGAGTGCTGCCCCACCATCAGAAGACTAGTTCCAAACAATTAGTTACTATTGAGGAAACTTCAACCAACCATTCCCTAAGACAGGGAAGGACAGGTTGCTTACCTGTAACAGTATTTCTTTGAGTGGTCATCTGCGAATACATACAAATGGGTTGTACTGCACCTGCGCAGTCGAATTTGGAACTTTCTGGAATCACGATTTGCCATTTGGGGAAGGATATTAAGAATTTTTAGCTAGAGAATGGTAATACCTTACCAGAATAAAAATCCTCCTTCTTCAAGGACCCTCTGGTGAAGGGGTTCTTGAAGGGCTTTAACAACCTTCACCTGCCGGTCTCAGTACCGGCCCCGGCTTGGAGCCTTGACTTCACACGTATTTGAAGTTCAGCTGCTCGTCGGTGTCCTTAGCAAAGAGGCCCTCACCATCGAAGGGCATATCCTCAATGGCAGCCTTCACTTGTGGTGTGAGGTCTGAAGAATGTAGCCAGGCATGTCTTCGGAGGGTGATCGCAGAAACCATGGACTTGGCCGAGCAGTCTGCCGTGTGCCTGACCGAGGTGATCATGAGGCCAGCCACAGAATGAGCCTCCTCTCTCAGCTGGTTAGCAGCAGGACACTTCTCCTAAGGGAGGTCTGCCAGCAAGGGGGACATCCTCTCCATCAAGTACTGGATGTAGGCCCCCATACAGGCGTTGTAGTTGGAGACCCGCAGTCCAAGGGCCGAAGCTTCAAAGGTTTTCTTCGACAGCCCGTTGACCTTTTTGGCCTCACGGTTGGATGGAGAGGAAGAAGTCTTCAGTGTGAAGGACTTCTGGGATCCCTCCACGATGGCAGAGTTCTGTGGTGGATGTGAATGGAGCCTCGATGCCGACGAGGGGGCGATCTTGTAGAGGGCATCAATCTTCCTCGAGGGGATTGATGTCAAATTCTGCCACGACCTCCACGCGATCTTCTCCAATGAAGGAAAGAATGGTATGGCTGCCAAGGAGGGGGCAGAACCCTGCACCTGCCTCTCAATGGGGTCCAAGGCCTCTTCCTCGGAACGAGTGACCTGAAGCTCCAAGGCGTTGGCCATCTTAATGAAGTGTTCCCCGAAATGATGGACGTCAGGGACACCAGACCCGGCTGGTAAAAGCTCTGGACAGCAGGTGGCCTCTGCTCCTCGGTGTCTGTATCGACTGGTGACAGGAGCATTACCTCCACAGGCCTCATCTTGATGGGCGGAGACAGTCGCCGTCGCCTCACCTCCGACCGTGGCCGACACATCCAGTGGACGCCAACGCTTGCCCTGAGGTCTATCAAGGGTAGAGGGAATCAACAGTCACAAAATACCTCCCAGATTCACTGTTGTAGTAGTATTCGCTATCATCATCCGATTCCGCCATCGGAGTAGGAGACCTCTGGGACCTCTGGTTCTGCTGGGGGGAGAGCTGGGCAGGAGTCAGGCTGCAAGGGACGGACACCTCACGGCGGGAGGGCTGGGCCTGAGGAAAGATTTCCCTCGGTACGGAGGTGGTTGGTACGGAGGCTGGCCTCTTGGTGGCGGGAGTGTCTGCTTTGGTGTCGAAGCACGTGGCAGCTCGGATCCCATGTTGGAGTCGGGGCGGTACGGAGGCTGGCCTCTTGGTGGCGGGAGTCTGCTTTGGTGTTGAAGCACGTGGCAGCTCGGATCCCATGTTGGAGTCGGGGCGGGCTTTCTTCCAGAGGGATTCACCCTCAGAGGAACGCTTTTTCTGGAGGGGTTCACCCTCAGAGGAATGCTTCCTCTTGGCAGAGGCTTTGGAGCTGGACTCCTTGGTGGAGGAAGAGCCATCTGCCATGCCCTGAGAAGGAACTTTTGCCTTCTTACTCCGACTCTCATCCCTGTGGTCTTTGCCCGATTTGGGCTTGTCCTTTTCCTCCTTCCTGGAGGACTTGGACTTGTCACCCGCCTTCTTGGCCGATTTCTCGGCAGGGTGAGCCTCCGTCTCCCGAGGGGACTTGGAGGGAAGACCAACAGGGGAATCAGAAGTCGGCTTCTTCTCGGACTCACAAGGCATCTTGGAGGACGCGGCCGAAACCTTGGAGCCAGAGACCGGAACAGAGGTCGATGGAAGGATCTCCTGCGGGGCCAAAGCTCGGTCCAGAAGATAAGACTTCAACCGGGAAGCCCATTTCTTTCGAGCTTGCGGAGCCAGGGACCTGCAAAGGGTACAGCTCTGGGTGTCGTGAGCTTCGCCCAAGCAGATCAGGCAATTGTTGTGGGGTCCGTGTGAGGGACCTTGGCCCCACAAACAGCACAGTGCTTGAATGGAGCCAGGGACCTCAAGTCCAAAACATAGTCCAAAATCAAGGTCAACAAGCTGAGCGGTCAGAACAGGAGCCGAGTCACAGATGAGAGAGAGTGGTCAAATAGCAAGCCAAAAATTCCGAAAATCAAAGAAAGACAAATCGAGTGATTCTAACACTGTTCCTTTCGAGTAGCCTACGCAGCGGAAAAAAAGGAACTGGGGAAAAGAGCGGGAACTGGGCTTATATAGAGGAGGGGGGAGCTACCGCCAAAAAGTTGCAAAGAGTTGCAAGCTCTACTTTGCCCAGTGATTCCAGAAAGTTCTGAATTCGACTGCTCAGGCCCAGTACAACCCATTTGTATGATTCACAGAGACCACGAAGAAAAAAGGCAGTCACACAACAGCCTGGCATCCCAGCTGCAGGGCTGCTGAAAGCCAATTCAGAATAATGACCAAAACATACCTGCTGAGAACATTTGCTGGCCTTCCAAACTAAGAGGTTCAACAGATCCCAATTGTCTTTTTTTAAAAAATTGTAAATAGTAACCCTTGAAAAAGAGCATGGTTTGAGATGTGCCAGTATAGGTTCTTTTCTAATTCAGCTCTGCTTTTGTAAACATAATATTGGGCCAGATAAACCTGTGATCTGGATCACTGATCAGAAAGAGCCAGGACTGCCAATTTGTGTCCCTTATTGGTCTTCCTCTTGCACAACAAAGATGAGGAGATGGGAAACCTCTGCTTCTGTTTAATTTAAGCCAAACCAAAAGGAAATAAAAACATCCAGGAAACCCAATGCAAAGAAAAGATGAAAATCTCAAAAAAATGCAGACCATGGGTTTTAATGCTATGGAAGGACTCTATGGGCCCATTCCCACTTGCGGAAAAATCCGCATTGGAACTGGGCTCTGCTCCGCTAAGGAAAGTGGTTGCAAAAGGCGCCTCATTCACACTATGAAAAGGGACCTTGTTTGGAATCGCTTTTTAAGCTGGGAACACTTGTCGTTCCTATGGAGGAGCCAGGGAAAGTGACAGCCCTTCACCCCCCCCCTTCCCTCAGGGGAATCTTTTTTTGGGGGGGGGTCAGCAAAATTATTGCAAAATCAATCTATTGAAAAAGCAACTACTTAATATTAATATTAACCACAAAACAAGTTAATATTAAACACAGTTTGTTGGTTTCATACAGTATGTTGGTTTCATAAAGTATGATGACAATAAAAAAAGAGAAGCAACAATAAAAAAGAGAAGCAATAAAAAAACAGAAGCATCAACCTGTGTTTTTCCGCTGTTCTATCCAAACCAAAGCAAGCAGAAAGCAGATTTACATATGGAATAATAATATGCTATTGAGAGAGTCACCATGGTGTTGTGGTTTAGATGTTGGACAAGACTCCAAGAGACCAGGATCGACATCTCTGCTTGACCATGGAAACCCACTGGGTCACCTTGGGCAAGTAACACTCTCTCAGGCTCAGAGGGGGGCAAAGGTAGACCTTCTTCTGAAAAATTCTGCGAAGAAATCTGTGATAGGGTTGCCTTAGAGTTTTTGGTGTAGTGGTTTGAGCACTAGACAATGACTCTGGAGACTAGGTTTTGATTCCCAGATTGGCCATGAAACTCACTGAGTGACCCTGGGCAAGCCACATGCTCTCAGCCTCTTAGAAAGGCAATGGCAAACCTCCTCTGAATTAATCTTGCCAAGAAAATCCTGTGATAGCATTAGGGTCAGGTTGCTGTAAGTCAGAAATGACTTGAAGGCACAACAATAGCAGCAACATGCAATCTGGTGGGCTCTTCTTGCAAGGCCATGTTAGTAATTCAGCAGTCTTACCTCAGCTGTTGGTTCACGTTGCAAAGATTTCCTCGATGGCATCAAGTGACCAAAATCTCTGAGCGCACACAGGATCTCAGACAGGTGGCAAAATGCAATTATGCCAATGGCTTCAGAGACTCCCTGAACAAAATAAGGCATGCCAGTGATGTAATTTCTTCTCACTATCCTGATCTGGCATGCAAAGGAAGGGTGGGGATGGGAAATGGCTGCAAAAGTTAAAGCAAAAGGTGCCCAGAGCATGGATCAGATTCTATCAAATGGACAGTTGGGAAGACATAAATTATTGGATGTTGGACAAGACTCTGGGAGACCAGGACTGACAGGATTAATTGGCCAATTATTGATAAAATCAGAGAATGAGAGGACAATTTATTTCCCACACCTTGAGGAAAACCTCAAACGTTCACTCACCTCTCTTTCTGCTTCATCTTGAACTGCAAAACCCAGAAGCATATGCAAGTACTCGCTGACTACATCTTTATTCCTTGAATCCCGCAGTTTCACCCCAAAATATTTGTAAAGGGGAATCTAAAGAGTGGGGGAGTCTCTGTTAGTCACACTGACAGATCAGGTGTCAGAAAGGTGTGAAGCAACACTTTAAAAATATTATCTTAACAAATTCCAGAAATTGATATTGTTTTGGCCTCACATACAAGAATGAATAATTTCCAGAGTTTTCTTCATACTTTAGGCAAAGGCATACAGTATGTTTCTACACTTTTCACCTTGTATCCACACATCCCAAACTTAATTATTCCATACAAAAATACACATGGGGCTCTCTCTCTTTCATAAAAATGGTTGTGTACTGAGTAAAATAAATAAATAACCCATTGTTTCCAAAAATATACATGGGGTTTGTGCTCAAAAACAATATCCCAGAAACTTAGATAAGCTACTTAGGTAAGGAGATGTAACCAGGGCTGCATCCACATTGCAGAAATAATCCAGTTTGACATCACTTTAACTTCCATGCCATGTAGTTTTGGGGAACATTTAGCCTTGTTTGTCAGACAGTTCTGTTGCCACAACAAACTATAATTCCCAGAATTCCATAGTATTGAGTCATGGTAGTTAAAGTGGTGCCAAAGTGGATTATTTCTGCAGTGTGGATGCAGCCTAAGTAACTTCTTCTGGTCAAACCCCCCCCCTCCAGTTCACCTTGAGAGCCAGTTCCTGGATCAGACAATGGAGGTCCATTCAGCTGCCTATCAGAATACACGATATTTAGAATTATAGAATCATAGAGTTGGAAAAGACCACAAGGGCCATCCAGTCCAATCCCTGCCATGCAGGAACTCTCCATCAAAGCATCCCCATTGACAGATGGCCGTCCAGCCTCTGCTTAAAGACCTCCAACGAAGGAGACTTCACTACACTCCAAGGGAGTGTGTTCCACTGTCGAACAGCCCTTACTGTCAGGAAGTTCCTCCTAATGTTGAGGTGGAATCTCTTTTCCTGGAGCTTGCATCCATTGTTCCGGGTCCTATTCTCTGGAGCAGCAGAAAACAAGCTTGCTCCCTCCTCAATATGACATCCCTTCAAATACTTAAAGAGGGCTATCATATCACCTCTTAACCTTCTCTTCTCCAGGCTAAACATCTCTAGCTCCCTAAGTCACTCCTCATGGGGCACAGTTTCCAGACCCTTCACCATTTTAGTTGCCCTCCTTTGGACACGATCCAGTTTCTCCACATCCTTTTTGAATTGTGGTGCCCAGAACTGGACACAATATTCCAGGTCGGGCCTGACCAAAGCAGAATAGAGTGGCACTATTACTTCGCTTGATCTAGAGACAATACTTCTATTGATGCAGCCTAAAATTGAATTCCTTTAAGGAGGAGAAAGAAAAGGAGGAGGTTCTAGTCCATGTGCTTGGGTGAGATCTAATCTAATTTACACTTGAGCCATTGCATTCTGGGAGCCAGTGCTGGGAGGCTACTTAAGGCTACTCAAGGCTAGCAGAAGCTTCATTTCCTTTAAGGAGGAGAAAGAAAAGGAGGAGGTTCTAGTCCATGTGCTTGGGTGAGATCTAATCTAATTTACACTTGAGCCATTGCATTCTGGGAGCCACTGCTGGGAGGCTACTTAAGGCTCCTCAAGGCTAGCAGAAGCGCACGCCTAACGGCACGCGAATTTTGATTTTTTTATCTAGTTAAGGAGGTGTTTAGAGAATAGAAGAGGAGCCGGCCTGAAGCATCAGAGGAAGTGAATCAGAGACTTGCCTTTGGAAGGAGCTTTTAGCCAGGAGCTCTCTACATAACTATAGGCCCCGTGACTTGAACTCAGTGACAGAGCTTGGGAATAAAGGCCAAGTCTAGCAAGGGAAGCCCACAGTCTTGTTTCAGTGCCTCCTTAAGACTTCTCAGTATGGACACTGAAGGCCCTGCAGCAATCACCTGCAACACATGTGGGATGTTTGTCTTCTTGCCTACAGAGGTGGCGAACTACACCTGCCACAAGTGCAAGTTGGTAGCCCTCTTGGAGGAGAAAGTACAGCAGCTAGAGGAGCAGATATCTGCACTCCAGCAACATAGAGAGCAGGAGATTCTCCTGAACAGATCAGACCAGAATGTCTTGGGTGAGAAACAGACAGAGGAAGTTGTTGGGGCGGAGGAGGTCACTCCACATACAACAGAGGTAGATGCTTGGAGGGTCACACACAGAAGTAAGGAAACCAGGGAACGTTCTGTGAGCGGCTTGCAGCTACAGAATCGCTTTGAATCTCTCTCTGTTGTCAGAGATGATGAGGAAAAGCAGCAGGGACAGACATCAGGGACAGAGCAGGAGAGCCTGAGAGTATCATGAAAAGGAACAGCCACTGCTAAGCCTCGGAGGAGGCGTGTGGTCGTGGTGGGGGACTCCTTGCTGAGGGGTACAGAAGCAGTGGTTTGTGGGCCTGACAAGATGTCTCGGGAGGTGTGTTGTCTCCCTGGGGCAAAGATCCATCATGTGACGGAGAGGCTGACAAGACTTGTCAAGCCTACTGATCAATACCCCTTTCTTTTGGTTCATGTGGGAACTAATGATACTGCAAGGCACATCCTTCAGAATATCAAAAGGGATTATGAGGCTCTGGGAAGGAAGCTGAAAGAGATGGATGCACAGGTTGTCATCTCATCTCTACTCCCGGTAGAAGGGCATGGTCCAGGAAGGGAGAGGAAAATAGCAGAGGTGAATAACTGGCTCCGTAGATGGTGCCGCCAAGAACAGTTTGGATTCTTGGATCATGGGCTGCGGTTCCATGAGGAGGGACTTCTGGCAAGGGATGGACTGCATCTCACGCCAGTTGGCAAAAACGTTTTTGCCAACAGTCTGAAGAATCTGATCAGGAGGGCTTTAAACTGAGTTATGTGGGGGAGGGAGACATTATTCTGGAAGGCAAAAGGGATGGAGAGAATAGTCCAAGTGGCATAGAGGGAACAAGGCAAACAGTGCAAGGACCCAACAGTAGGAGGCAAAAAAATGTGCAAAAGCAGCAAGTAAAGAGGACACATGGTCTTAAATGCCTCTCCACTAATGCACAGAGTATGGGAAATAAGCAGGATGAACTTGAACTCCTAGCACAACAAGGGAAATATGATACAATAGGCATCACTGAAACCTGGTGGGATGAGTCTCATGATTGGAATGTAGAAATAGAGGGGTATAACCTTTTAAGAGAAACAGGCCAAGCAGGAAAGGAGGAGGAATAGCATTATATGTCAGGGATATTTACACCAGTGAAGAGATCCAGGAAGTCAATACTGGAAGCCAGGTGGAGAGCATCTGGGTAAAAATTAAAGGAGAGGGAAATAACAGGGATGTTACTGTGGGAGTCTACTACAGACCCCCGACTCAGGCAGAGGAATTGGATGATGCCTTTCTAGAACAGATAATCACATACTCAGAAAAGAGAGATGTAGTAGTGATGGGTGACTTCAACTATCCTGATATTTGCTGGAAGTCAAACTCAGCCAAATCCTCAAAGTCTAACAAATTCCTCACTTGCCTGGAAGACAATTTCATTGTCCAAAAGGTGGAAGAGGCAACAAAGGGATCAGCCATTTTAGATCTGATCTTAACCAACAGGGAAGACCTAGTTGATGGGGTGCAAGTGGTGGGATCCTTAGGAGGAAGTGACCATGTTCTCCTGGAGTTTGTAATACAGTGGAAAGGTGAAGCTAGGCATAGTCAGACACGCACTCTAGACTTTAGGAGAGCTAATTTCAATAAACTTAGAGAAATACTGGGAGTGATCCCATGGTCAGGAATACTAAAAGAAAAGGGAGTTCAAGACGGATGGGAGTTTCTCAAAAGGGAGATATTGAAGGCACAATTTCAAACAGTTCCAATGAGGAAGAAAAATGGAAGATGTCTCAAGAAGCCAGGATGGATGACTAAGGAACTTTCAAACGAGCTAAGTTTTAAACGGAACATGTATAAGAAATGGAAAAATGGAGAAATCACGAAAGAGGAATTCAAACAAATAGCCAGCACCTGTAGGGGTAAAGTCAGAAAAGCTAAAGCGCAGAATGAACTCAGGCTTGCTAGAGAGGTTAAGAACAATAAAAAGGGCTTTTTTGGATATGTCCGCAGCAAAAGGAAGAAGAAGGAAACAGTAGGGCCACTGCGTGCAGAAGATGGCAAAATGCTAACAGGGGACAGAGAAAAGGCAGAATTACTCAACACCTTCTTTGCTTCAGTCTTCTCAGAAAAGGCAAAGGGTGCTCAACCTAAGGATAATGGAGACAGAATAGAGGAAATTCAGCACAGAATAAGTAAAGAGGTAGTACAGGAATACCTGGTTAACCTAAATGAATATAAATCTCCAGGACCAGATGAACTACATCCTAGAGTATTAAAAGAACTGGCAAATGTAATATCAGAGCCATTGGCAATAATCTTTGAGAACTCTTTGAGAACAGGAGAAGTCCCAGCAGACTGGAGGAGGGCAAATGTTGTCCCCATCTTCAAAAAGGGAAAAAAAGAGGATCCCAACAATTATCGTCCAGTTAGTCTGACATCAATTCCAGGAAAGGTTCTAGAGCAGATCATTAAGCAGAGAGTCTGTGAACACTTAGAGGCCAATGCCATAATCACAAAAAGCCAACATGGGTTTCAGAGAAACAAGTCATGCCAAACGAACCTGATCTCTTTTTTTGATAAAATTACCAGCTTGGTAGATGAAGGGAATGCTGTGGATATAGTATACCTCGATTTCAGTAAGGCCTTTGACAAGGTTCCCCATGACATTCTTGCAAACAAGCTTGCAAAATGTGGGATAGACAAGTTAACTGTTACATGGATTTGTAATTGGTTGACTGGCCGAACTCAAAGGGTGCTCAACAATGGCTCCTTTTCATCCTGGAGAGAAGTGACCAGTGGGGTCCCACAGGGCTCTGTCCTGGGCCCAGTGCTATTCAACATCTTTATTAACGATTTGGATGACAGAATTGGGGGCATACTTATCAAATTTGCAGATGACACTAAACTGGGAGGAGTAGCTAATACCCCAGAGGACAGGATCAAAATTCAAAATGACCTGAATAGACTAGAAAGCTGGGCCAGTGCTAACAAAATGAAATTCAATGCGGAGAAATGTAAGGTTCTGCACTTAGGGCAGAAAAATGAAATGCACAAATATAGGATGGGGGACACCTGGCTGAATGAGACCACATGTGAAAGGGATCTAGGAGTCCAAGTAGACCATAAGCTGAACATGAGTCAACAGTGTGATGCGGCAGCTAAAAAAGCCAATGCAATTTTAGGCTGCATCAATAGAAGTATAGTTTCTAGATCAAGGGAAGTTATAGTGCCACTCTATTCTGCTTTGGTCAGGCCCCACCTGGAATACTGTGTCCAGTTCTGGGCACCACATTTCAAAAAAGATGTGGAGAAACTGGAGCATGTCCAAAGGAGGGCAACTAAGATGGTGAAGGGTCTGGAAACCTTGCCCTATGAAGAACGCCTTAGGGAGCTGGGGATGTTTAGCCTGGAGAAGAGAAGGTTAAGAGGTGATATGATAGCCCTGTTTAAATATTTGAAGGGATGTCATATTGAGGAGGGAGCAAGCTTGTTTTCTGCTGCTGCAGAGACTAGAACGCGGAACAATGGATGCAAACTGCAGGAAAAGAGATTCCACCTCAACATTAGGAGGAACTTCCTGACAGTAAGGGCTGTTCGACAGTGGAACACACTCCCTCGGAGTGTAGTGGAGTCTCCTTCCTTAGGGGTCTTTAAGCAGAGGCTGGATGGCCATCTGTCAGGGATGCTTTGACTGGGAGTTCCTGCATGGCAGGGGGTTGGATTGGATGGCCCTTGTGGTCTCTTCCAACTCTATGATTCTATGATTCTATTCTATGATTCTATGAATTGGCCTTTTTAGCTTCTGCATCGCACTGTTGACTCATGTTCAACTTATGGTCTACTTGGACTCCTAGATCTCTTTCACACACAGTTTCATTCAGCCAGATTTCCCCCATCCTATATTTGTGCATTTCATCCCCCCCCCCCCCCGAGTGCAGAACCTTACATTTCTCTGTGTTGAATTTCATTTTGTTAGCATTGGCTCAGCTTTCTAGTCTATTCAGATCATATTGAATTTTGATCCTCTCCTCTGGGGTATTAGCTACTCCTCCTAATTTGGTGTCATCTGCAAATTTGATAAGTATGCCCCCAATACTGTCATCCAAGCCATTGATAAAGATGTTGAATAGCACTGGGCCAAAGACAGAACCCTGTGGGACCCCACTGGTCACTTCTCTCCAGGATGAAAATGAACCATTGCTGAGCACTCTTTGGGTTCGGCCAGTCAACCAATTACAAATCCACCTAACAGTTGCCCTGTCTATCCCCACATTTTACAAGCTTGTTTGCCAGAATGTCATGGGGAACTTTGTCAAAGGCCTTACTGAAATCAAGATATAATTCCATCCTCCATCCTGCCAGCAACTGAACCTGTGACCATCAGAAGCAGGTCCCCTGTTACAAACTCTTGTCACAACCTTACTCGCTTATGTGCACAGAGTGGAAGAATGTTCTACGAATACATTCTCATCATCAACTCCATCTTTATTTGAGTGCTGACACATGTGAGCAACAGAACTCACAGAGATGTGGTTCCATAATGTGAACAACAAATGTGAAATGTATGAGATTATTTGCCTACTTACACTAAAAGAACAACAATGTCTGAATGACCCCTAGATTAAAGTATGTAACTGCAACACCGTATACAAGCCGTGTCCCCTCCTCAAATAAACACCCCATGATTTATGCACAATAAAACTGTATGTAAGTGGCTTCAGGGGTTTCGTAGTAAATTCTTCTCAAGCACAACACTGTTATAACTAGGGTTGCCATATTCCAGTCCCTCATATCCGGGCATCCAATTTGCATAATATGCAAATTATTATAATTATGCATATTATTAATTTGCATTCTGATTATGGAAATTCAGCACATTATTCATTGTACTTTTTCCTGCCATTAGGTACTCTTTTCCACCATTTTCTACTCAGTATGTACTTTGTGAATTTTGGCTGGTACAGTAGTTCCTTGATATCCACTGGGTTTTGATTCCAGTGGATACCAAAATCCATGGATGTTCAATCAAGTCCCATTAAATAAAATGGAGAGTAAAATGGTGTCCCTTGTGTAAAATGAAATAATCAAGTTTTGGTTCTTGGAATTTATATATTTTTAAAATATTTTCAAGCTGTGGATGCTTGAATCCGTGGATAAAGAATCTGGGGACATGGAGGGCCAACTATATCACTGTTTTGTATGGTTTCCTACTTCATCACCACTGTCACATTTTAATCTACCCATGGCAATGAAGGCGAAATCTGGGATTTACTGCTTCAACTGTCCACAGCCAGCAGGGACATTTTAGTCCCTTCAAATCAGGATTTTCCAGGTTTTCCAGGATAAATGGCAATCCTAGTTGTGACTGAGTGAAACTGGTGCCAGGACAGTTTGCTTCCATAGGCCTAAGTAGAGTAGACCCACTGAACTATTCCCATATGGAAAGTCAACACTTAATCCCACCACTTCAGTGGGTTTACTCTGTTTGGGACTAGCCACTGGATCAAGGCCATGGTTTAACAGCTCGCTGGCAGAGCGTTCTTATCCCTTGATGTGATATATTCTCAAAGGTAGCATTTTTCACTCAAGGCACTTTCACACATTGTGGTAAGCATTACAAAGTGCTGATCCATTATTTAACACTGCTTTATTTTACAGACTTCTTTTGAACTTTTTAACGACCCTGGTAATAGATTATTCAGGATTTACTTGTTTTATTGTTCTCAGTGGGGCAGCTGTCTTTGCTGCAGCGGAAAAACAATGAAGAGGTTTGCAGTACCTTAAAAACAAGTATGTTTATGATAGTATCCTTCTTTTTTATGGAATAGAGTACACTGCTTCAAATACAGGTTTTATGGCCTTGTTGCAGTTATGGATGGCATTGTTTTCGAGAATCTAAACCTGCTTTGAGCATAATTCCTTAGGCACAGAGGTAACTGTGGAGTCATGTTCTTTTGTCTTGTCTGATTTTATCACTAGTGGGAGCTTCTGCCCCAGACCTTATAGCACCTTGGAAGGGAATTATGCAGACTGTGGCAAAATTTATTGTTAACTGTCATCAAGTCAACTTTGACTTATGGCAAGCCTATGAATGAGAGACCTCCAAGTCACTGTGCTATCAACAGCCCTGCTCAGGTCTTGCAAACTCAGATCCATGGCTTCCTTGATTGAGTCTATCCACCTGTTAATGTGATTTTCCTCTTCTCCTAGGGTCTTCTACCCTGCCTCCATATGTGCGTTGAAGTTGCCTATTGATTTATGGTGACTTCATATATTTCATAGGGTTTTCTTAGGCAATAAATACACAGAGGGCGGTTTTGCCAGTTTCTTCCTCTGAAATATAGTCCACAGAACCTGGTATTCATTGTGGGTCTCCAATCCAAGTACTAAACAGTGAGTCATGTCATCTCATAATGCATCCAAAGTACTTGGCTTCTAGGGAGAGTTCAGACTTGATTTGATCTTGCATCCATTTATTGGCAGGTCAGGAAAGTACTATGAACTCCCCTTTCTACATGGCACAGTCCTAATGCACACACCCCAACTCTACAACAGGTATGGGCCAAAATCCTATTTCAGATGGGAGGACCATAGCGTTACACCAATATACTTCCAGGGGAGGTCCAGAGGGCAATGACAGCTGAAGAAGACTAGGGTGCATAGCCAGGGGTGTACTGATGAGGGGTGAGGGTGGTGGGAAGCAAGATGAGGACGCTGTTGTTGTTGTTGACTGCCTTTGAGTTGACTTTGACTCATGGTGATCCTGTGCATGAGATCTCTCCAAGCTCCACTATCCTATACCTCTCTGCTCAGGTCCTGCAGGCTCAGGGCCATGGTCTCCCTGGTTGAGCCTATCCATCTGGCAGGTGGTCTTCCTCTCTTTATACCTCCATCTACCTTCCCCAGCATTATTACTTTTTCTCATGGTGTGACCGAAGTATGACAGCCTCAATTTAGTCATCTTGGCTTCCAAGGAGAGTTCAGGCTTGATTTGTTCTAGGAACCATTTGCTTGTCTTTTTAGCTGTCCATGGCATTCTCATCACTCTTGTCCAGCACTGCATCTCAAATGAATCAATGTTCATCGTATCTGCTTTATTCACTGTCCAGCTCTCACATCCATACAGGATGATGGGGAATACAGTGGACAGAATGATTCTGACTTTAGTGTTCAGCTGTATATCTTTACAGTTTAGGATCTTGTCCAGTTCTTTCATATCTGCCCTTCCCATTCCTAATATTCTCTTGATTTCTTGACTGCAGTCTCTGTTCTGATCAATCCTAGCCATGGGAACTCCTTAACTATTTCAATTTCCTCATTATCTAGGTTGAATTTATGTGCATTCTCCATCGTCATTATTTTTGTTTTCTTTATAGTTAACATTAGGTTTGCCTTTGACCTTTCTGGGGGACTTCAATTGTGATTGTTTTGGCAAAATTCATTAATAGATGACTCAACAGAACCCAGCAAAAGGTACAATTCACTAAACTACAAATCTCAGGGTACTGTAGGATGCAGGCACGGCAGTTTAAGTGGTATCAAAATGCCATAATTGTGTTATGTGAAAGCAGGTGCATCTACATGTAGAAATAATACAGTTTGGCATCACTTCAACTGCCATGGCTCTATCATACAAAATCTTAGGATTTGTAGTTTTGAGAGGTACCAGCATCCTTTGGCAGGGAAGGCTAAAGACCTTGTAAAACTACATATCCCAAGATTCCATAGGATGGAGATAGATCACTTCAAGTGATGTCAGAGTGCACTGTTTTTTCAGTGTAGATGCACCCAAAGACTATAGTTTAAAGTTTAAATAAAACTTCTACTTCAGTGACTTGGTTCAGAATTTACCTTTTCTTGTGGAGATGGTTTTGGTTTTTGTGGCACTGTTGTTCTCTGGCTTGTTCCAGGCACATCTGATTTTCTCCTGTTTTGTCTTGGATCCACACCGGAAGGCTGCTTCAAACAAAAGAAAATGCCATATTTTCAAAAGGAGCAAAAGAACAATAATCCATTAAGCTGAACATCTATTAGAAAATACTGCAGAATGTCTACTGCCAGTCAGTGTTGACAGTACTGTACTGTTCTAGATGGACCAGACATCTTCATTCAGTAGAATTCAGCTACCAGTATTCAATAGAGATAGATTTTACTCTTATAAACTTCCCCATATATTTCCCACCTCTTGCTGTGGATCGAGGTAGGATTACAACAAGAATAAAACAAACAATACAAAATACAATATTATATAAAAATACAATCAATAAAATAATATCTTAGTAGCTAAAATGACTAATCGTTGTCTGTTTTCCGTGCATCAATCAGAGTGGGAATCTTTCTTGAGGACCTTTTAGAAGGTCGGGTGGATAGACCTGCTGGAAGAGATCTTTTTTAAGTGCCCTCTTGAAAGCTTCCTAGGATGTAACAAGACAGATCTCTTCTGGTAGGCTGTTCCACAGTTTAGGGGCTGCTGCAGTAAATGCTTTGTGGGAACTAGTTGTTAATCTGGTTTTTGTGTATACCAGTATATTCTTCCCTGATTTTCTGAGAGTGTGGGGCGGATTGTGTAGGGAGAGGCATTCCTTTAAGTAACTCGGCCCCAAGCCATGACCAATGCTTCGTATTGCGCCCGGAAGCTGATCGGCAGCCAATGAAGAGATTTCAATACGTATTGGTGTAATGTAGTCCGATCTAGATGTTCCCATGACCAATCTGGCTGCTGCATTTTGGATTAATTGAAGCTTCCAAATTTGGTACAATGGTAGCCCCATGTAGAAGGCCTTGCAGAAGTCTAAATGAGAGGTTACCAGTGCATGTACCACTGCTTCAAGGTCCCCCCGGGCCAAGTATGGGCGCAGTTGGCTTATCAGCCAAAGCTGATACCAAGCACCTAAGATGGCAGCTGAGATGGGAAGTGTGAGCCCATCCAGGACTGGTTGCCAAATCTCCATTCCTGGGCAAGGGTTTATCTACTGCAAATACCTCTATTTTCTCTGGATTCAGCTTGAGTTTACTGTCCTTCACCCAGCCCATTACCGCCCTAAGACAGGCATTCAGAGGAGAGATGCCATCCTTGGTCACTGCAGCAGTCGGAGACATAGAGAAATAAACTTGGGTGTCATCAGCATACTGATAACACCGTGTCCCATGTCTCTGGATGATCTCTCCCAGTGACTTTGTGTAAATGTTTAACAGCACAGGGGACAGGATGGTGCCCTGAGGGATGCCGGATGTCAACCCTCTTTTACGAGAGCAACTGTCCCCCAGCATCATCATCTGGAATCTACCTGAGAGGTAGGAATGGAACCACTGGAGAGCAGTGCCCCCAATACCTAACTCCCTTAGGCGTTCCAGAAGGATACCGTGGTCAATGGCATCAAATGCCGCTGAGATGTCTAAGAGCACCAACAGGGTCACACTTCCCCTGTCGATGCCCAGATGGAGATGATCGACTAAGGTGACCATAGCAGTCTCTCATCCCGCCTTGAAGCCAGTTTGAAATGGGTCCAGATAATCGGCTTCATCCAAGACAGCCTGGAGTTGGAAGGTAACTGCCCTCTCGATTACCTTGCCCAAGAATGGTAGCAAGCAGACCAGCCTATAGTTGTTTCTTAACAGGGGGTCTAGGGAGGGTTTCCCCCCCCCCCCAAAAGTGGTTTGACACTTAATTGGAGCAGTGTTGTTACTGAATCCCCTCCCTGGGTGATCAGCCAAGATGGGCAAGGATCGAGGGGGCACGTTGTCCTCCTCATACATCCAAGAAGCTTGTATACTTCATTGGTATTTACAAATTCAAAGTGATCCAGTCTAACATAGTCTGCGGAGTCACTGGACACCTCTCTTCTAGTCTCTCTTGTAATGCCGGCATCAAGATCGCCCCTTATCTGACATAATGATGATGATGATGATGACCACCTATTCCCCAGTACTGGGATTTGAGGAAGCTTACAAAGCCTAAAATGAATGTAGATCAGAATACATAATAAAAAAATCAATATAGCAATTATCAATGAAGCTACCCTAAAGACAGAGGATAAAAATCAGCAAGAAAGCCAGTGTGGCATAGTGGCTTGATCACTGAACTACAACTCTGGGAACCAGGGTTCAATTCCTCACTCGGCCATGAAACCCACTGGGTGACCTTGGGCAAGTTACACGCTGTCAGTCTCAGGGCAAGGGAATGGTAAACCTGCTCCAAACAAGTCTTGCCAAGAAAATCCCATGATAGATTTGCCTTAAGGTTGCCATAAGTCAGAAACGACTTGAAGGCACACAACAAAACAACAAAAATCAACAAATAGCACAAATGTTAAAGTCCATTGCAGTCAATTTAGGAATTAATACATTGTTAAAAAGCTTTCAGTGGCTAGCAGAAGGACAAGAAAGTAGAATCCATCCTAAGGCAGGAGTTCCAAAGCTTGGGAGTCACCACCGAGAAGGTCTTGTTCCTATTCCCACCAAAGCATAAGCACTCTTGCTTCCACACCTAAGATCTTCTTTATCTTACAATACACCAAAGACCAGTTTTTCCAAGCTCAGTTCCAGAGCCTTTCAAATAATCAGACCCACCTGGACAGAGTGGTTCAGGTAAATCAGGATGGTGTCTAACACTTCCCTCTCATCCATCATATCAACAGATTCTCGAATAGACCTCCCTCTGGGAAGCTTCCTGGGGTCCCAGAGAAATTTGAATTGCTCATCAGACAGCTCTGGAGGGGTCGGGGAAAAAAAGAAGGTTAGAGAAAGAGAAGTTGGTTATTGCATGCAGGGTTGTCAGGTTAGGATCATCACAAGTCCTGAGATTTCTGGGCCAAAACCTGAGACCTTGGGATGGCCTTCTGGTGATGTCATGGGCCTGGGTCTGGTGACACCATTAAGCATTACACATTAAGCAGCAACCACAGTTGCTTACAGCTTGCCATTCAAACATACACATGCATTTGTTGCTGCTGCTATTGTTGTGTCCCTCCAAGACATGTTCTCATCTCATTAGTTTTACAGTGCATTTTGGGAAAAGGAATGGAACGTTATAGATGTAAGTGTGATAATATCCTAGGATTTAAATCTCTGGGATACTAGGATTAGAATCTCCTGTTCAGCCATTGAAACCCTCTGAGTTGCCTTGGGTAAAGTTTCTCAGTTTCAGAATAAGGCAATTGCAAACTTCTGCAGCATAAACCTAGCCAAGAAAATCTTAGGAGAAGGTCACCATATGTCAGAGCTGATTTGAAGGCATATAACAACAAGAAATATAAATTAATATATTAATAAATGAAGATAATATATAGTGATGATGGACCCAGCATGTCATGCACCTGTTAAAAAAAATAACTATAGCAATAGTATTTACATTTCTGTATCTCTTAATAGGGAACTCAGAACTCTCTAAGCAGTTTACAATTTGTAAACCAATTGCCCCCCAACAAGATGGGGACTCATTTTACCAACCTGTGAAAGGATGGAAGGCTGAATCAACATGGAACCCACTGGGATCAAATTCACAACATTGTGGCTGCAGTACTGGCATTTACCACTGCATGGTAGCTGTTGGTGTCCATAACAGTGAGATAAAGAATCTGCTGTGGATTTTAGGCTGGCTGTTAAAGGTGCTGCCCTAACTGCTGAACCTATTTTTGGGTGAGCACCTAGAGACAGCAACTTTATGGTTCAACCTAAAACCCAGAGCAAATTCACAGTCTACTGAAAGGGAAGCCAATGGCTACCTCTCCCAAAGTCTCCAGATAGAAATTTGGAGTAGTATTGAAACAGGAGGTAAATTCCAATGCTGGGAGCCCTGCCCTTGGATCCTTTTGTGGAGCTTTATTGGAGCAAAAACCAAAATGGAATCAGTGTAAGTAGTGTTACCTGGATATACAGGAAGCATGGATTCAGGTGGCTTCTTTTTCACAGGAATGTTGACTTTCTTGGGCTTCTCCTTTGAAAATAGCTTTGGCAAATTGATTTCAACCTGCGGGTGACTCCCATATTTGTCATCTGCCTTATTAGTTGCCGGAGGAGTCTTTTGGTTGGTGGGACGCTGCACCAGTTCGGGAAGGATCAGGGGCTGGGTCTGAGCTTTCTTCTTGGCATCTGCAGCTGCTGGAGAAGTAGAAGGCTTCACCAGCAATGGCAAGAGTTGTGATGTTCGCTGGTTGGCTGGGTCTTGGACACTGGATGGTTGAAAGCCCGAGAAGTGGGCTTCTCGATTTTCCCACTGCCCCCGATTTCCTGGGGCAAGGGAGCCACTGCTTTCCATTTCCTTCTTCTTCAGAATCTGAAACTTCTTCAAGAAGGATGTCATCCTGCAACAAAGGAACAGTTGTTGTTATGTGCCTTCAAGTGAACTTTGGCTTATGGTGACCCTATCCTAGGGTTTTCTTGATTTATTCAGAGGCGGTTTGACTTTGAGGCTGAGAGAATGTGGCTTGCCCAAACTGGGTTTTCATGGCTGAGTGGGGATTCAAATCATGGTTTTCCAGAGCTCTAGTCTGACACTTAGACCATTATATCACATGGAATCCTTACACACTATAAGCTACCAGGTCTCAAACTACAGACCAGGTCTCATACTACAAAGGTTGTCCTTATGTGGCTTCAAGTTGGGTCTGACTTATGTGCCTTCAATTTGACTTTGCTCTAGGATTTTCTTGGCTAGACGCATTCAGAAGAGGCTTGTCTTTTCTGTCCTCCGAGGCTGAGAGAGTGTGATTGCCCAAGGTCACCCAGTGGGTTTCCATGCCTGAGTGAAGACTTGAAGCCTGGTCTCTTATAATCATAGTCCAACACTCAAAATCACTACACCATTCTGAATCTCTGCAATAAAGCAGTATTCCTCCTAATTTGTCAGTTAATTTAATGTTGACTCCCAGCCTGTTCTACCAAAAGATAATATGGCTGCAGCCACACTGCAGAAATAATCCAGTTTGATACTGCTTTAACTATTACGGCTCAATGCTATGGAATTCTGGGATTTGTAGTTTGTTGTGGCACTAGAGTTCTCTGAAAGAGAAAGCTAAATGTAAATAAATAAATAAATAAATAAAACTTTTATTTGTTTTCTGCTTCTCTGTATAAGCAATCTGAGAGGCTTACATAAAATTCCAACAATACATTAAATATAACCCATAATTCCCTCCCCGGTTAAAATAGCAATTAAACAAATGATAATTAAAATAAACAGATCCTGATTAAAATATCACAAAATTATAATAACAAAACAACAACAACCCAGACTGGGCAAAGGCTATATGGGTTATAGTGTAGACAAACTCCATTTTTATGGCTGGGGTTATCACAAAATGACAGTTCCCAGAATTTTATAATATTGAGCCATTGCAGTTAAAGTGGTGTCAAACTGGATTATTTCTGCAGTACGGATGCTGTCAGTGTCAATGTCTGGGATTATCCTACACAGTCTCTTTCCTCTTGACTGGCAATGGCTGTCATAGGGGGGTCCTTTCTATTTGAGATCATTCTAACTGGAAGGACCACAGATTGAACCTTGGAACATCCAGGCACTGAGCCTGAGTTTCACCATGGAGGTGTCAAAATCTCTAAAACACTTCAAAATACAGGCAGACATTTCCCTCACCATGAAAATGTAACCATCACACCCTCCAACATTTCACAAATGGAACCTGGGACATACAGGGCCAAGCAACATCAGAGTATGGTCAAGATGGCAAAGGTATTGATGAATAATAATATAATAAAAAATATCACTATCCCACTTTTCTGTTAGTAAACAATAAAAAACACTTTCAAATAAAACCAATACGATATACAATACATGGTAATATATATCACATCCCCAACTCTTCCCCTCCCCTCCAAAACAAGATTAAACACATTGAAATTAAAATTAGTACTTTTATACTAACAATAAAATAAATTTACAAAAAGATTGAGTGAGGTATAATATGTGAAATATGATGTGAGGAGGATTCACTTTTTTTTAATTTGGCTGACGGATTCTATTCGGGGAAGGCCTGCTGGAAGAGATCTGTCGAGAGCTTTTCAAAAGCTATCTAAAAACTGGCAATTTGACAGATCTCATCCAGCAGGGCATTCCACAATCTGAGAGCAGCTACAGAATAAGTCCTCTGGGAGGTTTCAGTCAATCTGGATTTGTTAGGTTGTAATAGATTCCTCCCAAAGGACCTGAGTGTATGGGGTAGATTGTAAGGAAGTAGGCAATCCCTTGGATAGGTTGGACCCAGGCCATATAGAGCTTTGAAGGTAATAACTAGCACCTTGCATTGTGCCCAGAAACCAATAGGCAGCCAAGTGAAGTGACTTCAGAACAGGTGTAATATGATCACTCCTAGTTTTTCCAGTGACCAACTTGGCTGCCGTATTTTGTACTAATTGGAGATTCCAGACTAGGCACAAGGGTAGCCCCGTGTAGAGTGCATTGCAGAAATCGAGACATGAGGTTACCAGTGCGTGTACTACAGTTTCTAAGTCCCTTACTTCCAGGAAAGGGCGCAGCTGGCGTATCAGCCGAAGCTGATAACAAGCGCTCCTGACCGTCGTATTCACCTGATTTGTCATCTGAAGCGATAGCTCTAGGAGCACCCACAGACTGAGAAAACAGTCCTTTGAGGAGAGTGTGACCCCATCCAGGACTGGAGGTTGCAACCCAATACCTGGTTTGGGGGTCCCTACTGTAATTACCTCTGTTTTGTCTGAATTCAGTTTGAGTCTGGTTTTCCTCATCCAGTCCATAACTGCTTCAAGACATTGACTGAGAGAGAAAATGCCATCTGTTGTCGAAGCTGCTGACCGAGACATAGATAAATATATTTGGGTGTCATCAGCATACTGATAACACCCTGACCTGGGGAGGAACAGACAAGCTAGGAGAGGCTGCAGCAGTTTGCTTTTGCCTGAGCCTACTGGGAAGGGCACCATTCCACCTGCTCTGCTCCCCTCCCTCCTGCTCAGTTTATCGATGGCAAACTCCTTTTGGGCTTCAAACTCAGTTTACAAAAATTGAAGTAAGTTGAAGTCAAAGGCAGATAGTGGGAGGAGGAAAGAGAAACTGGGACATATTTAATGTAGCGAAAAAGTGGGATGACAGAAGATTAATCAGGGTTGTCCCTGTCAAACCAGGTCACTTGGCTTAATTCAAAAACCGATCTAATCCAACATTGTGTTGACACAGTGGCCGGCCAGCCAGTTGCCTCTGGGAGGTGAATTAGCAGTATATAAACACAAGTGCACCTTCCCCCTTGCATTCCTCATAACCAATGTAAAGAGGCATGCATAATGCTTCTGATCTTGGAAGTCATATATACCAGGCTCAACTAGTAGCTAATGTTAGCCCTTTAAAGCCTTCTGAGTTGACAGCCATCATTACAATCTGTGGCAGTGAGGTTCACAGGTATAACTCAGCACTCTGTGAGTAAGTACCATCTTTTCATCTGTCCTGAATCTCCCAGGGATTAGCATCAGCTGATGAGCCCATAAAGTTCTTATAGAAGATTGTATGCACAGCACTGTATAAGTTTACAGTGCTATATAAATAAAGGTTAATAATAATAGAACACTTGGAATCCTCTTGATGCATTATGTGTGAATAAATTCTCCCATGGAAATCACTGGATTGCCTTGTCTAATGAAGAACAGCTGTATTCAGTTCAAGGTTATGGAATTCTGCACTATGGTGTTGCTATACAAGGATATGCTTTGCATGCTGATCTTGGTGAACATGAGAAACAAAAACAACAGTGGCTAGTATGATGTCAATAGGACTAGGCACGGCAGTGCAGAAGTGAAAGGATACCACTCTATCCCCTGTGGGGACGGTATCCCATGATGTGATGTCCTGTAGGAGCTGTATCAAGGATATCACAACCTGGCCAGAACAATCAGAACTGATAGGCAAACACTATAGCAGGAGTGATCTCGTTTCAGTCCATCCTGAGTGGGTCCTATGAACAAACCTGTTCAGAGCAACAGAGCCGGAATAGACTCTAAGAGTCACAAAGTCCCATTTTTAACCAGGCGGTACAAAACACCAGGTAGTATGTCAGAAATCACCATAATGTTATCCACAGTGCTTGAGAGGAAC
Organism: Urosaurus nigricauda; assembly: GCA_034509955.1. NCBI lineage: Eukaryota > Metazoa > Chordata > Lepidosauria > Squamata > Phrynosomatidae > Urosaurus > Urosaurus nigricauda. Next base: position 6,674,194 of record JAOEGL010000002.1, read on the forward strand.
AACTCAAGCTGAGGCATTAAAGCACTGCAACATGCCAGTGTGAATAGAATGGCTTGGAGACCATATAACAGTGGCTCAAAACTCCTTATCATATAGGCCCAGGCACGTAATGAAGCATGAAGTAAGCTGTGATGGGGCATAGCCCTTAGGCAGAGCGCAGAGAGGGGAGAGAAGCCCCAGGGATTCGCATAATGCATGGTTAGCCTTGTCAGGGTTGCAGGTGGAGGTGTGAAATATCACCTCACCGATTTGACGTCTTGGACCAGAGGTTCAGGAGAAACAGGATGATATAGCATCAGTCGGCCAGGAGAGATGGGACAGGTATGCCAATCTCGAGACTTTCAAATATCCACAGGGTGTACAAATCTTTAAATGGAGGCCTGAAAAGGGATGTTTCCAGAGGGCAATCCTGCCCAGAGCAGAAAATGGAAAGGAATTGTAGCAATTTGCCACCTGTTGTAAGGAAGAGAGTGGCCTCGACAAGAACCCCTTGGAAGGGGCCTGGAAATAGATATGTGTTTCTAACTATATCTAGTGGCCCTTGATAAGAGGCATCAACTGCCTAAGATGACACTCAAACCGGGAAGTGCTAAAGCCTTTCCCTGTGAATGATGGTCTCTGAGCGATGGTATCAAGGCCTCCCAAGGGGAAAAAAGAGGATCACGCTTGAGCTGGTACTGGGTGCATAATGGAAGGCATGCCTAGGTATGGACTGAACAAACCAATGTATGAGATTTGACTGTCCAGTCTTGAAGCTGTTCATATGGTGAAGGATTGCCTGTAACCAGAGTGAACAGGTTTGGTCAGGAATAATGGGGCTTTCTCAAATGAACCAGTAAAGTGGGCAGTATTTGAAACTTTTCCTCAAGAGAAAAGGGAAAAGTTCTGCCAAGCGCACCAACTGAGGTGAGCAGTCATTATATCAAAAAATTTCCTCAGAATTAAAAATTCACATTTAAGTACGCGATTCTCTAAGATATCACAGAAGGGACTGTTGTTAAAACAGCTTTAGTTCAAAGTCTAAATTCACATTACAGTAAGTGATTCTCTAAGAAATTTCAGGGCAAGTTGTTGTTAAGACAATTTTACCTCAGAATAAAATTTGCATCACAGTACAGTCTGTTGTTAAAACAGAATTATTTTGGAGTTTAAATTCACCTTTCAGTAAGCGATTCTCTAAAAGATCGCGGGGCAAGTCGTTACTGAGCAACTTTACCTCAAAAGTAAAATTTGCATACCAGTACATGATTCCTTAAGAAATCACAGAACAAGCTGTAAAACAGTTTTAATTTATTTGTTAAAAAAATTACCACCAAAACGCAGATTGATCCTGTCAATTGAGTTTTAAAGCCTGACAGGAAAACAAATCTCTGAAGCATTCCTAGATGCTGCTTGTGCGGTGGACAAAAAGGAACTGAGGGTTTAGGTGGGAAACAGGCTCATAAAGGCAGTTGGAGAGTGGCCAGGGCTACCAATGCCAAAACGCATTTAAAAGCTCTGAGAAGGTTTTGAGGCTGCCTGCGCATTTGTGTGATTCGCAGAGACCACGAAGAAGAAACATAAATGTGCATTGTGTGTGATTGTGCATTGATGTGCAAATGCACATCACACATTTTATTTATCATCCATCCATCCAATGTATACCCTGTTTTTCTCCTGCCATAGGACCTAAGAGGGTTCTGAGCAATGTGTATTTAGTTGTGCAACATTACAGTCGCTTAGGCAGCTTTGCACAACTGTCATGTAATTCAATAGGTGAAAGTTATGCTCTATCTCCTCGATGCGGGATCTCAACCCACAATTACTGTTCTCCAGTGAGAACTTAGTTCCCTAAATTACTTGGCACATAACTCATCTACTCACATTTTTGTCTCAACTGCTCATAATCTGAAGGAGGGAGATTCCAAAGTTGGAATTGCCAGGGCCCTTGTGGGGTGTGGGGGAGCTTATGTGTCTGGAAAACAGTGAAGAAAAACAAAGACAACCAAAACAAAGTAACCATTAGCCATTTTGGTGCTTTCTGTTCTTTGCACAAGCATTGCAATTTGCTTTCATCCCACTATTTACCTTGCTGGAAAAAGATATGAGCTGTGGATTTCCCAAGTGATGGAAGATTAACTAATATAATATCTTAACCATTACAAATTTGATGGCTTGTGTGTGGATGTGTGTGCGTTTTAAACATTTAAGCATCGTTTCAACATTTCTAAAAGACATTAAACTCTCCTTAGAAGGCAACATGAGTAGACTGAGACTGTCATACTTTGGACATATCATGAGAAGACATGGCTCACTAGAGAAGACAATGAGGTAAAAGGCATTACAGATGGATAGACTCAATTAAAGAAGCCATGGCTGCCACGGTTCTGTTGACAACAGAGTGACTTGGAAGTCTTTCATTCATAGGATTGTCATAAATCAGCTTGATGAGGATTAATAACAATAACAATAAAAATATGAACATTCATCTAAAATCAACTAAATGAAATATGAACATTAATCTAAATCTTATACAGGTTGATTCTCTCTTATCTGGAATTCTATAATCCAATATATTCCAAAATCCAAAACTGCTTTCATGGGTGGCTGAGATAACGACATCTTCACTTTCTGATGGTTCAGTGTAAACAAACTTTGTTTCATGCACAACATTATTAAAAACATTGTATATATAATTATCTTCAGGCTATGTTTACAAGGTTTAATACCTGGCCTCAAGTAGAAGAGCCCTCTCTCCATGTTACACCATCTGACCCAGGTGGGAGTGAAAGGACAGGCCAAACTCCATCGGGCCTGTCCTGGATTAAGAAGCCGAGCCCTCCCTCTGGTCCATCTGCCTTGGTCCAGGCCTCAGAGGGAGAGAAGAACTTTTGGACCTGATCTCCTTCCCCACCACCATTCCCTTCTCCTTTTGTGTTGTGTCTTCTTAGATTGTAAGCCTGAGGGCAGGGAACCGTCTAATTAAAATAATAATTGTAAGCCGCTCTGATAGCCTTTAGGGCTGAAGAGTGGGGTATAAATAAATAAATATTATTATTAATATTATTATAGGAAACATAACTGACTTTTGTGTTTAGACTTGGGTCCAATCTCCAAGATATCTCATTATGTATGTATATGGAAATACAGGTATTCCAAAATCCAAAAAATCTAAAATCCAAAACACTTCTGGTCCCAAGTATGTTGGATAAAGGAGGCTCAACCTGCATATACAAGGATTTATAGTAGCTTTTGGAACACTGGAAGGAAAGTGGAGGACAAAGGAAGAAAGTGGGACCAAGAGGAAGAAACTGGGATATTTTTAAAAGGAGCTGAAAAAGTGGGGATGAAAGAGAATTAATTGGGACTGTCCTTGCCAAATAGGGTCAGTGGGAGGATACGTTGCATATCACCTTGAGATCTTTAAATATCGGACACGATATAAATATTTTAAGACATAAGTAATAAAATAAATTCATAGATAAATGTGTTCTCTTATAACCATCCCTTGTTTTTCTACTGATGTTTCCATCCTTTTTCTTACCCTAAAAAAACATGTTAAGAAGCTCCACTTAGATGGACAAGGTTCACTGAGGTTGTTCTTGACCTCACATTTTCCATATATATATATATATATATATATTTGTTGCATATTCTGTTCATTTAGGGAACTTGTATGCTATCTACATCCAAAAAAGATCCCAGGATGGTTAAATAATAATCAGTGAGGCCAAGTTAAAGGAAAGCCATGTTTTACTTGATTTTCAGATCTTTTGACTTGCTTCTAATCCTTGATCTTCTATAAAAAGGTAATCTTTGGGATTTGCAGACTTAGAGGAAAGCTCCTTGGTAATTGTGATTCTCTCCTCATCAGCTTTGCCCAGGCCTCTGCAAGCAAGGGCTGTGAAGTCACATCATTATTTATGGCATTATTGGGAAGGATGTGATGCCACTACATGAAAGACATTTTGTTTACCTGGCCCAGAACAGGAAGAGGAACATGTCGAGGGTTGGGTTTCTTTTCATTCTGGGTGCTTCTTTACTTTATGGCTAGTTAATACAGAATACCATGCTAACACCACTGGTTCAAATGCCAAAGATCAACCAGTTCCATCCAACTAGTGTGGCTAGAAAATAAAAGAATTGTGGGTGAAAAAAGAAAAAGAAAGATTTCCCAAGGATTTGTACTCAAGGTAGAAATGTCTCCCTACTGGGATTGACTTGAGTTCAGGACTTGACTTGAGTTCTAATTCTGTCCCACCTCTGAAAATGGAGTAGCGTGAGAATTTAGCTTACCTCCCTCCTCCTGTACTCACCAGAGCATCCTAACAAGAGCAAAGCAAATGTTGCCATTTCGGGAAAAACTGGATTCCGCTGGCTGGAGCTGCGCATGCCTGTTGTCATCTGGAGAGACGCAGAGCAGAGATGGATGTGTCTCAACGCATGTTTGTAAAGACAAGATCTCCAGAATGTCGCTGAAGTCACTGGCCATTGGAAACCATATGTTCTGATTCCATTAGCAGTTGCTAGGTAGATATCCTTCTTCCCTGAAGAAGTTGAATGTTCAGAGAGGAAAATTCTAGAGTCTGGAATCCTTTAAGAAAGCCATCCCAACACTCTGTGCAGTGGTGTCACTAGAGATGGTGTCATCCAGAGCAGGAACTCATGGTGTCACCCCATGGACCTCCTGGGATGGGGATGCAGATTGGGAGGAAGGTCTCACGCTGGGCAAACCAGCATCCTGCTGCCATCATTGCCTCTAGCTGAAAGAGCAAAGATAGGATGCCCCTCGCCCTCTGAGGAAGGAAAGAGGAAGGCACAGCAAACAGCCCCTTCAGAGAACAAAAGCAGAAAGGAATGAAACAGTTAGGGAAGGGGAGGCCCCTGTTCTCACCCCTCCAAAGTGGTGTTGTACAACAAGAAGAGTGCCCCCCTTTATTTTTGGTTGAGAGGCTTTGGGATCACAGATTCATAGAGTTGGAGGAGACCACAAGGACCATCCAGTCTAACTCCCTGTCATGCAGGAACACAATATCAAAGTACCCCCAACTGATGACCATCCAACCTCTGTTTAAAGACCTCCAAAGGAGACTCCACTGTCTAGCAGCTCTGGCCATCAGGAAACTCCTCCTGAGATTTAGATGTAATCTCTAGTTTGAATCCATTGCTCCTTGTCCTAGTCTCTGTTGCTGTGGAGAACAAGCCTGTTCCCTTTTTGATATGAGATCCCTTCAAACATTTAAACATGGATAGCTTTTCATCTTTTAATCAGGTTAAACTGATGAAGACACTCCTCATAAGGGTTGGTGGTTTCCAGAACTTTAACCATTTTGGTCACTCTCTTCTGGACACATTCCAGCTTGTCAACACCCTCCTTGAATTGAGGTGCCCAGAACTGGGTGCCTTGCTGCTGCCGGGTGTCACCTTCTCTGATTTTGTCACCCAGTGTGGTACGCGCTCCTTGCAATAGTTAATTCCATCTTTGTTTATGTATTATATACCTCTCTCACTGTCTCTGGCAACACTACCATATTGCTTTTGGCTGAGTTTAGATACATGGTGTCCATGATGGCAGCAGTGGTTCAAGGGTGGTGGTGTCTGGCTGTGGGATAACAGGAAGAATCTCACACTGGAACCACAAGGACATGTAGAAATTCCTCACAAGTAGAGTTAGCATTAAGAGGATATCCCCACCTCTGTTTCACAGTGATGAGATAAGTGGAAGTGCTTACAATAGGTACTGGTAGTGGTAGTGGGATAAGGTGGAAGGTTCTCACAAACCAATAGGATTCCATCCATGCAGGTGTGCCTTCTTGGGCTGTGTCCACACTGCAGAAATAATCCAGGTCAACACCACTTGAACTGCCATTGCTCAAGGCTATGAATTTAGGGATTTGTAGTTTTGTGAGACATTTAGCCTTCTCTGTCAGACAATTGTTGTGCTACAACAAACAACAATTCCAAGGATTCCTATAGGATGGAGCCAAGACAATTAAAGTGGTGCCAACCTGAATTATTTCTGCAGTGCGGTCACAGCCTTAGAGGATGTGCACCTATCCATCCATACCTTCAATGTACCACTTGGTTCACTGGAACTGTCGAAACTAACACAGAGCATTCCCTTTGCACAAGAAAAAATCCAACACCTTGCATTTCTGTGCTCTTTCTGTATTCCACATTTATATTGGTGTACCATGTAGCTTTTAAAAAAAGATTTTAAAACAAACAAACAGCTTCATTTATATATTGCTTTGTCCCGCAACTGCAAGCTACTTGCCCCCAACAATCTGGGTACTCATTTTAGCAACTTCGGAAGGATGCAAGCCTAAGTCAAGTTTGAGCCCTTTTGCTGGTATTGAACTCACAACCTTATGGTTTTGAGTGAGTGGCTGCAGTATAGGCATTTAACCACTGTGCCACCAGGGCTCTTAATTTATATTATAATCAAAAGTTGATTATATAATTTATATTATAATCAGACGCTGGAAGAATTCCTAATCTTCCCTTCCTCCTTTGGGGCTATGTTATGATAAATTGCATTGTCTATATAAGTTCTGTATAACTTATATAGTTATATATAGTTTATATAGTTTTGTGTCGTGTCTTCTTAGGTTGTAAGCATGAGGACAGGGAACCGTCTACTTAAAAAAATAATTGTAAGCAGCTCTGATAGCCTTTAGGGCTGAAGAGTGTGGTATAAATAAATAAATAAATAAATAATATTACAGCAATACAACCTGTATTGGACCTGACAGGGCTCTGCTGTAAAACACTCCGACAGAGACTATCTAGCCCTCCTCCAGCCCATCCACCATCATCCAGCTTCAGAGGGAGAGAGAGGCAGGCCTGACTCCATGGCCTCAGAGGGAGAGAAGAACGAATGAACTTGATCCCTTCCCCACCACCATTCCCTTCTCCTTTTGTGTCATGTCTTATTAGATTGTAGGGCAGGGAATTGTCTACTTTAAAAAAATGTAAGCCGCTATGATAGCCTTTGTGGCTGAAAAGCAGGGTACAAATACCCCAAATAATAAATACATCTAATAGCACAGTTATTTGTTGGGATTCATTAAACATAGCTATAAATTGATGAAGTGGCACAATGTCCAATATACTACCCTCAGAATTGTAATCATTGGGATTTTTGTCAGTATTTTGCATTGTTTCTTCATTGCTCTGTTGCTTCGGCATTCCCTTTGCACACTGGCAGATGTATAGTCAGTTGCAAATGCTGGCATTCAGCAGAATGGCAAGGTAACACAACCACTACAATGTAACTACATGAGGGTAGAATCAAGCTAGAAACACAAACATAGGATCACAGCCATAAACATTCACAGGCAAGGACCTGAAATTTGTACAGAAAGTTTGAGCATAAAGTTATTTTTTTAAATCTTGAGAAGGGGACAGTTTCATGATGATGGAAGAATGTGGCATGAAATACTTCTATATGCAGTTTGCTGTGCAACGCTGTATAAATGCTAGGTCTTTATTTACTGAGTTCAAAGTTTTGTACAAATAAGGAACTGTGAAGTAGAAACTTCAGCATCATTTCATGTTGAATTGCACTTTGTGTTAGACCCAATAATTTTAGCTTGCAATTCTGCTTACTTAAAAGGTGTCCATGGGACTTAACTGTTACATTCAGAGATCTGGAATCCATCTATTAAGACGAAGCTTAATAGATGGAGTTGAATTTTATAATCCCTTCCTTGCATATGAGCACAAGCTAATGCCTGTTCTTTTTAGAATCCTCCTTGCCTTGCTAATAGATCTGTGATTAATTCAGGGTTTTCTACAGTCCCCCGGCCAGGATCAAGGAATGGATTGGCCATAAACGTACTTCTGAGTATGGACACATACTCAGAACTGGGTTTGTGACCAATTGATTCTGGATTGTGACCAATCCAGGATTTTAGAAAGCTCTGGATTAATAACAGAATTATTAGCAAGGCAAAAAGGATTTATTCATGAGAGCCAGTTTAGTGTAGTGGTTTGAGTGTTTGACTCTGGAGACCAGGGTTCGAATCCCTGCTCAGCCTTGAAACCCACTGAGTAACCTTGGGCAAGTCACACACTCTCACCCTGAGGGGAAGGCAATGACAAACCTTCTCTGAACAAAACTGACCAAGAAAACCCCATGATCAAGTTGGAAATGACAATACATGCATAGGATTCTGTTGCAAGGTTTAGTAAATTGTTATTATTCAGAGACATAGAGCCTTATCACACTAGATGAATCCCATGCAGAAATGGGATTTTAGAAGCAGAAACAACCTGCAAATGCGGGATGATTTTCAGATGTGTTTCTGTCAAAGAGAAATAATGCAAAAATAAAGTGAACAGAAAGTATACAAAACCAACACCTTTTTACTTTCAGAAAGTTCCCGAAAGCAAAAAGATGTCATATTGTCCACTTTCTGTTCACTTTATTTTTGCGTAATTTCTGTTTGTGAGAAATGTCGTCTAAAAATCCTACTGCATTTGTGGGTTTTTTTTTTTTCTACTTTTAAATCCTGTTTCTGAGCAGGATTTATCTAGTGTGATAAAGTTCATAGCCATGTTAGTCAGGAATATCTGTATGCAAAATGATCTTGTAGCATCTTTGCATGCATCTGAGGAAGTAGACAAGTTTTTGAAAGTTTATGCTACAATGTCTTCTACAGTCAGTCTCAAAGGTGCTAGAAGATCCCTTTGCATTTTTAAAAGTTATATCTTTATTAATATTTACACAAAACATAGTGATTTAACATCCATCAACATAATATTACATGTATTATAAAATACATCAGACAATATCAAACAATATCAAATACTTTACCAAAAAAATCCCAACAAAAAATGTAAAAACAAAAATTGACTTCTTTCCTTTAGGAATTACTGTAAAGGTTCATACCTTTACAGTAATATAATTGTCTAATCTCTTAACAAATGATAATGTTTCAATTCTACTCTTAATAATTATATTTTGCCTTTACAGGATACCCTTGTAAACTATTATTTACAGTATTATGTACTATGTATTAAGAACCCTAGCCCTCCCTCCAGTCCATCTGCCTTGATCCAGGCCCCAGAGGGAGAGAAGAACCACTGGACCTCACCCCCTTTCCCACCACCTTTCCCTTCTCTTTTTGTGTGGTCTCTCTTAGATTGTAAACCTGAGCGCAGGGAACCATCTAATTTATAAGATTGTCTGTACAGCACTGTGTAAATTTACAGCGCTATATAAATAAAGGTTAATAATAATAATAATAATAATAATAAGTTGCCAAAACTTTATGGGGAAGTAGATGGAATGCATCAGTCAATCAATCAAGACACCATTATGAGCTCAGGAGAAATCTCTTTGGAGATGGAATATTAGGGGAGTTCCATCCTTTTGGATAATGGGAGAAACCAACCCAAGCCTGGTTGTTTCAGAAGACTGACAATTGGGGCTTGATATTTTTCTTTCTAAAGAGCTTGGAAACCTGAGAAACCATTTTGATCTTCCAATTCCCTGATTCTCACTTTATTGAATGGCAGAGCCAAAGAGCTAAGGTGAGAGCAGCTTACCTCCCCAAGAAAATGGTCATCACGATGCTTCATGCTTTGCAAAGGTAACTGGGAAATCCAGAGCAGGTAAGATGGCCAGAACAAGGAGCACCTGGAAGATCAGTAGAAGCCAGGAAAGAAAGTGGAAAGAAATGAGTGGGTTGAGCCAGAATGGTCTCATCATGTTAAGAGGAATGGTGTTAGATTGGTGAGGACATCTGGTTGAAACCTCTGCTCAGCACTGAAACCTATAGTGTGACTTCACCTACAGGTGAGATATCTACCTGCTTCACCTACCAGATACCTTACAGGGGAGTTTATCACACAAAGGGAATTGGAAGTATAATCCAATGGCAATCGGAATGCAATCATGGGGTTTCGCGTGATTGCATGAAAGCTGATCGCACACATTTTCGGGCAATGGGAAGTCCTTCCGAATGCAATCATGGGGTTTCGCGTGATTACGTGAGAGCAATTTCGGGCCCTGGGAGGCAATTTTGGGCAGTTCTGAACGCAATGCAGTGTCAATACGCAATCAAGTAAATTAGCTGAATTAGCGAATTTACTCAATTCCGAACTGGCCTCACTTCCATTTCTTTCAAAATTGAGAGAAATTCCTCCCGTGTGATAAACTCTAAGGCTGTTATTGGGACAGACTAGGGAACTAGTGGCAGGTGGGGAGATGAGGCATTCTAAAAACATTTGTAAAAATATTTTTATTGGATTATAAAGATAAAGATACTTTTGATGTATTTGATAGATTTTGATATATATTTTGATGTATTTGAATTTTTAAGATTTTAAAGATATTTTTAAGACAGGAAAGAGGCACAGATGAAGAACAAGAACAGTGTAGAAGGACTTACATAGGAGATGAACATGGGCTAGCCATATGGACTTTATCGCACAGTTTAAAAATTCATATTACCACTGCCAAATTCATTTCGAATTCAGGACACATGCAGATTTTACTGCACATGTTTTTGCCACCGCCGTAGCTGGGTGAGTGCATCCCGGGTAACATCTAGCTAGAATTCTGAGTTTAGATGGCCTCTCTGCAAAGCTGGAAGCTTCCTGGCTTTGCAAATTGGCTGGCTTTACTTGGAATCTAGCCGAATGTTACCCAGGCCGGGATGCACCCGCTTGGCCATATTGGGCTGATCTAGACTGGCAAAAATGGGTGTGTTCATGCCGGCATGAAAGTGTAGCTTTTGGATGACCCACACTGAAAGTTTGGCATGAACGCACTTCTTTTGCATTTTAGGGGGGGGAAAGCAGCTTTAAAAAGAGCTGCTTTTCCCAACTTCTTTTTAAAAAGGGTGTAACAGTGCAGCTGTGTCTAAATGCAGCAGTGCAACTGTGCAGTTTTTAAAGCTCCCAAACCCTAGCTCCAGCTCTAATCCGAGCCCTAGACATGAGCAGTATGGACTCTGGGATGCTGTAACTGTTATGCAACTGTGCATAAAATGTCAATTCATTCATAAAATAAAGAAGTTTATTCATAAACTTAAATTGTAATGGATTTAATATATTTTTAAGGAGGGAGGGATGCAGTTTGTTTTTTTGATGTAATAGTATTTACTGTGTAAGCTGCCTTGATTGATCTCAAAGGGGTGGGGTAATAATAATAATAATAATGGGGTTCATTCATGGTGCACCGATGCAACTGCACACTTAAAAAGGGAAGCGAAACCACAATGGTAATTTGACAGATCTTCATAACTGCACAGTTCATGTGTGATGTACCAATGCAACTGCGCAGTTGGCAGCCGGCAACAAGAACAAATATTAAAGGTTCAGTGTGGCCAAAAGCCCCATTCATTGCCACCCGTGCAGCTGTTCTGCCTGTGTTTCTAGCATCCCGACAGCTTCCAATGTAGTTGCTGAGCAACAGAAAAGACTTCAGATAAGTTGTCTTCACGCCTCCTCAGTGTAGCTGCTGTATGCCTTTTTATTACACACCTGGGACTTGCAGTGCAGCTGCTAAGTATTAAGGAAAAGACAACTTCATGTTGCCCTTTCCTGCCAATCTAGAAAGCCCCATTGGCAGCAAAAACGTGTGCGATAAAATGTAGATGTATCCCGAATTCAAATTTAATTTGGCAGTGGTAATTTGGATTTTTAAACTCCGTGATAGTCTCCATTGACACTGATATAAATTGACAATATTTCCAAAACATTTTTTTAAAAGTTGGCATCTCTAAAATACAGAATTATGCATAGCTAAAGCAGTAAGATCTGCTAACCACTGAATGATAGACAGTGATTTTTCATCTTTCCAACCAGAGAGAAAGATGTAATGATAAAAGCAGACAGAGTGCAAATATTTACATTTAAATCAGACTTTATTCAGTTTTTAAAAATATCCATAAAATACCTAGTTTCTCTCTTAAAAAAATAAAAAATGTACAGTCAGCCCTCCATATCCCTGGATTCTTCATCGTGGTCTCTGTGCCTCACACAATAGGGTTTGCGCCTGCGCAGAAGCTCCATTCGGATGCTGAAAAGCTGAGCAGATTGGCAGGAGCCCCGCCCATCCCTCTCCCTGAGCATGCCCAATCCCGCCAATCTAGCTCCTCCTTCAGTTCTCTTTCGTTCGCTGCAAGAGAAACATCTCCTTTGGAGTGCTCTTCGCGACGAAAGGCTGAGTAGATCCAATACTCTTAGTTTTTCTTAGTTTTTCTTAGTTTTTCTTATTTTCTCCCTGTTGTTACTCCTTGAGCTGCCCTCTAGATTTTTGTTAGGATTTTTACGAGGACTCTGGCCTGGACGGGCCCCTTGCATTGTTCGGCAGCTTATGGCTGCCCCCTTCAAAAAATGCTCCGAGTGTGGCAATAAGATCCCAGTGCATCCTCTGCCTGGGCAATACCCGGACACTCCAAGTGCATCCTCTGCCTGGGCAATACCCACATCCCGGAGAAATGCAGGCATTGTAAAGCTTTCAATCCTGCCGCACTTCGCCAGAGAGCAGATAGGCTCAAGGCCCACTTGTGGGAGAAGGCTCTCTCGGTGTCGCAATCTACGGAGTGTTCTGCGGATCCCCTGGGACGCCTACCCATCTCCAACTTCCCAAGGATTCCTAAAGTCAAAAAGTCCTCCTCGACGTCAACAACAACCTCGACCCCGACGGTCTTGACCTTGACACTGGCGCCCTTGACTCCGGAGACCATGTCTCGCCCGGAAGGGCACACCAAGGACCATAGGAAACGCTCCTCTTCTCAAGAAGTGGAAAAGCCTAAGGCTAAGAAGCACAAGCCTCGAGAGGTCCCAACTTCTGTTGTCTTGGCCGCGGTGCAAGCGGACCTTGCTATGTCATACTTGAAGCCAGCACCAACCGACCTCTCAGTCCTGGCTCCGGTCTCTGTATTTGACTTGGCGCCGGAGACTTTGGAACCCGCTCAACAGCCTGTCTCGGTTCTGGCCTTTGTCCTGTCTGGGATGGTCTCGGCCTCGACCACTACGATCTCGCCTATTTCGACCCCATCTGCTCTCCCTCCGAAGGACAGATCTTGGAGCGGATCTACAGGCTGCGGTTCCCATCCTCTCCGCCCCGGAGGTCCCCTGAGCCGTTTGAGGAACACTATTTTGACTCGCCTCACTCGTCGGCCTCGTTCCTGGCTCGACATCGAACGGAGCCATATTGGAGAGAACACCACCCTTCCTATCTGTCCTACTCTCCTTCATATAGAGATCGGTATCACGTCAGAGATTTCCATGTTGACGATTTTTCCCGGAGGTCCTGCTCCCGCTCTCCGGTTCCGGCCAGGAGTGAGTACAGAGCCCCTTTGCCACCACCGGCCACTACTGCTACTGTGTTGAAACCTCCCGAGACGGATCCGGTCACAGTCACCACCTCGGCATCGACCATGACGTCGACATCGATGTCGACACATTTGGCCCCAGTTAGTTATGCTGATGCCTCGACTTTAACGTTTGTGTCGCCTCCGACTCAGCTGGATGAAGAGCCACACCTGGCAGCTTCCCAGTCTACTGAGGACTCTGCGGGAGAACTGGAAACGCGTCCAGAATCCCCAGCTTTAGCAATCTCCTCTCCAAATGAAGAAGTTGAGGATCAGACCCTGGGTTCACCCGTAGAGGATCTCCATCTCTTCTCGGGGATAGTAGACAGAATGGCCAAGGCTGTTGGCCTCCAGAACGCCCAGGCATCCAAGCCTCCCAGGAACCCCATTGATGGTCTAGTGGTAAGACCCATCCAGCCGGCTGTCATTCCCTTCCTGCCTTCTTTCTCTGACATCATGGTCGCCTCGTGGATTAAATCGGCCTCTACTCCACCGGCATCCAAGAAACTGGATTCCCTCTATCGGGTGCAATCAGACTCGACACCCTTCCTCTTCACACATCCTACTCCTAACTCTCTGGTTGTGGAATCCACATGTAAATCCTCCGGCAAGACCCACTCTGCCCCGGTGGATAAGGATGGCAAGAGGATGGACATCTTCAGCCGTCGATTCTACTCCTCCACTGCCTTAGCGGCTAAAGTAGCCAATATGCAAGGGTGCATGGCTGGTTATCAGAGGTTTCTGTGGGACCGGATGGCTGCCTTCATTCCCTCCCTTCCTCAACAACAACAGGAAGCGGCTCACGAATTCTATGCAGAGGCCCTCTCTCTCATAGCACAAGAGGTCCATTCTGCTAGACATGTGGTCGATTGTTCTGCTAAAGTCATGGCGGGCGCCGTGGCTCTCCGTCGCTTTGCCTGGCTTAGATCTACTTCCCTCTCAGAGGAAGCCAAGGCCAAAATTGAAGACCTCCCCTTTGACGGAGAAGGGCTCTTCACGTCCAAAACAGATGAGTCTCTGGACACCATGGCCAAGGCTCGTCTCAATGGCAAGAGGCTTGGCCTAACCTCAAGCAAGCCACAGGATAGTCAACCCTGGCATCAGAGGCCCCACGTCTCCAGCTTCACTCGCTCTCGCTCTGCTCAGTCCTTCACTTATAGGGCCCAGCCTTACTCCAGGAGGCCCTACAGACAGCCTCAACAGCAACAGCAACAGCAACAGCGGTATGGACAGCAGCAGCAGCAGCAGCAGCAGCCTTCTTGGAAGCCATCATCCAAGTCACACTTTTGATGGAACCTTGGAGGCGACACCCATCTTTCTTTTGCCAGTCACTTCTTCCCATGTCCCCAGACTTCGCCATTTCTATGAGAACTGGTGCAGGATCACCACGGACTCCTGGGTGCTTACCATCATCCGCCTGGGCTACACCATAGAGTTCTCAAGTATTCCACCAAATGGCGTTTTCTGTTCCACTCCCTCCTCTCCTCCTCTTCTGGAGGAGATCTCCTCCCTTCTCGACAAAGGAGCCATACAGCGTGTTCCACCAAGCTGCAAACACCAAGGCCTCTACTCCAGGTACTTCACAATGCCGAAGAGAGGAGGAGGTCTTCGTCCTATCCTGGACCTGAGAGGCGTCAACTCCTTCATCTCACCTCGCAAGTTCAAAATGGTGACCCTGCGGTCCATACTTCCATTTCTACATCTAGCAGACTGGTTCGCATCCATTGATTTGAAAGATGCTTACTTCCACGTCAGCATCAGGTCACAACACTGGAAGTATCTTCGCTTCGCCGTCGACAGAGATCTCTATCAGTATACCGTCCTTCCCTTCGGCCTGTCTACTGCTCCTCGAGTGTTCACAAAGTGTATGGCAGTGGTCATCTCTCACCTTCGGTTGCAAGGTATCAAAATCTTCCCTTACCTCGACGACTGGCTTCTGGTGTCGTCCTCCAAAGCACAGTTCTACCAGGACATCCAGTGCACTCTGGATCTCCTCCACGACTTGGGACTAATGGTCAACTTCCCCAAATCTGTCCTCCAACCCATGAGGGTGATAGATTACATAGGAACGTCCCTGGACTCTGTCATGGGTCGAGCCTACCTACCAACCAGACGAGCGGAAGTCCTCTGGGACCAGCTTCAACTTGTCCTAAGCACTCTTCGTCCGACAGCAAAGGACATTCAGAGACTGCTGGGCCACCTGGCCTCCACCACAGCAGTGACTTACCTGGCACACCTCAGATTCAGGCCCCTCCAAGCTTGGCTTCTGGCCTCCTTTGATCACCTTCGAGACAATCCATCCAAGAGACTCTTGTTACCTCCTCATGTCAGAGACTCTCTCAAATGGTGGATGTCTCCCCACAGTATCCTCAAAGGGATGCCTTTTCAGACACCAGAACCATCCAGGATGGTCACCACAGACACATCCAAGTCAGGATGGGGCGCTCATTTCAACGACTGCTGTGTTCAAGGACAGTGGTCTGCGGAAGAAGCAGAGCACATAAATGCCTTGGAACTGCTGGCAGTCATCAAGGCCTTCAGGGCTTTTGAAAATCATCTTCTCCACAGAGTTTTACAGGTGGTGTCGGACAACACAACCACAGTCTGGTACATCAACAAGCAAGGAGGGACTCACTCTCCAGTCCTCCTACGCCTGTCTCAGCAGTTGTGGACGTGGTGCCACCGTCACTCCATTCACCTGGTAGCGGTTCACTTCGCAGGCAAGGACAATGTGCTAGCAGACTCCCTCAGCAGGGACAAGGTGCTGCAGCACGAATGGGCTCTGTCGGCCCCAGCCCTTCATCTTCTGACATCCAGATGGGGAACTCCCTCAGTGGACCTGTTTGCCACTCCGGAGAATGCTCAATGCCAGATGTTCTACACCAGAGCGGGCAGAGGACCAGGATCCATGGGAGATGCCTGCAACTGGAACCAGGACTTCCTGTACGCCTTTCCACCCTTTCCATTGATCTTGAGGATGGTGGCCAAGAGGGCCAGGGATGGGTCCAACGCCATACTGTTGACTCCATTCTGGCCGAGACAACCCTGGTTCACTCTGTTGCTCCATCTGGCCAGAGGCCAATACTTCCATCTGCTGAAGTGACCGGACCTTCTGTCGCACTCCAACGGGGCAGTCTTGCATCCAGACCTTCTCAACCTACAGAAGACAGCATGGAGGATCCAACCATGATGTCTCCGGAACTACTCCGAGTCTTGTCAGCCTCCAGGAAAGACTCCACCAAGCAGTCCTACGCCTACAAGTGGAGACACTTCTGTGCCTTTGCGGAGGCCAGATCTGAGCCTTCCTCACCTGTGAGCCTTCATACAGCGCTTCATTTTCTGCTACATCTCAGAGATCAAGGTCTAGCCTTTTCGTCACTCAAGGTTTACCTCTCTGCCATTGTTGCTAACCAGCCACCTGGTTCACCATTGGCTCGACTCTTCACGTCGCCAACACTCAAAAGATTCTTCAAAGGTCTTCATCATCTTCACCGGCCACTGCCTCCATTGGCACCGGCCTGGTCTCTCTCTTTAGTGCTCACACAGCTCACAAGACCTCCCTTTGAGCCACTGGGCTCCGCCTCGCTGAGGCTTTGACACTCAAAGTGTCCTTTCTTGTGGCCATAACTTCAGCCAGACGTGCCTCTGAGCTGATGGCTTTACGCTCAGATGAGCCTTACCTCACCTTCCACAGGGACAAGGTGGTTCTCAGACCAGACATTTCCTTCCTCCCTAAGGTGGTTTCACCCTTCCACCTTTCTCAGGAGATTGTGTAGTATAACCAGAGGTTATGCATTCTTTGATGATGCCCAAGTACTCACCAGTGGCCTTAGGGTACCATGTAATTCAGAAACAGCAAGCTCATTGGCAGAGGTGCTGTTGATTGCACAATGCTGGCATTCAGTGAAAGGATGGTGTGGCACAACCACCACTTAATTAAACAAGTGTAGATTTACGCTTTGCAAATATGGGTGGTTTTGATTTTTTTTTTTTTGCACCAATGATTTTTCGCCAAAAAATGTCTTAAAATGCTCCCTTCCTGTATCAGAAGAAAATCTCCAAACTTGTGTAATTTCACCCAACACAGAGAAAAGTGCTGAAATTATTAATTTTGCATATAGGGATGAAATAAGCAAAGATTTCCATCCCTGGTCAATGCAAACAAAAAGCCTGGGTATCGATGTGCATCCATAACAAGTAAAATAAATTGTGCAAAGGGGTCTTGTAGCACCTTTGAGACTAACTGGGCAAAAGAAGTTATAGCATTATGCTACAACTTCTTTTGCTCAGTCTCAAAGATGTTACAAGACAGTTTTGCATACTGACATTCCAGACTAACATGGCTATATCTCTGGTTGCTGCCACTCTGCAAAAATAAAGCAGTTTGACATTGCTTTAACTTCCATGGCTCAGTGCTATTGAGGGCTGGGATTTGGTGGAGCACAAGAGCTCTCCAAATAAATCCCAAAAGTCCATACCATTGAGCCATAGCAATTAAAGTGGTGTCAAACTGTTTTATTTTTTCAGTATGGCAGCAGCCCAAGACTTAAGGAGTTGTTTAGGCCTTTTTTTGCATTCAATGTCGGCTTATTTAACATATTTGGTGCCTGTCATGTTAGGCTTGCATTTGAGTGCCGAAAACTGCCATGTGTGTAGTGCAGATGTGTAGAAAAACCCTTTCTTCCCTCCTTTTGAGTTTCTAGTCATCTCTTTTCAGTCCATACATCTGTCCTTAAGAAAGCCATGGGCTTAGCTAAAGAGATTCCAGAATGCCTTTATCTTAGTGGAGAGCTGTCTTTCTGGGCCTCTGAGCTTTTTGATCTCCTTCTTATCTCCTGATTGAAAACAGAGCAACCCAAGATGGGGATGAATGTTGGAATGGTATTGGATAATAAACTGTATCCAAGCAGGGTTGTCTTTTGCAGAAGATGGTTCCAACTCCCTTGTGTGAGGCTTTCCCTAAGCAGGACTGCTCCAGATGTGGGATTGCAACTCCCATTGGCCATGCTCCTGGGGATGATGAGAGTTCTGGTCTAACACATCTGGAGAGTGTCATGTTGGGGAAGGCTGCCACAGTCCACCCAATCCAGGACTGCTAACGCTGACCAGCAGGAGCTTTCCAAAGTTGATAATGCGGATGAATTTGAAACATGTTCAAGGCATGTAGAGTTTTATCCCATTTTATCCCAGGTTTATTCGCATTGATTATTCACACATCTGAGAATCAGAATCTTTTATAAAAACCTGGGGGGGGGGGAGAATCTGACATTGATTACCCCTGGTTAATTCTATACCCCAAAGTAAGTCTCTTCCCCCCCCCCCCAACTTAATCATTTGCATTCAAAATGCATGTGAACGACAAAGATTCCATCCACATTCTACCTGGATTATTTTCACCATCTGAATAACCCTCAGGTTTTCCTAAAAGATTCACATTGTCGGCTGTGGGAATAATCGATGAGGACATCCTGGGATAAACCGGGATAAAACTGTGCATGCCTTGAATGTGTTTCGGAGACATCTGTGTCATCGACTCCATCTGTATTTGCAGTGCTGACATGTGTGAGCAACAGAACTTGCAGGGATGTATACAGATAGATGCACAACAAAACCGGAATGCATAAAAGAGTTTCTTCTCATAGTCTTGCTAAAAAAAAAATCTGAATAGCCCTACAGAGATGCAGTCTGTCTTCTCACCAGCCTTATCAAGGAGAGGAAGGAGATTTAAAATGCAGTCTTACTGAATCTTGATGCTTCCTGGAGCAGGCAAGAGTCATCTTTCAGGCATTGGCGAAGGATTTAAACCCTTGTGAAAGAGGAGCATGAGTGTTGGGCAAAGCACATCCAAATCCCCTAGGCTGTGCATCCCACTTCAACTGGACTGGGGGAATGCTCTTGTGTTCTGGATAATATCTAACCTGCTTCTCTATAAAGCTAAAGTGCTTGTGATGTTTGTGCTGTTCCTCCCTTAATCCTTGGGGTTCTTTGGAGGGCAGGAGGTAACAGATTCATCTTTCACACATGCCAAACTGAAACCTGAAGGCTTGAAGGGTTTAGGGGCAGCCTTAACGCTTATGGAGTCATGACAGAGCCCAGGAACGCTCTCTGAACCTGACTTTGCCCTCTACGCTAATGTCTAAATATTTTAATTTATTTCATCAAAAGCTGGGATGGAAAAAAAAGAGTGATATGTGGCCCTGGGGCCTTTTTTAAGGCGTACAGTTGGCCCTCCATATCCACAGATTTTTTATCCATGGATTCAAGCATCCACAAATACAGAATATTACGAAAACATAAATTCCAAAAAGCAAACCTTGATTTTGCCATTTTTTAAAATACAGGACACCATTTTACTGTGCCATTGTATATAACGGGACTTGCACATCCATTGATTTTGGAACCAAACCCCAGCAGACACCAAGGGCCCACTGTATATCTATCCTGATTTGGCAGGGACAGTTCCAATTAATCCCTTGCCATCCCACTTTTCCAGCTACTTTTAAAATGTTCAGTTACTCTCTCCTTCCAGTTTTGCCTTCCTTAATTCCAGTGTTGTACAAATGAAGACACATGGGCCTCAGCTTGTGAAAAGGGCATGCACAACCATGCACAATTCATAACTAGGAACATGCATATCCATGTTCATTGCATGCAGCTGTAAGTCTACCTCCATAGCCTTGAACTAAATACAACCATTCCAGAGCCGTCAAATATATCCAGCTGCTTCCATATGGGAAGTTACACATGCATAAGACACCCATAGGGTATCTGCTAATGTGTCACTCAGAACTTAGATATTTTTTCTATTAAAAGATAATTTTATACCCCAAAGTCGTTATTACTGTAGTTATAATTTTAAAAAGTAACTTAATTTCCCCATTTGATCCTTTTGATTTTTTTAAAAAGTCTATCAGCATTGGAAGTGTCTTACAGTACTAACCATTCTCTTCTCTGTCCCTGAACACGCTTAACACAGCCCAATAGCACAGTCCAAGCCCATCTTTAACCCCTGCTACTCTTCTTCCACCATTTAGTGAGGGCACCTTCTGATAGGCATAAATGCATCTTTTAAATGTTAGTGTTAGATCACAAAAGAAGTTAGATTATCCGTTCTCAAGTAACAATCACAATGTCATCAGTGGAAATTGTGCAGCCTATCTGATGTTGTTGGACTGTATCTCCCAGCATTCATCACCTTTGCAATACAAACTGGAAATGATGAGAGCTGCAATCCTAGAGGAATTTTCATAGAGGTTGCCACACTGGACTTTTCATTATAAACAGAACAAGGAAAAGGAGTAGTGTGGCACTGTTAAGACTAAACTGCATTTTGGCATATACCTTCATGGACTACAATTTTTTTTCTTCAGCAAAAGAGAAGAACACTACAAACAAGACAAGAGCAAAATTGTAAATCGGTCTTTTCATTTTTAATAGTGCATGTGCAACAGTGAAGCTATACATGGTTTGATGCTATACTGCCCTCTGGCGGGGCTCTTCTTTTATATATTTGACATCAGTTGTTTGGAAAATTATCATATAATGTTTTGTGTGATAAAGCTATTAAAGCTACAGAATAGCACCTTTGGAAAGGAGTCAATGTTGTGCAGTAATCTGAGTATTGGACTGCAACTCTGGAGACCACGGATTGATTCCCCGCTAACTATGAAACCCACTAGGTGACCCAGTTTGCATCCCATGCGTAAACTGTAATGGATGCGTTGTTGGGTAATAAAAGAAATTCCTGTTATTACCCAAGGATGTGTCTGTTACAGTTTACACACAGGACATGAATGGGAGAAGCATTTGGGAGTGTGATAATCTTCCTCCCGATTGCACTATTACCATGTTTTAATCACGTTTGAATGACGCTTGCCTCCTCTATGTGATAGAGCCCATAGTCTCAGGGTAAGGCAATGGCAAACCTCCTTTGATCAGATCATGCCAAGAAAACCCCATGATAGGTTCACCTTAGTATAGCCATACGTCAGAAATGACTTGAAGGCAAACAACAACAACAGCCACCTTTGGAAATTCTTATTTCATGATGTTGTCTTCATCTCATTACTATTAGATGTTAGAGTGTGCCTATTCATTGATGGGGAAAACCCCTCAGTAAGCTTGCAAATACACTAATCCTCAGCTGCACAACATCTCTTCAGCAACAGTTCTGATATTGGCATTCACTTGATGTCAGTGTCGATTCCTATCCCACCTCCTCACTATTCCCAAGTGGGCTGATTTCCTTTATTTTTTCTGTTTCTTTTTAAACTTAAATTGTATTAGCATAACTATGGAATTGCATTAAAAACTGAAAGCTATCCTGGGTAGGATCGCCTTAGGGTCACCATAAGTTGGCAATGATGTCAAGGCACACAACAACAATAACAAACACGCCTAATTTATTGTCCTGGTATTGCATTTATGTTTTACTTGATGGTTGTTCAGTACCAACGTAAGCTCTGGAAACCATCAAGCCCTATGAAGAGTGGCTTAGGGGGCTGGGTATGTTTAGCCGGGGTAATTGAAGTTTAAGAGGTGACATGGTAGCCCTGTTTAAATATTTGAAGGGATGCCATATTGAGGAAGGAGCAAGCTTGTTTTCTGCTGCTCCAGAGAATAGGACATGGAGCAGTGGATGCAAACTAGAGGAAAAGAGATTCCACCTAAACTTCCTGACGGTAAGAGCTGTTTGTCAGTGGAATACATTGCTGGCTTGGAGAGTGGTGGATATCCTTCTTTGGAGGTTTTTAAACAAAGACTGGATGGCCATCTGTTGGGAGAGCCTTGATTGTGTATTCTTGCATGGCAGAAGGGGGTTGGACTGGATGCCCATTGAGGTCTCTCCCAAGTCTTGCTGCTAAATATTTCTCTCTTAACAGTCTAATATCAGAGATTTCTAGCTTTCAGTATTCAGAACTATGAGCTACTTAATCAAATATATCTCTATGGGGACATGCTTATAATATCATTTCCAACTCTCAAAACACTTTACAAACATCCTTGTGATCAAAGAATTGTTTGACTAAAGACTAGATGTGTTTTTTCTTTGTACATTCTGAAAGGAACCTCTTTTCTTATTGATCTCTGATCTCTTATCTGGTCACATTCCTAGTTTTATGGTCTTATGGCTGAATAGCACTTTGTGGCTGCTTAGGGTTATAATTTCTCCTTTGGTATCTTTTTTTTCCTATCAGAAAGGGACACTCAGTTGATGTTGTGTATGATCTGCACCCTGAGAGAGCCATCCCCAAGTAAGATGAGTTGGAAAAAGCAGCTCTTCATTCTCTTTGCAACAAATCAATGTGTCGCACTGAGCATATAAGGATTATATTTTGATCCAGAATTCTCTTGCTGGCATCTGCTTGTTGAATTCCTGAATCCCATTACTGGGTCAAGAGTGATGATCAAGATCTGTCAGAGGCAAAAGAGGAAGGTAAAGGGCCCATAGCTCAGTAATCTCTCTCCTCTCCTTTGCATGTAAACAATCCTGGGTTTGGTCCCTGGCATCTGCAGTTGGGGACTGGAAAAGAGTCCTGTATGGAACTTTGGAAAGCTACTCCAAGTCAGCATAGACTCACATGCGGCCTTCCAGAAGCTGTTGGACTACAACTACTTTAATTCTTGCCACTGGCTATGCTGGTTAGAGCTGATGGAAGCTGTAACCCAACAACATCTGGAAGGCCATATGGGATTCCCACTGTTGGGTGAGTCATACTCTCTCATCCCCAGAAAACCCTGTGATAGGTTTGCCTTAGGGTTGCCATAAGTCAAAATGACTTGAAGGCGCACAACAGCATGAGCAACAGACAGCACTGAGCAGTGGTAGTTGATGGTTGCTACATTCATGGAATGCTTTTCAAGAAACTATCCAAGTGCTGGTCACTATCCCCTGAGGAGGAGGAGGAGGAGGAGGAGGAGGAGGAGGAGGAGGAGGAGGAGGAGGACTCAAGGTGGATTGCAAGAGTTAAAACAGTCACAGTTTAAAAATTCACAGCATACGAATGAGGAAAAGTTATATTAAGTCATCATAAAATTAAAACCAGTTAAAACTGTTAAAGCAACAATGGAATGGACTTTATACAAGGCCTATCCCCCCACAATTGAATTCTCAAAAGCCCACCAGGATAAAAATGTTTTTACTGCTTGTGGAAAGACAGTAAGATGGATTCCAGTCTAGCCAAGTACACCTTTTCCCATATTCTCCGCAGAAGTACCTGTGAGGGTGGTGAGACAGGTTCATATGAAAAAAAGTCCTTTGGATAGCCCAGACCTGAGCCACATAGGGCTGTGTAGACCATCACTGATAACTTTGAATCCTCCTCAGAAATGGATGGGAGTGCTAGGAGATTCCTGTTTGGCTCCCTGGACACTGACCTATGGTATCCCTCAGGGTTCAGCTCTATCCCCTATGCTATTTAACATCTATGAGAAACTGCTGGTAGAGGCTGTCTGGAGTTTTGGGGTCAGATGTCACCAGTATGATGATGCTACCCATCAATATTACTCTTTTCCAACTGATTCCAAGGAATCCTTTCCTGTGCTAAGCTGCTGCCCGGCAGCTGTAATGAACTGGATGAGGGCAAACAAATTGCAGCTTCATCCAGACAAGACAGAGGTGCTCCTGGATTGTCTAAAGGCAGATTGGGAAATCACGATTCATCCTGCATTAGATGGCATTACATACCCCCGAAATGAAGTTTTGTAGTTTGGGGGTACTCCTGGATTCAGTGATGAGCCTAGAGGCCCAAGTTTTGGCAGTGACGAGGACTTCTTCTGCCAGGTTTTTAGCTGGAAAAACATCTGCCAGGCTTTTGGCAAAAGTGAAAGGTATATCTGTGCCCTTTCCTGGAGACTTTGAATCTGCCCATGGTGGTATATGCTTTGCTTATATCCCACTTGGTTTATTGTAATACAGTCTACATGGGGTTGCTTTTGAAAAGTGCTCAGAAACTTCAGTTGGTCCAAAAAGCTACAGTCTGCTTGTTAACTGGGGCTGGCTAAAGGGAGCACACAATTCCCTTGTTACAACAGCTCCATTGGTTGCTGGCCCGTTTTCAGGCACAGTTGAAAGTGCTGGTTTTGAGGTTGTTGTTGTTGTGCGCCTTCATGTTATTTCTGACTTATGGTGACCCTAAGGCAAACTTATCATGGGCTTTTCTTGGCAAGAAAACCATATCTCATTGTAATATAAATAGAAGTTCATTTCATATAGTTCATTGTTATTGTGTGCCTTTAAGGCATTTCTAATTTAAGGCAACTCTAAGGCAAAGCTATCATGGGGTTTTCTTGGAAAGATGTGTTCAGAGGAGGTTTACCATTTATTTCCCCTGAGGCTGAGAGCTAGTGATTTGCCCAAGGCCACACAGTGGGTTTCATGCCCAAGTGGGGGAATCGAACTCTAGTCTCCAAAGTCATAGTCAAACACTCAAACCATTACACTACTGGTGTGTAATCCCCATCAACCCAGGAGTTAGAATCTAGTATACCCGAAGGTTGGCAATATCATAAAGGCTGGTTATGAAGATATGAAGTCTAATCCCATTCATCCAAGAAACATCTTTACTAAGAGCTTGTTCCTCAAATAAACACTTGGGAAACTGCCAGCGAAACTCACACCTGAAAGGTTTCAACACCCCCTCCATGCCTTCTCCACCTACATGGTCCAGTTGACTCAGGAAGGCTAGAGAGTGACTTTCTAAACCTCCCAAGGAACTTAGCAAGGAACTCCCTGCAGAAGCATACAATTATCCCAGTCTGGCAACAGGATCATTGGCCTTCTCCAGAGAAAGGCTCATGTTGTTTTGCAACCAGCATGTTTATGTTGTAAGCACGTGTGTGGCCATTTCAGTAATAATAATAATACTGCTCCACCAAATTGTTCACTGGAATGACCTCAATTATCATCCCCCCCCCCCAAAAAAAAAACCAGCTATCAAAAGGGGAAGGGCTACCCAGCACATTAAAGAATTCCCCTTGATGCGGCTCCTCTCAACCATCTTCAGGAAGGAAGGACTTGTGTATGTATATGTTTGTGCTTGAATTTGTTCAACTATAAAAAGTTGTAAGGTCAGACAGACATGTTAGGAATTTTCCAGTGATCATTTCTATTTTCCTGGAACTGGTAAGTCACTGTTTCTATTTTGTCCTTTATTTTGCCTTTCCTTTTGGACAACTGCATGGTGCCTTTTTTAAAAAGTGTGTGTTTGTTCATTGATTTTCCTTCTATTATTTTCTATACCTGCAAACCAAACCATAATTACCACAACTAAAGGATTGTTCAATGTCTTTTGTATTCAATTGAGATATTCTTGTCTCTTTGAAACAACCCTAGCTACTTAGTTTATCTTTAGAAAATATTAAGTTGGCAGATGGATAGGACAGAGTCTTCTCAGTGGTGGCACCAGACCAGTAAAAGTCTCTCCTTGGGGAGATCTGACAAAGTCCATTTCTTCTTTCTTTTGGACAGGCGTTTAAAATATGCGTATTCCAGAAGGCACTTTAATAATCAAGCTTACCCTGTTTCCTTGAGACAAAACAAAAACATTGGAATGGCAAAAAGGGGAGGGGGTTGTGTATTATTCATGTTCATGAAAATTAAGATGATAACAAAAGTTTTATTGCATGAAGCTATTGAGCTAACAATGATTCTTCAGTGACAGAACTTACATGACACTTTAGGTAGATGTAGATCGAGACTGGATATCACCACTGTCGTACCATGAATTTTTCTCCGATGAAGCAATCTTATGTAGCATATTTCGGTCTTTCAGTACCCTATCATAAAACTTCTTACACTCCATGACACATTTTTTTTTTGACAACCAGTTTCAAACAGGGATCTTCAAACCATTTTTGCAATGTAGCAAGACATTTATGGGACAAAATTGACATTTATATTACAATGACAGGATGCTCTGAAAATATGAAAAAAGCATACATGGAACTGTACATAACAGTCAGCCTATTGATAATTGTGTTTTAATGGCTAGCTTCTTTTATGCTGTGTTTCCTATCAATATCTTCCATAGTTGACAAAGTTTGATTGTTATCACTGTGTTTAATCGGTTCTAAAACAGTGGCATATATTGATCAGTTAAACAACAGATCCAATGTGATATGTAACACTCCTTTAACCACTCTTTAACTGTTTTTTTTAAAAAAAGATATGCTAGCCAGAAAAACAATAAGGAATATATTACAGATTTATCATATAACTCGTTTATAAGAGGATTCTTTTATCAGAATTTTCATAGATATTCATGAAAATCCAATAGATTTTGTGGTACTTCAAGACAAATTTATTTTACCATGGGTTTTCATGGACTAAATGGACTGTAACCCTGGAAGGCTGCTGCTAAAATATGTTTGTTAGTCTTACAGATGTTACTTACTCTTTGTTTTTGTTTTCTTGTTGTTGCTGGAACAGAGTAAAACTCTTTAAAAATGGCAGCCATGAAGGTCTTAACACAGCTGGTACAGAAGCTAATCCAGGACAAGGCTGAACCTACACTACAGAATTAATGTAGTTTGATAGCACTTTAACTGCCATGGCTCAGTGCTATGGAATTCTGTGATTTGTAGTTTGGTGAGATAGTTAGCCCTCTCTTTCAGAGCACTCTAGTGCCACAACAAAGCACAAATCCTAGGATTCTATAGGATAGATCCATGACAGATAAAGTGGTATCAAACTGCATTTATTTGGCAGTGTGGCAGCAGCCCAAGTCAATAAATATAGAGGCTGAATGAAGAACCTTCTAAGATGTACAGTGCACCTGCACCATACATGGGTGCGCCATATGCAGCTTTCAGTTTATGCTGAAGTCATGTGGTAGGAAAAACAATGGTGCTCATGCCTGTGGTGCATGTGCTGCACCACACTGCACTACATGCACACACCCCATTGTTTTCAATGAGTCTCGAGATTATGTATTTTATTTTCCCTTACATGATGGAGGGGTCCAGAACGGATGCCCTGTGTAAGGGAAGGGCCTAATGTATATGTGCCTTCAAGTCATCTGTCAACCTGTGGTGACCCCACAGTTTTCAGAGGGTTTTTGTCAGGCAAGGAATCCTCAGACGTGGTTTGACCAGTTCCTCCCTCTGAAATCTAACATACAGCACCTAGTATCATAGAATCATAGAATCATAGAGTTGGAAGAGACCACAAGGGCCATCCAGTCCAACCTCCTGCCATGCAGGAACTCCCAGTCAAAGCATCCCCGACAGATGGCCATCCAGCCTCGCTTAAAGACCTCCAAGGATGGAGACTCTACTACACTCCGAGGGAGTGTGTTCCACTGTCGAACAGCCCTTACTGTCAGGAAGTTCCTCCTAATGTTGAGGTGGAATCTCTTTTCCTGCAGCTTGCATCCATTACTCCGCGTTCTAGTCTCTGCAGCAGCAGAAAACAAGCTTGCTCCCTCCTCAATATGACAGCCTTTCAAATATTTGAACAGGGCTATCATATCACCTCTTAACCTTCTCTTCTCCAGGCTAAACATCCCCAGTTCCCTAAGTCAGTGGTCTCCCATCCAGGAACTAACCGGAGCTGATGACCCTGCTTAGCTTCCAAGATCAGATAGGATCTGGTGCCTTTAGGGTATTTAAGCAATGTGTAACAGCATTAATGAACATTTGTGCACTGATCCTTGGGGCACAGACAGAAGTGGTTGTTGTCACTGTTCTGCACCTTCAGGTTGACTCCAACATATGGCAGCACTATCGTAGTTTTTTTCTTTGGTGAGATTTATTCAGATAAGGTTTGCCTTTGTGGTTCTCTAAGGCTTAGAGAGGGTGACCTACCCATGGCTGAGCAAGGATTTGAACCCTGGTCATGAACCAGTGTGGCATAGTAGTTTGAGTGTTGGAGTATGACTCTGGAGACCAGGGTTCAATTCCCAACCCACTGGACAACCTTGAGCATGTCACAATCTCTCAGCTTCGGGGGAGGAAAGCCGTGGTAAACCTCCTCCAAACAAAACTTTCCAAGGAAACCCCATGATATGTGTGCCACAACAAACTACCATTCCCAGAATTCCATAGCATTGAGCCATGGCAGTTAAACTGGTATCAAACTGGATTATTTCTGCAGTGTGGATGCAGCTCTTGTCTTTTGTCTCAGGCAGCAAAACGACCAGAGAAACTGACAACAGTTCAACCCAGCTATCAAAGCACTGGAGGATGCAGGCAACATTCGCTCCTAGCACATCATTATCATAGATAACAACTACTTAGTAGTGATACTAATGATACTGTTATTAATAGAGTAATTGGACAGTATAGTATAGTATAGAGTGAGTAATGATGAGTAATAGTGTGAGTATATAGCATGATGTAGTGGTTTGAGCATTAGACAACAACCCTGGAGATCAGGGCCATGGAAACTTACTGACCTTGAGAGAGTCACACACTCTTAGCCCCAGAAAACCCTGTGATAGGTTTGCTTTAGGGATGCCATAAATCAGAAATTACTTGAAGGAACACAAGAAGGAATAGTATAAGTCAACATGCTGTAGTGGTCTGAGCATTGGACTGTGGTTCTGGGGAACAGGGTTCAAATCTTGGTTTAGCTATGGAAACCCACTGGGTGACCTTGGGTAAGTCACACTCTCTCAGCCTCAGAAGGATGCAAGGGCAAGCCCCTTCGAATAAATCTTGTCAAGAAATCCCCATGATAGGTGTGCCTTAGGGTCGCCATAAGTTGGAAATTACATGAAGGTACACAATAAAAATATAGTATGGCAACATCAGTATAACATGGTGCTCAACTACTTGCTGCTTTTATGAGCAAATCTGAAATTGCTCTTTCTTTCTCCACTTAATCCAATGTTTTGTAATGTAGCTGCAAATTTTACTTTGGCAAGCACATCTGTTTTGCTTTGAATGTTCTGCTTTTCATTCTCTTATAACAATATTTGCTCATGAGCCTATTAGCACAATAGGTGAAAGGTGCCCTTAAAAGTTATGGTTTGAACTTGTAAATCTGCATCGGTTTTATGGATTAAAGTCTCCCATTGTCCTTATCCAAAGTTTAGACCGCTACACCACACTGGCTCTCTTTCTTAATAATGTACATGGGCATATGCATTTTTGGACATCTTAGAGGTTGGCATTCTCTTTCAGGACTCACCATGGGCTCTTATAGCATCCCCATGGCTATTCAGTGACTGGTGGAGAGCAGAGGGGGGAGATTTGGGGAGCATCGGGCTAGTTAGGTGCGGACCAATGGCATCATTAGCTAAAACCTCCGGCAGGCAACAGCAGATCTTGTTGGAAGATGCCATTGATCTGCATGTCTGGCTATGGGGCCATAGCCAGACACCATAGCCAGACACATTTTCAGTCCCTGCTACCAGCAACAGGACAGCCATTTGGGTGCTGTCACAGTGAAACAGTGAGTCCTGGTACAAAGGTACATCTACACAATAGAAATAATGCAGCTTGAAACCACTTTAAGTGCTGTAGCTCCACCCTAGAGAATCCTGAGAATTGTAGTTTTGCAATGTCTTTAGCCTTCTCTACTAAACAGTGTTGGTGGCTCACATAACTACAAATCCCACGATTCTGTAAAACAGAGCCATAACAATTAAAGTGGTGTCAAACTGCATTATTTCTACAGTGTCAATGCATCCAGAGTGACTGGGGAGCCATAACAGAAATCCACATGTTGAACTGTCATGTTATCCTTACACTAACCACCTAGGATCATGGCGATCATGTTATGGTTAAAGTTTTTTTAAAAGAAGATTGATATTTAGAACAGGAGCTGGGAAGTTATTCCACTATACCAGCTGCCAAAGGCATTGCACAGTTGCAAAACATTAAACACACATTTTACATCAGAGGGCCACTGCCATTCCTTACCACAATCCTGAAAAAAAGGCAAACTCATTTGCAAAGAATTAACCTCTTTGTTGTCCCCCTTCTTCTATTTTTAGAAAAACACTTTGCCTGCATATCACCCCATAATTCTAGAATGTATTTCCTCCTTTAGAAAGCCTTGGAATTGACATAATTTTCCAGACACGCAAATTTTCCTGGCTACACTTTTCTGGTGTGATATGATCTCTTGGAATGATCAGTTCTGGAGTTCAGCTCTGAAGAGCCATTGCAAGCTGATATTTTCCTTTGGATTGTTGCTTTTAAAGATAAAGCAGCATTAAAACTTACTGACTTGGGTTCCCTTCCCTTCCATTTCCAAAGGACAGATTTCATTTTTCCCGGCTTTCTTTAAGACAGGTCTGTTTTCTTTCCCAGTAGAGAAAATGACATAAGCCTCAGAACACGAATACTGCTGCTGGGGTTCACAGGGCAGAGAATTTGCAGAAAGAAAGGAAAGGAGACGGAAGAAAGGAAGGAAGGGAGAAACGAAGGAGGAGGGAGGAGAAATGGACTCTGCAGCTTAATTGTCTCGTTAACATTAACGAGATCCTCACAATAGTCAGGTGCCCAGGCAGGGTGGGGTTAAAAGGATGGTGCCATGTGTACTGGTGAAGAGGTGTTCCTCTAGAGTGATCTTTGTCTTCTCAACAGGAGCTGAATTTCCTAGATGTCTGGGTTCAAGATGCTGGACAAGGCCATCGGCTGGGTGACAATCAGGAGTGAGACAGTCCGACAAGGCTTGGCGGAGGCCCTAGGAACCTTCCTTTTGATGGTGAGGTGGAGACTGGTCCATGGTGCAAAGAGCTGGAGAGCAGCAATTGGGCTTTGGGTGGAGGAACGGCAAAGTTGGGAGCACATTTGCCCTTCTTTCTTGGGCTTGGAAAGAGCGGACCCGATGAAAGAGTGTCCAAAGGTGCTGAGAGTCACCTTTGACCAAGGAGAAGGCAAGGCTGGTTCATGAGAAGGGGAGGAGAGGACGCTAATGGGTGGAGTCCTTAGATTGCCCAGGGTAAAGGGGCAGAGTTCTTGCTATGCTTTCTCATGTTCCTAGTATTTTAAGAGACCCTTAGGATTGCCAACTCAGCATCATTGCAAGTCCTGGCTCCTAATGATACCATGGGAATAGGGCCTGGTGGTGTAGCGGTTTGAGCATTGGACTAGGACTCTGGAGACCAAGGTTCAAATCCCAGCTCAGCCATGAAGAACACTGAGTGATCCTGGGCAAGTCCCACTCTCTCATTGCCTCAGAGGATGGCAATGGCAAACCCCTTCTGAAGAAACTTGGCAAGAAACCCCTATGATAGATTCACCTTAGGGTCCCCATAAGTTAAAAAATGACTTGGGGGCACACAACAACAACTGTTGGGCCTGGTGATGTCATTAAGCAAGATGCATTAACCAGCAACCACAGTTACTCACAACTTACCATTCAAACACAGATAAATGCACACCCTGTTTTCCTGGTTGGAAATTAAGTGTTTTTGCAGAGTGCAGCATTTGATTAAATCAGTTAACCTCTGGAAGGTACAATAAACTGCACAACCAGCTAGAGTGCTCTTTGCTTGGCTGAAGATTTGCATGCAGCCTTGTCTCTTGCCTAGAGGCGACTCATAAAAACTGTGGGCCCTGATATCTTGCAGGCTTATCTTTCATGCTACACAATGATAGCATTATGATTCCAGTTTAACCACCCTGGCTACATCCCATAGAATCCTAAGGTTTGTAATCCAGTGAAACAGCAGAGAATTCTAAATGCCCCTTCCCCAAAACTGCAGATCCCAGGAATCCATAGTATGGAGCCATGGTAGTTAGTGGAATTACAGTGTACGATGTACAATTGTACAATGTGAAAGCCCCCTAGGCCTCTTTCTTACTGCACAGTTGTAGCAGTAAACCACCATTTGCTCTAGAACATGGTTGTATTTTTATCCCTTGACTGTCCTTTGCTTTCCAAATGCTCTTAGCTCTCCTTTAGTTGTAGATGAGAAGAATTAAACCATTGTCTTTTGAGTATGGAAAGGGTATGCAGAGAGCCTCCCTTTATCAGCTAGCATTCTTACCCAATAGAGGAGACACCATGATCACATTCTTGTTCCTGGACCCGTTTTTCAGTTGATCAAAGATGGCAGATGGTTTGATAGACATGCCTCTCTGTTCTTTCCAACAGCTTTTTGGCTTGGGCAGTGTTGCTCAGGTGGTGTTGGGACAGAAGAACTTTGGAGAGTATTTAAGCATCAATCTGGGATTTGGATTTGGTGTCATGCTGGGTATCCATGCTGCTGGTGGAATCTCAGGTGAGTCTGGTTGATAACATTTGGTGTGAGCTTGGATCTACAGAACTACAGTTCCCATGGGTAAGAAATAATGTCTAGTTCCCCCCCCCCCACTTTCAGGGTATGTTGTAGTGAATCTAAGTTGGTCCAGTTTGTGGTTGTATTTTACCCAACACAAATATACCACTATCCTTCCTCTGAACTGCCATGGCTACATCGTGTGGAATCCTGGAATTTGTAGTCTAGTGGAGCCAGCATGGTGTAGTGGTTTGAACATTGGAGTATGACTCTGGAGACCAGGCTCAACCTCTTATCCTCAGAGGGAAGCATTGGCAAAAACCTCTCTGAATAAATCTTGCCAAGAAAACCCCGTGATAGTCTTGCCTTAGGGTCACCATAAGTCAGAAATGACTTGAAGCACACATCAAGAACAGCTGCAACAAGAACAATAATGCATTGTAGTGTTCTAGCTGGGAGTTGTAAATGTTCCTCTGTAAATTGCAAATCACGGGATGCTAAAAGCTGGAACCATCACAGTTAAAGTAGAATCATATCCTAGAGCTATAGTTTTGTAGTGTGAAAGGCTCCTGGTGGCAGTCCATGATGTGGAAAGGGTTTGCAGTGTTGACTCCTTTCAAAGTATTGTTTACAAGTTCTCTGTTTTCTGTTAGAAACTGTTTTTTTTTCCTTGCGGTGGGGAGGGCACAATGCTATTAGGGCCTTGCACTTGCACATACGTTACCTATGGGATTAGTAGAACATTTTTGTCTGATGTGGAACAGCCATATTCAGACAAAGGTCATAGAAGAGAGGTTGTGTATGCAATTCTACTGTACATTTCCATTGCACATTCCTGTTGCTCAGTCAATGTTGCCATTCAGCACAACAGTTGCAAAGCACAATCAGTGCCACAGGTAGATATTTACATTGTGGCAGTTTCAGATTTTGTGATTTTATTGAATTTTGTGTGTGTGTGTGTGTGTGAAAAGACCCTTAGTAAACATTGACGAGGTATAAGGGATAATATCAGGTACAGTTAGCCTTCCGCATTTGTGGCGTTGACTTTTGCGGATTTGATTCTTTCCTGTTTTGATTAATATGCTCTCTCTAGGAATCTCTAGGTCCTCCAGCGCAACTCTGCCAGAAATTGACCATAGAGTTGTACTGGAGAACCTAAAACTCCCTGGAGAAAATGCTTCTCCAGGCATTTGTAGATCCTCCATCATGATTTTTTTGATCAACATCTGGCAGATGTTGACCACAGAGTTACACTGGAGGACCTGGAGATTCTTAGATAGGTGTTCTCTCAGCTAAAAAGATTTTTTTTAAATTTGCCTTTTTCCCACATTCAGGGGGTCCTTCACCCCTAATCCCAGGGAATGTGGAGAGACCACTGTAACACAGTTGTTGTTATTGTTGAAGATGGCCATGTTTTCACTGGGCAATGATGATTAGAATAATGCATAATGATTATTCTTGTTTTTGCTGCTGACACAGGTGCTCATATGAATGCCTCCATAACCTTTGCAAACTGCCTAACAGGAAGACTCCAGTGGTACAAGCTTCCAGCATATGTGATTGGCCAGTTTGTGGGCTCCTTCCTGGCTGCCTGTACTGTTTTTGTAATGTACTACGGTATGTTGCTTCCTCACTCATTCTTCTTGCAGAGGCTGGGAAGTACAAGGAGGAAACTCTATGCTTTAAGCTGTTGTCATTAATGGCCTTGGAACAAGTCAAGAGGGATAGTTTCAAAGGGGGTGGATGGTGTTCTGCACTAGAACAGACTACAGTTCCAGCGCTACCAAAACCTTTGTTCTGTGCTGAAAATTGATACATGTCATGTCTTTCCATGACTGGGGCCTTTGGAGGTTTCTCATTTATGGGATTGCCATAAGTGGAAGCCAACCTGAGAGGAAATAGCAACAACTACATTATCATAATGGCCAAAAAGACGATCTGGTGGAAGAAGCATATAAGTGGCCTTCCTTGGAAGCAAAGATCATTTTCTTGCTCAAAATGCTGAATGATGTGAGGACAGCATGGCTCTAGACTATACAAATAAATTCTCTGCGTGTGTCTGTGTGTATGCACATTCGCACAAATGAGAATGTATGTGTTTGTGTGTGTTTACACACACATGCAGGCAGGCAGACAGACAAACACACACACACACACACACACACACAGAGGTTGAGTATCCCTTATCCAAAAATCCATAATCTGAAATGTTCCAGAATCCAAAACTTTTTTCATAGGTGGCTTAGGTAGTGACACCTTTGCTTTCTGATAGTGCAGTGTACACAGACTTTGTTTCATGCACAAAAGTATTTAAAAATATTGTGTATAAAATTACCTTCAGACCATGTGGATAATGTGTACATGACACAGAAATGAATTTCATGTTTAGACTTGGGTCCCATTTGCAAGATATTTTATTATGCACATATATCTAAGTATTCCAAAATCTGAAAAAAATCAAACACTTCTGGTCCCAAGTAAGATACTCAAGCTGCATGTGTATGTATATATATGCATGTACTTTCATAAGCATGCACGTGTGTGTGCATGCGCCCAAACATATATATATATATAAAATAATGTTTGTATTCCATCTTATAACCAAGGATCAGATGATAGTGTACAATAAAATCAGTTTAAACAGTTTTAATCCGTTTAAAATGGTAAGTATAAATGAAATAGAGCTGAAAGCATTTTAAGAATTTGGCAAGTTAAAATGAAACGATTTGAAACCTATTAAAACAGATTCAGACAATTTAAAACTATGTGCATGTGCAGGTTTGGATCAGCTGGACCCCAAAGTCTGCATTAAAAAACCATGTTTTTGCTTGGCACTAGAGTGGAGGATATTCCATATAACTGGGGTGCCACAGAGGAGAAGTCTTTGTTCCTTTCATTTTGTCATCTCCTTGACTTGAGCTTTCACTGTCCTTGTTCAAATGCTTAACTTGGTTGTTTCTTCTTCCATCTTAGAGGCTCTACAGGATTACACAGGGGGAAACCTGACCGTAACTGGGCCTACTGCCACCGCAGGGATCTTTTCTACCTACCCAGCCCCATATGTGTCTCTATGGGGTGGCTTTTTTAATGAGGTCAGTGAGCAAGGATTGACTCCCAATGACCTAGCTGTGAAACCTACAATTGTGGGGTACTGAAGGGGGGCACAGAACATACCGTATATATTCAGCTATAAGTCAACATCATGTATAAGTCGAGGGCATGTTTTGGGGCCAAAACTATGGATTTTGATACGATCTGTGAATAAGCTGAGGGTGAAATTTAGGGGCATGTAACAAAGGATCTATAGGATGAAGCA
Source organism: Urosaurus nigricauda (assembly GCA_034509955.1). Lineage (NCBI taxonomy): Eukaryota > Metazoa > Chordata > Lepidosauria > Squamata > Phrynosomatidae > Urosaurus > Urosaurus nigricauda. Next base: position 6,709,998 of record JAOEGL010000002.1, read on the forward strand.
AAATAAAACAATGCCAAAATAACTTACAAAATTGCAACAGGCATAACGGGTTTTGCTCATACTAAAGGCTGGATGGATGAAAGAATAGAAGGGGGTCAGTGCTTCCAGGTTAGATTGCACTCTTGCCATTCACCCTATATATGTGGTGGTTCTCATATAAATACAGTAGTCACAGCCAGTCCTTTTGGACTTCCATCCTTTGCACATCATTGTGAGAGTCCTTTGCCCCAATCCTTTTGCCCCTTGAGCTGTTTGCCATGCCTGATTTTGCATTTCCTCTCACATAGGCCATTATCACATGGGGTCAAAACCCCAGCTTACTTTTCCTGAATCCAGTCCTAATTTGAGAGGCAGATGGGTGTTATTGCAAAGAAATGGTTGTCGAATCGCTGCCTGGGTCCATCCCAGATGCAGCCCAGATATTGTAAGAAGGGTTTCCGACTTGAAAAATGGCCATGGAAGTGGCTTACAGGACCTGGGCTGCATCTGAGATGGACCTTGGCGGCAATTCAGCAGCGATTTCTTTGCGATAACACCTGGCTGCCTCCTGAATTAGGACTTAATTCAGGAAAGGTAATCTGGGGTTTTAACCCCATGTGATAAGGTCCCTATATCTTTCTCAGGGTGCATCCACAATGCAGAATTAATGCAGCGTGACAACCTTTTAACTACCATGGCTCAATGCTATGGAATCATGGGATTTGTAGTTTTGTAGTGATTTAGTCTTCTCTGCCAGAGAGCTTTGGTACCCCAACAAACTACAGATCCCAGGACTCTCAGATTTTTTATGGTCTCAGACACACACAGTTTTGTGTCTATTTAATATAGTCAAAAAAACTCAGGCAGGGGCATGGCTGGGATGTATGTGTGGCAAAATGGAGGCATTGCCCCCAAATAAGAATTCTGTCTCCCATGAAATTTTCCTTCAGCCCCCAAACTGTAGGGCACTGGATCTATTTGTGTGCTAGGTCGAAATCTAAGGTGCTGGATTTGGAGATAAGTTCAACACCTTGAACATCTTTAAAACCTATCTTGGATTCATGTCTGCACTCACATGGGAATCACCATTGGGTGCGCTTGTGAAGGAACTTTGTGCCAAGAAAGCAGTCTCATGGTCTGTTCTTGGTGGCTCCCCATGTGATGTCTTGATTCAAGAAGCCTCTTTAAAGTTTTGACTGTCTTGCCATTCCTGTCCCTCCAGTTCTTTGCCACATGTATTCTTTTGGTTGGCATCCTCGCTATCAATGATACAAAGAATGCGGCAGCCTTACATGGCACTGGTGCGTTTATCACTGGGCTTCTTGTTGTGGGAATTGGCATGTCCATGGGGATGAACACCGGCTATGCCATCAACCCTTCCCGGGATTTGCCACCAAGGATTTTCACTGCCATGGCTGGCTGGGGACCGGAAGTCTTCAGGTGAGCCAAACTCATGATGAGGCTGGGTAACTGTGGCCCTCCAGATTTTTTTGTTTTGTTTTGGAACTGTAGCTCCCATAATCCCTTTACTATTGACTCTAATGGTTAGGATAGATAGGAGTTGCAGTTTCTCACACATTGTGTGTGTCTATTTTCAATGTGTTTGAGTACTGGATGCATAAAGAAAGAGAGAGAAAGAAGAAGTAACATGTAGTGTGAGAGTATGTTTACAGTGTAGATGCTATATGTGCAGGTTGAGTCTACTTATCTGGAACTCCAAAATACTCCAAAATCCTGAATTGTCCATGTGGGTGGCTGAGAGTGTGACACCTTTTCTGATAGTTCAGTGTACACAAGCTTTGTTTCCTGCACAAAATCATTAAAGACATTGTATATAAAATTGCATCCAGGCTATGCATATAAGGTATAAAATATAAATGAATGTCATGTTTACATTTGGGCTGCTTCTCTAAGATATCTCATTAAGTATACGTAAATATTCCAAAAGCTGAAATTGATAACTCTTCTGGTTCCACGTATTTCAGATAAGGAAGATTCAAACTGCAGAATATTCAGAGAGAGGCATGGGCAATTCCGCTCTGGACAAATTTTGCCAAGAAAACCCCATGATAGCTTCACCTTAGGGTCATTATAAATCAGAAATTATTTGAAGGCATACAACAACAACGTTGTGTGTGTTTTGCAATACACACAAATTCTCTCTGCACACCCTTCCACATGTCTATCATAGGTATGTGTGTGTGTGTACAGGGTGAGTATACACACATGTACACACATACACACACCTTTTATCTTTAATTTTTTATAATTTCCTTTGTGTCGCCAAAAATGGCCCCAGTGGCACACTTGGCCCATCTATCATCTATGTCTTCTCTGAGCGTCTCCTAGGACTAACTCAACTGAGTGTCATCTTTTCTTTCAGAGCTGCCAATTGCTGGTGGTGGGTCCCCATTGTGGCCCCAATGCTGGGAAGCCTGGTTGGAGTCTTCATCTACAACATTCTTATTGACTTCCACAATCGGTCCCAGAAAGAACTGGAACCGGAACCCAGCCAGAACGACAAGTACAGGAAGCATGATCTGGAGGCTGGAGGGACCTCAGAGGTCCGGTTGTGAAACCAGAGCTGGACTTAGGACAGTTTGATGGCTGCTTTTAACAGGCTGCAAGCTTTTGAATGTACCATTGGACATCTAAGCACATAGAGCCGCTGTGGGTATTTCAGAGGAAGAAGGCACTCTTTGGTTGTTGTTGTTTTGGATAAAGGGGCACATGGATGTTGGACGGAATGGAAGAAGACTGGAGTTATTTTGCCAACACTGAATCTCAGTGCGAACCTTAAGAGCCTTGTAGAAATCCCTTGGGGATGGGATTCTCAAATGGCATGTTCAAAAGAGGCACCTTTAGAAAAGTAAGTATGTGAGATGAATAAATACTCAATGCTCCTAAGATTAAAAGAGTTTTCCACCTATCACTAGTTCCTGCTTCTTTGCCCTAATGCAGAGCGTAAATCAAGTGGCTCTCCAGATGCTGCACTGCAGCTCCCAGCAGTCCAAGTCAGCATAGCCAGTCATGAACCATGATGGGAGTTACAGTTCAACAACCCCTGAGGGTCTACAGGATTCCCACTTACCAGCTGTGGCATCACTTTGGTGGGAGGCAGAAATACAGTAGGCCTTTGGTAGCCACTGGAGTTTGGTTCCAGTGGACACCAAAATCTGTGGATGTTCACATCCCATTAAATACAATGGCATTGTAAAATGGTGTCCCTTATATAAAATGGCAACATCAAGGTTTGCTTTTTTATAGTCATTAAATATTTTCAAGCCACGGATGGTTAAATCCATGGATGCAGAATCTGTATGTACTGAGACTCTTGACGAAGACTGCACTGATTGGAGAGGAGGAATTCTACCAAGAAGCTCAGAACATCTCACTGCTAGGGAAAGGGAAGAAGAGGCTAAAGGCCATATTATAACTGGGCTGTTCCACAGATGCAAGTTGCCTGTCCTTTGATCAATGGGGAATGCAACACACACCCCTATCCACATTTATTTCTCCATAGCCTAAAAGCCAATTGTTAGTCTTACTTGAAATATACCTACTACATCAGTTGGACTGTCTGTGACCTTCTTTGGAGATTTTTTAAACAGAGGCTAGATGACCATCTGTCGAGAGGGTTTTGTGCATGGCAGGGGGTTGGATAGGATGGCCCTTGGGGTCTCTTCTAGCTCTGTGATTCTAGGTTCAACTTGTCTAGGGGCCTTTCATGCAATTATACCATTAGGACTCCACTTTAGCAGCCATGGTTCCACCTTATGGAGTCCTGGGATTTGCTTTTTAGGGAAGGGCATTCAGAATTCTTTATCAGAGACTTCTAGTACGCCATGAAATTACAGATTCCAGGATTCCATAGGATGTAGCCACAGTAATTAAAGTAGGATCCTAGGACGGAGGGGAGCATGCACAAAGAACTAAATGGCCATCTTCTAGTCCTCCTTCATGACCACCATTTCCAAAGTGACATTCTGGTCATTTCCAATCAGTTTTTTTTAAAGACTAAATTTTGAAATGATGAGTGGTGCATTAAGGGATTCCCTGTATTACCCTGATTGGGGATAATACAAGATTCCACCAGTATCCACTCATCCTGCTGAATATGGTGGTGAGCAGGATGTCAGATAAACCTATCAGCCTGGCCTGAACCATTGGTTTGGTGTGATTTCTGCAACGGATGGAATATCAGGGATCTCTGGAAGGTTAGGGAAAGACTCCTGCCTAAAACCTGGGACAGTCAGGTTTGCTACAGAATTAATAATACTGGACTAGGTGGACCAGTGGTGTGACTCATTATAAGGGAGTATTCTTCCATACGTTCTCAAATTGATGGGAAGTTCCTGAGTTACCTCTAGCCTCTTTGTTCCAAAATACGAGCTGTGTTGTCACAGAAAATGAGAAGCTGTGGTGAAGTCTTACCCAACCATCACGCTACACCTGATGTTGAGGTCAGAGCTGCCTTTCTACACCCACACCCTTATAAACCAGCCAAAAATGCCCGGATTGCTTCTAGAAACTCCTGGCACCTCAATCGGCTCAGCTTCCAGAGTTCCTTGCAACAGACCTTGAAATATGGAGCAATCTTGTTCTTAGAGCTGCTAGTCCATTAAGTTGGCTTTTATTGACAGTAGGGGTGGGAAAACTGTGGCCTACATATCAAACGTGGACCCTTGGGGGTCCTCAAAGTGCAGTACCCAAAGCCCCCACAGCCAAGATTTTTAATTTTTTTTTAATTTTGAAGTGATTTTTCATAACCAAGAAAACAGTTCATAATGTTTCAAAACCACTACAAAACGCAGTGGTATCCCCCCTCTCCAGTTGCTTGCTCCTGATTTACAGTAAGGTTGGAAATGCTGTTGGGCTGGAACCCCCAACCACTTTCCCACGTTGAGGAATCCTGGGATCTGCAGTCCAGACATCCAGTTTGGTGTAGTTGTTTGAGATTTGGGCAACAGCTCTGGAGAATGGGGATTCAAATCTTGGCCTCCAGAGCTGTTGCTTTGGGTGCTGCAATTTGAGGGTCCCCAAGGGGCCACATTTGGCCAGGGTTCGAATCCTCACTTGGCCATGGTAGCCCATGTGGCAGCCTTAGGTATGTCACTCAGAGGAAGGCAAAAACAAACCCCCTCTAAACCAATCTTGCTAAGAAAACCCTGGGATATGGGCTGGAAATGACTTGAAGGTACAGAATAACAAAAGTTTTATAACTGTACAATTCCCCCCCCCCCCGCTTTGTTTACAAGTCCACATGTGTCCCCCAGTAGCATTTTTGGTCAAAATTCAATGTAGGGTCAGAGTTTCTGTGTGTCTGATGGGGCTCAATGACCCTCCCATTGGCAGCACGCAACCCTGGCCCACAGGATTCCCACCTCTTCTCAAGGATTAGGAAGATAAATCTATTTCCCAGCCATTCCTTTCTCTAAAAGGATGCTTCCCAGACATTCCCTATATTTTCCATAGGTATTTAATTTTATATTAGGTGAAGAGGGATCAAGAGAGCACAGCCTTGTTGCTCCAGAATTCCTTTTTGCTTCTTGGACAGTCATGGCAAAATTCACTCCAGAGAAGGATGGGAGTTCTCCCCTCAGCTAGCCCAAATGGCTGGATATGTTCGGCATGAAAGCAGAGTCTGCAGGCTTCTTAAATAAATACTTAAAAATAAATAATGTGGTCCTCTCACTGCGAAACCAGCCAGACTGCGGAGGCTTTCCCACCTGTTAGACATGGACAGAAGACACCAGTGATGCTGATGTGGAAGTCATCAACAGATAGTTAAAGCCAGGCTGCTCATCTCCTTGAAGAACTTCCAGCTTGCAGGGGATTCTTGGAAGCCACCCCTATTTGGCCTTTCTGGGAGGGGGGTGTCTGGGTTGGCAGCTTCTTTTTCAGGACCGGAGTTTTGTTTTTGCTCTTGAACACCTTGTTGGGGTCTAGCTTATTCACAAACTGATCTGCCTCCTCTGAGAGCTGTTCCGTGTTGATGGTGATTGGTTTGTACATGTTGAACCATTGCTGGGGGAAGAAAGCAAAACAGGAATTAAAATGGAGAACCAGGCCAGATATTTTAGGCCAGGGTGGTCTCAAAACTAGAATTTGGAGGTTATGCTTTCTGGGATTATAAATCCAAGAGTTCTCCAGACAGCAGGGCCACTGTGATCCAAAATAGTAACTTTTCTAAGCTTTTCTCAGAAATGGGATGATGCCAAAAATTTTGTCTTGAGAGTACTTTAATGTTCATAAGCAAATAATTCTCCTTCCACAGCAAACACACAAAAACACATCCACTTACTGCTCTCAGCCCCTCACAAGAGAGCACTTAACCTATTACATTTACTATGCATCACATACATAGCCATACTTTACTTTAATCTAATACTTGCAACATAATTATTCCCCCAAAAGTCCATTAACAGTGTGATGTGGCAGCTAAACAAGCCAATGCAATTCTAGGCTGCATCAACAGGAGTATAATGTTGAGACTTGGAGAATAGTTCCACTCCGTTCTTTTCTGGACAGATCTCACCTGGATTCCTGTGTCCAGTTCTAGGCACCACAATTCAAGAAGGATGTTGAGAAGCTGGAGCATGTTTAGAGGAGGACAACCATAATGGTGAAGGGTCTGGAAACCACCAAGCCCTATGAGAAGAGACTTAGGGAGCAGGATCTATTTAGCCTCAAGAAGGTTAAGAGGTGACATGATAGCCATATTTACATAGCAGAAGGGATGTCATATTGAAGATGGAAACAGCTTGTTTTCTGCTCTCCAGAAACTATGACATGGAGCAATGGATGTGAACTACAGGAAAACGGATTCCATCCAAATGTTAGGAAGACCTTCCTGACAGTAAGAGCTGTTTGAAAGTGGAATACACTGCCTCTGAGTATGGTGAAGTCTCTTTCTTTGGAGGTTTTAAAACAGAGTCTGGATGGCCATCTGTCGGGAATTCTTTGAGTGCATGGTAGAATGGGGTTGGATGGTCCTTGGAGTCTCTTCCAACTCTAGGATTTTAGGATTCTAAGTAAGGTTTCCAAATCATGCATCTCTCTCTCTCTCTGTCTCTCTCCCTCCCTGTGTACTCAGACAATAAACATGATATCTTGTGCTTTGAACCACTGTGGTACTTTGCCAAAAAGAAGAAACTGCTGGCCAGTTCTTTGCTGTGCTTCAGCACCACTGCCGTGGACAGCCAAGGAAGATGCAATGGGACTAAGAAGGTTCCATCTGGTTCTATGAAGGTCTGGGTCTTGGCCTATCTCTGAAGGACCAGCAGCTGTGTTTGCCATTCCTTAGATCTTTGTGGACCACATACTATAACTCTCCTAATTTTTTTTCTTTTCAGCAGTATTTTCAGCCCCCCTCCCCCTAAAAATCTCTGGAGGAATTATATTTAGAGGGCAAACCCTGCCTCTTAGAGGCTTCTCAGGCTATGATTTGCCATTTAGGAATTTTTTCTGGGGGGTGGGTAGGTGGGTGGGCATGGGGGCCACCTTTAGGCTCTGGAAAGGCCACTGTCGTCATTTTCCCTACCCTTGGCCTAGCTGTTCCATGGCAGACTGAATCTTCAACAACAACAATTTATTTATATAGTACCATTAATTTAAATGGAGCTTTACAAGTTAAGCAACAACAAGAAATAGCCAACATTGCCAAAAGCATACAGTCTAAAACACACATGCACTCACACATGAAAAGAGTAATAAAAATATAAAACTATGCAATACAAATTATCCAGACAGAACTTCAAAAAGCAATGCAATATAATATAAAGCAAACTGACAAGTACATATAATCAAAATATACAAGATGAAGAATGTTAAATTTGGAAGGCTATGATAAACTGTTTGGATGGCATGGTTATCTTTTTTACAACAAATTGAAAACAAACAGCAACTTTAACAACCATTATGTAAGAAAATCTCTATTGCGAGTGTGGTCTAAAGTAAAAATCCGAATTTGTAACTGTATACCAAAATGGGTCTCAATAAATGAGGCCTTTTTAAATAGAACACCCCTAGATGCTAAAAAATGGGTTACATATGACGACTTATTGGACAAAAATACAGACAAATTGATATTAAAATCTCAAAATAAATAAGTGGCTGAAGGATATAATTGCTCTTGGTTTATCTATCCTCAAATTCAACAATGTTTTTTGTTAGATTAACATTCAACCAGTATTAAAGAGGCAGACCCAAATTTTGTAAAAATTCTTAAATCTTTTCAAGACCATGAAATTGGAAAATACTATAATTTATTGTTAGATTATGAAATGGAAGAAGAAATTGTTAAAGCACAGATGATTAAATGGGCCCAGGACTTAAAACAAAGTGTACAATTCACCCAATGGGAACAAACATGGACCAAGAGGCTAAAATATACATTAAACTATAACATTAGAGAAAACTACTATAAAATGCTACATCATTGATATATTACTCCTGCAAAAGTAGCAAAAATCTATAAAAATAAAAACAACCGCTGTTGGAAGTGTGGAAAAAAGCTGGGCACCTTTTATGTTGGGAATGTAATCTTGCTAAAAAAAATTGGAGTGGCATTCATAAAACTACGGAACAAAAACTAGAAACATCTTTCCATTTATTCTGCATAAGCGAAGAGAAAGTATTGAAGTAAAAATATGGGAGACTTATTTTTTATTTGACTTCTGAGGCTCGAATTATCTATGCAACAAAATGGAAAGAAAAAGAAATTCCAGATACAAAAAATTGGTTTATCAAAGTTTATGATTTCATGCAATCTGATAAACTGACACAGCTAATTGAAAAAAGAGACATGGAAAAGTTTCAAAGAGATTGGTATCCTTTCATCAAATATTTGAAAAATAATTAGGAGTGAAATTGGACTTTTAGCCTGATATGAAAATTTTCCATTTATTGATATGGAGACAATGTGGTATAATCAAAGGTTATAGGTCATTTGCATAAGGCACTAGATTCATAAGGTATTAAGGAAAAGAATCATTTGAATTATTTGATTAGGGGAGAAAACTTGAAAAAACAGTCATCACAAGGTATGGCGTCTTGATAGGATGATATTTGTTTTGTTTTGTGTTTAAAGTTAGGCAAGCATTTATGATTGTTCAATTTTGTTAATTTTGTCTATTGTATGTAAATTTTAATAATAAAAAATTATTAAAAATATACAAGATGATAAAACTACCCAGTTTTAATTTGTCAAAGGGTTTAATATAATTTTGGTGAGTTTGAACATTTTTTCCACCTAGTGCTTTTGATTGCCCTCTGTGATTGCCCTCCATGATATACAACAAGAAATAAATATTTCAGTAAATAAGAGTTGACATACAGCTCATGAAAACTGAATGGGAAAGAGAAGAGAAGACTGTAGAATGGGCTACAAGTGAATTTGAAGGTCTTATGGATAGGTTGGATGTATCTAGACTGCAGAATTATAGCAGTTTGACACCACTGTGGAGTCCTAGGATTTGTAGTTTGGTGAGGCAAGTGGTTTACAATCTGTAAGCCAACTGCCGCCAACAAGCTGGGTACTCATTCTACCAACCTACAAAAGGATGGAAGGTTAAGTCAGTCTTGGAACCCTGGGACCGAACTCATAACATTTTGGCTGCGGTACTGGCATTTAACCATTATGCCACCAGAGCTCCCTGAATACCTCACTAAACTGCAAATCCCAGAACTTCACATGATGGAGCTATGATAGTTAAAGTGGTGTCAAACTGCTGCAATTCTGCAGTGTGGATACATCCTAGGGACAATCTATCCTGACACATGGAAGAAGAGCAGGACACTCAATGTTTTAGTTAGAATCAATTTTTTCCTACTTTTGATTAAGGTACATTATGTTTATGATAAGCAAGCACCAAATTCTGCCAGAAAGGAAGTCATTGTGTATAGTATAGTATGATTCAATGTGATGTTGTGTTACTTCTGTATGATGTTATGTTTTATAATAATAATAAAACAACAACAACAGAAGAAGAACAGGACACTGGAGGAGGACAGGCAATTCTCTCTGGGTCTTAGATGAATGGCACTAACCCCATCCCTGACCTGGGTGTAGTTCTTGGTTTCAAAGGCTGTTCTGACAGAAGGAAGGCTCCTCTCACTCTGCCAAGTCCAACTTTGCCTGCCAAAATTTACTGCTTATCTGATAAGGCTGCTATGAACCTGCAATAAAATTGCTGCACATGGGGAAGAACGGGATGGTGCCATGGGGTGAGGACCCATCTTAAGGTCTGGGCAGCTGACTAGTTATCTGCTGTGGGAGGGAAGGGTGTGGGGCTCAACCAGGCATGCAGACTGAGAAGCAAAACCATAAACAGACCAGGCTCAAATGACGCTGATCTCACGTGCAAACTCTGGCTGACCCCATTAAGAGACAATTGTATCCTTAAGATGTTCTGTATGTTCCTCCTCTTGGCAGGGAACTGGATAAAACTGCTCAGACCGTAACATAATAGAATCGTAGGATCAGTGTTGCAAGAGGCAGCAAGGGCCATCTAATACTGCCGTGCAAGAAAAAGGCCTCCCAAAAGCTGGCCATCTAACTTGTTAGAAGATCTTTGAAGATGAGAGCCCACCACCCTTTGAGGCAGTCCATGGAACTATCAAACAACACTTACCATCAAGAAGTTCTTCCTAATGTTTAGGAGGAATGTCTTTTCTTGTAATTTGAATCTACTGTTTTGTGTTCTAGTCTCTAAAACATGAGAAAAACAAGCTCATCCCATCTTTTAACATGACATCCCTTCAGATATTTTAAAGATGTTTATCATGTCTCTTCTCAATCTTTTCATCTCCAAACAAAACATACCCACCTCCCTAAGATGTTCACAGGACTTGGTTTCCAGATCTTTCACCATGTCAGTCATACTCCTCTGAACATGTTCCATCTTGTCAATATCCTTTTTAAACTGAATTCCGGATGAAATCTATCCAAGCCAGAGTGGAACTATTACTTCTGTCAATCTGGACAGTATATTCCTGTTGATGCAGCTTAGATTTGCATTGACTTTTTTGGCTGCCACATCACACTGCTGGCTCATGTTTTGCTTTAGGTCTACTAAGATCCCTAGATCCTTTTCACACATCCTGCTTTCAAGCCAGGTGTCACATATACTATATTTGCACATTTCATTTTTCCTACCCAAGTGTAGAATTTTACATTTATCCCTGCTGAAGTTTATTTTGTTAGCTTTGGCCCCATTCTCCAATCTGTCAAGATCATTATATAATATCATATAGTAACAATTTCTGGTTTTCTGATATATTATGAGTAGGAGCACCAGTAATCTACATCAGAGAAATGTTTTCATGAGAAAATCTAGATTTTTGGAGGACTTAAGAAAAGTTGCGCAAATGAGAGGGCACTTTATGCACTCTGTATTTTGCACAGTGTAACTCTACGATCTCTCTTTGCTCCATTTTAATCTGTGTTCTCTATCTTTTTTTAATAGAGGTATTTAATAGAAGTACATGGTTATTTAACTGGCTGTCTTCAGCTGTTTTAACAACCAATGCACTTGCTGCCAAGGGCTGGCTGGATCCAATGCAAATAAAATTTATGTAACTAAAGCATACATGCCAGTGAGGCAGGGAAGGTAGTGATCTAAATGTTCTGGTTAACGTGCGGCAGAGTGGATTTTCCCCTCCCATGCATCAGAAAGACAAACCAAAACAGATTAAATAAAGCTTGGTATTTATAGAATGCTTTCTGTATTCAAAACACTTCACACCCATGAGTACAAAGCCTTTTACAGGCAGCCTTGGGAATGTTCCAAGGATGGGAGGAATATTTTTTGCAATAGCAAGTGACTTCTGCATCACTTAGACCAGGTTCCCTCCCCTCTGTTTTGGGATGGGGGTGCATATCATTCCCATTGTGCTACAAATTCTTTTTGAGGTAGATTTTTTCAAAGTTGCAGTTTGGGAATTGTCTATACGGGTTAAGGGGTTGGCACCATTCCCACATAGCCCACAGATCAGAAGATTAACAAAATCACAGGTTTGGAAGAAACCTTAAGGGATATTTAATCAAATCCATGTAGCACCCCTGAGAGGTGTCAATCCAAACTCCATAGTTTTTGTGGTTTTTTGGGCTATCCAAACTGTTTAAAATCCTCCAGTGAAGAAAAGTCTACCAGCCACTGAGGCAGTATATCTCCCTATTGAAAAGCTCTTACCATTTGGAAGTTCTTCTTAATGTTTAGTAGAAATCTCTTTTTTCTTTTTTTGAATCCACTGATTGAAATTCTAGTCACCTCTAATCATGTCACCTCTCAGTCTTCCCACTCATGCTACTAGTAGACCAGCAGCATTATACCTATATTGCTAGATGAGAAAACTGAGGCTAGAAATTGCACAGAACAACTTAGTAAACTTGTAGAAAGATTAGGATCAGAACTGGAGACTTCCTGATACACAGCTCTCAAACCTCCAGATTCTGTACTGGCTGTCATTATTTGCAAATGTGACACTACTTAGTCAGCACTGTCTACCTCTCTAGAAGACATGCTTTGGCTTTCAATCTTTGTAAAGGAGATGGGCAGGATGGGGCCATAGGAAAGTAGGCCAGGCTACTTTTATTCACTTTCTCACCTTAGCCTGTGGGCTGATGCCATAGCTGGTGAAGGCATATTGCCATTGCGGGAGACCAAGATGGGTGATCAGGAGCCGGTAATAGGCAGTGAAGCTTTTTGTCAGAAAATGCCAGTAGAGGGCCCGGTCCAGGAACCAGATCTCAGACTCTGGACTGACAACTGGAATTGAAATGGAGGAAGAGAAATCAGTGAGTATAACCACAGGCCAAGAACAAGACAGTCTCACATTTTTAAGATAAGGTAGCACTTCTTTAAGTCTAGCATTCCAGTTTTTGAGATTTCAACTTCAATTGTCCTGGCCATCTTGGTTAGGAATTCTGGGAGGTGAAGTCCACTACTTCTGGAGGACCAATCGCTGAGAACCACTGTAAACAGAACCTATGGGTTTCAGGCTGAATCATGCCTCCAAGGGAATAGTTTTCCCTTTAAAAACTGGGATGGGAATCATGGAGGCCTCTGGATGGTCTGAGAATATAACTCCTTGGATTCCTCCACATATTGGCTTTGCAGGCAAGGGCTGCTGGGAGATGTAGTTCTATCACATCTGGATAACTGTGTGATTCCCAACCCAGCTCTAAAGGAAAGGTGACTAATGCACTGTCAGGCCAACAACAAAAGAGTAAAAGTATGTGTGTGTGTTTGGGGAGGAAGGCAACTTGGAACTCAAAGCCAGATATAGTTGATTAGGCAAGAATGCTCGTCTTCTGTGATGCAGCATCTGGTACTTTGGAAAAAAGACTCCATGCCTTCAAGGAACAAAAACTTTCTCCCCATCTGTTCAGGAACATACTATATGAAACTCTCTTGTAAGGAGCCCGCCCCGGGTCCATCCAGCCTAGTGTGGTCAGTTCTGACTGCTAACCATGGTTCTCCAGGGAATCAGGCAGGATTCTTTCTGAGACCTCTGTGGACTTCCTTGGTGTTCTTTCCTGGTCATCCTCCATTCAAGTGCTAACCAGGTTCAAACTTGCTTAGTATGGCAAGTACCTTCTGTCTGGCTTGTCTTTAAAATTAAGAGGATGAAAAGGCAGCAGTGGAATCCTGATATTAGCTGATCAGAGTTAATGCAGAGATTCTCTTTATTGCTCTCCTCACTCTCAGTCCAGAGGAGGTGTCTTCACAGAGAGTGGGATGGAAATTAGGATCCCACTCTCCACAGAGCAACTAGCAGTGGGAATCTACAAAGAGGGAGGGCAACATGTCATCAAGGAAGGAGCTGGATTTGCTGAGCCCTGCGCAATATCACCCGACTCACTGGATTCTTCATGAGGTGTGAGCATTTGTGTGTGTGTAAGGGGGGGGGGTCCAATCTGTCCCTCCTTCTTCTTTATTCTTTTTGAAGATAAAAAAAAATCTTATTTCTGTCTTTGACAGAAACAAACATAACATTCTCCTTTCTGTTTCCTCTTCCCAAAGGCAAAATCCCAGGGCTGGTGGGGGTTTCTGTCTTTGGAAGAAGCCAAGTTAAACCTCTTTCTCCTTTGCTCTTTCCAAAGGCAAAACCTCATATACTACCTTGAGCGAGAGGGGCCCCAACATCTGCATGTAGATGTAAAGGGGGAACCAGAGGGAAAAAGTTTGAGAACCACTATGAACATTATGGTAGCTCCCTAAAGAAGCTTTCTTGTTGTTGTTGTGTGTTTTCAAATCATTTCCAATGTATGATGACCCGATCAGGGAGTTTTCTTGGCAAGTTTCATCAGAGGGGTTTTTCCATTAACATCCTCTGAGTCTGAGAGAGTGTGACTTGCCCAAGATCACCCAGTGGGTTTACATGGCTGAGCTGGGATTCGAACCCTGGTCTCCAGAATCACAGTCCCAACACTCAAACCACTACATCACGCTGGCTTTCCAAGGTGCTAAATCCTGTGCTTTAATCGGTTCAGCACCCTGGATGGCTCCTTCAAATCTAGCCAAAACCTGGAATGAAATTTCCATTTCACACATGGGAGCCGCCAGCTGCTTCTGTCTCTCTCAATAAGTGTGTGTTTGTAGAGTGGCTTCAAAACATTCAGCTCCTGACTAATGATGTCTATCCACCTACCTGGCTTGGTGTTCTTGTACACAAGGCAGACCTTCCCATTCCCTCCGCATGGATCTAATTCAAATATCAGGCTACGAGAGTCCAGGTGAGGCTTCTCTGGCTGCTCCTTGTTCCCTTTCAAAGAAAAAGCCAACAAAAGAGACCTTCACTCAAAAGCCTCTGGTCAGAAGAGGAGGAAAATGCAGAACCACTGGTTCATGGGAGGTTCAGGTTACCAAGGGCCATGCAAGAACAAGATAAGAGCTGTTTGACAGTGGATGATATTGCCTTGCAGTGGGGTAGAGTCTCTTTCTTTGGAGGCTTTTAATCAGAGGCTGGATGGCCATTTGTCGGGAATGCTTTGGTTGTGCATAGCATGGGGTTGGATTGGATGGTCCTTGGGGTCTCCTCTAACTCTATGATTCTAACGTATGATCATTTGGAAGGAAAAACAAAACCCAAGCCTCTCTGTGGCCAAGAAGGGGCCGTACCTCCTTCTTCATCAGTATCTTCCAAGTCAGCAAGAGTGGGAGCATTGGGCAAGGCATAGACTGAAGACGATCCAAGACGAGTCAGCCTGGAGATGCTATTGATGGTCATGGAACCCAAGGGCATGGGATTATCTGGAAGACAGTCAAAATATATTCATCCATAATTCTATGGGAGCACAAAAGATATGCAGAGTGTGGTCACAGGTACAAAATATCTGCTTCTACATCTTATTCCCCTTTCTTTTCTCTTGCCTTTGCTTCTTCCTGCTTTTTTTTTTTTTTTTTTTTTAAAAAGCAAGTTTCTAGCCCACAAGGCTGGAAAATTGTGTGTGAAAATATATAGCAGCGGTGATCACCTTTGTTGGGGTATAGTTGGGGGAGGGAGACAAAATGAAAGCATTGCCCCCGGTAAGAACTCTGTTTTCCTCCATGAAATTTCCCTTCATCCCTACATTTTTGCCTCATTGATAGCCAGAAGTCATTTACTTGCTGTGTTTGCATTTCCTTGGTAAACTCCTTGGGTCTCTAAGCTCTATTTCTAATGCTCAATTACAGTTTTAAAAGGTACTGCAATGTTAGCAACTTTGGGACAGAAGGAAAATTTTTATTGTGAAGTGCCCCCAAAGCTAATACTAATGAAATGCCAAGAAAGAAATTAGATGGGGACTGGCTGGAAGATGAATTTTCATTTTAAAAAATGTTTTTAAAATTTTATTTAATCACTTCAGGAAAGGGCTATGTATGACCTACTTAAGAGGCAAGTCCAGCAGGAATTCCCTGTTGGGGGGGGGAGGGGCATCAACCAAATAGGCTTAGGGACTGTATGCATCCCTATAGCAGTACTTTGCAAATACTTCTGCTGAAACAAGAAATGTAGCTGAATAAGTTTAGGACTCGCCAGAACAGGGTTTGCTTCACTGTCACGGATAATTTCTTGCACTTCCATGCAGCTAGGAAAAGCATTGTGTAAAAAGGCAAAATGAGGGAAATTTGTTTTCACTGGTACAATTCTTGCAAACTGCAAAATCCATCTTGTTCTGATGCAGAATCCTGACTGGTTTGGTGGAAAGTACACACGGAGAAGTGTAAAGTGAAGTGTAAAGATATACCGTTAATATCTGGGGCATTACTTGTAAAAGAAAGGTAATTAATTATATTAGCAAGTTTAACATGATCTCCAGTAGTATATTACCATTGTAGTTCACTACTGGGAAAGGTAAATCATTATTATTATTTTTCATTATTCACAAGCAATTAAAATAGTAATTTTTAAAAAGAATCCTATGAAAATGCTACACACTACTGGTACAAAACACACCTAAGTAGTAATTATAAAAGTAATTAAAATGAAAAGTAATTATAAGAGTACCAATTAAGCACAATTAAGTCACAAAAGGAGTTATTATTTTACAATTTTGATATAACTGTGTTAGACTTCAGTTGTTGCAAAAAACAATGCCTTACAAGTACTGGTAACTCTTTATCATTTATTTGTTTATTTTATGTTTCACCTTTCTCCCAGTATAAGACCCAAGGCACTTTAGAATATAAGCCAAAACAAAATATAACTAAAGCAATACATAACACAAAGGTCAAACCATTAAATAATCTAATTAAAACATCATTACAAAACATGGTAAAACAAAAAAGCAGAGCACACTCCATTAAAAAAAATCTTTGACCCAGGCTACTGGTAGTTAAAATCTGAAGACCTGTTTCAATAGAAAAGACTTCAGCTGCTGGTAAAATCAGAGCAGAGAGGGCCAACTGGACTTTCTTTGGGAGAGTTTTCCGTAGCCCAGGCGCAGCAACCAAGAAGACTCTCTGCCATGTTACTCACCAGATGAGCCTGTAACTAGTTATGTCCAAGCCTTGGAAATCTTTCCTTTTATCAACGTGAGATTTCCAAAGATTGGACATAACTAGTTATAGGCTTATCTGGTAAGGAACATGGGAGAGGTGAAAGCAAATTCCCTCTGAACAAATTCTGCCAAGAAAACAACATGATAGAGTTGTTAGAAATGACTTGAAGGCACACAAAAATAATAAAGTAAAGAAAATGAGACATGAAGAACATGGGAAAGAGAAAGTGGCATGGCAAGCTTACCATCAATCTTGACACTCCAGGACATATGGAAACCATCGGTCATCAGATAGAAATTCTTCAAATCCTCAGGCAGGACACAGGCATTTTTCTAAAAATAAAGGTAAGGGTAGAAGGAAAGACATCATTTTAAATTGTTTTAACAGTTTTTAATTTATGTGCTTTAAAGGGATAAATGGTGGTTTTTTTAAGTCTTTAACAGTTATTGCTGTTGTTATTTACTGTTTATAAACAGTTATTTACTGTTTATAAAATAAAATCAGTTTATTTTATCATTCACTGTCTTGAGATCTTTGGATATAGAGTGGGTATTTATTTTTTTACTTGATTTACAACCTCCCCCCTTCCACCAAAATGGGAATGGATAGATATTGTGCTAGGAGCCTTAAGGCCAGTCCCATAAGAATGCCTGGTCACAGGGTTGCATGGAAGAACAATCCTGGGAGAAAGAGAAGGTGACAGTGTTTAGTCTTATGAGTGAATGGGGTGTCAGCCCACTCCAAATTTGAATTTCTCAGTGCTTTAATTATACTTTGCTGATGCTGGTCCTTCTGTCCTAACAACATAAGTCTCCTGTGAACATCTTTAAGTTTCTGAGTAAAGTTTGCATGTTTTACAACTGAAGCTTGGATTTTCTGAGCTGATCTTGTACATGACAATAATATGAATATAATTCCCCCCCCCTTTTTTTTTTTTGCTGATGGAACACCCTGAAAAAAGGAGTACATCTTCCCCCCTTCTTCCTGGGACTGCCCTCCTTTGTCTGTTCAGTTGGAAGGGAGAGGAATCCAGACAAATTGGTTTTGCTTCTCAATTTTTTTTTTTTTTTGCATGCAACAGCAGTGAAATGGCACCTAGCATGGAATATATATATATATATATATATATATTGTAAAAAACAAACCTTGATTTTATCATTTTATACAAGGGACACCATTTTACTATGCTGTTGTATATAATGGGATTTGAGCATACATGGATTTTGGTATCCATCCGGGGTTCTGGAACAAACCCCCAGCAGATACCAAGGGACCACTGTATTAGAACATGTGCCCCTCAAAATGATGTTAGACCGCACATCCCAGCATTTCTCAACATTGCCTGTGCTAACTAGGGCTGCTAGGAGTTGCAGTCCAACAACATCTAGAGGTCTGCATGATTCCCATCACATGGGACTTTCTGTTCTGATTCGGGAGAAAATGATAATTGTTAGCAATGCTTTTAAGATAACTCAGTAAAAGAACAACATTTGGCTTTCTGGAGTGACTCCATGTTTCCACTCTCTAGAAGAGATTTATTGGTGAAAATGTCTGTCATAGCAAGATCCTGGGCCCAACATTGGTTTTGTTTGCAGTCTGGGGATTTCTTGGTGAAAATGAGGAGCCTGGATGCCATTTCAAAGACATTCCTGGGATGGAAGGCTAAATCGCCCTGAGCAAATGACCTGCAGAGCAAAGAGGTCCAAATTAAGCATCTGCCAGGCATTTCTGGCACTTGAGGGACAAAGAGGTCACTCACAGACATTCCTTAACCAGAACTAGAATTTCCCCTTGTATTGATCTTTTAATGGTTTGATGCAGCTCTGAGTTTTAAGCTTTAAAGAGGTTCTCTCACATATGTGATCAAGGAACTTCAAAGCTGAACCCTCTTTCCTCTAAAGATTCAGCACTTGGAGCAAACCCTTAAAAATCTGGATTTAAAAATGTGGCATGGGCAGAGCCCTGCCAAACGTCAAGGCCACCAGGTGCTGTGATGCATCATCCTCTCTTAGACAGCATTCCCTCCAGCATTTCACAGATGAAAATGGGGACATATGTGACCAAGGGACCTCAAAGTGTGGTCAAGAAGGCAGAAGTTATGAACCTGGAAGAGCAGGCAAGCTGGGAGAGATGGAAGCAGTTTGCTTTTGCCTTGGCCTCTTGGGAAGGACACTTCTCCTTTCTCCCCACTGAGTTAATTGTCTCCCAGACCAGCTAGGAGAGGCTGCAGCAGTTTCCTTTTGCCCCAGCCTACCGAGAAAGGGAAGACTCCCCTTCCTCATCTCCTCTCCTTCCTGTTGAGTTAATTTGAGTGCAAACTACTTTTATGCTTTGAACTCAGTGTGCAACAGTCAAAGTACGCTGAGGGCAAAGGAGCGAGAAACTGGGACATTTTAAAAACAGTTTAAAAAGTGGGATGGCAGAGAATTAATTGTGATGGTCCATACCAATTTGAAGCAGTTGGAAGGTAGGGGATGTGCTTCCTGCATATCTAATACATTTGCTTCCAGGATCACAAAAACCATTGTCTTTCATCAATTCTTTGCTTGCCCCTGAGTTTGCTATACATCTGGATTTCAAAGGTTTGTCCCATCATCTAATCTGTTCCATGAGGCGTTGTTTTGCAACCCCTCTCTGCATTCTTGTAGGGTTGAGTCCCTTATCATCCTTGCGAAGAACATACAGGCATACCTAGGGTTAACAAAGCCTCTGATAAATATGTCTGACCCCTTGCCCTGTTGCAGCTATAGCTTTGGACAAATCGAGGCCGCTCTGTTTGGATTGGTGACAACCTGCTGGCTGAGCTGCCTGATGTCACACTCTGGCATCCTGGATTATATGCCCTGAAAATTCTGCTATCTAAATAAACAACCAGCAAAGCATACAGCAGTCAGTAGAGGCAAGAGGAAGAGTAACTTGCACAAAGCAGGGATGCAGAAAACGCAGTGTACCAGCTGGTGAGATTTTTTTCCCCTCTTTCTTCCATTATGCCAGAATTCCCGGCCAACATTAACTTGGAAGGGAGCATTTCTAAATATCTTTTAGGATGAATAACCGAGAATACTTAACATACTTGTATGCATAGGTGTACCTCAGTTAACAAAATAAGTGTGTTCCTAGACCTTTAACAGAGAATATGGTACCAGTGGTAGAGATAATATGGAGGGGAAAGCTATGGATAGGTTCCTATAGCACAAAAAGAAGAGCAGTTGAACATCTTTCACAAACATTTTACTTAAAACTAACAATTTGCACATGTAAAGCAAAACAGTCAGATCAAGTAAGGCTTGTGTAATAAACAAAAACATTTGGCAGCTTTTAGATGCCACCTGAAAGCTTCTTCCAAAATGTGTCATGGGATGGTTTTTGTTTTCACCAGATTCCACTTATTTCATGATTTCCATTTTGGTCTATACATCTATGCTCTCTTAGTATGATGGGGTAGTTGATGAGGCAGGCTTATCTCTTTCCCCCTTTTCTCTCTGTTTTGCAGCCAATGCATGCTCAGTAATGGATTTTGAGTGAATTTTACCTGTTGTAGGCAGGCAGACATGGCTAGCAGGACTAACAAGAACAGGATCCCTTTTTCCCCCAGCTCAAATTTTTGCATTGTTTCCTGTGGACCCACTGCTGCAAACCATCATAAAAATCTGGGTTTCTCCAGTCCTCTTGCACCATCCTTTCCATGGTGATGCAGCTAAACACTTCCAGTTAGACAGGGGACAAGGAAGCAAATTGTGGGGATAAGGAAAGGGGAATAAAAATCTTTCTAAAAGGAACATATTTATCAGAGGCTTTGTTAACCCTAGGTATGCCTGTATGTTCTTCGCAAGGATGATAAGGGACTCAAGGGACATGGTAAACTAATAAAAAAGGAAGAAAATGCTGCTTGCAACTTTGAGAAACTACTTTCTTTCTTTTGTAAAACAACAACAACAACAACAACAACAACAACTCTAATCTCCACTTATAGCAGCGAGACTTGGAAACTCCCAGCCCTGGAGGAAATTAAAGGATCTAAATTTTCAAAAGTGACATCAAAGAAACTTGAAAAAATTCCTCATGCCTCAACTGGCAGCCAAATGATTTTACTACACCTTTACCATTGGTAGGCCTGACCTTGGCTGCTGATTGGCCATCCCTTGGAAATGTGCTGAATTGGTTTCCCAGATCTCTTAGGGAGAGAGGAATGAATCTCAGGGTGAGGACACTACCTTGAAAAATGTATACATGCCTATATTTTCCTTCAGCAAACTTTTCAACAATAATTTTTAAGTAACATATTCTGAGCTATATAGCTTGGGTCTACCTGAAAGACTGTATCTCCTGACATGACTCTACCTAAGTTTTAAGATCTTTGGGGGAGGATTTTTCCCTTGTTGTTCGGTAAGGGCACGCAGCAGGCCCTACATAATAAATGTAATATGGCAAAGTATCTTTTGGGAGGGGCTGAGAGCATGGACTTTTAGGAGTGACTGGTGATTGGCTGAAAATTTCAATAGAGTTTTTAAAAAGGCAGATGTGTAGGACAATTAGAGTGAGAGAGGGATTTAGGTGGTTTCAGGAAAGTCCAGATGTGATGATGAGGATGATGGTGATTTTTTGTTCAGCTAGGATTATGAAGAAACAGGGAAATAAAATAATCAATTACTATTTTTACTTTTATTGATTAGAATTTATTTGTGTTAGATAAGCAATCTTTAACTGTATGTTGCATTTCTTTTTTAAAAGAGGTAGGAATCAGAGATACAGCCTTATTAGCCTTCAGAATCAGTATGCAAGGGGATCTTGTAGCACTTTTGAGATTAACCATGAGAAAGAAATTGTTGCATGAGCTTGCTTAGATTTTGTCAGCTACATGCATGCATCTGAGGAAGAAGACCAAGGCTATGAAAGCTTCTTCTACAACTTCTTTCACACAGTTAGTCTCAAAGGTGGTATGAGATTCCTTTGCATTCTTTTTAATAAGTTAGTTTTGTGTTCTTCTGGGAATACCACAATAGTACTATGATGATGGGAGCTGTAGTTGAACAGTATCTGGTGGGATGCACAATTTCTTTTCCTCAGAGGGCGCTCATGATCCAGTCAAGCCCATCTCTCCTTTCTGGAACCTAGCATGGCTCACTTTGTATCTCTAGTTAGGATGGCATCCCTCCATACTGTAAGTCAACATAAGAATTCACTCTATGGGCTGCCTTTAAAGATTTGCCTTGCAATATTTTGATAAAGCAGTTTTAACAGGATATTGAAGACATATGTGGATTGCTGGTGACATCTAGTGGGACTAGACAAAAATGCTGGAGAGGAACAATGGAAACCAAGGCTGCATCTGCGCTGAAGAGTTAATGCAGTTTGTCACTGATTTAACTCCCATGGCTCAAAGCTATGGAATTCTGGGACTGGTAGTTTGGTGAGATGTTTAGCCATCTCTGCCACAGAGCTTTGTTGCCACAACAAACTACAAATTCCCAGGAATCCATAGGATGGAGGCATGACAGTTAAAACCATGTCGAACTACATTAATTCTGTAGTGTGGAAGCAGCCCACATCCCTTGGAAGATGAGATAACCATGCTAATTTGTTTCAGAATACAAAGGAAAATGGAAAGGGCAGTATTTATTTAAGAGTGTGGGCTTTCATTAATTTCAATGCACTCCTTTGGATAAATGAATGGAATGGGATATTCAAGCCCTTGGTATTAACCATAGTGACACAGCTGTGTGAGTGGGAATCAGAAAGATGCAAATTGTGACAACCTTTTGCAGGTTCATAGCCTGTGTTATAATTTCCCTCTTTCTGTATGCCATTACACCCTGCAACTATACCACTGTGCTTAAAATACTTGTGGCTGGATTTTTGCACCCCATCAATGAAGCAGATTGAAATTCATGAGAGATCATGCCAATATAAACCAGTTAGTCTTAAAGTGTCACTAGATTCCTCTTCACCTGTTATTCCCTTACAATAATTTCACATGAAAGCAATACCCCAAACTGCCTTCAACACTAGGGGGAAAGGGGAATACACAACCCACCCTTAAACACAAGATACCTGTTCCCATGAAACGATGGCATGGCGCTCAGCTGGTTCCTTCTCTACAAATGTCACCTCAGAAACTCCTGGAGAGGTTTCTGAAAAAAGAAGCAGAGATTAAGATATGTAGCCCACTGGTGGAAAAGGAAGGTCAATAAACCTGGTTGCCAGGTTGTGAGATTTCATAGCCAAAACCTGAGACCTAGGGACCACAATCCCTTATGATGGGATAGGAGGCGACTTCTGGTCATGTTACAAAGGGCAGTCTCTGTTGAGGTCATTATGCATGATATATTAACTATCATTCACAGTTGCAATGTGAAGCAATGTGCCAGCTGATCTTGGAAGCTAAGCAGGGTCAGCCTTGGTTAGTACTTGGATGGGACACTGCCAATGATACCAGGTGCTGTATTTCAGATGAAAAAACTGGCTTAGCCACCCCTGAATATTTCTTGAGTAAGAAAATCCTATGAAATTCATGGGATCACCATAAATCGACAGGTAACCCGAAGGCGTGCACAGACACAGACAGTTGCATCAAATATGTCATTCAGATAAAACCCAGCAGGAGCCCACTCACACAACATAATTATAGCACTTTGATTCTGCATCAGCTGCCATGGCTACATCCTATGGTAATTTGGGGGAACGAACTACAGCGTGTGTTTTCCCTTGTTTCTGGAACAACCAGAACTACCCTGCTCACCTTAAAACATGGTAATGCTAGTGGACCCTGAATCAGCCCAAGAAGGCATTTACAACCAAATAATACCATTGATCCAGGAGGACCCTGCCAGGAGAAAGCCAGATACACCAAACTACTTTATTGATCATAGCCAAACTTCAGTATGAGCTCATGGGAATCAGTTGCACCTGAGCTAAAGCAGGCTGAGTGACATATAGGTACAAGCAATAGTTTGATCAGTGGGAAAAAAATTTGCAAAGGAAAAATGTTTAATTCTGAAAACAGCGAGGGTCTGTACAACTGGCTCCTGGGACGTTGGCCAGCTGGAAG
The DNA here is from genome assembly GCA_034509955.1 of Urosaurus nigricauda. Lineage (NCBI taxonomy): Eukaryota > Metazoa > Chordata > Lepidosauria > Squamata > Phrynosomatidae > Urosaurus > Urosaurus nigricauda. The sequence continues at coordinate 6,734,013 of JAOEGL010000002.1, forward strand.
ATTTTTGCAATATTAGGTACAGTGGATTCTTTCTTACAGCTGCCCTGTCTAACAGTCTGCTTTTGTCCTGAAACTCTGGGGAAGAGTGGATGCAAGGGTGCATGTTGCTTTCAATATGGCATTACAGTGGCTCTGTGAATACCTACTTAGTTCTAGGGCGAGGGGTCTGTTGTACAAATTAAAAGGCAAACAAATCTGCTCAAGCTAGATCTCAGTTTGGATTCCAGGTTCCCTGTCCAGGGTCCTGAATTTTTACCATGGATCAGCATGAAAACTCTTTTTCAATTTGGTTTCTCCCCTCACCCTTCAGTACCCAGTGTTCATTTACGCTGAAGAATTATAGTGCTATTCCTCAATTCAAGAATGGTTCCTGTAGTAAAAAGTGATATTTTTGTGCAGTAGAAAAGAGATTCCCTTTGCATATTGATAGTCCAGACTAACAGGGCTATGGCTCTGAAATTCTTTCAAGGCCACCCTGAGGTTCCCCCCATTAGACTTCAAGATCAGACTGAGAGATTTGGTAACCCTAGACTAAATCTTTGCTGTACAAATTCAAGGGCCATCTGCTGCGACTGATAAAACTCCTTCAAAGCACCAAGCAATGATTGTTTTCCTAGATTTGGTAACCAAGACATCTCAGAGCTTGGAAAAGCTACTTTTTTGAACTTCAACTCATGGCCATGCAGGCTGGGGGATTATTCTGGGAGGTGAGATCAGGAAAGTAATGTTCCCAGGCTCCATGACAGTTTTATCTGGAGAAGCCAAGAACTGCACAGGAACTGAACAAGGTGGCAAGAACGTTTGCCATCGGTCGGGAGTGCTTTGATTGTGTATCCCTGCATGCAGGGGGTTAGATTGGATGGCCTTTGTGGTCTCTTCCAATTCTGTGTTTTATGAATCAGGGATCTGGTGCATTATGAGAACTCTTGTTTGTTGAACAGTGTTGCCTCTGGTTGATTTTAATCTACTGTACAAGTACATACATAGAGGTATGACTATTGCTAGCTCCATAGCCAGACAGCAGAAATCCTTATCTCACAGGAACAGACACTCAGAGGAAGCTAGGGAAGAAATATAGAGGATGCATCCACACTGCAGAAATAAAGCAGTTTGACACCACCTTAACTGCCATGACTCAATGCTGTGGAATTCTGGAATTTGTAGTTTTATGCAATGTTTAGCCTTCCATATCAAAGAGGCTTGGTGCCCCATCAAACTAAAAATCAAGAATTCTACAGCATTGAGCCATGCAAGTTAAAGTGGTGTCAAACTGCTTTATTTCTGCTGGGTTGCAGTAGCCAAAGTAGGCATCCACAAGGAAAGAGGAGGAAGTGGGGAGCATTTGGGTCAGTAGATTTTGATTGAAGTACCTGGAAATCATAAGATGGGAAAATGAAAATGAATGTTGGTTAAGCTGCTCCATCTGGTTTAGACCTATACTAGGAACCTTTCTCATACCCTCCAACATTTCACAAATGAAAACAGGGATACATGTGGCCAAGCATCTTCAAAATGTGGCCAAGATGGCAATAGTTATGAATGAGGAAAATATACAATCTAAGACAAAGCTGCAGCAGTTTGTTTTTGTCTAGGCCTCCTGTGAAGCGCAGGATTCTGCCCCCTCCTTAAAAACTACTTTTGTACTTTGAACTCAGTTTGCAGCAACTGAGGTGAGTGAAGGACAAAAGTGGGAAAGGGAAAGAGGGAAGAGAAACGGGGACTTTTAAAAGCAGTTGAAAATGTGGAATGACTTAGGCTTAACTGGGACCATTCTGCCAAATCAGAACAGATGGAGTATATGTATTTTTCCTTTGCTGAACCTTACAATCATTCAAATGAAATTTTGCATTTTTTTTAAATTGAGACTTTGCAGATGTGAGCTGTCTCCTGTGTGTTTGTGAGGCAGGATAGAAACATTCAAACAAAGCAGAGTTCAGACAGCTGGGTGTAAGAATTTTTGAGGTGGTAATGTTAGTTACATCTTTACTGCAGGCTGATTACATGGAACATCTCAGCTTGACTTTCTGAGCTTCTTTCTCATCTACGCACCAACATATTCGTTTCATGTTAAGGAAGAAAATAGCAGTGCAAGAAAGTACAGTGGGGAGATGTCTAGGGGCAAATGCCAGATCTGTCCGGATGCAAATGGAGGTACAGATCGCTATCTGAACTTCAGCCTTTGGAAACTCTTTGAACCATCAAAGGTAAAAATGGGGGAAATCCTGTTAGGTCATTTAGTTCAAACCCTTTGGCTCTTCTAGGTTCACGCCTAAATCATTTAGTTCCAGCCTTGATTCAAAATATATATCTCCTTTATGTAATGGGCAATCATCCAAGAGGCCTTCCTCTCTGCAAGTTTCACGAAAGGCATTTAACCATCCAGCAAATTATAAACAGAATAAATTTGGCTCTTCCGAGATCAAAGGAAAAGCAGGCAAGCTTGCACAGAGGGAGACTGAATATTGTGTGAGTCACATGAAGGTGTTGAGGGATGAGCGAACGGCAGGTTCTTAAGGGGTCTGAACCAAATCCTAGATCAAACAAGAAAACTCTGCCTTAACAGCCAGAATGTTAGCTGAAAAATATCCTGGGGGCAAAAAGGGGATCACGTATAGCAGAGATACGCATGCAGTGTGGGAAAGACAGGCATTAAAATGAGAAGGTAACATTACCTTCCTTTTGACAGCCTACATTTTGGGCACTTGCACCCTAGACAAGAGTCCAACATGTGCTACAGTAAGTATTCAGCATCCATCAATACTCGGGGTATGTGTGGCCCACCATGTTGTCAGGCTGTATGTTCCACTGGCTAGAACAGCAAACATTGAGGAGTGATGGGAACTGCAATACATAAATATGAGTAATTTAGTTGTGTGAGGTTTGGATTACGACTCTGGAGATTAGAGTTTGATTCCCCACTCAGCCATGGAAATCCACTGGATGACTTTGGGCAAGCCACACTCTCTTAGCCCCATAGGAACAATTGTAGGAAATAGGAAATCAATAGAAATTGGAAATAGGACATCAATAGGAAGGTAGGGTGTGTGTGTGTGTGTGTGTGTGTGGCACTGGGTGATACCCCAGAAGAGGGGTGACACCAGGACAGGCCCTTCCAGCTTGCTTGAGGAGCCTCCTCATGAGGAGATCACTGTTTCTGTGGCAAAGGAGAGGGCTGAGCTTTGCTGGGGCAGTAGAGGCCTCCGCATAAGGAGACCTCTACCGCCATGGCAAAGGAAAGGGTCGAATGTCCTCTCCTTTTGGCTGCCATCGCCCCACTGCACTGGTGGGGGCTCCACTGCATGAGTCCTGGCCATCAACAGCCCTGCTCAGGTCTTCCAAATCCACGGGAGCTGAGCCTTCTTTGATTGCATTAATCTACCTGTAGTGTGGTCGTCCACTATTCCTGTTGCCTTCCACATTGTCGAGCGTTATCATCCTTTTCCAATGAGTCATGTCACCTTTGGACATATCCAAATTGAGATAGCCTCAGCTTAGTCATTTTTGCTAATTCAACAGAGCACATTATTAAAGGCACTTTCCACATGAGCAATCAATCTTCAAAGGCCTTCCGAATGAAGAAGTTTTCACCCTCCTTTTGTTGTTGTTGTTGTGTTTCTTGGTGCCACTCAATGTGATTCTATACACTGCATCAACAGTGAAGAATTAATCCAGTTTGTTGACTCTGCTTTAACTGTCATGGCTTGAGGCTATGTAATAAATAATAATAATAATAATAATAATAATAAAATATTTATTTATATCCCACCTCTCCCTTCCAGGATCTAGGCAAGCATTGGGATTTGTACTTTTGTAAGATATTTTGTCTTTTCTGTTAGAGATCTCTGGTGACTCAACGAACAAACAAATCCCAGGAGTTCATAGGATAGAGCCATGGAGTGTCAAACCACATTATTTCTGTAGTGCTGCAGCTGCCATTGTCATGCACCAAATGGAAAACATTTTGGGATTCCTCCTGGGCAGAAGGTGGAAATGTAGGACATGTCCTAGAAAAGGAGAGTGTCTGGTCAACTTGTCCAGGTTGAGCTCTCTTTCTTCTAAAGGTTCAACGCTTTTTGTGCAGGCTCTTAAAAAATCTGGATTAAAAAACCTGGAGCTATACCCAACAACAGAGCCACTGTGATGCATCCTGCGCTATTGGACACAGGTACACCCACCGATATTTCATGGATAAAACTGGGATATGTGTGGCCAAGCAACTTCAGAGTATGGTCAAGAGGGGAAAAGTTACAAACCTGGAACATCAGACAAGTTGGGAGAGATGGCAGCAGTTTGCTTTTACCTGGGCCTCCTATGAAGGACAAGATGCTGTCTCACTTCTCCTTTGTCCCCACTGAGTTAACTAAATATATACTCGACTATAAGTTGATCTCATGTATAAGTCGAGGGCAGGTTTTGGGGCCACCATTATGGATTTTTATAGGACCCGTGGATAAATTGAGGGTAAAACCTAGGGGCATGTAACAAAGGATCTAAAGGATGAAGCAAGGGGAAATGATGCCAAAAAAGTTACAAAATTCCAGCAGGTATAATAGTCTGTAATGGCTGGATAGATGAGAAAGTAGAATCATAGAATCATAGAGTTGGAAGAGACCCCAAGGGCCATCCAGTCCAACCCCCTGCCATGCAGGAACTCCCAATCAAAGCATCCCCATTGACAGATGGCCACCCAGCCTCTGCTTAAAGACCTCCAAGGAAGGAGTCTCCACTATACTCCAAGGGAGAGTGTTCCACCGTCAAAAAGCCCTTACTGCCAGGAAGTTCCTCCTAATGTTGAGGTGGAATCTCTTTTCCTGCAGTTTGCATCCATTGTTCCGCGTTCTAGTCTCTGCAGCAGCAGAAAACAAGCTTGCTCCCTCTTCAATATGACATCCCTTCAAATATTTGGACAGGGCTATCATATCACCTCTTAACCTTCTCTTCTCCAGGCTAAACATCCCCAGCTCCCTACGTTGCTCCTCATAAGGGATGGTTTCCAGACCCTTCACCATCTTAGTCACCCTCCTTTGGACATGATCCAGTTTCTCAACATCCTTTTTTGAATTGTTTTGCCCAGAACTGGACACAGTATTCCAGGTGGGGCCTGACCAAAGCAGAATAGAGCGGCACTATAACTTCCCTGGATCTGGACCAGTGGTTCTCAACCTTCCTAATCCCGCGACCCTGTAATACAGTTCCTCATGTTGCGGTGACCCCGAACTGACGGTCTCGGTTCCTATGATAATTGGAAATATGTGTTTTCGGAGGGTCTTGGGTGACTCCTGTGAAAGAGTCGTTTTTTGACCCCCTTGTGACCCACAGGTCGAGAACCGCTGATCTGGACGCTATACTTCAACCGACGCAGCCTAGGATCGCATTGGCCTTTTCAGCCGCCGCGTCACACCGTTGGCTCACGTCCAAACTACGTTCCACTTGGACTCCTAGGTGTGAACCATCTAATTATAAGATTGTATGTACAGCAGTGTGTAAATTTAAATAAATAAAATAAATAATAATTTAAAAAATTGGGAAGGCAGATTATTAGTTTGGCCTGTAGTCCCTGCCTTCAAAAGGAAAGCTGAAGAAGTCCTTAGGGACTCCTTGCCACTTGAACCCTTTGCTAAAGCTGGCCTCTAGCAAAGCCCTGCTAAAGTCAGTTTCCATGGCAACCCAAGGCCTCAAACCCTGCAGGGCCTTACCTAGGAAGTAGGTCACCCCCAGAGTGAGCTTGTCCACGTAGGGCTTGATGCTGCTGCTGCTGTTGCTCCTTAACAGCTTTTCCTCCATCTTTTCCCTTTTTTTGTTTGCCCCACTATACACAAAACGCGAAGCAAAAAAAGAGAGCCCAAACTCGACCTCTTTTGTCCCTTTTCCCTCCCCGTAGCTCAACCGGTGCCGCAACCCCCGCCGGGAACGGTAGTCCTCATTTCGCCTCCTCTGCCGCACTGCCTCACGGGAAGCGTAGTCCCGGCGAGGAGGAGTTTCCTAGGCTTGAACCGGGCAGTGGACTACAGTTCCCGGAAAGCAACGCGGCGCGGCCATTTTGTGTCTCTCCCCCCATCCCCAGATAGGCCTGTTGGTGTATCTCTGCGCTGCGTTCAGCCAATGGGGATCGAGGGAGGGCGGCGGTGGGCGTGGCCCCGCGGAGGGACGCTGGGAGTGGCGGTTGTTTCAAGATGGCGGGGCCGGAAGGAGGCGCTCGGTGGAGCCGGGACCGTATCCTTCCTTCGCTCGCTGCTCCTCCTCCTCCTCCTCAGGGCCCCTGAGCATGTGCAGAGCGCCCTCCTCCGAAGCTATAAGGGGGCTTTCTTGGCAAGGGTGTGTTTTCCCCTGAGGCTGAGAGAGTGTGACCAGCCCAAGGTCTCCCCCAGTTGGTCTCCATGGCTGAGCTGGGACTCGAACTCAGGTCCTCAGAGTCACTTTTATGGGGTTTTCTTGTGGCAAGGTTTCTCCTGAGGTTTGCTTTCCCCCCTGAGGCTGAGAGAGTGTGACTTGACCAAAGACACCCAGTGGGTCTCCATGGCTGAGCTGGGACTCGAACCCAGGTCCCCGGAGTCACAGTTATTGGGGTTTTCTTGGCAAGGTTTGCCTTTTGCCTCTTTCCCCTGAGGCTGAGAGAGTGTGACTTGCCCAAGGTCTCCCAATGGGTTTCCATGGCAGAGCTGGGACTCGAACCCAGGCCCCCAGAGTCACATTTATGGGGTTTTCCTGGCAAGGTTTTTTTCAGAGGTTTGCCTTTTGCCTCTTTCCTCTGAGGCTGAGAGAGTGTGACTTGCCCAAGGTCTTCCCATGGGTTTCCTGGGCTGAGCTGGGACTCGAACCCAGGTCCCCAGAGTCATAGTCAAACACTGAAACCACTACATAACTAGATATGATGATGATAATAATAATTATTGGGTGTGCCTATTGTTGTTGTTGTGTTGTTGTTGTGTCATTTCTTGAGACGAAGCTGTCATGGGGTTTTCCTGGCAAGGTTTCTTCAGAGGTTTGCCTTTTGCCTCTTTCCCCTGAGGCTGAGAGAGTGTGACTTGCTCAAGGTCTCCCAATTGGTCTCCATGGCAGATCTTGGACTCGAGCCCAGGTCTCCAGATTTATAGTCCAACGCTCAAACAAACTACATAAGTAGATATGATGATCATTATAATAATAATAGTTATTGGGTGTGCCTGTTGTCGTTGTGTCATCTCTTGAGACGAAGCTATCCTGGGGTTTTCCCAGCAAGGTTTCTTTAGAGAGGGATTGCCCTGAGGCTGAGAGAGTGTGACTTGCCCAAAGCCACTGAGAAGGTTTCGTGGCCAAGCTGGGATTTGAACCCAGGTCTCCAGAGTCATCCTCCAACGCTCAAGCCACTACGTAACGAGACGGGATAATAATAACTGTTATTGGGTTGTGTTGTTGTTGTGCCCTTTCTTGGGGTTTCCTTGGCAAGGTTTTTTTTTCCGGAAGAGGGTTTGCCATGGCCTTCCTCTGAGGCTGAGAGAGTGTGACTCGCCCAAAGCCAGCCGGTGGGTTTTGTGGCCGAGCTGGGATTCGAACCCTGGGCTCCAGAGTCATGGTCCAGCACTCCAGCTCTACCACCCGGCAATGGCTTCCTTCCAGAGGCGCTATAGCTTCAGTAGTGATTTTAAAGCCTTGATAGTTTTGATCGCACGAGCCTAATCACAGTTGTTGTTGTTGTTGTTGTTGTTGTGCTTTCAAGTCGTTTCCAGCTTATGAACCTCTCATGGGGTTTTCTTGGCAAGATTTATTCGGAGGTTGGCCTTGGCCTTCTCCCCCTGAGGCTGAGAGAGTGTGACTCACCCAAGGTCTCCCAATGGGTTTCCATGGCTGAGGTGGGACTTGAACCCTGGTCTCCAGAGTCATAGCCCAACGCTCAAACCACTACGTGCCACTGTTTTTTTTTTGTCTGTAAGCGTGTTGTCCTCTTAAATTGTGACCCACTTTGAGCCCCAGTTGGCTTCCAGGCTCGTGTAGCCCCTGAGCATGTACAGAGTCCCTCTTCTGTTTCCCACTGAGTCTCCCTCCCACCTTACATTATTTCAGTTCTCTAAATACATTAATTCAGTGTTGCTGTAAACCTCCAAATCCTTTCCGACTTACGGCAGGCAACCCCATAGGTTTCAGGGTTTTGTCTTCGTTTCCCTGTTCTGACTGTCAAATGGTTACCTTTTGATTACAGGATAATTTCTCCTGTTGGTTTGTCTTAATTGTTGTTGCGTGCCTTCAAGTCATTTCCCACTTACGGCACCCCTAAGGTGAACCTATCATGGGGACGTCTTGGCAAGATTTGTTCAGAGAAGGTTTGCCTTTGCCTTCTTCCTCTGAGGCCGAGAGAGTGTGACTTGCTCAGGCTCACCCACTGGGTTTCCATGGCCGAGGTGGGACTCAAACCCTGGACCCCAGAGTTACCGTCCAACATTCAAACACTACATAAGTAGATGTAATAATAATTATTATTGGGTGTCCTTGTTGTTGTGTTATTTCTGGCTTATGGTGACCCTGAGACGAACCTCTCATGGGGTTTTCTTGGCAAGTTTCTTCACAGGGGGTTTGGCGTTGCCATCCTCTGAGGCTGAGAGAGTGTGACTTGCCCAAGGCCACCCAGTGGGTTTACACGTCCGACCTGAGATTTGAACCCTGGTCTCCAGAGCCACTGCCTTCCACATTATCAACCCTTATCGCCCTTTCCCAATGAGGTTGTTACATTTTGATCTATCCAAATTGTGATGGCCTCAGTTTAGTCATTTTTGCTCATAAAATACAGCATAAGGCCCTTTCCACATGGGCAGTCAATCCTCAAAGGCCTCTTGAACCCTGGTCTCCAGAGTCATAGTCCAGTGCTCCAACCACTACATAAATAGATATAATAATAATGATAATAGTCTGACAGTCCTGAGCCTTGTTCTTGTGGTGGTGCCTTCAGGTCATTTCCACCTTACGGTGACTCTGTGTGTCCAGAACAGACTGCAGAAATAGTCCTGTTTGAAACTGCTTTAACTGCCCTGGCTCAATGCTAGGGAATTCTGGAAATTGTAGTTTGTTGTGGCACCAGAGTTCCCTGACAGAGAAGGCTAAATGTCTCACAAAACTACAGTTCCCAGAATTCCCTAGCATCGAGCCACGGCACTTAAAGCGGTCTGAATGATTTCTACAGTCTGTTTTGGATCTAAGGTGAACCTGTCATGGGGTTTTCTAGGGCTGAGAGAGTGTGGATTTCCTTGGTTGAGTGGGACTTGAGTCCTGATCTTTAGAGTTGTTGTCCAGTGCTGAAACCACTACACCATGCTGGCTGTCCTATAACAACAACAACAACAACAACACTCTTACTAAGTAGTAAGCAGGACAGTGGGCCCTTTGTATCTGTTAGGGTTTGGTTCCAGGATTCCTTTGTTTGAATACTATGAATACTTTATTTCTATTTTAGTGCTTTCTATTTGTGTGTAAGTGTTTTGTGCTTTTGAAATATGAGCTGCTTTGAGTCCCAGTCTTTTGGGGAAAGTGATATAAATAAATATTAGGCTTCTGGTAAGATCCTGTGTGGCATCGAGGTTTGAGCGTTGGACTAAGACTCTGGAGAACAGGGTTTGAATCTCAGCTCTCCCGTGTAAACTCACTGGGTGACCTTGAACAAGTCACGCTCTCTCAGCCCCAGAGGATGGCAATGGCACCCTTCCCCCCTTTTGAGGAAACTTGCCAAAAAAACTCTGTGAGAGGTTTGCCTTAGGGTCACTGTAAGTTTGAAATGACTTGCAGGCACACAACAACAACAGAAACTGGAGCATGTGTGGCATAACAGTTTGAGCATTGGCTTATGACTCTGGTGATCTGGGTTCAATTCCCTGCTCAACCATGGAAACCCATTGGGTGACCTTGGGCGAGTTACACCCTCTCAACCCAAGAAAACTCTTGGTTCACCTTAGGCCTGACATAAGTCAGAAATGATTTGAAGACACACAACAGTCAGGCTTTCTGTAGTAGGCTTCTTATTGGGGTGTTTGCACTTGTATGTTTTTAATGGTTTTGTATGTTTGTTGTTGTGGTTAGTAACTGCCCTTGAGTCAGCCCTGACTCATGGAAACTCTTTGGTTGAGACACCTCCTAGCTCTCCTTGATCGAGTCCATCCATTTGGCATGTGGTCTTTCTCTCTTTTTAATACTTTCTACCTTTCCCGGCATTGTTCTCGTTTCTAATAAGTCATGCCTTCTCATGACGTGGACAAAGTACAACAGCCTCAGTTTGGTCATCTTGGCTTCCAGGGAGATTTCAAGCTTCATCTCGTCTAGGACCCATTTGTCTTCTTGGCCGCCCATGTTATCCTCAGCACTCTTCTGTAGCACCACATCTCAAGTGCATTGATTTTCTTCCTATCTGCTTTCTTCCCTATCTAGTTCTCGCATCTGTACATGTTAATGGGGAATACAATGGACTGGATGCTTCTAACTTTAGTGTTTGGCTATATATCTTAACTCTTTCTAAGGGGCTTTCTAGATTGGCAGGAAAGTGTGACATGAAGTTGCCTTTTCCTTAAAGACTTGCAGCCTTTAGATGGAGCTGCGCTGTTTCGCAGTTTTTAAAAAAGAAGCTGGGAAAACCAGCACCTTTTTAAAGGCGCTTCTTCTCCCCTAAAACACAAAAAAAGCGTTTTCATGGCACACTTTCCCTTTTTCTCATCTAAAGGCTAGAGTTTCATGCAGCCATGAACACACTTCTTTTTACCAATCTAGATCAGGCCAAAAGTATCTTTTCTCCTTCTTTCATAGCTGCCCTTCCCATTCCTAGTCTTCTTGTTTCTTTACTCTTCATTCTGATCAATGTTTGATCCAAAATACGGGAAGTCCTTAACTATTTTGATGTCCTCATTATCTAGGTTGGATTTATATAGATCCTCTGTGATAAACAGGGCTTCCTATATTAGGGTTCTTATGGAGATGTTTGCTTTGGTTTGTTTTTAAAATGGTTTTATATATTTAACTTAGTATTTGTAAGGATTTTACATTTTTGACTTGTTATGTTAATGTAGTGTTTGCGTTTTGAAATTGTTCTGTTCTATTGTTGTTGTACTTTTTAAGCATCTTCTATAAGTCACCTTTGATTCAATCTGGGACAAAGGAGGCTTATAAATAAATAGTTATTGTTATGTGCCTTCAAGTTGTTTTTGATTTACTGTAATCCAAAAGGGAACTTACCATGGGGTTTTCTTGGTAATTTTCTTCAGAGAGCTTTTGCTTTTGCCTACCTTCGAGGTTGAGAGAGTGTGACTGCCCCATGATCATCCAGTAGGTTTCTATGGGCAAGTTGGGAACTGAACCCTGTTCTCTAGATTGAGAACCATTACATAAGTAGAAATAATAATAATAATGATAATGATAATAATAATACCCTGAAAGTCCAGAGCCTTGGTTGTGATTGTTACTGTGGTGGTGGTAGTGCTTTCAAGTCATTCCACCTTATGGCGACTCTTAAGATGAACCTATCATGGGGTTTTCTGGGGCTGAGAGATCGTGACTCACCCAAGATCACCCAGTGAATTTCCTTGGCCAAGCAGATCTCAAACCCAATGCTGAAACCACTACACCTTGCTAGCTCTCTTACAAGAATAACTAGTAGTAGCAGTACAGTGGGCCCTTGGTATCTGTTGGGGTTTGGTTCCAGAATCCCCATGGATACCAAAATCCGTGGATGCTGAAGTCCCATTAAATACAAGAATCCTGAGCCTTGGGTGTACTTAGTTCCAGGTAAGTCCTGCTGCGTTTCAGTGGGGCTGACTTCTAAGCTGGAGCCTTTTACAGCCCAGTCCAAGGTGGAATCATTAGGGAAGCCATGACAACACAGTAGTGTTGATGGGACTGAGGAAACCAGAGTTCTGAGACCACCGTACTGTGTAGTTTGGACCTGAATTAGTTTTTTCCCAGGGTGTCTAGACCCTAGGGTGCCTACTTTCTCTCTGACAGAGTGGACTGACTTTCTGTTGCTGACCTTTGTGAAATGATAGTGTTTGTGGGGATTGTGGTGGGTGATTTATTATAGAATAGATTTTTTTTAAAAGAAGAGAGTCTCTCTCTCTCTCTCTCTCTCTCTCTCTCTCTCTGTAGTACACTATTTAGATCTGTATTTCAAAGTCAGAACAGATGCCTTGCTTGCAAAAGTTCCATTTTGGGTTCAGTCCCTTCCATTTCAACTTGGAATTAGTTAGAGATGAACTAAGGCTGGTAGTATAGCAACTTGGTATGTTCACATCACAATCACATGCCCCTTTTGCTGTGCACACCCATGCACCATGAAGCCTCTTTTGGTGATGATGGAGCCACCCATTGTGAAGGTGACAGCTGAGGCAGGTTCTTCCAGATTACATCGTTTTACTTTGTCAGCCCTGGTGTGGTGATGTTACTTAGATAAAGCAGTGTTGTACAAAAATACATCAAGGACAAGATACATGCAGCATAGAAGCTAATGATTTAATACACGTGGTAGAAAGGAATGGGGCAAAAACAGGAAAATAAGCCCATTAAAAGATTTGGAATGTGTCCATCAGCAAAATGAGAAAGGACAGCAGAATTCAAGAGGGTGGTGAAGAGTATAGTAAGTGTTCATATAACCACAAAATACTGTAAAAGCTATAAAATTCAGACATAACCAACTTTTAAAAAGAAATAAAATATAATAGAACAGGTTAAGTCACTTAAAATGCTGGGGAAAACTAATAAGCTTTCACCGTTTAGTGCTGTTACATAATAAGATTATGTAATGATTAAGTGGAACAGAGAATAGAAAGCCGTGTGGCAGTTTCTCCTATCCGAATGTTAAAGAGTTGGATCTTTGGTTCAGTCAGCTGAGATGATCAGTGATCACTGAAACAGATAAAAAGGAAAGAGAATGAGAGGATTCTGGTGGCAACTTTCAAGGCTGATTTATTTTAGCACAGACTTGAGGATTTCATCCCATTTCTTTAGGGCGTGGATGGAATGCAGTATTCAGACTGCAAGTATTTAAACACATTTCCATCATTGTGTGGGTGGGATCAGTGTGCAGAGCAGCATTTCCCAAACTTTGGTCCTCCAGGTGTTTTGTACTTCAACTCCCAGAAGCTCTAGCTAGTTGGGCCAAAAAACAAGAATTCTGCGATTTGAAGTCTAAAACATCGGAAGGATCAAAGTTTGGGAAACACTGGTGTAGAGGGATACTGAAAGATGTGAAGTGAGATACTGGCCAGGAACATTCAAAGAGCTGTATAACAAGATACAGGTCTGGCAAATCATTGGTCTGTTAGTCTTCAGGTGTGAAATCATTACATTCTACTTACACTCAAGTTTGTTCCATAGAAATAAACTGGAAAAGGTTTTTCTGTTGCCTTTCCAATTGTAACGAGAACTGGCATGTTATTATATGTAGTTTGCTCACATCTCTGTTTTGTATTCCTATTCCAGACTGTATCTCTTAATGGATTGGAGTTTGTGAGTGTATCCCAGTTCAAGTATGTGTGTTCAAGAACGTATCCCAGTTTAGGACAACAGTGTAGACCAGTGATTCCCAAACTCTGGCCTTCCAGGTGTCTTGGACTTCAGCTCCCAGAATCCAAGAGCATTGGCCATGATAACTTTGGTTTCCAGGAGCTGAAGTCTAAAACACCCGGAGGATCAAAGTTTGGGAACCACTGACATGGACTGTGCTGGGAAAGTAGGAGCCAAAATGAGTGCCAGGCCTGAGCTGAACCAGTGGTGTGGGTCTTAGTAAACCACAGCAGTGGAGCCATTTTTAATTTCTTAATCACTCAGAGATATACACATAGCCTAAAAGTAATTTTATATAATATGTTTTATAATTTTGGTTATAAAGTAAAGTTTGGGTACACTGAATTGTCAGAAAGGAAACTGTCAGACACACATGATAAAAGTTTTGGTTTTGGGGATATTTTGGAATTCTGGAGGGACACTCAACCTGTAGTTTATTATCCCAATGTATTGATGGGAATTGGGGGAAAACAGTGTATATATAATTGAGTAAGGTTTCTTTAGTTTGCAGTATCCTAGGTGTAGGGTGTATATAGAGGAGCACTTGTGTTCTATAGAAAATCATGGTGCAGAAATAGATATGTTTTTTATCTCTTTTCCATCTTTGTCAAGGGAAGGTACTTTTTTAGAATAGGGGACAGTTGTTGCCTGTGCTGGAGCACTGTTCCCAAGTGTAGTGATTTATTTTTCCAGTGTGGAAGAGGTGGAAGAGTTCAGCCGAAGACATCTTTGGGGATATGAGATGACGTTGCTCTATACTCCTAGTGACTCTTGTGACTGAGTAGAGGTGTCTTTGACTGTCAAGGACCTGCTGTATGGGATGGAGTTTTCAGAACATTGTTATTGAAAGTATTGCCACCATATTCCTTGGAAATATTCCTTGGGAATATATATATCTTTGGGGACTGATATTGATATACATATGTATTATATATTATATTATATATATATATATATATCTCAGTCTGCTACTGGGCCCTAAAAATTCAAAGGAAGTGAGAGCATTGACTCATTTGTGCAGCCCTGAAGATTCTGTTGGACTGCAACCCATAGCACCATAGCATTAAAAGGGACCACAAGGGCAAAAGGGGCCAACCCTCAGCCATGCAGGAACACACAGCCAAAGTACTCCTGAAAGATGCCCAATGCCCATCCAACCTCTGTTGGATGGAGAGACTGATGCTTGTGTTTCACTGTCAAGCAGTTCTTATTGTCAAGAAGTTCTTCCTAATGTTTAGTTGGAATTTCTTTTCTTGTAATTTGAATCCATTGGGTTGTTGTTCCAGTCTTTGGAGGATGCTTGTCCAGAGGTGAGGAATGTTGGAAGCTGCAGTCCAGTGACAGTTGGAAGGCTGCATGCTCCCCTCTCTCTATGTAGAAAATGACATGGTTTACCAGAAACTGAACGTTACCGAGGTATTGAGTTAAAACCCAGATCCTCCATCTGTAGAAACAAAGATATTACCCATCTGTTTCCCCACTTCAGGGACAGGAATCGTGTAGACCTCCACTTGTTTGGGGGACTGCAACTCCCAGCAATCCGAGCCAGCATAGATTAGAGTGATTGTTTATGGTTGGTTATCTATTCCTTCTTTTAGGGCTGCTAAATTGCTATGGTTTTCCAGGGACTGGGTGGAGCTGGGTGTCGTAACAGCAGGTCAGTGATGGAGTGGTGGAACTCCTTTTCCCTTAAGCAAAAAAAAATAATTAGTTAAATTATTAATTGATTGTTTGGTGATAGACTGAAGCGTCTTTTCCCCTAAATAATAATAATAATAATAATAATAATAATAATAATAAACCTGCTATGGTTATGTCTGTAGAGTACCTAGCATACTGTTGGAACAATATTATTGTGTTAGTAATAATGACAAGTTTTACTCCAAGTATTCTTAGACAAGGTTATGTTTGCCCAAAATGATGGATGTTGGATGGGATAGATTATGCACTGACAAATTAATGATCAGACTGGAATGTAGGTGGTTGGGTTTTAAAAGGAAAATGGGGTTGGATCAATACTAGAAGAATCTTTTTTGTCATTTACAGCTTTCTTATGTTGACACCTTATAATACAGTATTCTTGGCTTGTCCTGTTGGCAGCCTTGTTACTTTGGGAAATGATGGGTAGGAAACCTCCACTAATTATTTAAAATTATTTAAAATTGTATCTTCATTCTCCATTTAGTTGAATGAATCAGGCCAGAGTACACGTCACCTAAAGTTTTTGGGCATCTAGTTTCAGTCTCTTTAAGTCTAAGTAACTTGCTTTCCTTTGTTTTGATATGTAATTACTGTAGCACCAGGCAGTCTGATGAAAAGCAGAACAGAGAGGAGGCTGAATTAGAGACTTGGCTTCCCTTGGGCTTTATGCTGATAATGGTCATCATTACACTTGGTTAAAAACAAGAATTACCTCTCTTACAAGGAGCCAAGGCCATTTGAATCATTAAGTGAAGAGAAAACTGTTTTAAATCACTGGTAGTTCTTCACATTTTTCTTAAATAATGGTACAAATCTTATCACTAAAATATATTGGTGATATGTAGTTCATAGTTCTTAATGCTCATTACCTCTGCCAAGCTGCTGATGGAGTGAAAGGATCACAAATGGAATAAGATCATCACAGATATATAAACAAATAACAAAAACACAATAGATATTATGTAAATGTGCTGATATAGTGAAGGCTTGCTTTCATTATATTTTGCAACTGCATTTACATAACACCTATTATGGGTTTTGTTATTGATTTATGTTTTTTTGGTGGTGGTATTCGGTGTGTGTGTCTGTGGTTGAGACTCTTCTCTTTTGTGTTTGTTAGAGTGTAAGGTACTACATCACATGCAGAAACACAATAATATTGATTTTATATTTGCACTACATTTTATCCTGCAGTGCTATTCAGCGAGTGTGTTTGCTTGCATCTTTCTTTAGTTAGATAAACAGAAATGGAATGCTCCGAACTTGGTATTTAGGCTGGACAGAGACATTTTGTGACATGAAAAATGGATATGAATGCTTTTATTTGATTGGTAAACAACTCAGTGGCCATGTTCAGAGCTCATGGCAAGCCAAGGTCCACATAAGCCCTGGTTTATAGAAGATGAAGCAGTGTTCTGGTGCTTCCAGTGCCCAGGTGCTTCAGCTTCAGTAGTATTGGCTAAACGAAGTACAGTTTTCTACATGATAAATGAATGCTGTAGCAGCTGTCACTCTGGCTTGGTCTTGCCTTGATAAGCCAGAGAAACAGTTGATGGTTTTAGGGTCCCTAGGAACTACAGGGAAGTACAGTAGCACGTCCTGGTCTTGAAAGTACCTGACATGATATTCTTCACAATTCCTTCTTATTCTTGTTCCTGAGTAAAATAGTAGGAGAAAAAAGTCTGTCGGCAATACAGCTGTGTGAGAAAGAAGCATCATTATCTTTCCAGTTTCAGTTCACCTGGACTCTTAGTCATTTTTTGCATATATAACCACAGAGTTGGAAAGTACTTTTGAGGTAATCAAGTTCAATGTTCTATCTGGATTTACTGCATTTAGAGGGGGAATTGGACTCAGTGGTCTGTGCGGCTGCTTCCAACTGATTCTATGAGTGCAATTCCAGCATCCATAACAGATAGCCCTCCAACCTCTACTTGAATACACCAGCAAAGGAGAGTTCACCACATTTTGTAACACTGCCTACTACTGTCAGAAAGTTTTTACCATTAGCAAGTTTCTCCTAATGTTTCTGTGAAAGCTGATTCCTTGCAGTTTCCATTTATTAATTCTAGTCTTGAGCAGCAAACAGCAGGTCTCCTCCGTGTCCTGGATGTGGGTTCTTCAAACTTTTGAAAGCTGATGCTAAGACCACATGTTGTTTCCGCAAACTTACCCAGTTCTTCTACCTGTTAAGTTGCCAGACCACGCACAGTCCTAGCTGTTGTCTCCTGAAAATGCTTCAGTTTGTCAATAGCCCTCCAAAAATAAGTTGTCAATGATTCCTGCAAACTTTGCTTAATCCTGTCGAGTGGAATTATTCTTTTTTTTTTTGGTGAAGCAATTGTTTATTTCAGCTTTTTGTAGAAGTGCTGTCTATGAGAAATTTCCCATGAGGAATGACGAATAATTTCCCAGTTTGCCTTTCCCAAAACTAGATAGAATCCAAAAGAATTCAGGCACTTCCTTGTCCCAACTTGGATCTTACTGTGAACTGTAAGGTATGCTACAGGAAAGGCTGGTGACCTGGAGTCCTACAGCTACAACAGGAGTAAGCAACCTGAAAGTCTCCATATATTTTAGATAACACCTTGTATGATCCAGGTCTATTGGTCACACTGGTTGGGCTGATGGGAGATAGAACCTAAAACACTTGGAGGACATCACTTTGCCTGTCCCTGCATGGTATGATTGTAGACAAACCCTTAAAATTTCCAGCTTTATCTGTTTTTCTCTGGAACAGAAGAAACATTGGCCTAACATGTCAAGACAGCTAGCGTGGTGTAGTGGTTGGATTCAGTTTCCAGGAGACCAGGGTTTGAATACTCACTCAGCCAAGGAAACCCACTGGGTTGACTTGGCTAAGTCGCACTCTCTCATCCTTGGAGCAAGGCAAACCTCCTCTGAATAATAAATCTTTCCAAGAAAACCTTGAGAGAGGGTTAACGCCTTAAGTCGGAGTTGAAAGCATGCAACAACAAACAAACAAGGAGTCAAGGATGTCTCATGGCAGTTTGGCATTTCTATGATATGAGTTTGACTGCTATTTTCCCTAGATTTCTCTATTGCCTCCATCTTAGTGCATATTTATAAGAATCTGAGATAGCCTTCAAGAATAATACAAATATGTGTGGAGGTTCATTTTCAGTTCTAGATCTTTGTTAAAAGTCAGCCTTTCAGTAGAGATTTGTTTTAAGAGTTACTAACAAGGTGAGATATATGGATGTCTACTTTGGTAGCCTCTCCTTCTTTAATGGAGCTCTTCTTTCCCTTCCATACCCTAAAAATTTCAGATGTTAAAGGGCAGAGCAACCATTTTGCTTTCACTTTCCTTGAATAAAATTGCATCCAGTTTCTGATGAAGACCAGCCACCTGTATATGTTCCAGGTATGACATCTGAAAGGCTGAAAAATATAATAGAATCACTGTGATACTTTGGACCGTGAATTTGTGCAAGACCTGATTCAAATCCCTGGTGTGCATCCTACATGTATACTAATTCATGGCAGCAGGGTGAAGCTGTGTGTACAGTATCTAGTGGCTGGTTAAATATATAAATAAGTGAAAAACATATGTTCTGCTTATGGTCTACTTATGATCAGCATAAGTGTGCTTATGGTCCCACTCTCTTAACTGCCACTGATTCAGTTCCCCTATGTGTGTATATTTTGTTCTATACTGTAGGCATGAAGCTTTTTTTGGGGGGGGGGGGAGGGGGAATGATGTTAGTCAACTTCATAGAGGTTCTCCCAAAAGAAATGGGAGGCTGGAAGGGTAAGGTGAGCAAAGTGATCCTTGCACTTCACATGATGAACTTGATTGAACAATTGCAGAGTGATTGATTAAAAAATGTGTGAGTTTCACATTGAGAAGTAGGAGGTGGCAGGTGTGGGAACAAATTAGCTGATAAATAAAGCTATAACTACTTGGTTTATCATATCACCTTTACTGGACTCTTGAAATCAGTCATTAGCTCACTGTCTTCTGACAGGAATAGCAAGTCCAAGGTGCAGGGTGCAAAAGATGGTGGGTAGTTCCACGGTCTTACTAATGAGTGTTATGTTTTTTTATGGGGGTTTCTGGGAAGATTTTCTGGTGCTACTTTCAGATCCTCTTTTTTGTTGGGTGTGTCCAAATACTATGTCCTTTTAAGAGCAACTGGAAGTTTTCCTGATCTTATTTGTTCAATCTCTAGGAGTTTCCACAGAGAGGAATTTTAGAGCGAGACACCTGCTTAAAGGACAGAAAGCAGAAGTGAGAGCAAAGGCACCTGCGGCAGCTGCTCCTGTCCCAATGGATGGCTTGAGGAACTCTGGAGAAGTGCCTGGACATCAGGTCAGTAAAATCTCATTTTTGAAGAGAGGAAGGCAATCTAAACCCAGACTTTGAGGCTGCAGTCCTTTGCACACTTACCTTAAACTCTGTAAGACCTTCACAATTCTGTCTTTAGGAGTGCTTTTCAAATGATAGTTGCTTATGGTGCTGTTTCATTGCAGCTGAAATTTAGCTGCCTCTATATGGCTCTGAATCCTTTTCAATCTGAATCATTCTATTTTTTTTTGCAGTCCATACCATTCAGGGTGCAAGAATGAAGTCATTGTAGCAGGGGTGATTTTATTTCACTCAAATTGATTTAAATCACATCTTGAAGGACTCAGTTTTAGGGGCTTAAATCAGTAGTGAGGAAAAGTCTATTTAATCATCTTTTTTCAATAGAAGTACATTATTGTTTAATAAAACATCAATGCACATTCAGAGAAATAGGTTTCAGCACATGATTGGTAGACACTATGCAGTTATTCTGAACTGTTCAAATTAATTTTCAGTTCAGCCCATAATGGGATCCCTTGTATTTATAGCCAGACTCTTCCTCCTCGTTCAGATCTACTCTATATTCTGAAATTCTCTGTTCATTGACCTTCTCTGGCTTAGTGTGTAGAAGGGGGCAAAGCAGAGACAGGGGGAGAGATTGCACTTCAGCTAAACCACCTGCAGAAAAGGACTAATCAGGTTATCTCCCATCTCCATAAACTGCTGTTCACATATTCATTGAATATAATTACATGTTGCATAATTAGTATGCATGATGATATTTTTGAGCTGGGATTTTTTTTACTAATTGTTTTACGGAAATTTTGGAATCTGATTTAAATAAATAAAGCTGATTTTATTTTATTTTTAAATCTGTTTTTTTAAAGTAATTGGTGTTTATTAACCCTGGTGAGGGAAGCAGTGTGGTGTAGTGTTTTGAGCATTGGACCTAGTGCACTGGACACCAGGGTTTGAATCCCTACCTAGTTGTGGAAGCCAACCGGCTGACCTTGGGCAGGCCATACACTCTCAGGCTTGGGAAGGCAGAGGCAAACCCCCTATGAACAAATCCTACCAAACCTGTGATAGATTTAGTTTAGGGTCACCATAAACTGGAAATGACTTGAAGGCACACAGCAACACAGCCCTGCTATGACAGTGGTAGTAGTGAAGCAGGCTATGTTCTGGCTTGAAGATTCTAAAACTTGTAGTACTTGCAACTGCAGCTTGATTCACACTTGCTAGTCTAGTCTCAAAATGTAGCAAGCAGGACCATTTCCTTTCTTGATGCCCCAGGAATCAACAAGTTCTCTGTGGACAGCATGAGATGGGGACAGAATGCAATTTCCTACTTGAATCCCCATCACTTCCTGCTCTTGATTGAACTTAGCTACAAATGGCATTGTGGACACCAAACAGTCTTTCAGCTAATTGAAATTTAGCAAATGAAGGCATTTTTTTGCCCCACATCAGAGTGAAAGCTGCATAAGCTTGGGAGCTGCTCTGCTGCTCTTCATTTAGAAACTTGCTGCCTCCTTCAAGTGGTTGACAGTTCTTCTTTCTTTCATTGGCCAAGACCAGCATCTGTGGTGATCAATTCTTAAATTCCCTGTTAGGAAGCTGCCTTGTACCAGGCCAGCTCTTTGGTCCATTTACCTGTTCATCTGTTTGTAATATTGGGGCTTTCTAGATTGGCAGGAAAGTGTGACATGAAGTTTCCTTTTCCTTAATGCTTAGCAGCTGCACCACAGCCTTTAGATGGAGCTGCGCTGTTCCGCAGTTTTTAAAAAAGAAGCTGGGAAAACCAGCACCTTTTTAAAGGCGCTTCTTCTCCCCTAAAATGCAAAAAAAGTGTTTTCATGGCACACTTTCCCTTTTTCTCATCTAAAGGCTAGAGTTTCATGCAGCCATGAACACACTTCTTTTTGCCTATCTAGAAAGCCCCATTAATTGAGTTCCTGTGGTGTACAGTCTGCTTACTTTCCCTCTAATCTGTTTGTTGGTTACTGTTGAAGAATGTTTATATGAAACAAACTCTTCAACAACAGCTCAAACTCCATTTTGTAAACAGAAGGCCAGGCAACATTTCAATTTTGAGTGTCTGCTAGAAGCTCAAGAAGGGAACCAACCTGTTTTACTTTGGGAAGGAATTGCAGAATTGAGATGCTGCTGCAGAGATGTCCCTGTCTTGCATGCACATCAATCTGGCCTTTTGGGGTGGTGGGAGACACAGTAGAGCCTCTATGGAAGATCTCAAATTCAGGACAGACTCAAATGGGGTGTGTGTGTGTATGGAATCTTTTCACATATCCTCGCTTCAGACCACTTAGGACTTTATAGGTCAACATCAATACTTGTAATGTTTTCTCTGGCCAGCAGTGGCCCTCGTGGGGCTGAGACGGATTGCTATATGAGGTCTTTTTAATAGGGAGGTGGCAATGAATGTTTCATGGAAAGCATGTGTTCTAACACTGAGCTGCCAGCCATGGGTGCCTGAGTAGACTTGGGCTGTGTAAAGAGCTGGGTAGGTTATGAGATGTATTTTTCCTCATGGTAGAGACTGACTGTCACAGTGATATAGAAAGATGAGAGAAAGAGCCTGCCCACACTCCCCAAGATGGTATTAGTTTATAGCAATGTGGACAACACTACTTTCAAATATATTATGGTTACACTACAGTGGGAGTGAAGTTCTGTTCTGTAGGAGCTGCTAGTTTGAAAATGTACTCCCAAGCTATACTGAATGAGTGTAATATATAGCTGTGAGTGAAGAGGCAGTGTGGTGTAGGGGTTTGAATGTTGGATTGTGATTCTGGTGACCAGAGCTCAAATTGCTGCTTGCCCATGGAAACCCACTAGGTGACCTCAGGTAAATCAGCTCTTTCAGCCCCAGAGAGAGGCAAAGGCAAACCCCGGTCTGGACCAATTTTGCCAAGTAAACCCTGTGATTGGTTTGCCTTAGGGTCGTCATAAATGAAAAATGATTTGAAGGCACACAACAACAACAACTACATAGCTGTGAGTAAGGATTTCTGTTAAAAGAAGCAGTGATGGGTTTTTAACCAACACACAGCTAAGAGGCATTGGATATAACACATTAATTTATTTCCCCTTCTTCTTGAAATTAATTTTTTTGTGTAAAGATCAACAGAACATAAAACAATGAGTCTTTTAGTTCTCTTGTCTGATTGTCTCCAGCTGATTGGTCTTACAGGACAAATCTGAGAGCATTAAAGTGTTTTCCCCATTTATTGAAGAACTTTTGTGTGATTGCTGCTCTCTCGGGCTGACAGAGTCAAGCGAGCACTGTGGTGGCTAAGGGTCATCAGCTCTTTTTTCTGGGCAGTGATACTTCTGTTAACTTTCCTCTGCTTAGCTTTTCAATTGCTGCCACTAGTGCCCTGGGAACTACAGACAGCATCTTGTTAATCTAAAATACTGTTTATACTCATGTATAAATCTGCCTCATGTATAAGTTGAGGGCAGGTTTGGGGCTAAAATAATGTATTTCTATATGGCCTGTAGATAAGTTGGGTAAAACTTAGGATCATGTAACAGGGTAAAAAAAAGGGAAGTTAAATTAAGTTTGCCCATCAAAGAAAACTGAAAAAAAATCTCAGAACATGAATCATAAAATTAGAGTTGGAAGAGACCACCAGAGCCATCGAGTCCAACCCCCCTGCCATGAAGGAACTCACAATCAAAGTATCTGGCAAACAGTCATCCAGCCTCTGTTTAAAGACCTCCAAAGAAGGAGACTCCACCACTCTCCAAGGGAGTGTGTTCCACGGTACATTCCTCCTAATGTTAGGAAGTTCCTCCTAATGTTGAATTGGATTCTCTTTTCCAGTAGCTTGCATCCATTGTTCCATGTTTTAGTCTCTAGTCTCCATCTTCAATGCTCCATCTTCAATGTGACACCTCTTCAAATACTTAAACAGGACTATCATATCACCTTGGATATTGACTGCTGCTACCACTACTGCTGCTGTGTTGCTCCTTCAGTTTGCTGCCGCCTGCCTCCAAAGAAGCATCATCCAGGTTCCAGCAGTGACTCACTGCAAAAGCAACCACAAAGAGAATAGGCTGGGAGGTGGGTGAGGAGGGGAGACCAGGAGCATTCTGCATATGTTCGAAGGTATCCTCTAGTTATTCTATTATCCAAGGCCTGAACCTTGGGGACAATGTCGGTTCGTAGGTCTGTGAAACAGGGTGCATTTGTATCAGGTTCACAAACCCAGAACAGAAAGTCTCCCATGAGGAAGGAAACTGGTGCTCACTAGGCCATCCCAACCACAGTCCGCTTCCTCCCACCATGCATTCTTTTTCCATCAGTAAGTCGACCCAGGTTTTTGGCATGATTTTTTGACTGAAAGTTATTAACTTATACTTGGATATATACAATATGGTCCCTTAATGCTAGGATGGGAGTGGGGTGTAAAATTTGCCTCCCTTTGGCTGGCTGATGTCAGCAGGCCCCTGGTTGAAGCACCCCATAGTAGTGATTTGGCTGGGGAAAGTGGAGCACATTCAGCTGGTGCATGCAGGGGCTGGCTGAGATTTTGACCTCATGAAAGTGCTGTCTGAATGCGAGTCTCTTTGTGTGCAACACATTGTTCCAACTGGAATGGGAATCTTCACTGTTATCTCTGATCAGTGGAAGCATGGCTGAGAACTCCTTAGCCTGCTAGCTTCTGTGAGACTGGGCCACAGGAAGAGGCTTAAAGAAAGAGAGGAAGGCTCAGAAAAAGACCATGGATTTGTCCCATGGGCCAGAAGTTCCCAATCCCTCCCTTAATGGGCTAGATTTGAGTGATGGTAACCGTGGATAACCCTTGATGTTTATGTATGCATTCCATATGCCTGCATTGATGGCAGGAGGAGCTGGACTTGATAGGGTCCCTTCCAATTCTATGATTTTATTCTGTATGTATGCATCTTGATGAGGTGATGAGCAAGCCTGCTTTTAGAATCTTCAGAAGACCCACCGATCTCCTATTTCAGTTGATGAATTCATATTTGCTGCTGGGAGTGCACCCCACAATGCCTTGTGACAGAGTTCCTGAGATAATCCTGCTCTGCAAACAATGATCTCCTGCACAGTTCTGATCAAAGGAATTCTCTGGTTTCAGTTACTTTTCCCCGCATGATTTTGGGCAGCTCCTTCTTCCTTAAAGAGCCTGTGTGGATCTTTCACCAAGAGAGGTCTTCACCTAGGAGGTGAGCCTCTTGTAGCATCCATTCTGATTGAAGATCTGTGAGACGAGGTGCTTGCAAACTAAGCTCTGAGTGCCTCCATCAAATGTAGTGGAGGAGCATATGTCTGGCGCGAATGCATGAAGCAAGCCGTTGTCTTTGAAACTAAGTCGTCATCTTTTGAAAAGTGCAGGGAAAGTTTTAGCAGATATGACCTGCAGCTGTTAACGTGAAGTGCTTTGAGTGAAAAGCTAGTTTAAATTAAACACAAATCAAAAGATTTGAATGAAGCTCTCTAATGCCTGGGGTTGCAAAAAACATCACTCAGTACAGGTTGATCACTACTATCCATTTCAAAGACTGCTTAAAATAATAATTTTATTAGCTTTTGAAGACTTCTTTGAAAGGAACAGCTGAACCCAGAAGGGCCTGTTTTCTTGGTAATTTCTAGCCACAACTCCCAATCAGTGCTCTCAAGGAGGCAGCATGGTATGTGTACAAGAGATGTAAACCGTTTGTTCGTTCTTTGTGTGATCTGGTTTTAATTGTGCTATGAGCTTCTATTGGCAAGATGTTGAAAGTTTTTGGGAGAAAAAGGTCTTATATTGTCAGCCTTGGGCAAATTTACAGCAGCACCTAAGATGTGGTAGTGGTCATATTGTGCTGAAAGACTCAGAACATGAGAGCTAGCTCCAGAATCACTGAGAAATATCCCTTTTTTAGTGGGGTAACATTTTGAATGCACATGACTGTTCATGAGGCAGAAAAGGGGTGTTATACAACTAGGAAGCATATATGTTGAAGGATATAAGTTGGCCCATAGATCTAGAACTTATTGGTCAACATCCTACACTGTGTTTGTGTGATGTCAATTTACACTCAAGAAGTTACATGGTGGTTCCACTACACCACCCTTCCTCTGAATAGCAATAGCAGCTTCATTTATATACTGCTTTGTACCAGCTAAGCAGTCTCTAAGCAATTTGCAACTATAAGTTAATTGCCCCCAACAAGCTGGGTACTCATTTTAGTGACCTTGGAAGGGTGCAAGCCTAAGTTGAGCTTGAGCCCTGGCTGGTATTGAACTCGCAAGCTTATGGTTTGTGAGTGAGTCGCTGCAGTACAGGCATTTAACTACTGAACCACCAGGGCGCAGTTGACCAACTGATTGTGATTGCAATTCTCAGTGGCTCTTTCTGCAATCACAGTGAATGAAGTGGTACACTGAAGGCACTGGTTTAGCTGTTGTCATCTAAGTATACGCAGCTTCATGGCTGGTGAACCCCAACTAGAGTAGACCCATTTAGTCAATTCTTGAGCAGTGAATCAACAGGTAGGTAAATCCTACCTGTTGATTCAGTGACTACACTAGTTGCGGCTAAATAGGCTTTAGATCTTTGTGAAAATGGTCACACTGGTTGAACTCTGGGTATATAACCATGAACTGAGTTATTCATTGCATAGTAATCAAAGAGTGCAGCTGTTGGTGTAGGGGAATTTATATGTTTGCATGATACTAAGAGGATTCCAGCCAATAATTTTGGATCCTGCCTGTCTTGAGGACTGAAGGAAATGGTTGGCTAAGACAGAATATTCTTTGCACTCTGGTGCTATTAGCTGTTCTACATCCTTGATGTAGTGACTAGTATTCTCTTCCATGGTTGTTTCAGATCTTTATTCCCTCTGAAACAGATATGGTAGGATGAGGAAGAACTGCCACTGTACTCTGTGCGTTCCAGTTGTGCTGAAAAGAGTAGGATGGCGAGTTAGAACTGTTGTTCTTGTTTTGTCAAGTAAATGTGGGTTAGACTTAGTGAGCCAAGAGGTTGTGATTTTGCCATAGAAGTAAGCAGTTCAGATGCCTTGTACAAATCAGAGAGACAGATGCCTAGGTGAGGTCTGGAATCTTCTCTTATTTTCCATTTCCAAGGAAAATCTGCCCTCTACAGAACTGTCAGTGCTAATAGTATGTAAAGAGATCTTGTTGCACCTTTGAGATTAACGGAAAGAGAGAAGTTGGTAGCATGATCTTTTGTAGACTCAGCTGCATTTGGTGCAGTGGAAAGGCAGGGAGGTTGGATGGTCATCTTTCAGGATTGCCTTGGTTGTGTGTTCTGTATAGAAGGGAGTTGGACTAGGTGACCTTTGTTTACTCCTAACTCTTAAGATTCCATGATTCCATCATCCCGTGTGTAGGTTTTTGCTACCTCGGATAGTGAGACTACTAGGAACCTATACTGATTTGGAATCAGAATGCCATTATTGCTTGCTTCGCCACTAAAAGTTGCTGTAGGGTTAAGAGGTGTGTGGATGGGAAATGCTAGAATAACTGAAGGGGAAAAGGCAAAGCATTAGAAAAATTGCGGCCACTTTATCAGTCATGGAAAAATGAACGCTGCAGGTCTAATTAATGTGCCAAGTCAGTAAATAGGAGGATCAGATTTGTAGGCAAGAGGCTCACATTTTTGGACAGTTGCGTGTCTTGAATTCTACTCACGCTCCCTCCCTAAAGATCTGTTATGTGATGGAAGCTGATTATTACAAAAACTGAATTTATATCCTGCCTTTTTGCCAAAATTGGTACTCAAGGGGGTGCAATTGTCCAGGAAATATTTAACAAATGGAATCCTGTCTTAAAACTTCGGAAAGAAAAATGCACAAGTCGCAAAGAAAAAATATGAAGAAGGATTATTAGATTGATGGTGATTGACAGTGACTAGTGAAAGACAAGTCTGAGAGACATTTAGAAAAAAAAGAGAAAAATAATGAGAATAAGAAAATAATGAAAATAAAAACAAGTGCTGGAAAATTCAAGGCTTGGCTATTGTCTTGCAGGCAGAGGGCTGGAGTGAACTGTGATGTCCAGGAGTGCTGCCCTCCTGTGGACATACAGTGAGATGTCAAGCAATTATTAAGGGAGGAGGGATGACCAAACTATGGTTAGCAATAGATTTCTGATTATTTTGGTCATCAATTTGTTTTGTTTTTTTGTGCTTTTAGTCTCCTATGGCACTTGCACTCCAGCAGCAAAATAGGGGTGCGTTGTCAAGCAAGCGTAACATCAGACCTATCAGTTTTGAAGATTGTCAGGGCTGAGATGCCTATTTTTCCTCTTTGAATATCATCAACCTAGATTTGTCATGGAATTGTGGAATGACTGTTAAGCTGGGAAGTGCATCAGTTATACAGCAAACTGATGAGGATGAAGTTTCTATCATCTGTAGAGTTACTAGTGAGGTTACAGTTTTCGGATTTCCAGTATTGTGGTAGGTTTTCCTTAGGGTTGATGTAAGTCGGAAACGATGGAAGGCACGCCACAAAGCCAAGTAAGAGGTGTAATGATAGAGGATACTTTTTTAATATTATTAACCATGCTGTGTTTCTATTTAGTAACTTGTTTATGTAAGCTAGATGTTAACAATAATGTGTGTGCCAGTGTGGCATAGTAGTTTGAGTGTTGGACTATGTCTCTGGAGACCAGGATTCAAATCTGGGTTTGACCATAAAGCTCCACTGGGTGACCTTGGGCAAGTCATACTCTCTCATCCTCAGGGAAAGCAGCAGCAAACCTCCTTGCCAAGAAAACCCTGTGATAGGATCGCCTTAGGGTTGGCATAAGCTGGATCTGACTTGAAGCCAGACACAACAACAATGTACCTTCAAGTCACCTGTTGACTTTTAGCAACTCCCATGAATTTCATAGAGGTTTCTTAGGCAAGGAAGTCTCAGACGTAGTTTTTGTCTGTTCTCTCCTCTGAAATCTAGCCAACAGCACTTGGTATATGTTGGCAGGCTCCCATCCAAGTACTAACCAAGGTTGACCTGCTTAGCTTTGATGATCAAATGGGATCTGGTGCTTTTAGGGTATTTTGGCAGATGTTGTCTCCCTCAGTTTCAGAGTGTGTATGTGTGCCTTCAAATTGCCTGTTGACTTATAGCAACCCCCATGAATTTCATAGGGGTTTTTCAGGCAAGAAATCCTCAGAAGTGGCTTTGTCAGTTCCTTCCTCTGAAATAGAGCCTCCAGCACATGGTATCAATTAGCAGTCTTCCATTCAAGTACTAACCAGGGCTGACCCTGCTTAGCTTACAAAATCAGACAGGATCTGGTGCCTTTAGGGTATTTAGGCCCATGTCAGCATTAATACATATTAGGATTATTGATTAAATGATAAATTTATAGGTGGATCTTTGCATACCTATGCAAACAACCACCATCTGGGGAAGAGAAACATCTTACTCTAAGGCTACTCCAGTGTTTTGTCCACTAGTTGACAAATGAGTGATTAAAAATGAAACAATTGGTTGCTTTTCCATCCCTGCTCCCCCCCCCCCCCCCCAGTCTTCAAAGAAGGCCCTTGACAGATTTCAGCCCTTCTTACCTCTCCTTCCAGCTGGAACTTATCTTCAGAAGCACAAGTTAATGATGAATCCTCTGGCACATAATTTGGGAAGTTATCCCAGTGGCTGATTCTAAAAACGTGTGTTTCCTTCATTTTTTAATTCGTCTGGGGCTGAATATGCAGCTTCTGGTGCTTGAAATACTTCTATTGTAGATTCAGAAATACTCGTTCCATGTTAATGATTGCTTTTTAAAATGCTGATTTTAATTTTCAGGTCCCTGACAAAGGAGGAATGAAGAGTGCTTCTCTAAAGGATTTATGTCCTGAAGACAAGAGACGCATAGCAAACTTAATTAAGGAGCTTGCAAGGTGAGGATAAACTCCGTCTGATAATATATCAGGTTTAGACTGAGACTCTCCCTTCAATTACTCAGTTATGAAATTTTAAGTGTTCATGTTTATTAAAATTGTACCACTCCTCTTGGTGGCACAGGTATTATCAAGTAGGGCACAGAGTAGTTCTTTCTTTCCATGCTCATCCCATGCAAGAAAATGGCACTGCTTTAGGAAGCACTGCAGATGGTTTCTTGTGAGGTTTGTCGCCATTGTGTTAGGGATGACCTGAGCAATTCTGCCCAGCTATGTTTGTTCCCCACCTTAGCACCTCATTTATCTTTTGGAATGTGACTTTTCTAGTACCTTTTGTTGCTGGAGTGTGCAGTTGTGATAGATGCTTTGTGATGAATAATGCAGCTGTCTAGTCCAGAGTTTTACAATCCAGACCATCTACATATTGAATTGCAAAGTGAACACATGTCTAGCCCTTGTGGCTATGCTGAAAGGCATCAGCATATACAGCAAGAATATGTTGAATGACTAAACAAGGTAAGCTGTATACTGAAAGTCCAGGGTCTGGAAGCAGCACAAATGCATGTTTTTCTAGTCTCCGCTGCTCCTTGCCCAGTGCTGTTATCTATCCCACTGTTGCTCCAGATTGCCTGGTCCCTGCTCCTTTGAGACTCTGAATCTGGATGCAGGTAACAGTAACATAACAGTTATGCAGATTTGCCGGCATAGGTAGTTACAACTTAGAATTGAGTGTTTTTGTGACTGCTACGTTTTGATTTTATTGTCAGCAAAGAAATCTCACTTATAACCAGAGATGCAGATGGAATTTCCTTGCGGCTTTTCTTGGTGGAGAGCTTTAATTCCCTCTCGGGACTGTCTGGGGCTCTTTTCCTTCCCATTCTTTGGCTGTCCCATGGTGAGCCTTACAAAAATGTGCACGATGGTGTGCGTGTCTGTGCATGCGCTTTCAAGTTGCCTGTTTACTTATGGTGACACCCTGAATTTCCTAGAGTCGTCTTAGGCAAGGAATCCTCAGAGGTGGTTTTGCAGTTGCTTCCTCTGAACTATAGCCCACAGCACCTGGTATTCCTTGGCAGTCTCCCATCTTAAGTGCTAACCAGGGCTGACCCGGATTAGCTTTGAAGTTCAGATGGGATTTGGTGCCTCTAGGGTATTTAGATATGACCAATTCTTTATTTCTTTGCAAAACCACTCATTTCCTTTGGATGAGATAATGCATGTTTCCCTGTTTTTCAGTCTTGTAAAGGGGCATGTCTGTTTATGCCTGTACCTTTCTCTGTCATTGTAGCACCCTGACAATAGATGAGGCAAGCCAATGACATTCTTATTAATATTTTATTTACTACTACCCCACCCTTTGGGGCAAGCCCTCAGACTAAGATATGTCTGTCAGTGGTCAGTTAGTTACTATGGAAAAAAACCCTATACTGGAAACCATGGTGGGGTGGGGAGTGCCTTTGCACAGTTAGTGTGCCAGCTGTGCCCATTCTTTGAAAAGCCTGACCCGGCTGTGGTAACACATCCCTTGATTATATCCCATTTGGATTTCTTTAATACACTCAGAGGCTCAATCCACATTACAGAAATAATCCAGTTTAACATCATTTTAATTGCCCTGGCTCGGTGCTGGGAACTGTACTTTGTTGTGGCACCAGAGCTCTCTGACAGAGAAGGATAAATGTCTTGCAAAACTACACTTTCCAGATTTCACTAGCATTGAGCCAGGGCAGTTAAAGTGGTGTCAAACTGAGTTATTTCTGCAGTGTGGATTTGGCCTAAGTGGGGTTGCCTTTGGAAACTATTTGGAAACTTCAAGTCCAAACGTCTATAGCCAGAAACCTGACTGTGGCTAGCTACAGGGAGCGTAAAACTCCCTTGTTAAAACAATTTCACTGGCTACCTGTTTGTTTCCGGGCACAATTCAGATTGCTTGTTATGACCTATTAAGCCCTGAAAAGCTTACTTCCAGACTGCCTGAAAGACCTGATCTCCTTATATGAACCTGCTACATTTTAAGATCCACGGAGGAGGGAATTTTCTCAATCCATGCTCCTTTGGTGAGGACATGGGAGAGGGCCTTCAGGGCTGCTCCCACTCTTTGTTATTCCTTCCTACCAGAGGTTAGACTGGCTCCCTCCTTGCTTTCTTTTTGCCAGTAGCCAAGGACAATTTTGATCAAGCAGGCTTTTAATATGTACAGTTAGTCCTCTGTATCCATGGATATTTTTGTCCACAGCTTGAAAATATTAAAAAAAAAATCCAAAAAGCGAAACTTGATTTTGCCATTTTACGTATATAAGAGACACCATCTTACTATGCTATTAAATTTAATGGGATTTTTATATCTACGGGGGTTCCTGGAACGATACCTTAGCAGATACTAAGGGCCCACTGTATTTGGTTGCAGGAAGCCTTCTCATGGTGTGTGTGTGTATGTGTGTACTTTATTTTTAAACTTTTGTGTGCTTTTTAATGGTTTTAAATTGTTTATAATCTGTTGTTTTAAAGTGATGATGTTTTCTTGTGCTCAAAATTGTATTGTTAGGTTTTTACTGATTCTTTTCATGAGCCACCTTGGGTCCCAGTCCAGGAGAAATGTGGCATATAAAATAAATAAATAAGTAAATAAATCAATGAGGAGTGGGAAAGTAGTTTATTGTCATTGTCATGTTGGTTTATTTGCTAGTATATTTGGCTAATAGTCACAAACAGAAATCTGTCCTAGCTAGGCCTGAGATACGCTCCAACGCAGTTATTTGTCATTTTTGAGCTAAGAGAGGAATTGAGGAGTAATTGCTGGGATCTCTACCGCCCTAACGTTATTGTGCTGTTTGGTCTTGAAATGTTGCTATTGTCAGGGGCTTCTATTTACAATAAACCCATGTTGAATATTTTGTCCAGAGCAAACTGTACATATTAATTACAGCAAATGGTGGCTTGTACTAAATGTAGATTGCCCACAATCCAGTACAGTACACAATCCTTGTTATCTGCTGGGGTTTGGTTCCAGGACCCTCCATGGATAAAAAAATCCACGGATGCTCAAGTCCCATTAAATATAATGGCACAACAAAATGGTGTCCCATATGTAAAATGGAAAATCAAGGTTTGCTATTTGGAATTTATACTTTTGGGGAATATTTCAATCCGTGTATGGTCAAATCCGTGGATAAAAAATCAGTGGATAAGGAAGGCCAACTGTATGTCCAACTAGGTTTTGGAACCTTTTAAATTTCTCCTTTCGTACACAAAAGGATTTAGAATCCATGTGATTCAGAGAGTGAAACTGGCATGTGTGTGTAATAGCAAATCAGATTGACTGTGTGTGAGAGACAAATAGTCATGGTTTAGTGTTAAGAGACTACGGCTGCAGTCTGACATTGCCTCACAATGCATATCTGCTTGCACAGGTGTGCCATGCCAGCCCTTTGCAACTGCCATTGTCGTTGTTGTTGAGTGCCTTCAAGTTGTTTCTGATTTATGGCACCCTAAGGGGAACCTGTCATAGAGATTTCTTGGCCAGATTGGTTCAGAGGAGGTTTGCCATTGCCTTCCCCTCATGCTGAGAGCATGTGACTTGCCCAAGGTCACACACTGGGTTTCATGGCTGAGCCAGGAAGCCCCATACAGAATAGCAACATTGTGCAATACAGGTCAATGGCTTGGTGATTTTCCAGCGTTGAGGGCGGAGCCATCCTTCATGAGGGTTGGTTCCCCCTGTTTGCTCCAATCAGGCAGGACTATGACTTCTGGGCGTGTCCACCAGGGAATCCATCCCCCTTGTTTGCCCAGTCTAGTTCCTGCCTTCGCTCCGTCAGGTCGTGTTTTTCTACCTCTCCTTTACTCACAAAACAAAACCTTCTTTATTCTCCTTTTACTCCCTTACCTCTTCTCTCTCTGTGAGGGCCGACTAAGGTCCGAAGAGCTAGAGGGCCCAGGCATGTCCGGGAAACCTGGCCACGCTATGCAGGCTCTCCACAAGAGGAGTGGATTAGCCCTGACCCGGGAGGTGCGGCCTGCAGGCCGCTTGGCGCAGCCGGAGAAGGGATATCCCTTTTCTCCACGCTCGAAGGCGCCGGACCGCGGGAACCTGTCCCGAAATCGGGAGGGTGCGGTTAGCAAGGAGGACACCGAGAGAACTGTGAGTAATGCTGCAGTGAGCAGCTCGGGTACCCTGCAGCCTCTCCCTCCTGAACTGTCGGCTCCCTTCTCCTCCTTACTAGCCTTACACCCGGCGCAATCCTCTATTGCCTCCCAAACAGTCTCCTCTCAGAGAGGGGCCCGTTTCCAGACTAAGGCCGTGGCAGAGAATTCTTCCCAAGAGTCAGGGTCAGAGGCAGAAAGGACTCAGAGACAAAGGAGGGCCAGGGAATCATCTTCCTCTCCCTCATTCTCCAGATTCTCGAGGGACGCCTTCTCCCCTTGGAAAGTCGTCCCTCCAAGATGGACCCCAAGTTCACTGGAGGGAGCTCAGTGGTCCTTCAGCCCCTGGAGACAGGCTCCTTTACAATCCCAGGAGACCTAGGGAACCCTCTTCTCCTTCTCTCCCCGCCTCCCGCTCTTCCTGGGACGCCATTCCCCTTTTGGAGCAGGGCAAATTCGCACCCAAATGTTCCTCCTTGGTGCACAAATTCAAACTCAAAAAAGGTGGGAGCCATGCCAGTGCTGCTTCAGGCTTATCTCTCCAAGCATAAACATAACGGAGAGCGCCATCTAAGGCTAAGAAGCAAAAATTATGCTTGCAGTTAAAATCCTCAGATGAGGACGTTGCCTCCAAGTCTATCTAAGTCCTCTTCTGCCTCTGAGGCTGAGGAGGGAGAATGGTCTGAGGGGGGCCAGAACACCAGCCCCAGAAGGGGTTTTGGGCGGTGAGATGGAGACCCAGACAGATCTTGGCGCGGCTGGAGAACCTGTCCCTGGCCAGATTGCGCCCCACTGCGGACATCAAACCCGGCAAGAGGTTTGGACAGTGGGAGAGAGAGAGAGGATGCAGATTTCAAGAGGGGAGTGAGGATCCAATCCTTAATCCTATGTTTGTGGTTTAAGCTTTATCTCAGAGGTTTGTTTCTGACTTGCATTGCCAGCTTTGAAGGAGGCTTCAGTTGCTTCAGAAATTCAAATGGAGAGTTTCCCTCCAAAACCAACTGCCTTCTCCTCTCCTTCCTCCAAGATCCACTCAGACTGAAGGGATCAGAGAGGATTAACAAAAGGATTTCCAGGTGCAGGGAGTCTGCTTCTGCCCCATTGTCCCCTGGTCTGGAGGTTTCAATCACCCCTTGGGGAGAATTTGGCCAAAAAGACATTTATGTATTGTGCTTGCCTTTTTTAAAATAAGAGGCAAAGCTGGAACTGAAGGTGCGGCAGCCATTTTGATTAAGGGCAGCTAGGCAGAAGAGGAAAGGCCTGCTGCTGCTTCTGCTAACTAATATGCCTTTTGTAAAACAAAGGAAAATTATACCTATACAGGTAGTTCACTCCTCAGAAGAGGAATGTGATCTGAAAAGGAATGAAATAAAGAGTTAAAAACAAAATAAATAAATAAATAAAGATGAGGGCCTTTCAGTACTTCCTGAAAGCTCCTGAAATCTGTTAGATGTTTGGGGACTGATGATCTTTCATTATTACTGTATTTGTTTATTATTACTGTACTTGTTTTATGGTATTATTGTATAAAACAACTTATATATTGGAATTAATGTCAACTCTGACCAGTTGAAGCTAGATGATGATCCATCCTGATCTTCCTCAAGGGAAGGATGTTCCTCCCCCCCTCCAAGCCTGGGCCTTCAATACCATTTCATGCAGATTTTATGTGGATATTAACAAGGCCTCTATAATTTATTATTGTGATTCTAAATCCAATAGCTGTATATATGGTTACATCTCACCCCTCTTTATCATGAGAATCAACAGATGCCACTTGGGGCTGCCCGAGTTTATGCTCAACTAAAGGTGTCTCTGCTATTTCATTTTTTTCTGGGGCTAAACATGTGTGGCCTAGCCCACTTGTTAAACAAACAAACAAACAAACACTTAAGGTCAAAGTACTATCAGGGCTTTAACTATGGTTATAGGTAGTGGCTATGTCTGGAGACACTAGCCTAAATGAGATTGGATGTAATCCAAGACCAGTTCAAGGACAGACTTGACTAAAGAACTGACACATAAAAATGCCCATTACAAAAAATATCTAAGATTCTCACCGCTTACTGGGGACGAATTGTTTGGAATAAAGTCTCTTGGCTGAGACTAGGAATAATAAGAAGACCTTACCATCCTTAAAATATACTTTGATATATTTTTCTATACCATTCTAGACTAAAGTTAACTCCACATTTCATAGAGCACAGGAGATCGTTTTCCCTTCATTCGTTCCTGACCCCAAAAAGGAACTTGAAAAGACTTGGCACACACTAGATGTATGCAGAGTTCGGCGTATTTACATCAAACGCACTTGTCGATGGCACAAATCAGACCGTCTATTTGTCTATTTGTCTCCTTCGGTTCTACATAGCTGGGAGAGAAGTTTTTCTTTTTCGACCCTGGCTTGATGGATCTGGGCTTGCACCTCTCAGTGTGACTCGATGACGGGTAATACGCTTCAAGGAAGGGTCAGCACTCATTCTGCTCACAGTGCTGCCATGCCTGCCGCCCTAACCACTAATGTTCTTCTCTCCGATATTTGCAGGGTGGCCGCTTGGTCATCTCCTTCCATATTTATCCATCACTGCCGAATCGATGCCTTCCAACTGGGTGAGGCATCATTTGGTAGACGGATCCTTCAGTCCATCCTATAATTCCTTACCTCAGTTCCCACCCGTCTAGGGAGCTTTGGTATGTCCCTCATGAAGGATGGCTCCGCCCTCAACGCTGGAAAAACGAACATTGGCTTACCTTGTGAGATGTTTGTTTTCAGCGATGAGGGCGGAGTCATCCTGCCCACCCGTAACTGAGGAATTTTTTCTCGGTGTCGGGGGGTGTTGTAAGGTTAATAGGATCCTTGTTCTAGTGTCTAGAATTGTTATAGTGAAATGGTTAAACTTTCTCTATTGTTGTTAGTATTTCTTCATTGTTATAAACTCTCTCTGCTTGGCTATACATTGACTGGGCAAACAAGGGGGATGGATTCCCTGGTGGACACGCCCAGAAGTCATAGTCCTGCCTGATTGGAGCAAACAGGGGGAACCAACCCTCATGAAGGATGACTCCGCCCTTATCGCTGAAAACAAACATCTCACAAGGTAAGCCAATGTTCGTATTTGCATGCACAGCATTACTGTATTGCTCAGCTCTGCTTCTCCTGCTGTCAGCAGAATATGGCGGTTGCACAATGGTGAATAATATGCCCCACATACGTAGTGCCACTTACTCATGTGCATGTTATTAACAGGATGCTAGCAGTGTAAGCTGTTACACCTACGTTTCTGTTAAATCCTTTTTGAGCCAGTTTCTTTTTTTTTAAAGAGAAACTAATTGAAATTAAAATGTATTTTTACAAATGGATTTAAATAAAAGAATGTGATTCTTTATAGTAAAGGAACCATTTGAGAATGGGGGATTCTTTCTAAAGTCTTAGATGCTTAGATTCCCCCCCCCCCCCGAAGGGCAGCTTGCTATTTCTACTTGACATTTCTTGGAACTAAAATAGGAAGTTGCAGCAACATTAATTTTGAAGAGTAAAATCGGCATAACACGTTCTTATATTTGGTTCTCCTTTTATTTTTAAACCTAATCATATTTTAATGGATATAATTAAAAAGACCTCTTCAGTGTAATAAGGGAGTTAAGCGTTCATTTTCTCACCTGATTCACTCTTTTAAACCTTGCCATAATTTTCTTTTCCGTCTGGAAATGGAGGAAGGTTTTATTTTTCAAACTGGCATGCTCTCCCACAATACTTAGTAGCAGAACAGGAGAAAAAAGTATTTTGTCCCAACTGAACTTCATTTATGCATTTAAGTCTAGACTGCTATATTCAAATTTCCTGCTCTAAGGCTAGGATAAGAAGAAATTAATTTATCTTTGGTTGTGTGCAGGTTATGCCCAGAATCCTGTTGGGACACGCTGCTGAAGTAAAAATAGTTGTGAAAGCATTGTATAGGCTTTTGCAGAGGGCTCCAAGGTTGACTCAGCCTTTCATTGTTTTGTAGGTCGGTAAAATGAATACCCAGCTTGTTGGGAGCAGTTAGCTTACAGATTGTAAACCGTTTGAGAGTGCTGAGTTCCTGATGAAGTGGTATAGAAATGTAAATGCTAAATGCTATTGTATAAATACAGCTTTAGTGTAGCCAGACTTTCCCAAAAACATAACAAAACACAACACACAGCCTTCTGTCTCACTTTTGAGTTGGAGGATGGGGAGCTAATTGTTACATTAACAGCAATGCTCAAGGCCTTGGTGCCCAATATGTGGTCACTTACTCACTAGTGAAATCCAGTGTAGTTGCCCTAGCCTAGCGTATATTTCCACAATGCTAAAGGTGGCCAGTGTAGCGCAGTGGTTTGAATGTTGGACTACAACTCTGGAGATCAGGGTTCGAAAACTGGCTCAGCCATGTAAACCCATTGGGTGACCATAGGCAAGTCACAGTCTCTCAGCCTCAGAGGATGGCAGTGGCAAACCCCCTCTAAAGAAACTTGCCAAGAAAACCCCATGATATGTTTGCCTTAGGGTTGCCATAAGTTAAAAACAACTTGAAGCCACACAACAGCAGCAACAATAAAAGTGTCGAAGAGCCAGTGTCATATAGTGGTTTGAGTGTCGTACTGGTACTCTGGGAGACCAGTGTATGAATCCTTGCTTAGGCATGTATAGTCATTCTCCCAAAGGCAATGGTAAATCTGAATATAATGGGTCCTTGATATTCGCTGGGTTTTGGTTTCAGTGCATCCTATGGATACCAGAATCTTCAGATGCTAAAGTCTAATAATAATAATAATAATAATAATAATAGATTTATTTATAGCCCACCCAATCACTAGGAATCCGGGTGGGTTACAACAATAAAAATGTGTTAAAATACAATAAAATACCAACTGATCCCTTCCCAACCCCCTCCCCAATATAAAAACTACAATTAAACACTCAAATTAAAAGCAATTAAAAATACAGAATATAAACATAAAACAGTTTGGCAGGGGAGAGTCATACATCGCAGAATTAGGGTCATATACATAAACATCCAACGGGGGGGGGGGGGGGGAGCTAAGATATATTAGCTAGGTTGGGAAGGCCTGCCGGAAGAGATCTGTCTTAAGAGCCTTTTTGAAGGCTGTAAGAGTGGAAATATGGCGGATCTCTTCTGGCAGATCATTCCACAACTTTGGTGTAGCAATAGAGAAGGCCCTTTGAGTAACAGAAGTTAGCCTAGCTCTTATTGGTTGAAGAGGTTCTTACTTGAGGACCTCAGTGTGCGGAAGAAGGCGTTCCCTCAAGTATTCTGGACCCAAGCCATGTAGGGCTTTAAAGGTAATCACCAACACTTTGTACCTTGCTTGGAAACTGATTGGCAGCCAACGAAGGGACTTCAGAACAGGTGTTATATGACTGTTCTGAGAAGTACCTTTGATTAATCTTGCTGCCATGTTTTGGACCATTTGAAGTTTCTGAACTTGGCACAGAGGCAGCACCAAATAGAGCGCATTACAGAAGTCCAAACGAGAGGTTACCAGCGCATATACTACTGTTTCAAGGTCTCCCAGCTCCAGGAATGGACACAGCTGGCGTATCAGCTGAAGCTGATAGCAAGTGCTCCCAACTATCGCATCCAACTGCACTGACAGCTGGAGTGACGAGTCAAGGAGCACCCCCAAGCTACGGACAGAGTCCTTCAGGGGAAGTGTGATATTCAATGATGTCTTCTGTTTTCTGTACCCAGAAGTAGCAGTCAGCCCAAAAGCTTGATGAGATGGTTGTTCAGAAGGTGAAATTCAATTTGAGAGGTTAAGGACCACATCCCAGTGGTGGGCAGGGCCAAAGGCAAAAGAATAACACTAAAATGCCAGTGCATTTCTCTTAAACCTCCTTATGGCCAGCAACATAACTTCAGGAGAGATTTTCAGTCACTTAGAATGAGGGTAAAACAAACATGCAAATAAAAAAGCTTGGAAGCATGCAAAGACATGTGGTAGCAC
Organism: Urosaurus nigricauda; assembly: GCA_034509955.1. NCBI lineage: Eukaryota > Metazoa > Chordata > Lepidosauria > Squamata > Phrynosomatidae > Urosaurus > Urosaurus nigricauda. The sequence continues at coordinate 6,773,571 of JAOEGL010000002.1, forward strand.
CTTTGAGACTAACTGAGAGAAAGAAGTTGATAGCATAAACTTTTGTAGACTTAAGTCTACTTCATCATGCATTCCCCAGATATGTTGCAGGAAAAGTAACAACTGTAGTACCATTGGGTGGTTTTTGCATATTAGGGTGTAAGGAACTTGAATAAAACTGGTGCAAATTGCTCTTTCCATTCTTTTTAAAATGCTACTGTTAAAGCCCTGGGAAGTATACCATTAAATGTTAAATGACAAAACTGATGCAGCATATAATTGAAAACAAATATGAAGGCATTAAATCAGAAATATAAGAATATCATATTCTTCCCTTAGTGTAAAGCTTTCCCCAGCTTTTGTTTGGCGAGCCAGTGTTTGTGTCTTAGCAGTCTTAGCAGTCTTTTCCTATTTCTCCTTCAGGTTCTTAATGCAGAGATTTCTGCTTTTTAATGCCAGTGTGTAATTTCAGGGTAGCTCACTGTTAAGAATATAAATAAGCCTCAGATATAGCATGTGCTCTTTGCTGAGACCAAACAGTAAGAGAACTTGTCTTCAGTTTGGAGGACTTGCTTGAAAACAAACTTTGCAACAGACTAGCAAGGCAGAGGCAGCATTTTGTGCCTCACTGTGGAGGAGAGAAATTATGGCTGCAGTGTTACATCTCAAGAGACTCACAGCATCCCTCACTCTTGTCTATGCTGGTTAGGGCAGCTGGGAGTTGCAGTCTAGCAATATCTGGAGGGCCTCTCCATGCCCACTAAACTCTGGAATTGTGTCTATAGCCCATAAGGTGCATCTTTGTTCATGTTAATGCTGGGAATCCTGTAGAAGTTGATTTTGCTGGTCTTGGAGGACCTGGTAGAATCGGGCTCAGCTCTCCTCCTAATCGCTGTGCTACAGCGAGTTATTCCTACTAAGCCTTTATCACCTTAGGTTCTTCTCATGTAAAATAGGTATTATACATCATGCCTGTATGCTGCAGATGTGTTCTCATCCTGATATGATGAATGACACATAGAGTAATATGTTGGCCGAACATAACAAGAAGTGCAGGCAAAGGATGGAGTGTGTAGAGGAGGAGGAGGAGGAGTCAAAGTGCAGCACCTGAGCCAGAGTTTTTGCTTAACTTCCATTGATTTCCTTCCTGACAGAGCCAGAAATCATTTTTGGCATTTCTGCTGTGAGACATAAAGCACTAAAGCATACCATAATCTCCACCGGGTGTTGAATAGGCCTTGACATAAATCTGACATAATCTGACAAAGCATGTGTATCCATTTTCCCTGCCATCTTTTGGTCACCTGTGAGCTGTTATATCTTTTAGGGCTTATCTGCTTTGCAGGGGCTGCTTCCTCCCCATCCCAAGAGCATGTGATGCATCTGCCAAATATTCCTCTGATGGGATAGAGAAGTGGCAGCAGCACACTGCCAGGTACCCAGAGCTTGGAAGATAGTTTGTTCAAAAGACGTAATTACACTTCTAGCTCAAAGCCTCTGCAACAGTAGCTACTTTCTGTTACAGTTCAAGATTTCACAAAGTAACACTGTACAGTACTTCAGTGAATGTGGAAAAACTGCAAATAAAAATACACTGTTCTTTTTACCTGAGAGAACACCTCTCTAAAAACCTCCAGGTCCTTCAGTGCAAGCAACTCTGTGTTCAATATCTGCCAGAGCTTGATCATAGAATCATCAGAGGACCTACAAATGCCTAGAGAAGTGTTTTCTCTATGAAGGTCTAGGTTCTCCAGCACAGCTCTATGGTCAACTTCTGGCAGGGTTGCTCTGGAGGGTCTAGGGATTCCTAGAGAGAGCATATTAATCAAAACCAAAATACACAAAGGTCAAAGCTGCAAATGTGGAGGGCCAACTGTAATTGCAAATGAATTGATAGCCAGGGCGGTGGTGATTTGAATGTTGGACCAGGACTCCAGAAGACCAGGGTTTGAATCCCTGCTCACTCACTGAAATCTAGGTGACCTCAGGCAAGCCCCTCTCTCACAGCCTTCAGAGGAAGGCTGTGGCAAACCTCCTCTGAACAATTCATGCCCTAAAGTCCCATGATAGGGTTGCCGCCATAAGTTGGAAACAACTTGAGGGCACACTACAACACTAGCAGCACAAACATTACTTGTTTCAGTACTTGTTACTAGAGCAAGGGTGGGTATCTGTGGAAGGGTCACACCTTCACCCCAACCCTTGTAAAGAAACCATTTTAGCCTCCCAAATGCCCTCAAATACACTTGGGGTTGGAAGGGCAATTCCCCACATTTTTTGGTGCTTCCTCCTTTTTTTCTGGCCCAGAAGCCTTTTTAAAAAATGTCCACCCCCCAAGAAAGTATTTAATGACATTTTGGGGCAAAAATTCTTTTGGATTTTTTTTTTATCCTAATGGACCTTGGGGCCCACAGAAATGATCTGAGGTCCACATGCGAAATATGACCCACACTTTGCTCACTCATACGATAAAGGTTTTGATGAAGGCAATGATGGGAACCATGGCAATGCCCTGCTGATTTTGGAGGGTGTTATAGCTAGGAGCTGCAGAGGCAGTCTGGTGAATGTAGGCTAAAGCCAGACAGCTGGAAGCCTCATAATGTATGTGTTACTTGGCTGTATCATTTCAGGCTGAAGATGGAGGTCCGAATGGTCATATAGATTATTATTAATATTTCCTTTTTACACACAGATCCTGCATGCCATGGAATCAGCCAGCCTACAACTTTATCCCTGAAATTCTAGACTACTAAATGACTGGGATGAAGAGCCAGCATAGTTTAGTGGTCTTAGCATTGGACTAGGACTGTGGAGACCAGGTTTTGAATCCGTACTCAGATTTGGCCGATCACACACCGATGTGTGTGATCCATTTCAGAGGAGGGCAAAGGAAACCCCCTTTGAACAAATCTTGCCAAGAAAACCCTTTGATGGGATCACAATAAGAAGGAAGGGACCTGAAGGCACACAACAACAGTCCCAACAACAAAGTGTTTGTGAACAGTGGCGTGACTTTTTTGGAATAAATAGATCTGAAAAGTTTCCCAGTGCTCTAAATAATGTTATCTAATTTAGTACATTTGGGGTAAATGTTACATTTAAATACATTCAGAGCTTTATGTGGAAATTATTTACATGGATATTTTTAATAATTTAAATAGAATTGTTTATACTTCCTTCTATGTAACAAAAGTTGTTACACCTGAAAAACAATTGCATTTTTTTAGTACATAAACCTAAAGAAAGCTTAGCCTGTTTATTGAAGGCATTTGTTTAGTGCCTCTTGATGATGAACAGTTTAACTTCCTGTTGCTGAGGCATAACTAGTACCTTTAGCATTACTTGTTATCTGTTCTCTGAGTTACTTGTATGTGTGTGTATGTGTCTTCAGGTCACCTCTTGACTTGTGGTGACCCCTAAATTTCCTAGGGTTTTCTTATGGAAGGAATCCTCAGAAGTGGTTTTGCAAGTTCCTTCTTCTGAAATATAGCCCACAGCACCTGATATCCATTGATAGTCTCCCATCCAAGGACTAATCAGGGCTGACCCTGCTTAGCTTCCAAGATCAGATAGGACTGGGTGCCTCTAGGGTATTTAGGTCCTCTGTGTCACTTACCAGTTCCATTTCAAGTTGAGAGGAAAAAAAGAGTATAAAGCATCTTATAGAGGTTCACGTTCTGCACATAGCCTGTTTGACATGATCGTAGTACAACAGCCCGGACAATTATAGATCAACATAGTGGTCTGGGAAATTTTCCACAGAAAAAAATAAGGTATACTTGTCCCTCCCAATTTGTGGATGACAAGCGGGGAGGGATAAAATGGTGCATGCTCTGTATGCAGGAGCACACAGCCATTATAACCAAGGGCAATTTGAATATTTGCGTTTTTCTGGATTTGCAGAAGGGGTTTCTGAAACAGATCCCCCGCGAATCGGGAGGGACGCCTGTATTGGTAAAATTCCCCACACTAAATCTTTTAACTAGGCATGTTTTATGGACTGGAAACCTTCAAGTGTTTGTTTTCCCACAAATAGTCAGAAATGGGAATGTCAAGCAACAGATGACACCACTGGAGTGTCATGGCCAGCCAAGAGTTGGAGTTGGAGGATGAGGAGGAGGACATGGCTCCTCAGGAGCAAGAGGAATTGGAGGCTAGGCCAGGTCCCAGTTCTGCCATGCCAGACCCTAGCCCTGACAGTTCAGCCCCAGGAGTGGGAGCCAAGCCAGGCTCTGGCACTGTGGAGCTCCCTTCAGGGGCTCAGCAGATGAGTGTGGGCTCCAGGGAGGAATCTGGCTTGGAGGTTCCCTAATTTAAGGAGCGAAGGGCTGAAAGTGCTTGTGTCTGTCGATCTCGCAGGCTGGCTGAGAAACAAGCTCTTAATAAGGCTCAGCTGATACCAGGCAGGGTGTCGGCTACTTAAACACCCGTGAGAGGCCATCCCTTTGCCAGAACTTATTGTAAGTTAAGAGGAGCTGAGCCCTCCCTCCAGTCCATCTGCCTTGGTCCAGGCGTCAGAGAGAGAGAACAACTGCTGGACCTGATCCCCTTCCCCATCACCATTCCCTTCTCCTTTTGTGTCGTGTCTTTTAGATTGTAAGCCTGAGGGCAGGGTCTTAAAAAAATAATAATTGTAAGCCGCTCTGATAGCCTTTAGGGCTGAAGAGCGGGGTATAAATAAATAAATAATAAAATAAAATAAAATAAAATAAATAAGTCTCTTGGTGTGACTGTGTGCTGGCTTCGTGTCTTTGGAACTCTGGTTTGCCTTACCTTGGAATGATTTGGACTTTCGCTGCTTTCTCCTTGCCCTGACCTCGGACTGGACTGACTTCTGTGATTTCCCCAACCCTGACCTTGGCTCTGGCTTTTGGACTATTCTTTGGATCAACGTTTAGGCTTGTGGAACTGACTTATCAGCTATTGTTGGTGAGTGCTGGCTGCAGTCCGGGACATGGAGTTGTCCAGGTGTTTATGGATTTCAATGGCTTTCCTGTTCATTCTGACCTGATAGCTGTTGGCATGGTCCAGAATTTCAGTGTTTTCAAACAGCATTTTATGCCCCGGATGGTTTTTAGTGTATTCTGCTTCTGCTGATTTTTCTGGCTGACCCAGTTTCCTTTGTCTCGCATGTTCCTTGATTCATGTTTGAACACTGCGTTTGGTGGTCCCTATGTAGACTTGTCTACAGCTGCATGGTATGTGGTAATCTCCTGTGGCCATGAGAGGGTCTCTCCTGTCCTTTGCTGAGTGCAGCATTTGCTGGATTTTCTTGGTCAGTCTGTAGATCATTTGGAAGTTGTGTTTCCTCACCAGTTTCCCTATTCTGTCTGTGACTCCTTTGATGTATGGTAACAATACCTTCCCTTCACTTCTTCACTCCTTCAACTTCACAATATTAAAATAATTCAAAACTACACTCTCAAATATAAAATCCCATTAAAAGATAAAAACTTATTAATGAAAAGCCATATTTTGATTGAGTTCCAGAATGACACCAGCATTTCTCCCAGTTGGGCCTCTTAGCAGGGCTGGGGACTAGGAGTAAGGAGTAAAGGAGTAAGAAGTTTTTATGGGAATAGGAGTACTCCTTATTTCTGTTATTACAGTGGGCTCTTACCTTATGCAGGGGATCTGTTTTGGACCCCCCCCCCGGTGTAAGGCAGAAAACATGTATGCTTGAACCCCATAGAATACAATGGGGCTCGTGCTTGCATCATGGGACAGCGTGTGTGCCATTGGTGCACGTGCCCTTCATTTATAAACAGTGCAGCTTCAGCATAAGCTGAAAGCCACATATGGTGTGGGCACATTGTATATTGTACATGCTAACACCAAAAAACAATTTTATTATATTGCACTGAGGAAGAGACTTGGAGGCCAAGAGAGACACTAACACACACACACACAAACAAACCCCAGCCTTGCAAAGCAACTGGGGCTTTCCCCCAGAGCTGGGAAGTAGGAATAAGGAGTAAAAGAGTAAGAGGTTTTTACAGGAGTAGGAATAACATTAAGAAAAAAATATCTTACTCCAAAGTAGGACAAGAAGTAACCCCCAAATCAGCATTACTCCCCATCCCTGCCTCTGAGGGGAGGATGTTCTGTCCCTGGATTTTTGAGCTTGGTGAGCTGGGTTTGAATCCTGTCTCTACCAGGTGGCTTCTCATTTGGGTTCAGGCAAGTCAATACTCTGCAGCCTTAGTCTCCCCTATTGGCCAGACAGCAACAACAGTGACCCATTTTAGATGGCAGCTGGTGCAAAGGAATACGGAAAGAAGGGGGGGGGATGTCAGTGGGTTTCAGATGAAAAAAGCTTTGTAAATGATCAGCAGGAACTCTGTACGCTCCTGGTGCCTTCCTGTGTGATTGGGTGAGGATGGGATTGCCCTGGTGCCTACGGCTGGACCTGATCAGAAGACTTCTTTTTTCCCCATGTTCATGCATCTTATTTGTCTGATCGCGCATGTGTTCTTTCATCCTTTCAGGGTGAGTGAGGAAAAAGAGGTGACAGAAGAGCGGCTGAAAGCGGAACAGGAGTCGTTTGAGAAGAAGATCAGACAACTTGAAGAACAGAATGAACTCATTATCAAAGAAAGGGAAGATATCCTTTTTATTAATAAAAAGAAGGGAGGGGAGGGGGAAAAGAGGAAAGCAGAAGAGTTTGCGGTGTGGAATAGAAAGCAAACCAGAGAGAAATAATTGTCCTAATTTATGGCTGGGCATAAATCTCCATGTGCTGCCATTCAGAAGCAATCAGAGGTGACTTGCCAGCATGCGCTTCTGGCTCATTTGAGCTTGAAACTGCCACCCAGCTGTTCCCGGGATGTTGCTTTGCCGTGAAATAGATATTTGTCAACTTAAAAACAATGGAACAGGAATTTGTGCATTAGTAAAATATAGATGCTTCACTTCAATATCTCTTGCTTAATCTTGTTCCAGGAGTTTCACAGATGGTTTCTGCAGCTTGGCAATGAGGGGCTAGTCCACATTTTTCCAGCACTATATACTTGGATCTTTCAGGGTCTGTGGAGTGCTTGGATCTGGTAGTGTGCTTGCCTCTGAAAAATGGTGCATTAGAAATTATCTAGTGTCTTTGGCATGGCATACCTCTCCTTTTTTGGTGTGCGTGATCATTGAGTAGATAGAAGAGAACCAGCTACCCAGAATTTTACATATGAAAATCTCTTTCAAAGAATGGTCTATCGTTTAAGTACTATAGGCTATGAAATTAGTAGTAAGCATTTCTCCTAGGCCTTGCACAGCAGTTAGAGGACTTATAGAATTATAGAATTGGGTAGGACCTCACGGGTCATCTAGTTCAGCCCCCTGCCATGTAGGAGTACATGGAGTAGGAGTACACAACTAAACTGCTCCTGAGAGATTGCCACCCAGCCCCTGTTTAAACACCACAAAGATGGAAGAGAATCCACAATTTTCAGAGTCATTCTGACTACTCAACAGCTCTTACCATCAGGAAATTCTCCCTAATGTTTAGGTGGAACCTTTTTGTCTTGTAATTTGAATCTGATGGTTTGAGTTCTGGTCTTTGGGGTAGCAGAAAACAAGCTTGTTTCATCTTCTACATGACATTCCTTCCGATATTTAAAGTTGGCTATCATATCACTTCTCAATCTTTTCCCAGCTAAAGATACCCAGCTCCCTAAATTTTTCCTCAGGACTTTGGTTCTTGACCTTTAACCATCTTAGTTGCCAGCTCTGCACACCTTCCAGTTTTGGTGCCTAAAACTGACCACAGTATTCCAGGTGAGATCTGACTGAGGCTGAATAGTGTGGTACAGTTGGACCTTTGTATTTGTGGGGGATCTGTTCGGGACTCCCCCATGGATACAAAAAAATACAGAATCTCATGTCTCATTGTCCCTAATGGCGGCATGACATGTTCATGGCCACTAGTGCAGCCTTGTGCACGCACTGCCATTGGGGATAATGGGGCTGACTGTTGAGAGATGCTTAAAGCCACAGATGGCAAGTCTGCGGATACAGAGTTCCTACTGTACTATTATTTCTCTTGATCTGGACACTATACTCCTGCTGATGTAGCTGAGAATTGCATTGGCTGTTTTGCTTGCCAGATCACACTGCTGATTCATGTTTAGCTTATGAGCTACTAAGCTACTAAGACCCTAAGATCTGGAGTAGAACTGCTAGGGATCAACAGCAATCAGTGGCCTTAAGAAGGTCAGATGTGGGTAGCTGGACTGAAATGAGTATAGATGCAACTTTCCAACTGGAAGAGACACTGACTGCCTTCAGAACACAAGAATGTCTTAATGACGTCTGTAAATTGAGGTTTGTTTCTTAACAAGAGCCGAGAAGACTAATTGATCGATTTAACGGAGTGGCCAATGACTCAATCACAGAATCAGAATAGAACAGTGGCTAACTGTGCGTTGCCAAATGGCATCACCAGTTTGTGAGGCAGTTGTCTCTTCTAGCATTTAGCAGTTGAGTTGAAAATGGCTCATGTATGCTGTTATCACCCATTTTTTTAATGACTCCATTAGGAAAGGAGGGAAACATTAAAGTTCTTTGAAGCAAGACAAGGCTGCTGTGTATCACTGAGGGTCCTATTGCAACATCATAAACATACTCTGTGAGAAAGAGTTTGAGGATGGGTCTCTGAGCTTCCACCTTCCTGAAGAGTATGGTTTGAAACTTTGGGTGTACTTTCAGCTTTTGGCACTTCCCACTTTCTTTCGTAATACACTGTTCTAGGTTTTCAAGTTTTACATAAGCTTATGCATGTGAAGTGGGATACACACTCCACCATGGGGATTCTTTCTCCTCTGGTGCGTTTCTGCATGCGTAACTTCCATTAATGCTAATGAGTGCTACTGAGCTATCGAGTAGGAAATATATCCCTTTGGGTTTTTGTTTTTACCTTTATTGGCGAGAAACTATTCGAGCATAAATATTTCTTTCAGGAGGAAGTCTGGGAAAGATGGCAGAAGGTTAATACATGCGATTTTACACTACATAAAACTCTATAAAAAGTCGAAACATAAAACAAGGACATAATTTAAAACAATATAATTTTAACTACGTGCATACTTATCCATCATACATGAATGATTCAAAATCCTTCACTTACCTCCGATCAGTTAATTTCAGATCTCTTGAAGTCTGTGCAGTGGCTAAGGAACTGTATAAATGACTTATCAACCTGGAATACAAATGCTTGCTGTTATGCAAAGAAGGGGAGGGTGAATCTTGCTGTTCTCTTCAAATATGGGAAGACTTTTGTCCAGGACATATCCAAAACAATATGTACTGTATATAGAGAGTACTATTCAACCTCTTACTTCCTGACACTTCTGTGAAACCCTCCCATTTGTGTTCTGAATGGGACTGGTTTCAACAATGCATTTTTTTGCTTGTCCATGCACTCCCATGCTCCTTTCATAGAATTGTGATTTTGTATCATACACCAGAGATTATATCATCTGACCTTTCCTCAGTGCAGGAAACCTACAGCTGAAGGATCCGTGAGAGGTTACCATTCCACTTCCTTTTAACATTTCCAACAGAAGAAAGTCCACCCCTGTCCAAGATAGCCTGACTACTGTCATACACCTCTTACCATCAGGAAGTCTTCCTATTGTTAAAACAGAATCTCCTTCCTTGTAATTTGAATCTATTGGTTCAGGTCCTGTCTCCTGGAGCAGCAGAAAATAAATTCATTCCATCTTCCACATGACAGCACTTCAAATATTTGGAGGTGGCAATCATATCAAATGACACACAGTGTGTGTTAGTGGTTTGAGGTTGTACCTAGACTCCAGAAGACCAGAGTCCAGATCCTTGTTCTGTCATGATGATGATGATGATGATGATGATGATGATTTTATTTTCTTATATCCTGCCTTTCTTCCAATATAGGGACTCAAGGGTTACCTTGGGCAAGGGACACTCTCTCCCCCTAAGAGGAAGGGAATAGTGGTAAACCTCTTCTGAATAAATCTTTCCAAGAAAGCCCTAGAATAGGTTCACCATAAGTTGGAATTGATGAAGGCGCATAGCAACAACAAAATCATATCAAATAATTGCAGGGACAGATATAATGTGAACTGTAGGCCATTTCAAAATTAGCCAGCAGTGTTGTTTTTTAATGGTGATTTTAATGGCCTGCAGTTGTAGTTGCCTTATCTTTGATTGCTTGGATCACATGGTCTACAAGGTTAATAGAGTGATCTATCTGGGAATGTTGAGACTGCTTATGTAGGCACATGATAGACAGTTGTGAACTGATGCCAAGTTTACATTTTTAAAGGGCAAGTTTCTGCTCTTTTGACTGCAGGCCTCATTTGAAATCTCAGTGCTTGCCTGCTATAAGGGAGCACCATCTAGAAATATATATGCTTGAGACGAGTCACCAGACTAGAGATGTGTCAGAATCCTTGTAGTATTCTTCCAGATATGGGTTAGTAGAGGTAGTTGGGGATGATGGTACATAGTTAGTTGCTAGATAGAGAGTAGGAGTGCATAACGGTGCCAGGAGGATTTATCAGTTGACCTTGGGGCTGCTCGGCTCTGAGCTTGGAATGCAGGAGTTTCTGGTGGGAAGCATTGTGAAGGGGGGAGATAAGGTGGAACCGAAACCTATGGAAAAAAACTGGAATAGATCTTTCGCGGGCTTTTGTGAGAAAGAGGGAGGTGTGGTACTTTGGAAGATATAGGGGTGCTGGGCGGGGACTGGTCAGTCTCAGCTAAGAAGCTGAATGGTGTGGTTTTGCTGATCCTGGAGCATCAATAAAGTTCTGTTTATTCTACATAAAGCTGACTGGTTGATTGTCTGGGATTCTGGACCCCTGTTCTGACAGTTAGCTGAGACTCTCCAAACCATCAACTCTTCTTTGAAGCAATGCAGGAGCAGGAGACTTCCGAGGAGCCTTTTACAACTCAGACGGCGGAGGAGGCCAAGGCCTCGGCAGCGGGGGCAGGTGCGTTACCGAAGACCACGAGACCTCCAGTGCTACAGACTCCGGTGAGTGGAGGACAGTGGTTTGGACAACCGGTGGCTCCAATTCGGACCCGAGAACGGAGGAGGGCCACTCGGTGGTCGGATTGGGACACGGGTCTCACGCAGCCCCTGAAAGTACAACCGGGCGAGGAGGCAGAGCTGGGGGAGCAAATGGCCTACCTTCGGGCCGACGTGGACAAATTGCATGACCTACTGAGGGAACTGCTGGCTACACAGAAGGGACGCCCGGACGGGACGAGAGAGGGGCGAGAGACTGACGGCGCGGCGGTGGCACCAGCGGGCCTAGGCCAGGACGAGGCCCCACCACAGGACCAGCAGGTAGTTCGCCCGGCACCAGACCGTCCGTTAGACCCACAGGCCCGGAAGTTGGGGGTTAAGTTTGACGGGGACCCCCAGACCCTCCCCTACTTTTTGTTCCAGGTGGCTGACCACATGGATGAATGGGGGCCCACCTTTCCCTCAGAAGCGGCTAAGGTGAAGTGTGTGGCGAAGCACCTCAAAGGGGAGGCAGCCAACTGGCTTGTGCAGCTGTACGATTGCCAAGCGGCCGAGCTGCGGAATCTGGCGGACTTTATGAGAGCCCTGAGAGCCAGATTCGAAGACCCGTTCAGGGCTGACACTGCCCTGGCCAGTCTGAAGACCCTAGACCAGGGCACCAGATCCGTCTCCGAGTATGCTATGGAGTTTCGGAGATTGATTGCCCAAGTGCCAGATTGCACCGAGGGGATGAAGATCCAATATTTTAAGGAGGGACTGCGTCCCGACATTGTGAACAGGGCACTTAACCTGGGCAACCCCCCTACGGCCATGGAGTGGATCCGGTTGGCTGGAGAGGCAGAGGCAGTGCTGCACGAGATCCGGATACTAAACCAGCGGAGGAATAAGGGGGCCAAGGGAAGAGAAACCCAAGTCGTTGGGGAAAGAGGCAAAGGCAAGATTGGGCAGACAGCCGGGGAGGAGAGAGAGCGACGCCGCCGGCTGGGGCTGTGCCTGGGTTGCGGGTGCAAAGGCCACCTGGTCGCCAACTGCCCGGATCGTATCCCGGAGAAGAAAACGTCCCCCTCCGCGCCCCCTCCAGCGCAGGCTCCCAAGAAAGGGAAGGGGAAGGCAACGGCGAAAAGTTACGGCGACCGTGGGTTCCAGGTGGTGACGGAGGCCGAGGAGGAAGTCTGGACCGACGACGACAGTGCCGATGGAGAGGAGCCGGCTTTAAACTCCCCGAGCCTGCCTTAAAAAGCGGCCAGAGGCAGGCTGGGAGTGGGGACGGCCGCAAACCTATGGTGAGTGGGGGCATTCCCCTCTACACTTTGACTGTGACTTTGGTTGTGGGACGGGGGCAGAGAGCCATGACCCTAACAGCGGCAGTGGACTCAGGTTGCACTAGGTGCTTAGTCAACCCAGAAGTGGTGAAAAGCCTGGGCATAAAAACCCAAAACCTGCCGGACCCCATCCCTTTCTCCCAGATGGATGGCAGCTTGTTGGGGGGGCAAGCTTTGAAGGAGCGGACCACCACAGTGTGGCTGGGGATAGCAGATCACTGGGAAAGGATTCAGTTTGTGGTGGGACCCACGTATCATTATCACATCATGCTGGGGATCGATTGGCTACATCACCATAACCCCCACACTAAGTGGAGACAGAGACTATTAATTTTTGATGACCCAGGCTGCCGGGGTCACCAGTTGGACCCCACTATCAAAGTCCCTCCAGTGCAACAGCCAGTGTTGACGCCCCGGCCCCAGGCGGGTGAGGCTGCCACTCACTTAGAGCCAGTGAACTGGGGAGGGGTCGAAGGTGCAGCGGAACCGGGTGGCAGCCCAGAGGAGGCAGTGGCTTCCTACCCGGACTGTTATGAAGATCTTAAGGAGGTGTTTGAATCTAAAGAGAGTGACCAGCTGCCACCGCACCGAGAGACGGACTGTGCCATTGAGATAGAACCCGGTGCGCCCATGCCTAAGCCAAAACTGTACCCCATGACCCCCCGGGAGTTATCCACACTTAAGGAGTTTATTGAAAAGAACTTGACGAGAGGATTCATTAGACCTTCCACCTCCACTTTTGCCGCACCAGTGTTCTTTAGGGAAAAGAAAGATGGAACGCTGCGGCTGGTCACGGACTATCGAAACCTAAATGGGATTTGTAGCACCAATAAGTACCCTCTGCCTTTAATGAAGGATATGCTAGGTCGGTTGGCCACAGGCAAGGTGTTTACCAAACTAGACTTAAGGGACGCTTATTATAGGGTACGGATTAAAGAGGGGGATGAACATAAGACTGCCTTTAATTGCCCTCTAGGGGCCTATGAGTATCTGGTCCTCCCCTTTGGGCTAGCGGGAGCCCCCGGGGTCTTCATGAGACTCATAAACGAAGTACTACATGACTTGCTGTTTGAAGGGGTGCTGGTATACTTGGACGATGTTCTAATTTACTCTCAGGACCTGGAGAGCCATGTGCCACTAGTGCGAGAGGTGTTACAACGACTGCTTGATAACCAGCTATATGTAAAACTGTCTAAATGCCATTTCCATACGGACAAATTGGATTTTTTAGGGTACCGGGTGTCGGCGCAGGGAATTGAAATGGACCCACAAAAAGTGCACACTGTTCTGAGCTGGGCCCCCCCTAAGACCCGAAAACAAGTACAAAAGTTTCTGGGCTTTGCCAATTTCTACAGGCAGTTCATCCCGGACTTTGCTAGAATAGCACTGCCAATTACGGATCTTTTGAAAACCAAAACCCAGGAGGGAGGGGGCAAGGGCAAGGAGGTTAAAGAAAAGAAACAGCCCAAACCCTCTACCCCGATTCACTGGACTGATCAATGCCAGAGAGCATTTGAGCAGTTGAAGCTCTTGTTTAGTGCAGAACCCATTTTGCTTCACCCTGACCCTGACAAGCCGTTCGTCATTCAGGTGGACGCGAGCGACCACGCAGTAGGGGCAGTGTTGCTACAAAAGGACAATAATGGGCTGTTGAGGCCTTGTGCCTACTTGTCTCGCAAATTCCAAAAGGGGGAGCTGGGGTGGCCCACTTGGGAAAAGGAAGCGTTTGCAGTTAAGCATGCTCTGGACAGTTGGAGACAGTTTTTAGAGGGGGCGCCTCACCCTTTTGAAGTTTGGACGGACCATCGTAATTTAGAGGCCCTGCAAACTCCCCGAAAGCTGACTCCTAAACAGAGGAGGTGGGCTAAGGACTTTTACAAGTACAAATTCAAACTAAAGTTCCTCCCAGGAAGACAAAACATTTTAGCTGATGCCTTATCCAGGCTCCCCCAGCATATGGGGAAAGAGCAAATTCCTCTGCAAGCCATTTTCTCCCCTGAACAGTTGGGACTAGCTGTAGTGACTCGTAGCCAGGCTAAGCAGAAACCGGTCGACCCTTTGCCCCAACTGGATGGGCTGCTGCAAAAGATAAAAGGGGAAGCCGAAAAGGATGAGTGGCTTCAGAAGCACAAAGATCGGTTGGTTTTGAACTCATTAGGGTTGTGGGCTAAGGGCTCTCAAATTTATGTTCCTGCATCGATACGGCCTGAAGTTCTTAAATTGTGCCATGATTCGAAGGCAGCGGGTCATTGGGGATATTTAAAAACTTGGCACAAGCTTCGGAAAGCTTACTGGTGGGAGGGGGTGAGAGCTGAGGTGGAAGACTATGTGAAGAGCTGTCCGGTGTGTGCCCGTGCCAAACCAGTCGTCGGCAAGCCCAGGGGGCTTCTGCAGCCGCTGCCCACCCCTGGGGGACCGTGGAAACATATTGCCATGGACTTTATCACCGATCTGCCTGAGAGCAAGGGGAGAAACACTATTTGGGTGGTTGTGGACCTTTTTTCGAAGCAAGCGCACTATGTAGCTTGCAAGGGGATGCCTAGTGCTACCAAGCTTGCTGACCTGTTCATAGCCCACATTTATAAGTATCATGGGTTGCCAGACAAGATTGTGAGTGACAGGGGTAGCACCTTCACTTCAACCTTTTGGAAGGTGCTGCAAAGAAAATTGGGGGTAGAAGTGGCCCTGAGCACCGCCTGGCACCCCCAGTCTGACGGGCAGTGCGAAAAAACGAACCAGGCTCTCGAGAAGTACCTCCGATGTTACACTAATTATTTGCAGGATGATTGGTATGACTTATTGCCCCATGCTGAAGTGGCGTTCAACAGTTCAGTGCATCGGAGCACTGGCAAATCGCCTTTCGAGATTGTCTATGGATATGAACTCAGGACCCTCCCGGCCTTGCCAGCTGACCCTTCGGACCCTGTGACTGTGACTCAATGGGTTCAGAGGGTTCAGGCGGCTTGGTCCCAGGTTGCCAAGGCTCTGGAGATGGCTAAAACAGACTATAAGAAACATGCTGACCGCAAGAGATCGGTGGGGTGGGACATCAAGCCTGGGGATCGGGTGTTTTTGTCCACGAAGAACCTGAAATCTAGGCACCCGTCTAAGAAATTGGGACCCAAATTCATAGGGCCTTTCCTGGTGAAAAGACTTGTCAATGAGGTGACTGCGGAATTGGACTTGCCTAAATCGTATAGACATTTACACCCTGTATTTCATTTTTGTTTGCTGAAACCGGACCGAAGCACAGAACGTTGGAGACAGGACAAAGAACCGCCCCTGCCCATGATGGTTGAGGGGGAACAGCATTTTGAAGTCGCTAAGATCTTGGACTCTAGAATGCACAGAAACAAGTTGCAGTACCTGATTCGCTGGAAACACTTTTCAGCGGATCATGATGAATGGGTGTTAGCTAAACATGTTAAAGCCCCTGCTTTGGTTATGAAGTTTCATCATCTGTATCCTGACAAGCCTAAATAGTATTTTGTTGCCTTTGCTGTTTCCTTTTATGTACTGTGTTTATCATATGTAGGGGGGGGGGGTTTCTTTTCGGGGGGCCGACTGTCAGAATCCTTGTAGTATTCTTCCAGATATGGGTTAGTAGAGGTAGTTGGGGATGATGGTACATAGTTAGTTGCTAGATAGAGAGTAGGAGTGCATAACGGTGCCAGGAGGATTTATCAGTTGACCTTGGGGCTGCTCGGCTCTGAGCTTGGAATGCAGGAGTTTCTGGTGGGAAGCATTGTGAAGGGGGGAGATAAGGTGGAACCAAAACCTATGGAAAAAAACTGGAATAGATCTTTCGCGGGCTTTTGTGAGAAAGAGGGAGGTGTGGTACTTTGGAAGATATAGGGGTGCTGGGCGGGGACTGGTCAGTCTCAGCTAAGAAGCTGAATGGTGTGGTTTTGCTGATCCTGGAGCATCAATAAAGTTCTGTTTATTCTACATAAAGCTGACTGGTTGATTGTCTGGGATTCTGGACCCCTGTTCTGACAAGATGCAAGAGACTGGTTGTTTAGACTTCCTTGTATGGTTGTCTGTTAGGATTCATTCCTGGGGCAAAAGAGGACTCTGTGGGCTAGGCAGGGTCCTCTTGTGTTGAAAGAGTTAGCATGCTCCCATTTTTTTGTATAATTGGAGCAGAGCATGTTTCTGATATACTCTACAATTAGGGCACATAATATTTTTGGATATTCTTTGTGATACACTGAATAGCAACTGAGTCTTTATTGGAGGATAGATAGATTATTATTTTTGCTGGAAAAAATGAAAGGTAGGTAAAGAGCTACTTCAGAGGCCATTTTGTGACTGAGAGAATAACTGCCACTTTTTTCCAGTCATGTCAGAGAAGGTTGCAGGCATAGATGAGGAGGCTAAATGAAGCAGACCCAGTTTTAATGAAGACAGCAAACATGAATAAAGGAACTCATGACTTATAATGGCTCTACTTTGTTGTCCCACATCTAAGTAATTTTCGTCATCTTAGCCTTAATAGGAGCTGTGTTGACCCAGTCTTGTCCCTTCCCTTGTGCTGATAATGGACCAAATGAACAGCTTTCAGCATATAGGACATCAAAATTTAAACCTGTTCTTTTAGGGAAGCTTTGAAATGCCTCTGATGAGTAAGAGAGTTACGTGCTTCCGCTGTGGATCCATTGTGTGGATTGATGAAACCTAGAATGCCCTTTTGTCCGATTGAAGGACAGGAGCAGACTGATGTTAGAAGAGATAGGAAATTCACGTTGGTGCATGCTGGGTCTGTACTGTGACCATCATTGCATCTCTCTTTTGCTGGATGTTCATTTATTGTATAAAACTTACTGCCATTGCATCAAAGTGATTTGCACTGACTTATAAAACTGACTTATAAAGCAACCACATTTTAAAAAAATCAAGCATTAACAGTGAAGAGAATTGAGCAGCAGCCTCAATTCATGAACAAAGAACTATTTTTTCCACTCTTAATTACCACCCCCCTCCCCAGCAGAGTGGACTCTGTCCTTGTGAGGGACTGTGAAACATTGGCACATATAAAACACTGAATTGGTTATGTACGTCAGGATTGCATGTAATGTTTCATAGGTGAGTGAATGCTTTAGAAGGCAGTCTGCTTAAAGGGGGCTTTGCCTTTGTTGTGTCGTGGCCTTCGCCAGTCTTCCATTTGATCATTTTGTAATAGCCTAAGGTAGGAATAGGAGACGTAGGAGTTAGGTATAGTTTCCTTTACTATCAGGCTGAACTGCTCTGAAAATTTCTCTGCTTCTCAGACTGCTTTCATGCAGGCTGTAGAATTTGTTAGCCTCTTTTGAGAGTTGCAGCTTTCACGAAAAGTAGAAGTAAATGTGAATATGTTTTTGCAAAATATTCCAGTAGGTTTTCCAATGCTGAGAAACTCACCTAAGGTAACTATACCTTGAGCTGGCATATGGTGCTTGGCCTGACTGAATGTTAATGTTCTGAAACTGTACGTCATCTTTTCATCTCTCATTTGGCCAGGGAGTTGCATGACTGATAGCTTTGGTAGAGGATTAGCACCCAGTTAACAGTAACTGCCGGTACGTAATAGGCTTCTGTTTCCACAAAGAGTAAAATACATCTGATTCAGAATCTGGCTCAGCTATGCTATGAAGCATGACAAATCCTAGGAACATTTTCAGTTTGCATTGTTAAGATCTTTAGAACACTGTTCTGATTCAGGTATCAGAATGTCTTGGGCTAGCAAAGGAATGACAATTCTAGGGACAGAAAAGGTGAGTGTATTATTTGCCAGATGGCATTGAAAATGAATGTATTATATAGTTCTTCATGAAATCACACACTTGAGTTCTCTGGCTGCACAGGACTAAGGTGTCAGAAATTATGAAAAAAGAATGTATTGTACAGGGCTGAATAAAGTTGTGAAATTTTTGGAATGCTAAAACCATGGTGAGGGGAGAGGAATAATTTCCCTCGCTGAGAAAAACAGTGTAAAATAGGATAAAATGGGAAAAGATGCAGTACTTACTTCTGAATTACTCTTTACTGATTTAAAGCCATTCTTTTATGTTAGGAACATAAAAAATGTTGGGCTGTCCCTTGTATTATTATCTTGAGGTATGTTAAAATTTAAAAATGTAGTTTCTGCAGACAATAGTTGCAAATTTATCACTAAAATTCTTTTA
This sequence comes from Urosaurus nigricauda, assembly GCA_034509955.1. Taxonomy (NCBI): domain Eukaryota; kingdom Metazoa; phylum Chordata; class Lepidosauria; order Squamata; family Phrynosomatidae; genus Urosaurus; species Urosaurus nigricauda. The sequence goes on from JAOEGL010000002.1 coordinate 6,792,038, forward strand.
AAATGCTCTTAGAAGTGGAAGTACAAGTAACTGCATTCTAAATCCAGACTCTTATTTTTGGCACTTTGTGGGGAGCAGTTCTAAAGGTATAAAAGGATGAAATCATTGATACTGAAACAAAGCTATGCTGAACCTGGAGCTTATTCTACTCCATGATGTCAAGTGGACACCAGGCAGGATCTACTGTTGGACTCCCACTGGTGGAACAGCAGAATGCCTTTGAAAAAGTTTCCAATAGGATTTCCAGTGCTGGATGGCAGTGTACACCTGTTTGTCTCAGTGCTGATGTTTTGGTTCCCTTGAAGCTGTCAGGGGGATGGGGAGAGTGTACAGTTAATGCTTGCTCTGTAACTCTGTAGTTCACAGAAAACATTATTTTCAGAAAAAAAGTTGAGAAAAATGGAGAATACTAAGGTTGCCTTATGAAATGTCTCATAATCAGCCTCATTTCTTGAGCCTTCCTTCCCTGCTTCCTCCTCCATCATTTTCAACATTTTCATAGATTGCCAGAAACAAAATGTTGGAATGGGTTGGTAATACTTTTCTACCCTTTCCCCATACAAGTTTATTTCTTTATTTGGTGTGAGTAATCTGAGAGATCCTGCATGTGCGGTGTTCTGATGCTCGAATAGGACCCTTTGAGGCCAGGGTTTGAATCCCTGCTCAGCCATGGAAACCCACAGGGTGACCTTCGGAAAGTCACACTCTTTCAGTTTCAGAGGAAGTCAGAGGCAAACCCCTCTGAACAAATCTTGCCAAGAAAAAACCCATGGCCCACTTCATCTGTGGGTTGCTAGGAAGCGAAATTATTTGAAGGCATACAACAAGGACATTCTCAAACACAGAGTAGTTTTCTTTCATATGCAGCAGAAGATGAAGGAATCTGAAGCAAGTGAAAGGGAAGAGGCATTAGAGACTGTGTCACATAATTGTCTTGGCACCATTTTATGAGCAGGGGCGGGATGGCAAGTATTTTGCAAGAATCTTAGATTGCTTTCCTGGACTAAATACCTGCAGATCAGGAGTGGGGAACTGTGGGAGGCTGGCGGCTACTTTAATCCCCCAGGAGACCTTGAAGACCTGTAACTCTACCTCACCTCATGCCGGAGAAATTATTTTTGCCTCCAAATACCACCATGCACCCTTTAGAGGGCATGGTGTCACTTCACCTACATTTTTACCCTTCTGCCTTGGCCATTATAGGACCAGGAGAGGTCTTCTGTACCAACAGGAAGTTATCAGAACTCATTTCTTCATCATTTCAATCCCCCCCCCCCATGGCAATATGCCCTCTAGAGAGCATTCAGGGGACATTTATTTGAATTTTCTTGCCCTGGGAGCTGTGTTTGGTCCATAGGCTGCACTTTGCCTTGGTTGCAGATATGTAGAGAGACCCCTTGAGACTAACTGAAAGAAAGAAATTGGCAGTAGGAGCTTTTGTAGACTTCAATCTACTTTCTTGGATGCTTTTGCCTGAGAAAGTTTCTTGAAGAGGTTGATGGATTTCCACTCCATTAGGCTAAATTTGGTGCTTTCCATAGTGGTAGCATTCAAAGATATAGCTGTGTTAATCTGCAGAATCAGTATGTAGAGAGATCCTGTATCACCTTTGAAACTAACTGAAAGAAAGAAGTTGGCAGCATGGGCTTTTGTAGACTTAACTCTCAGATGCTTTTGCTTCAGCCACAGTTGAACTGTCCTTTTTCTTCTTCTAGTCACAAGTGTGCTTAGAGGTCATATACAGACATCTAATCTTAAACATTTTATTGCTCATTCTTAAAATAAATTACTTCATAATCTCACTTTTGCACTGTCTTTGCCAAAAAGCCCCTCTGAATCTGAACTATCCCAAAATAAACATAACCCAAAACATTCTGGGGAGAAAATGAGACAAAGTTTGTTCTCTTTAATTTCTCCTGCCTATCTTGGTAGGCCTTCATATTTTTGCTTGAAAATGGATTCAGTCACTTAGTCTGTATCTCAGGATACATGTATTATATTTCATGTTCATGAAGAAGGTGACTTCATTTATAGAGGCACTTAGGTGAAGCAGAGAAAAAGAACTCATTTCTAAATCCATCCCCTTTCAAAGTCCTTGAAGATGGTGTCCATGGTGAGCATTTTGGTTTGTGACTAGTAAAGATTTCTAAGAAGCCATTATGGCCTAATGGGTGAAAACTTGTTTTATTAAAAAGTCTCTGATTATTTATAGGCTCCCCTGTAATGTGGCATCAGCTAAATAATATATGTATTTAGGAACTTGTTAAATGTAGAAGACACAGTCAAAGGGGTATTGAGTAAATAACACGTGCCGTGAAAATTTTATGAACTCCTAAACTAACATCAAGGAAGACTCGACATTAAAATAATGCTAAGTGTTTAAATTTATCAAAGGCCAGAAATGCTTTTGAAGACACTTTTGGTCTTAATTCACTTGGTTTAGCTGGTCTCTTGAAAAATTGGATGCTTTTGAGAACAAAGGCGAATTGGGTTGCTGGTCCTTTGCAGAAGCTGGGATTAATGGGGCACACTTAAAGGGTGACCCTTTGCCCTTAACATTGGCTCTGTGGGATTAAACCTCAAAGCTTTGCCAGCAGAGAGGGGCATGGCAATCCAGCACAAACTGTACTGTGATGCAATGCAGCAGACTTTCATAACTAAGCAAAGGCTCTGGCCCCTATTAGCTTCATAGGCTTGGCCATGAGAGCTGCCCAGTTCCACAGTTTTGAAAGGTATTTCCTCTTCTTGTGTGATTGCTGCCAACAGGGAGAAATTGTAACTGTTTTCTAACCTGCCAGCCCTTCTGGCATGGGCTATATGTGTTTGCTGTCTCACTGTGCCAAGTCCAAGATTCAGAGCACATTTGGAGGTGGTGGTTCTTGATCCTGTGATTCCGAGGGATGGGTCCATATGCCCATGTTTGTTTGGTGGTGATTCTATAACTCTTTGGTTATCTCCCTGAACTTTTACTCTAAATTCTTCCCCTGTTATCTTCTTTACTTTCCCCTTCTTCTCCAGCAAGTACCAATTATCTGCTTGGCTGGGGAAAGCTAGCCTGATGCCGTCCATCAGTTGGAGAATGAACCACTACAGAGACTTTACTTCACTGCCAGAAGGATCTCTGCTCTATGCCTTTTTTGCCTCTTCCCTCACCATCATCTTTACTTTTGTGTTATGTCTATTAGTTTGTATGCCTGTGGGCAGTGGCTGACCTCTCTCTTTGACAACTTTGCATTTCAAATAGTATCATGCAAGTGCTTTTATTTTATTGTCTGATATTCCTAAATAACCAAATTGGATACTATAGTTGAGAAATCAGAAGAAGGCGAAGGGTTGGAAAGCAGCCATGAAGGAACTAGTTGAGATCCTCAAATGTAAAAATTTGCACTGAGGATAGAAGACTTGAGCAGGGCAGTTGATGACCAGGGATCATAGAGTCACCATAAGTTGAAGTCAACTTGATTCTAAGTAACAGCAGCATTAAATTCCTAAATATGTTTTGCATCAAGAAGTTTGAGTTCAGCCATGGACAGGGCAAACATCTGTATCATTATTTCCTTTGTCTTTATTTCCATTACAAAATCCTTAATTTACACATATATTATAACATTCAGTTCCTTCTTTCCCTTCCTCTCACCCACTAATCTTAGTTAATAAGCCAGATATATATCACTGTACATCTAACACATCTTCAAAGTTTTAACAGTTGGGTTGTATGTTATTATTAATATTCAAAATATTTTTTCCAAAAATAAGTTTGATCCAATGGTGGATTAAATCCAGAATTTGCACGAGTAAAGTAAGTATTAAAGGGTTTTCCAGATTTGAACATGATAGTGAAAGATTACCAAATAAAGATCTTCTCGCACTGTCGTTAAGTGCTGGAATGTTAGAGAAATTGAAATCATGGGAAACACTGGAGGATTTTTGAGTACAAAAGTGGATAAATAGAGTGTGGTCTATAGCTCTGTCTGAAAAGCAAACATGTAAAATCAGATAAATGAGATTAGAGGTACAGAAGCAATTGGGGCTTCCAGGTGATATTGGATTGCAACTCCTAGAAACCTAGGTTTGATCATGCCAGTTGTAGGTAGATGGTTCCTAAATCAGAATGCTTGAGAAGACTGCAAAAAATACAACATGAATCAAAGCAATTGCAAAAAAGACAATTATAGAAAGGAAATGGTGAACTAAATGCCAAGGCATTTAATCATTGAAATGTACACAAAACACGGATAAGTACAAAGGTATGGACATCAAATTATATGCAAACAATGTTAGGAGCTCAAACATCTTGGATATGCCTTGCATTGTTTGTGTCTAATTTTATATCCATACCTATTGTATCTATTCATGTTTTGTATACATTTGGATGCTTAGTGGCCTTGGCATTTAGTTCACCATTTCCTTTCTTTTTTGTAATTACATTGATTCATATTGCAGTTATGTTCTTCTTAACCATTTTTATTTGGCTTGATTCTCACTGCTAGCTAGCTCTGTGTGTTACTTGTGACCATACTTTCTTCTGTTTTAAGTGATGTGATTTGCACAGACCCACTTAGAGCGCTGGTGGCAAAAGAAAAATGCAAATGAAAGGAATAGCCATACGAAATAGTTAGAAGCCAGAGAAGCAGGGAAGAGAATGAACTCGTGAATGATAACCTAGCCTTGTTTTTCAGGAGTGGTTGCTCTCTGCTGAATGTTGATTGCTGTGCTCCCTTACATCCCTGACAATTAGTTTCTAGACAAGGTACAAAGTGTTGGTTATTACCTTTAAAGCGCTACATGGTTTGGGTCTAAGTTACCTACAGGACTGCCTCCTCCCATATATTCTTCCCATATAGTCAGGTCCTCTGGCGGACATTTACTCCAGTCAGCCAGGACTACGTTGGCAACTGTCAGCCAGAGGACTTTTTCATCAGCTGCCCCTAGACTGTGGAATGACCTGCTGGGAGAAGTTTGATAGCTGAATATACTCTCTGCATTTAAAACAGCACCAGTCTCTTTTCTGGCAGGCGTATCCAGATAATTTTAAACTGAATCAAGATGATGAATTTTAAATGTAAACTGTTTTAAAATGTGTATGTTTTACTAGTTCTTTGAAATGCTTGCATGTTTTAATGTGGTTTAACCAAGGTTGTTAATTGTTGATTTGCTGTTGTTCCCTGCCTCGATCCATGGGGAGAAGTGGATAATAATAATAATAATAATAGCAAAAATATTTAGTGGATATTCTTCTTATTATAATACAGTGTTTCTTCATCAGTGTGGGGAGTAGTCTAGTGCTCATTTAGGAGTGAATACGTGGAGCAAAGTCTTCCAATCCAGTTTGGGAGCGGCTGTCACTCTGCGAAGTGCTATATGGAAACAGCCTCCACAAGTTGAATTTCACTGTGGTCTCCACATTGTGGTGAGACTGGTCCTCCAGGTTGTGTGTCTGAGTTATAGTCTGCTTGCTGACACTTGGACCCAAGAGGAGGCCAAGATTGAGGTCTCCTAAATGGAGGCCGGGGTGGTAAATGAGATCATTAATTGCTGAAACCTGCGCTGTGGCAAATTGACTAGAAATGTGGATTCAGAGAAATTGATATACTTTATTGCTTCTACCGAAATGAATTCCCCTGTCTCTCCTGCCTCCTTGACAGTAATGAGCATGTTGGGACAGCCCTGCGATTGGCGTTGCTGCCTTCCTGAACTATTTTGCAAAGTTTTAAACATTTCTTGCATGATTAAATGCACTTTCAATAAATCAATCTCATAATAATTGTTGTTCAGGAGAGTTCATTATTCAGTGTAGTCTTTTAAATTACTGTTCTCCTTTAAAGGATTTTCCTGACGTAATAATGGCTTCAGCTAAATCCATTTGCCATACTCTGGCTTGTAATTACTTTAGATTTGAAGAATAAAATGAATGGCTTTATTATTAATCAGCAGCAAATTTGTCTTACTGTTTTTAACCTTAAAATGGCCTTCACTTGTAAAATAGTTTCAGCGATTCAGATGACAGAACAGTTTTTTATCCCTGTCCTCCTTTTTGAAAAAAAAGAATTTATTTGGTAAAAGCAACTGGTATCTCTCTCTCTCTCTTTTTGCAAACCATTCATCACAACTATTGTAACCATGCACTGGGGAACAAATTAGCTCACGCTACCCTTTTGGTTTTTCTTTGGCTTCTTCTCAGGCTCTTTGTGCTTTCCTGAGATTGTATTGATGTCCTGACCTGAGCTGTCCTCTACAAATGCACTGTTCACAGTCCAGGAAAGAAAAATAAGCTGAAGAGGATTAAGTCCAGTGGAAATGAGCCGTGCATCCATTGCATTAATTTTAATAAGGCTTAATAAGTGCAAGGTTTTATAATTCAATTTTTTTATTGTGTTTTCATTTTTTTGTTCTTTCTTAATGTTAAAAATGTCATTCACCCTTCACATCCAGCATCTAGCCAAATCTAAAACTTTCCCCAAAGCGCAGAACCTCAAAGAGGGACTGGAAGATTGAGGGGAGAGGATGAAAAGCCAACCTGATGAGTGAGGAAATGTTGGAGTCTCAATATTGAATCAACAACATTTTACCAAATGAAAGTTTGGAGACTTACAGTAGACAGTTTTCACCAAACTCCAGCAGATATTCCTCTTGTGGATGGTATAAACAAGAAATAAATAAGTGAAAAAAATGGTAGCTCAGCATTTTTTCTGACTAAGTCAGCCATGAAGTCCAGTCTCACTGGAAGAATACAACCATTTTGTATACATTTGTCAATATGAGACGATGCAGTTATAACTTGGGTTGCACCAGTATGCATACTCGCTGATTGGGGATTAAGCCCCCTTTAAATCAGTGGGGCTTAGGTCTGGAGCAAATTGATAGGATTTCACTGCCAGTCTTTTGTGTAGATTGCTGAACTCATGAAATTTCCTCCTTACTTTTAACCTGTGATTTATTCTATGGCTTTTGACAGCCTTCCCCCAAACTACCTTTTAAATGTGTAGGGTGATTCTCTCCCTTAGTCCCAAGCCCCATATATCTTATCTATCATGTCTTTCCCTGTTCTTGTCTGTGTGCTACCATTTAAACTGTTAGCCTGGAGCTGGAATCCAGTCAGCAAGGAAAAATGAGTTCAGTTCTTGACAGGGACTGCTGACCAAAAAGGTGTCCAACTCCCTCCTTATTCACTCCCAGCCTTTGAGGAAACGTTTTCCTGCCCTCATATTCTCTATCTGTACACCTTTTCAACTCTCCTCTTTCAATAATGGTAATAAAACTTGGAAGCATCGCCCCAAACTATAGAGGAAAAGGCCTGTTGGAGGGATTTCTCTGGCTTTATTTTTGCACTCATCCTCTCTAGTTCATGGAACTTGCAGGGCACACATAGCTTTGTTTGATAACCTTTCTGTTTTCCCACAGCTGTTTGCACTTTTTTCTTATTAAAAATACCTCCCCTCCCCTTAATATGGACTAGCTCCATACTATTTTTTGCTTGGCAGCACTAGGAAGACTATTCATCTAGAAGCATCTTCAGTTTTTAATTTTTTAGATGAGCAGAACCATATCCTGTCTGATCATGGAAGCTAAGCATGGTCAGCCCTGCTTGATACTTGGATGGGAGACCACCAATGAATGCCAGGCATTGTAGACTATATTTCAGAGGACAGAGCTGGCAAAACCACCTCTGAGGATTCCTTGCCTAAGAAAGTCCTATGAAATTCATGGGGTTGTCATAAGTAAACAGGTGACTTGAAGGCACACTCACATACATGTGCACACACAGAGAACTATACCTAGAAATGCAAGGGCTTGCAAAACAAAAAACAGGGGGATACCATATTTCCTGTCTGCCCCCCCCCCCAAAGACTTTTTTACCAGGAGAAAAAAATGAGGGAAATGGGATTGCAGGATATTTTCTTTTAGAATGATGAATCATATGTTTAGGACAAGGTATGCACATGCTTACTGCCCCCAAATCATTACTTAAAAAAAACAACGGAAATAGAGGACTTTATGTAAGACTATGAACAGAATCATATTTTCTCCGTTCTTTTCATGGGCATGAGTGCTTTATGGCTGTTTGACACTAGTGAAGACAAAATATTTCTCTCTGTTTTACTGATGCTGATGGTTTCCTCTGTTGCTTTTGGGCATTATTTTCCTGTTCAGGCTGGCAAAACCAAAGATGTTCCAGGTGTTCTTTAGGGTTCAGGACCTTAACAGCTCTGTGAAGTTGAAGGCTTTCATGGCTGGCATCCATAGTTTGTTGTGGGTTTTTTGGGCTATGTGGCCATGTTCTAGAAGAGTTTATTCCTAAAGTTCGCCAGCATCTGTGGCTGGCATCTTCTGAAGATGCCAGCCACAGATGCTGGCGAAACAGCAGGAATAAACTCTTTTAGAACATGGCCACATAGCCTGAAAAACCCACAACAAACTTAACAGCTCTGTTTGTAATAAACATTTTTTAAAAAGTAAGTTCAAATTGTAATTATATTTTAAATAAACTGAACTTTTAATATATCAAATGTGCTAGTTTTATGCCAAGCCAAATTACATATAAAGAATTTTATGTTCCTAAAGTAACAGATTGACTTTTAATTCATAAAGTGTGCCAAGACTGCATTTTTTCAATTTTGCTGAAAATTCCTGTTTTTTGTGTGGAAAATACAACCAAAAAATCATTTTACCCCAATGGCTTCAAGATTTGTAGAGATTTTACTTCTCTAAGTACGTCTCAATAAACACTGGAATATTATGAATTATTTTCTAGACATTTTTCTGGCTAATGAGAGTTGGTTGTTGGCAGGTTCAAAGTTATCTGTTTTTTATTTTAATTTCATCAATTACCTGAGATATATATTTATATATATATATTTCCCGTGTCTTTGTGATTCTTGAAATTGCACTGTTCCTATGATGCATCTATGCACTCATGCTGTTTGTGTAAATTTTTGCTGCTGCAATTGTATATTTATCTTCTTACTGTGCTCATGTTTTAACCCTGCTTGCTGTCTGAAGTAAAACTCCACTTGACAACTTTGGCCCCAAAAGGAGTAAGTCAGTTGTGGTGTAAGTAATTCCCCCCTCCCTTCCCAACATTTAAAAAAAAAAAAACGCTAGGCTTTTCTGATGCTAGAACAAAGAGGGCAAAATCGCACAATCTGGCAGATAGTTGAGTCCCAGATCACCAGTGGATAAGCTAAATTCAAAGCACATTCTTGTATGTTGGCCATCTAAAACCTACCAGGCATTGATTTTAAGCTGGGGATGATATGTTATATTTGAAAAGAAAGTTTGACCTATGGTTGTCTTTAAAAAACTGTAGCTAAGATTAAAATCAAAGGTGATGACACAATAATTGTCCCATTTTTTTTTGGAAGTTTGTATCCAAAAGTCTCTTTGCAATTAAAGCAATGCCTGCACCAATTTTGCCTTGGGAGGTATACTAACCCTAAATGGGTCTTGGAACAGTTTTAGTATGGGGACATGTCTTTACTGAATAAACCCCCAAACTTACCAGCAGCAACACCAAATAACAGATTAATTATAGTAAAGGGATCTGCTTTGACCAAGGAAAAAGAGGAGCTGTTCTAAATTGCAGGTTAACTACATTACAGTCTTGCAAGAATTTCAGATTGAAGAATGAAAGAAGTTGGTATAAACAGGGCTTAGTTTAGCATGGAGTGAGCAAAGCCATGTTTGCCCATGTCAAGTTATGTATGTGGCCTTTGACTCCTCCAGGATCGCCAGACCACGTTTTTTCTGACTAAAATAAGAGGGTGGATTACTGAATCAGGAATCCTCTGGGTGACACAGATTACCCTTTAAATAAGTGGGAGGGCTCCCTATATTGTTTGGCATCAAAAATACCAATTCTTGACACAGGAGTGGATTTCAGTCACTTTTTGGAAGGATTTGTTTTATTTTGCAGTTGAGAATCTCTGGGCATGAAAGGGGCCCTTGACTTGTTGCAGTTGCCCAGGCTTGGTTTAACATGAGGCAAGAATTGGGGCAGGAAGTTGTGCCACCCAAGTATTGAAGCATAAGACTGATAGAGATATTTTCTCCAAGAAAGTCAAAAGTTGTGATTCCTAACTTTCATTGCAGAAGTGTATGGCACCTCTTTTCCCCAGGGGCTGCCTAAGCATCTCTTGCGTACGGGGTTTGATTAAGTGAATGTTGCTGTTGTAAGATGTTAAGTTCCATTCTGTAATCAAAACTAGGTGTTGCCTTTCGCTGGAAACTGAAAAGCAATGAGCTTCTGGCTGCTTTTCAAAGTTCCTGTTTTAAGTTTGTTGCAGTCCATTTTCAAGAGTGATACATTGGGGCTTTCTAGATTGGCAAAACGAAGTGTGTTCATGGCTGCATGAAACTCTAGCCTTTAGATGAGAAAAAGGGAAAGTGTGCCATGAAAACACTTTTTTTGTGTGTGTGTTTTAGGGGAGAAGAAGCGCCTTTAAAAAGGTGCTGGTTTTCCCGGCTTCTTTTTTAAAAACTGCGGAACAGCGCAGCTCCATCTAAAGGCTCGGTGCAGCTGCTAAGCATTAAGGAAAAGGCAACTTCATGTCACACTTTCCTGCCAATCTAGAAAGCCCCTTACTTTTTATAATGAAAACTACATTGAGTCCTGATCTGATGAAAAGGCAGAAATAACAACAACAACAACTAATACTGCTAGAAAATGTGAGATTGTTTGTATGCATGTAACCTTGACAGAGTAGTATATATACCTGACTATAAGTCAACCTCATGTGTAAGTTGAGGTCAGGTTTGGAGGCCAAGAGTATAGATTTTGATATGACCCATGGATAAGTTGAAGGTAAAACTTAGGGGCATGTAACAATGGAAAGTTTAGCAGTGATTATAGCCTTTGAATTTAATGTGATAATTTTGCCTGATTTTAACCCAGAATAGCTGATAAACATACACATAGGTCTTTTTCAGATCCTTCAAAGTCTGATTTCTCTTGGTGCTCCTTTGAAGGGAAGCACCAAAGAGCTGCCCCAGCCACCAATTTCCTGCCCAGGCATTCAAATGGGTCAGAGGTGACACTGCAGCAGATAGACTAGAGAGGATTGGTGCTTTTTTTAGGTGCTCCTGGGATGGGCTAAGCTTTTGCCTTTTGCCACGCAGGGAAGAGGATGGTTCCTTTTTTTGATAAGAATTAAAGTACAGTCCTTACACTGACTTGTGGATAAGTTGACCCAGTTTTTGGAGTCAATTTTTTACTAAAACCTCTAGGCTTATACATTAATATATACATTATTTGTTTGTTTATTTCATTAATGTGTCACCTTTCTCTTGGAGTGGGACCCAAGGTGGCTCACAAAAGGAATAAATTGACACTCGAAAATAGAATTTTAAAAACAATTAAAATATCACAGTAAAACAATATCAAATTATTTAAAAAGCACACAAAAGTCAAAACAAAAAGCACCCTGCCATAAGATGCCTTTCTGCAAGTGATTACATATTAAAAGCCTGCTTAAATGAAAATGTCTTTTTCTGCTGGACAAAAGGAGAGCAGGGAGAGGACCAGCATAGGCTCCAATGGAAAGGAATTCCAGGGAGTGGGAGTAACCATTGAGAAAGTTCTGCCTCTCATGTCATCACCAAGAGAGCCTGTGATGGTGGTGGGACTGAGGGAAAACCCTCACCTGCACATCTTAAGATTCTGGCAGGTTTGTATAGGAAGATACAGATCTTTGGAGACCTTTTCTGTATAGCAGTTTGTGAATCGGGGGTTTCCAAAGCCATGCCTTGGAAATGGCTGTAAAGCAAATGGAGCAGATAACCACACAAATCAGCTGTAAGAAGTTTGACACCCAAAGCCAAGAATTTCAAGTCACATCGCTGGTTGGCTGGTTCTTTTCTAAAGTTTTGTTTGTATTGGGATGGGACTCTGTGTTTTCAAAGCTTCCCCTTCCAATACAGGCTTATTTTAAGTTGCAAAGAAACGGTGGTTTTCTTTTTTTCTTTGGGATACGAGAAATACCCCTGGGTTAAAATGCAGGAAGTGCAGTTGTAGCAATAAAGATTATGTTGCTGATAAGTTCTCTTCGAGGCCCCATGGCGGTAATACCTCTATATTTTGTCTTTAAGGAAAACTGCTGAGAGGCAATAATTTTTTTTGTATGTGTCCCATTTTCATTAATGCCGGGTAATTGATGGAGTTGCAGTGACTTGTAACAGTGATGAGTTCTAAACATAAGAATGCACTCCTTCCTAATAAGTGAGCACTGCTGGGCTTTAAAAGCGTACTAAATCAGTTGCTTTAGTGTGAATTTATTAGTTTTTTTCAGCATTAGCTTTAATAGTAGTTATTTACATAAGCGTACATCCCATTAACCGCCATCAGGGCTGGAAAACATGCTGAACTGTTCATATTTTCATATAATTATTGAACATAATGGTTTCATTTGCATTTCTAAACAGTGATGTTTCTGTCAAGCTTGGAAATAGTGGCTTTACGCAGTCCCTATTTCACATCCACTTATTTGACATCGTTAAATTTTATGCTAATGTGCTTCCCTAGAATATCATCAGTAGGACAGATGTTTGTGCTTTAATATACAAATCAGAGATGCTTTGCCTTCCCTGATCCCTCCCCAAACTGTAAAGAAAATTAAAAAAATATTCTCTCTTGGCATTTTTAAGATATAGTTTTTGTCACTCCAAATAGCTTTGACAAGTAAAAACCTAAGTCCCTGACTTTAGCCGATGCTCTTAAATGTTCCAACACCTAATGTCCTCGAAGGAGAAGACAACTTGCAGCTTCCTCTCCCCATGGAAGAAAGACTCTATAGAAGAGAATTATTTTCCTTTCACGTTAATTTTGGAAAGGTATAAAGTAGGTTGCTTCATGCAGAGGTCAGCAGATTCTCAGAAGTGAGAAAGCAAGGGAAAGTGGCTCTTTCATGAGCTGGAGCTCTGGGTGAGTTGAGGTAAGAACCTATCCCCAAGAGCATTCAGGAATCAAATGACTTGCCTGTCAGAGTTGGTCCTGAATAACTGAAGAGGAGCCAGAAGCTGAAAGAGAAGTGTGGCATGAGTTATCTGAGGTTTTGCATTGCCTTTCAGCTCCTCAGGCTCAGGGCTCATTTTTAATCTTAGCCTGTAGAATGGGACCCAGTTTAAATCACCTTGTCTGCATCCACCCCCCCCCCCCCGCAAGTTAACTCAGTTGTAGTGGAGAGCAGTGCATTCTTGTACTTCTTTGCCAAAGAAAGAATTTCAGCAAGTCCAGCATGTCAGTCAGAGGTGAATGGAGGTAGCTGGTGGCTTCCTTGTCAGTGGGGTGTTGGATTCCCACTGGATTTTAGTCCAAGCTTTAAAGGAATCTAACCCTTCTGAAATAGACTCAGCACATTGGACAGCTCTTTTTGGATTGAAACTTTAACTTGGGTGGATTTCAACCTTTCTGAAATGGAAGCTACCAACTGCTACTGTTGAAATCATAGAATCTTAATGTTGGAAGGGAACTAAAAGGCCACCTAATCCAATCCTCTGCTATGTGGAAATGTGCAACAAAAGCACTCCTGAGAGATGTCCATCCAACCTCTGGGATAAAGGGAGGCTACTATCTTCCAACACAGCCTGTTCCATTGTGAAACAGCTCATGCAGTAAAGGTTTTCCTAACGTTTAAGTGAAATTATCTTCCTTTAATTTGAATCCATTGAGTCTCATTCTAGTCTCTGAAACAGCAGAAAACAAGTTCACTTTATCCTCTACATGACATATCTCTAGATATTTAAAGGCGGCTGTCGTCACCTCTCAGTCATTTCTTCTCCAAGCTGAACATATTCAGCTCCCTGAGTTTTTCTTCTTAAAGCTTGATTTCCACATTTGGTCATCTTGGTCTCTATGCTGTGGACATGGCCCAGCTTGTCAGTATCCTTGAATAGTGATGGCCAAACTGGGTGCAGTATTCCAGGTGAGGTGTGCTCATAGCAGATTAGAGTGGTACTACTACTTCCCTCCATTTCTACTACATCCCTACAACACACATATTACATTTAGGTTCCCCCCCCTCCCGATATTCCTCTGAGGTCAGATAAGTATGTATGGTCTTTCCCCTTCAGTCCCATAACAAATAACCATCTGCTGACTTCATCTTAGAGGCAGAGCTTCTACTGAACTAACACAGATGGTGGTGACCCTCCATCTGCTTTCTTCTGTTTTAGTATCAAATGATGACAGTTGTGGAAAAAGAAATGATACCGCGTACTATGCTAAGACCTACTAGTAAGAAAATGTGGAGAATCTGGTCATCCCAGCCCAGGCTTCTAAGGGTTGAGGGAGTTTTTAATTTTTTGTTCCTATGCTGTTAATCTTGCTTTTGGCAGTATGGTGTTCAAGTACCATAAAATAATGGTTATTGCTTTCCTTGCAGATTACTCTTCTGCCTGTTTGATAGTAACTTCTTCAAGACAAACATGAAAGATTTCACTCTGTGGGCTACAAGCCAAAAGACTTAGTTTTTTTTTATGGCATGAAGTTTCTGCTGGAGGTGCAGTACAAGCTATTTGGGAGCAAAACATTGCACATTCCATTCTCTTTCCAAATGTATATATTATCTAAGAAAATAATTGCTAAAAAGATGAAATACAGCCCTCTGGCAAATTTGACTCCTACTTTAAGACTGCGATGAATAACCTGCAGCCTTCATTCTGATGTGACCTTCAGTGTAATTTCATGTAAGTGTGGGAAACCTAGAGGAAGAACAGAGTGGAACGAGAAAAGTCAAGGTAGATGGGATGGATACAAGTGGAGCAGGATTCTTTTTAAGTGATTAGACCTCTGGAAAGTTGGTGGGGGGCTGAAATTATCAGCAGTGTTTCATGGTAATGGTGGGAGGTTGCTGCAAGTGATCATACCTCTGGTGGGGGCAATTTGTCCCATTTCTGTACTGAATAGGAAGGAAGAGTGTGTGGTTTGGGAGAAAGAGAAAAGTGTAATTACTTGACAAATTACCCTCAGGAAATACAGCTAGTACAGGTTTGTTACCCATGCTTTGAGTTACTGACAATATGTGGTGGAAGTGTCAGAAGAAATCTCCATGATGTGTAAAACAGTACTGCTAAAAGTTCTGGTCCATGAACCAGTGCTGGTCCACAAGCCATTGGCTGCTGGTTCCTGACAAATTTCTAAGAAAGAGAGAAAGAAAGAAAGAAATACTTGTAGCCAATGAACACAAATATAATGCTGGTCCCTAGCACATTGTTGAAGAAAATTGTTGGTCCTCCACATCAGATATCCTTCTTGAAGATTAGCTAGTTGTCATGTTCTTCCTGATTCCTGAAAAGAAGTCTGCTTAATAGGCTTGTAATGATGATGATGATGATGATGATGATGATGTTGATGTTTATTTCTTACCCGCCCCTCTGTAAAAACACTTGCGGGGTACAGCAAGATTAAAAAACAATTACAATTAAAATAATTCAATGATCCCATTCCAAACCTCCCACCCCTTAAAATAGAATTAAACTAGCTGAGTTTAAAATTAGATTTCAAACAATTAAAAAAAAACACCAACATGTTATACGCAAAACACCACAATGCTGGCCACAGCATGGGTAACAACAAAGTACGGGAGGGGGCAGAGAATAGGTTTGTGTTCAGTTTTTTGATGTATGTTGCTAGAATGTGAAGAATTGATGATGTTAACATCTTTTAAAACCTTGCTTTAGCCTTAAAATGGTTACCAAATGATTGGCATTGGCAGAGGCAGTGTTCAGACAGGACACAGTAGTGCCCAACAGTTTAAAACCCAATGTGATTTAAAAGTGAATCATCTGAAGGACATATTCTGAAAGCTAAGAATAAAATAATTTCTGGTTCTTTAGCTCCCAGTGTTGTTGAGCCAAGAGAATACAAGGAGGAGCTCTCTGTCTTGGACCTCCTCTTGTCCAGGCCATTGCAGGTGCAGAAAAAAGAGAAGGCAACTGGCATGTTGGACCAGGAATCCACCTATGAATTCAGCTTTGCCAAAGGATTTGGAAGCCTAAGCCGGGTGCTCCAGCCAAGGTGACTGCTGCTGGTATCTGAGATATTTACCTTCAGCCAAAGATACCAACTGACTTGCTCTCATTCTGTGTAAGCCAGCCAGTTTTCCTTAGCTGTGCCAACATAATTTTATTCCTGGTGGATGGGTGTGCCCTTGGAAAGATTGGACGATACACTTTGTGGGCAATGTTTTTAAGAGGGCATTGGGAAGTGATTGGAAACGATAGTGCTGGATTTGCATGTTGAGTTGGACGCACAACTGTTAACATTTTGTAACTGGAAGAGAAACCTTGTTTGAGCTATTGAAAGTTAAGGTGGATGTTTCTTTAGGGCCAAGTGATAAGGTGCTTCTCTCCAAATTATGTGTTCAGCACCACCTGTGCAACTTGATTGTGTTTGATTCCAGTAATGGAAAAGGAGGAACACAATTTGGCACCCTTCCTGTTGAGTCTTTGGCCTTCATGGGTGAATGATTTTGTGTAGTATCTTATCATAGAAACTGAAATGGTAGATTGGAAGTGGCCAAAAGATAGTGGTGATTTTTGCAGCATGTTCTTTAGAAGTCTTAAAGAGGATTCATTTTAACCTACCTATAGTGACGTAATGAAGTTTGTACTTTGTTGTTGTTGTTGTTGTTGTTGTTGTTGTGTGCCTTTGAGTAGTTTTTGACTTACTGCAACTCTAAGACAACCATATCATGAAGTTTTCCACTGAGAGTCTGTGACTTGCCCTGAGTCATCCAATAGGTTTCCATGGCTGGTCATTCAGTCACTGGTCTCCAGAGTTATAGTCCAACACTTAAACCACTACGCCATGTTGGCTCCTAGGTTTGTTCATCTTGCCTCTAATTGAATCTCTTGCCCCTCAAATTTTTGTTGTTGCTTCTAGCTGCCTTTGAGTCGACCTCGACTCATGATGACCCTGTGAATGAATGATATATCTTTAAAGCCCCAGTCCTCCAGCTCTCTGCCTTTCTAGCTGGAAGTATTTGGGGTTATTTAGTACTTGCTTTCCAGGCTAGGTGATACAGTACTCATTTGAAGCCCAAAAAGAATCCATGAAATATACCTTGTTATATATACATGCATTTGATTCCTCTTCTCTTGGCCTGTCCAATGAAAGAAATCAGGAACAGCAGTACAATTCCAATCTGTCAGCTGAGTCCCAGCAAAGGTCACAAAGCTTATGTAGGGTGACAAATGTGGAAGCTCCTTTTTGCCACTGCTTCCCCCTGCATCACATGCTCTGACTACTCATGGTCCTGAAGGCTGCTGGTTCCCTTGTCTTTCTTGCACACCAATTCTTTGACTGAAGATCCCCTTGCCACCCCCTTTTTCCTTGCTCCCGTCTCATTGACCTCTTTTCTGTCACTCCTCCTCCAAGCCTTTCCACGGCCTTCAGTGGGAGTATACCACCCAACTGGGAATTACTGGTTTATACTGGTTCAAGACCTCTTTCACTTTTGAAGTTGACACATGGTTATGTGATAACTATAGAGCGCGTTATCCTAGTTTATTTGTTTTTGAAGCTGTTCTGTTTTCAGTTTTCATAAGCTTGATGGTCTTGTACGTTCAGTAGTCTCAGAGAATTTTTGCATTGCATGTACAAATCACATGGGCAGACTGAATAATGAAGTCCATCCTACACCCTCTGTCGAATTCATTATCGGAAGTAGTAGCTGCCTTTCTGACAAGTGCTTGGAGCCAAGGCGCAAACCATGTGGAGTCTTATCTTTTCTTTAAACCTTGGCCGGCTCTTTGTTCCTGAACTTTAATAGAAATGTACTCAATACTGCTGTGGTGTTAGATTTTCTGTAGCTCCATCATGCAAAGATTCTGAGGACTGTCAGTTGTGGTCTGGCAGGAATAGTTTTTAAATTAAGTGTCCTCTAACTTGTATTTCCATAATGTAAGAGAATTCCTCTCTATTAAAAGCTAGTTTTGATAAAGGCTGCTGCTCAACTGTGGGGTTGAGAATTCCAACTTTACTGTAAATAGCTCAAAAGATAGGGAAGCTGGTTAAATACTTTCTTGTAACTTGAGTAATGACAAATTGAAAGTCTTGCAGCACATCATTGTAGCTCAGGGAAGCTAATATACGGCCTTTTCACAGAAGTAGCAATGTAATATTCCTCCTCTAAAAGTCTGGACTAAAAACTTGAGGGTTGACCCGCTCTAGATACTTTCTTAGAAGCTGAATTTGTAAGATTTAGAGAGATGATTCACTTGGTCCATTGGTTCTGTTTGCAGGTTGTACACAAATTCTGTTTAACTTTAAAGGTCCATTGTACAACTCGACTAGACACACAAAATCAGAAGGATTCACCTATGGGCTGACTTGCTGTTCAACGCTGAATTCAACTGATTAGACTATTGTAACACACTTTGTGTGGGGCTGTCCTTGTAAAGTGTTTAAAAGGTGCAACTAGTGCAAAATATGGCAGCCAGGCTGTTGTCCAGTGTACTGTTTAGAGACCATATAATGCTAGTCTTAACTACACTGACTTCCAATTTGCTTCTGAACTCAATTCAAGCTGTTTTTTACATGCAGAGCCCTAAACAGCTTGCAATCAGGATATCAGAATGACGTGAATCTGCCTGGAATTTGAGATCTTCTGCAGAAACCCTGTTGTATGTCCTGACATCTCAAGAAGCTTTATTGCCACACTCATACAATTTGGCTTTCTCTGTAGAAGCATCCTGACTGTGGAACTCTACAGTGAGGGAATTTAGGCTAGCTCCAACTGTTTCAAGCTTTTGCTGGGCTGTTGGAATGGTACTGTTGGAATGGCTCTGGGTGTTTGAATCCACTCTTGTCTGTTTAAATGGTTTGTTTAAAATTATTTTTAATGACTATTTTAAAATTGTTTTTAATTTCTTCTTATCTCATGGTTGTCCTAAATGTTTTTACCTGTTGTGCATTGTCTTAGGTACCTGGGTGGGCTGCAAGGCAATGTATAAATATGTTAAAGTGAAATAAAATAAATAAAAAGTGAATTGTAGCCCCTGGGCAGAAAGAAGGATAACCTGCAGTCTTTGGAGACGTCAGGAATCACAAAAGCAGTCCTGGGGGCCACATGCAGCGCAAGGGTTGCAATTTGCCCACTCTTGATTTAAAGGATCAAGAGTTTCCAAAGTGTTGAGCATTGGCACTTCTGATAATGTATGGGAAGAGGAAGGAGGAAGATTCCTGTATATAACAATTCAGCCATGTCACCTCACATGTGTAATCTAAAATGGTACAGACAAAGCACAGGGTTTTTTATTACTGATATTTATTTCAAATATTTTAGGCCACTGTTAAGGACTAAAAACCATCTAAGGGTAGACTATATCAATGCTGCTCAAAGTGGTAGTCTGTGGACTGGTGCTGACCTATGAGATTTTGTAGCCAGTTCAAGGTGAGTTTCTGGGAATGTCAGAAAGTGTTGTAGTCAATGGACACAAACAATGGGAAGAAACCTGTGCTGTTCCCCCACATCAGAAAGCTTTAGAAGCACTGGTCCACACAATATAATCCACTAAAACACTGAACAAAAGCTAAATGCTTGCAGTGATAAGAAAACAAACACCCATTGAAAATGCTAACATTTAATATAAACTGCAGCTGAGAAATCATCATTGGCATCAGGGTGTGATAAAATGAAAGGAGAAAGTGAGAGATAGAAGAAATGGGACTTCAGATTTTTTCCTGAAAGCCTAAAAAAGATGATGAAATGAATTGCAGACCCTGTGTGCCAACTCATTTCAGACATTTTTGGGCTCTTATTAATTTTTAAAATTTTTTGAGCACTGTCAATAAACAGAGTGAAGGCCCTCTCTTTTCTCTGCACCAGACTAATTGCTCTTGATGGTGGACAAATAAAATTGGCCTCCATTGCACGTCTTAAAATGTCATCAGGTTGAAGTTAAGTTACAGGCTGTATCTCATAAACACTTTGTGAAAACTGTAAATGTAAGTTATTTTCCACTGGCTTACTCTTTACTAAGTAGTAGTTAAACTGTTTGGTGATCTTCATTGTGCCTATTACTCCATTAACCATTGACCAATAGCAATATAGCAAGTACTTTTTTATACTGTTTATCTGTGCATTTAAGCACACCCTAAGAGGTTTACAATGTGTAAGCCAATTGCCCCCAACTAGTTGGGTACTCATTTTAGCAACCTTGGAAGGATGCCAGGCTGAGTTGACCCTGAGCCCCTGGCTGGTATTGAACTTGTAGTTTTGAGTGAGTGGCTACAGGGGCTCTTTTCTGCATATTGTGGAAGTCCTGACTATACAAAGTAGATCTTGGGGGTTGTATAGACTGCTGTTATGCTTCTGTTGCAGAAAATGAAGATAATGCGCATGCCATGTGTATCTTGTTCCATCCTCACTGGTTAAACGAAACCTAAACAGATTCTATCCCACAGACCTTGAATTATTATATAGCCCTCAAAGCCAGTACAGGTATGGGTTTTCAGATGGAAAACCAGCAGTTGGTGCTCTCTGGATACTGTGACAATGATTGTCTCCTTTTTGTGCAAAGGTTGCTGATGTGCTCTTGGTGCCACAAACTGCCTGGGTTTTGGTGACCTTCAGAGCAGAGTGGGTGAGCTAAGGAAGTTAGAAGTAGTATCTTAAATCAGAGGTTTTGTAGAGAAGTTGTGCCTCAAAGATGATGGTACTCATAATCATTGATGATGTGTTGCTATTGAGAATGAAGGTCTCTGAGGGGAAGGCCATTATACTGAGGATGAGGAGAGACAAATCCTTCAGATTGACCCCCCTCTCAGAGGTGGCTTGCTGTTCCCAGGCACCAAGCATTTTCCTTGAGGGAGATCTTATCTTTAGAAACAGTTTTGTGAATGGGCATCTGTATGCTAGTGCATTTTAACTGGTGGCTCTTCACAGTAGTGAATGACATAATGCCATGCTGACTTGACTCCCTTGTACGAAAGCTGTAGGCATCATGATGTGGGAATTAAATGTGGCTATTTTTATAATATTACTGGTTGGTGGTGCCTTCATGTATGCAGGCCCTGCTACGGATGAGTCCTGCAAGCCTCATCTCACAGGGAAAGAACCTGGCCTGTGGCTTGCTGGGATGGAAAAGTACAGCTGCTCCATAAATGAATGTGCACAGAAGGGTTGCATTTTATATCATTTGCTGACAGAAAAGAAATAAATACATGGCAATTGTAAAGAGAAAAGGCTTCTGAGTACTTGTTAACAAGTATAGAGCATGAAGTGTGAAGATGTACAAGTTAAGAGGAACAGCTCATACATTCTTATTACAGCATCTTGCTAACTGTAGGGAACCCCTGCTGGGAGTGACCCCACTCAGTCTCTTCCATTGCTGTTATGCCTCCTTCAGCTTGCCAGACTTGGTACTGGTGTGCACTTTGAAATCGGATTGGTCTTTGTTCCTGTGTTGTTTCTGTCTCTTCCTATCTACCTTTAGTTTTACATCAGTTGTTTGTCCCCAGTTCTCCAATAACTGCTGTTTCCCATATTATATTGTATTGGCAAAAGTACTCCTCCAGAATATATTTTTGCAGCCCCTGCATTGTTGCAATCCTCACCTTTTGTGATTTCCCAGTGATTTTCAACTGCTTGAAATGCCCCAAACATGGGTAAAGATGGTGACTTATCCCTTCCTACTCCAAAAAGCCTCCCATCCTCCAGACAACCTTTTTTGACCAGAATTTGACCCCAAACAGTGAGTGGATATAATGCATTGTCACTTGTGGTGGGTCAAGAAACACAAGTGCGTTCTGCAGGTGGAAAGTTATGGGAGTTAAAATTGGCCAGGGTTACCTACCCTGATATAAATCCTTTATTCCACCTTTTGTGTCTGCGCCCAAAATTGGTACAAGTTGTGTAGTACTTACCCAGGAACCTATACTGTAGGTATTCATGCTTCAACTGTAGTCATGCTAGCTTAACTTCAGTTATTGCTAAGCTATGAGCCTATAATAGGCTATTATAGCTTTTGATCTGTGCTATGCTAACAGATCTCTGGACTGTCATTATGTAGTACAAATATGCTTTCATATAATATATGGCTGAGTGTATGTTTCATGTGCATTTCTTTTCCTACAACAAGACACCCATAATTTTGTGCTAGAGAGGTGTTGGAAACCAGATAAGACAGGGTTAGGTAAGCGGATCAAGTTCAAAGTCTCCAGGGTTGCAAAAATGCTGTTCCAGCTCTTCCACATGTAAAGTGCAAGTTGTATTGGGAGAGGAGATTTAGATTTGCCTTCATTTGTGGAAGGCCATGACTGTATAACGAAAAAAAATTATATCCTTCAATTCTTGATAGATTTTGAGAGACACTCTCAAGGGGTGTTCTCTTCACAATTAAGTTTGACACTAGATCGATTTGTCTTTTCACTGTTGGTGGCAAATATCTCTTCTCATCCTGAAGCCCAGTTCTAACCCCATTAACAAGTTCCCTGGAGCCCAGTTTAATGCTATATATGTGTGTGTGTGTGTGTGTGTATGTGTATATACACAGTATATTCGTTTTACAAAGCTGGGTAACTTTGACTTATATATTTTTGGGAGATTACCTCTTCCACTGTATTTCTCATATTGGATAAAAAAATTTTCAAGGCCATTCTGTAGCCATTTTGTCTACTTACCATCATCTAGTTGTATGAAACGGGTAGAGAAATCTTATCATCACAACAGCTTTTGTACTGTTTTCCAGCAGGTATGAGGTCAGTGGGAAAGAATCTGGTCAGTGGGAAAAAAACACATATATTTCCTCTTGTGCAGAGTTGACATGGCTTGCACAGATTTTGTGCATATCTGGTACAAAACACCAAGTGAAGGGAGTCATTCTAATTTCTAGATGTTTTGAATGTGGGTATGGCTCTTGAGGGACTTGCACCTTTAATCGCTGCTCCACACACCATACCCTCTAGCTGGAAATATAGATGTGCTTTTACTGATCTGCAATTGAAATACATTGAGTGGAAGTATTTAAAAGAAGGCAAAAAAGGCCAGCTGATGGGCTGGGAAGAGAGATGGATTGGAAGCCTTTAGGTAAGTGATTTGAAAGGTGTAAAGGAAACAGCCTGCCAGTGGCTGGAACATATTTCCTATTCAAAACATTTGAGTGCCCCATAAAAGTTAAATACCACTGAGAAAATTGGTTGTTTATCTAAATAGAATGTATGGTTTAGCAGAAAGAGGTATTTATGTTTTCAGGGATAAATCCAAAACCCTTTCTCTTGTGTATGTATATTATGCCCATCTCAGTTGCTCTGTTTTGGATGATCTCTTTTCCATTTAATAATTCCTTTTAAATGTTTGGTATTGATTAACTGCGCCTGCATAGTGTAGTGGTATGAGTATTGTACTAAGTTTCTGGGAGATAAGGGTTTGAATCCCTGGTCAGCCATGAAAACCCACTGGATAACCTTGGACAAGTCACACTCCCTCAGCCTCAGAAGGAGGCAATGGTACATCCCCTTTGAATGTCTTTCCAAGAAAACCCCATGATATATTAATCTTAAAGCCTCCTAAATTTTCTTTGTAGGCACACACACACGTACACGCACACACACATTTGTATATATACAGTAATCATAATTATATGTCTTAGGATAACACAGGGAAAGGTACCATATTGCCCATTAATAAAAGCAAGTTAGAATTGGAATTCTTAAATATAGTAAAAACAAAACAAAACAAAAAAACAAAACAATCCAACCAACAACAATTTTTGCTAATACCTTTATTAGGACCACTAAAACCTCACAAAATGGAAATTTTTGAGTTCTCCAGATTAGGGAATATGCTTTTTTTTTTTTAAAGTTAGGAGATGGTGAAAGAAAACAAACCTGTCTCATCCAATGGGTCTGTTCCAGTGTATTTGACCACTTGGTATCTTTGTAGCTGCAAAACATAGACTACATGTTTAGTGAAAAGCAGAAGTGTTTAGGTATCGCCTTAAGGTAAGCTGTTCAGTCAGTGGGTTGTACCACATGTCAATCCTCCAAACATTTGACAGTGATCCAGAGAACCCTTTTTGGAAGCTTGTTGAGTTACCTTAGAGCAGAAGCATAAAATAACATGGCAGTCTCTGAGGAAGTAGATTACAATCCATAAATCTAGACAGTCTTAAAAGGGCAACAAAATTGTTGGATTCTTTCTCTGCCCCCTTCTTTCCATGAGCATCTCTGTATCAGCTAAAGTAGACATTGAATTGAGACAACGCAATGTAAAAAGTCATTCAGAGCCAAAGTATGTGTGTTATCTAGTGGCTGGAAGGAACTGAAGCTCTCATTGTAGAGCTACTCCTCTTGGATGGTTGAGATCTTCTTTCCTCTGATGATAAATAGTGTCTTGAGTGGCTAGCTGTTGTACTTTCCATAGTAAATAATAATAACAAGAAAGTCGCTGTATGGTCCTTAAGTAAAATGAAGAATCAGAGATGGGTAATACAGTGGGCCCTTGGTACCTGCTTGTTTCTAAGATCCCCCATGGATACCAAGAGCTGTGGGTGCTCAACTTCCATTAAATACAATGGTGTAGTAAAATGGTGTATCTTATATAAATTAGCAAAATCAAGGTTTGGTTTAGGAATATATATATATATATGTATGTATATGTGTATATATATATATATATATATAATATATACACATATATAAAATATTTTCAAACCATAGTTGGTTGAATCCATAAAGAATCTGTGGATATGAGGCTTCAACTGTATTACATACTGGAGTTGCTTATTTTAGATGGGGTACTGTGTTTTAAGACACCAGTTCTGATGACTGGAAGATTGGAACGGTGGCAGTTCGAGGCCCGAGTGCTGCATGATGGGGTTAGCTCCGGTCGCTAGTCTCAGCTTCTGCCAACCTAGCGGTTCAAAAACATGTAAACGCAAGTGGATAGATAGCTACCACTTCTAAGTGTTCGGTGCAGTCATGCTGGCCACATGACCACTAGAGTAGTCCTCGGATGACGCTGGCTCTTCAGCTTAGAAACGGAGATGAGCACCAACCCCCTACAGTCAGTTTCGACTAGACATTCATGTCAAAGGACTACCTTTACCTTTACCTTTGCTGTGTTTTTGAGAAAAGTCAAGGAAGAAAGTGCAACTGCAAGGTTACAGGTGAATATTAACAAAACAAAAATTATGACCACTGATGATACATATCACTTTAAAGTGGATGGCATTTAAATGGCTAGAGATGTCCTGTACCTTTTGATTCCATAAATCAAAATGAAGACTGTAGTCAAGAGGTAGGAAGAAGATTAGGACTTTGAAGAGCAGGTATGAAGGAAAGTAGATAAAATCAAGTATAAAAATGTCTTATTAAACACCAAAGTCAGAATCAGCCTTGCCATAGTATTTTTGATTTCTGTATATGGTTGTGAAAGCAGAACAGTGAAAAAAACTGACAAAAAGAAAACCAATTCATTTGAAATGTGGTGCCGAAAGAGGGTTCTACTGTGGACTGCCAAAAACAAAATTACATGACTCTGAGAGTAAATCAAGCCTGAAATCTTCCTAGAAGCCAAAGTGAGTAAATTGAGGCTGTCATACTTATGACATACCATGATCTGAAATGAACAAAACAGGATTTTCACATTGTTTCTGACTTATGGCAACCCTAAGCCAACCCTATTATGGGTTTTTCTCGACAAGAATTGTTCAGAGAGGCTTTGCCTTTGCTTTTGCCTTCTGAGAGTGTGTGACCTGTCAAAGATCATTCAGTGGGTTTCCATTGCCAAACTGAGATTTGAAATCTCATCTCCAGAGTCATAGTCTGATGCTCAAACCACAACACCATGCTGGCCGTGAAGATTACATGACTCATTATAAAAAATAAAGCTTGCTAGGATGAAAGGCAGTAGGAAAGAAGAAGACCACTTTACAGGTGGATTGGGCACATTCCAAATGTGTTAAATTTTAGACCTTTGCTCTTTAACACTTATCAATTATGTGCTTGTTAATGACTGGTACAGGTACCAGTTACCAGAGGAATGCAGAGTAAAATTTAGTAGTATGGATTTTGTTGAAATATTGATAGTACTTAGATGAATCTTAGATGGAACTGCCGCTCCGTTGCTCCGAAAGCAACTGCAGGTAATGATCTTTTTCTCTCTAGATCACTTAAACTCCTAGTTCTTACTGAAACCTGGCTCCCAGCCCACGATAGTGCTACCTCTGCTGTCCTCTCTTTTGGTTGTCTCTCTTTCACCCACACAAGCTGCCCCGAGGGTCAAGGAGGAGGGGTCGGTATCTTATTGTCCAATTCCTGCCAGTTTCAAGTCCCCCCCCCCCGCTACTGTTTCTCTTCATTTGAGTCTCACTCTATTCAACTCTTCTTTCCTTTACAGCTCTGAGTTGCTGTCGTTTATCGCCCTCCTGGTTCTGCTACCCAGTTACTTTCTGACTTTGAATCATGGTCGACGTTTTTCCTATCAGATGCAGTACCTTTTTTGATCCTAGGTGACTTTAATATCCACCTTGATGATCCCAATAATCATTCATCATCTCGCCTTAGCTCCCTGTTAGCTTCTTTTGGTCTTCAGCCTCATTCTAACTCCTCAACCCATTCTTCTGGTCACTGTCTTGATCTGGTTCTTGCTGCTAAGTGTGTCATTTCTGATTTCTCAGCATTTGACTTTCCACTGTCTGACCATCATTTAATTTCTTTTACTCTTACTTATACCCCACCTCCTCGTTATACTGTTCAGCCCCATTTTTGTGATCTTCAGTCTCTCAATTCTGACCATCTCAGCCAGACTTTGAATTCATCTCTCTCTTCTCTAGATCTTGGGGACTCTGCTGATTCAGCAATGTCTTCATTTAATTCCACTCATAGAATCATAGAAATTTAGAGTTGGAAGAGACCACAAGGGCCATCCAGTCCAACCCCCTGCCGTGTAGGAACTCCCAATCAAAGCATTTCCGACAGATGGCCATCCAGCCTCTGCTTAAAAAACCTCCAAGGAAGGAGACTCCACCACCCTCCGAGGGAGTGTGTTCCACTGTCGAACAGCCCTTACTGTCAGGAAGTTCTTCCTAATGTTGAGGTGGAATCTTTTTTCCTGCAGTTTGCATCCATTGTTCCGAGTCCTGTTCTCTGAAGCAGCAGAAAACAAGCTTGGTCCCTCCTCAATGTGACAGCCCTTCAAGTATTTAAACAGGGCTATCATATCACCTTGTAATCTTCTCTTCTCCAGGCTAAACATCCCCAGCTCCCTAAGGTGTTCTTCATAGGGCAAGGTTTCCAAGACCCTTCACCATTTTAGTTGCCCTCCTTTGGACCCGCTCCAGTTTCTCCACATCCTTTTTGAATTGTGGTGCCCAGACCTGGACACAGTATTCCAGGTGGGGCCTGACCAAAGCAGAATAGAGTGGCACTGTTACTTCCCTTGATCTAGACACTCTTTCATCAACTCTTGACACCTTTGTCCCTGTATCTGTACGTGTGTCTTCCTCCATGACTAGACCTCAGCCCTGGCTTACTCCCACTATCAGCTTCCTCCGATCCATTCTCCAGCAGCTGGATGTCTTTGGAGAAAGTCCAGAGAGTGGGCCGATTTCATTCATTATGAATTCATCCTCTTATCCTTTTCACACGCTCTGTCTATGGTAAAACAGGACTATTATAAATTGTTGATTGGCGCCAATGAGAGGTACCCACAGCGTTTGTTCTCCTGCTTCAATTCACTGCTAAAACCTTCCTCTCCCCCTGTCTTCTCATCATTTCCCCCCACTGACTTTGTCAACTACTTCATCACAAAAGTCACTACTATTTGATCTGAGATAGTTCCCCCTGATCTGCCCCCTACCACTAATTTCCTGATACCTTCTACTAATAAACTCTCTGTGTTTCCACCTGTTTCTCTCGATGAACTCTCTACGCTCCTATACTCTTCCAAACCTACAACCTGTCCTCTTGATCCCATCCCTTCCCCTCTTCTAATCTCTATAGCTCCTTCTTTTCTGTCCTTGCTCCTCTATATCTTTAATCTCTCTCTCTTCCGGTTCCTTCCCTTCGGACTTCGAACATGCTCTTGTTTCCCCAATTCTGAAGAAGCCCTCTCTTGACCCCTCTTCTTTGTCTAGCTTTCGTCCAATCTCTCTTCTTCCTTTTCTTTCTAAGGTTCTGGAACGGGTCGTTTATTCTTGCTGTCTTGAGTTTCTCGAAGCCAATTCCGTCCTGGACCCTTTTCAATGTGGGTTCCTTCTCACTGTGAGACAGCCCTCACCAAGGTCTCAAAGGCTCTCTTGCAGGCCAAGGGGAATGGCTTCTACTCTGTTCTCATTCTTCTTGATTTGTCTGCGGCCTTTGACACTGTGGATCACTGTCTCTTGATTGATTTACTTTCTGACCTTGGGTTCTCCAATTCTGTTGGTTTAAATCTTACTTGTCAGATAGATCTTTTCAGTGGTCACAGGTGGTCAGACTTCCTCCTCTGCTCCCTTATCTGTTGGAGTTCCTCAGGGCTCTGTACTGGGTCCCCTTTTGTTTTCTCTATGCACATTGTCCCTAGACAAACTCATCAGTTCTTTTTGTTTCTCCTATCATCTGTATGCCGACAACACTCAACTGTATCTTTCCACCCTTGACCTTTCGCTGGGGCTCGATCAGCAAGTTTCATCTTGTCTGCCCTTTCTCAGTGGATATGGCATCGGCACTTGAAGCTCAACATGTCTAAGACAGAGCTTCTCATGTTTCCACTTAAACCCACCCTTTTCTGTTTCTGTTGATGGCACTTCTATTCAACCGGTTCAGCAAGCCCACAGTCTTGGTTTCATTTTTGATTCCTCTCTGTCATTTATTCCCTAGATCCAGGCCACCGCCAAGGGCTGTAGATTCTGTCTTTACAACATTGCTAAAATCCATCCATTCCTCTCAGCCTCTACTACCAAGACTGTGGTCCATGCCCTATTGGTCTCGTGACTGGATTATTGTAACCTTCTTCTGACAGGGCTTCCCATCTCTCACCTCTATCCTTTAATCTCTGTCCAGAACTCAGCCGCACGCATTATCACATCCGCTCGCTGCTTTGACCATGTTTCTCCTCTTTTCTCCTCCCTTCACTGGCTCCCCCTCCCCTTCCGCATCCAGTACAAGCTTTTGTTGTTGACCTTCAAAACCCTCCATGGACTGGCCCCTCCTTACTTATCTGAACTTCTTTCTCCTTACATTCCTACTCATACCCTCCGTTCTGGTAGTCAAAGTCTCCTGTCCCAGCCGAGGATTTCCACTGCCCTGTCCCGGATTCGTCCCTTTTCACTTGCTGCCCCTCACTTCTGGAACCTTCTTCCCCCACATGTGCACATCATCACTTCTCTAACCAGTTTCAAAACTGAGTTAAAGACAATATTGTTTAGGGAAGCATTCCCAGATGTGTGACCTTGTCTGCCCTAGGATACTTCGTTTTAACTGTGCATTAAGAAGCCGAGCCCTCCCTCCAGTCCATCCACCTTGGTCCAGGCCTCAGAGGGAGAGAAGAACTACTGGACCTGATCGCCTTCTCCACCACCATTCCCTTCTCTTTCTGTGTCGTGTCTCTTTAGATTGTAAGCATGAAGGCAGGGAACTGTGTAATTAAATGCTTGTATGTACAGTGCTGTGTAAATTTACATTGCTGTATAAATAAAGGATAATAATAAATAATAATAATAATAATAATAATAATAATAATAATTTTTGTTAGCCTCTAAAGGGATTTTTTAGTATTTAGGTCCAAAACATACTTCAGAAATTATCCAGTTCGAGAGTACTTTAAGTGCCCTCAGTGCTAGGGAATTCTGGGAACTGTAGTTTTGTGAGACATTTAACCTTCTTTGTAAGAGAGCTCTGGTGCCACAGTTCCCAGGATTTCCTAGCACTGAGCCAGGGCAATTAAAGTGGTCTCAAACTGGTATATTTCTGCACTGTGTTTTGGACCTAAATCTCAAAGGTGTTAGTCTCAAAGGTGCTACAAGATCCCATGGCATACAGATTTCCCAGACAAACACGACTATGAGTTTACATTCTACCATTTTGTTTAGGTAAAAGTAAGAACCCAAGCAGTTCTGACTGCAGGATATTGCTTCATCAGCTGTAATGGTATTATAACATGGCAACAGGTGAAAAAATCATGGAGGTATGCACTGTAGCAGTTAAGAGCTAAAAGCAATAATTGTTTGAGGTTTACTTTTAAAGTCCATGCTTAAATGGTGCCATGATCCACTGGTTGGGAGATGCTGGTTTAGTCAACAGTTAAGCCAGATATTCTCTGGGACGTAATCCATTGTAACATCATGAATATTTGCTTTGAGTAGTTTAAACCTCACAGATAACCTTTCCTGAGGGGCTACTGCTGGAGTGGTTGGGGTACATTTGCTAGCCATTGAATGCTGTAATAGGCAGGAGTTAGTGCAACTGAACTGTGTGTTTGGCAAACTTTATTGCTCATCATTGCTGTTCTCCCCGAATTTCCAGAGCACTTGCTGTCGTGCGTGAATGGCTTTATTTCATTTGGTGTCATCCCAAAGTTTTAAACAGATGTTCCAAACGCAGCTAATTTGGCAGTAATAGACTTGGATTGTTAGTGCAGTAGCTTCCAATGTATTCCATACCAGGTTTCCTACTGTGCTCCCTTAAATCCTCCAGCACAATAAAAAGTGAGCAGTATAACTGCTGCTCAATTGGAAATTCTTCTTCCCTGTTCTCGCATGTAGTGATGATGATGATGATGATGATGATGATAATAATAATAATAATGATAATAATTTATTTATATCCCGCTCCTCTGGGTGATGGAGCTTGAAGGGTTGGGGGCCACTTTAATTGTATATGGCAGGCATTTGGGGTTCATCCCTATGGTCTGCATTAATCTACAGTAACTGGGAACAAGTTTTTGATTTTCTTTGTCATGGTGGAGTGAAAATAGGAAAGTAGTTGAGTGAAGGAGAATATGTCCCCTCTCAAACCTTCTTCTTGGATTCTTCTTGGGCAGTATATAGAATGCACTGGCCCTTCCAATGAATGGTTCCCAGTTCCAGTACCTTACACAAAAGAGTGGAGATAGATCACATGGTAGTAGTTTAGGGCATTTTCCCATTTCCATCAGAAAAATGTGATTCCTTGCTGTTTCCAGAGCGCACAGCTTTAGAGCTGGAGCCTGGAATATGTGTGCACGCAGGCAAACTTGTCTTGCATCCCATATCATTTCTGTAGGATGTCAGCTGCAACAGTTGGGTCTGGCTATGGGATTTTTCTTGCACTGCTCTTTTACTGGGAGGTTGTACTATCTATTCCGCTCTCTGGGAAGTGTCTCCTTCGGCTCCTCCACAGGAAAACGTTGCTTGTAGACTGGAGCTGTAGATATGGCAGATGTATTCTACATAATCACTGCTCATGCAGTTTGGAGTTGCCAATGTTTTTATTTGCTTGATTAATGGTACATTATGGTAAATTGATTTTATCTGGTTTTATCTTTTGAATTAGAGTGGGATGTAAATATCTGGCTAGATAAATAAATAACTTACATATCATCAGTTGTTAAAAGCAACCTGGGAGTTTAGCAAGATTCTGGGATCTGTGGAAAAAATAAAAGATTCCAGAATCCTCCAGCCATCATAAAAAATAGCAAGACTTGTTGCAGGATACTGGGAGTTGTAGGCCAAAGGAACAATTTTTCCAAGCTCTCCTGATAAAGATTAAGAAGTAGGCAAAGACAGCTATGTGTGCATTTCACCTGGTAGTTGTCAATAAAGCAAATCTGAATGCAATAGACAACAACAAAACTCTGATAAATTATGCCATTCCCTGACTCCCTCCAGGCACAAACCCCTAAGTTTTGCCGCTGTGTTGAGTTTTAGGAACATCAACCACACCTTGCTAGTAGTCCTTCCTCCTATATTTCTAACTCCCATCTGGTTATAAAAACCTCAAGGGCTGAAATTGGAATAGGCCAGAGGACCGTTCTGGCTCCTCTGTTTCTGGCAGTGGACAGCCCAATTCCTCTGGGTTGCCCAGCTTGGTAGGAAGACAAAGGTCTGCCTGTTTATTGTCTTCAGTCTCAGATGTGTTTTGACTGCTCACCTGGCCATTTGGCTGCCCACATTGAATGCTCTAACATTTCAAATGAATTCAAGCAACCCAAATCTGTTGGGATCCTTGTAGGTTTCAGCACTTTTAGGTGACATCTTTTTGCAAGCTGTTTCCTTCTCATGTGTTATACTGTAGCCTGGGCTGTATCACTTGGATGTTTAAGAAATCCACACAATGGCCTGGCAAAGTAGATTGGTATGACTGGACCATAGTGTGAATTGGTGGGGTGCGTGTATTGAGACTGAGAGATGGTGACCAGCTGAAGGCCACCTAGTGAGCTCTTCTGAAACAGATATCAGACTGAGAAAGTCCTGGCTCACAGCTCAGTCTGTTGACTGCTCAGTCCTATCCATGTTTCCTTGTAGCCATTTTTCCATATAGCCGTCACTGTGCTCAGTGGAGCAGACTCTCTAGCAGGTTTTTGGGATTAAATCTTCAAATGCTGCTAGGCTAAGTCTCAGGCTAGCTGAAGGGGCAGACCACACAAATGGGTTATTGATGCCTGGATCCAGAAAGTCCTGGCTCACAGCTCAGTCTGTTGACTGCTCAGTCCTATCCTATTTCTTGCAAACAAGCTTGCAACATGTGGGCTAGACAAGGTAACCGTTACATGGATTTGTAACTGGTTGACTGACCGAACCCAAAGGGTGCTCACCAACGGTTCCTTTTCATCCTGGAAAGAAGTGACAAGTGGGGTCCCACAGGGCTCTGTCCTGGGCCCAGTGCTATTCAACATCTTTATTAATGACTTGGATGACAGTATCGAGAGCCTAGTTATCAAATTTGCTGATGACACGAAATTGGGAGGAGTAGCTAATACCCCAAAGGACAGGATCAAAATTCAAAATGACCTGAATAGACTAGAAAGCTGGGCCAAAGCTAACAAAATGAAATTTAACACAGAGAAATGTAAGGTCCTACACATAGGGCGGAAAAATGAAATGCACAGATATAGGATGGGGGACACCTGGCTGAATGAGACAACATGTGAAAGGGATCTAGGTGTCCAAGTAGACCACAAGTTGAACATGAGTCAACAGTGTGATGCAGCAGCTAAAAAGGCCAATGCAATTTTAGGTTGCATCAATAGAAGTATAGTGTCTAGATCAAGGGAAGTAATAGTGCCACTCTATTCTGCTTTGGTCAGGCCCCACCTGGAATACTATGTCCAATTCTGGGCACCACAATTCAAAAAGGATGTGGAGAAACTGGAGCATGTCCAAAGGAGGGCGACTAAAATGGTGAAGGGTCTGGAAACCATGCCCTATGAGGAACGCCTTAGGGAGCTGGGGATGTTTAGCCTGGAGAAGAGAAGGTTAAGAGGTGATATGATCGCCCTGTTTAAATACTTGAAGGGATGTCACATTGAGGAGGGAGCAAGCTTGTTTTCTGCTGCTCCAGAGAACAGAACTCGGAACAATGGATGCAAACTGCAGGAAAAAAGATTCCACCTCAACATTAGGAGGAACTTCCTGACAGTAAGGGCTGTTCGACAGTGGAACACACTCCCTCGGAGGGTGGTGGAGTCACCTTCCTTGGAGGTTTTTAAGCAGAGGCTGGATGGCCATCTGTCGGGTATGCTTTGATTGGGAGTTCCTGCATGGCAGGGGGTTGGACTGGATGGCCCTTGTGGTCTCTTCCAACTCTAAATTTCTATGATTCTATGATTCTATGATTCTATGTTTCCTTGTAGCCATTTTTCCATATAGCCCTCACTGTGCTCAGTGGAGCAGACTCTCTAGCAGGTTTTTGGGATTAAATCTTCAAATGCTGCTAGGCTAAGTCTCAGGCTAGCTGAAGGGGCAGACCACACAAATGGGTTATTGATGCCTGGATCCCTCTCCTGTTTTGTCTGTTTCTCCAGGTAACAGAAGTTCTTCAGAGGTTGTGCGCCTCACATTTTCTGTTAATTAAATTAGTCTGGGCTTCCAGATGACTGACAGTCTTCCAAATCAAAGCTACTGTTAATTCAAGATTTATCTAACTGCAATTTAGACTATCCTATCTTGGAGTTCTCTTTCATGTTTCCATCACTACATTGCTTAAATGCATCCATATGGCAGCCTTATCTTACTGAGCACAGTTCTTTAATGATCTCCTAATTAGACAAATATCATTAGAGATGAAGTTACTGTATGAACCAGACTTTATGGCTGGATCGTAAAAGGAATCCAATAAACAGGCATACTTACCCAAATTTATGTCGAAATGGCATCAAAGGACTTACTGAAAATCATATTGGGGTAACGAAGTTTGGAAAGGTTGTGGCTTGCGATGCCAACTACTGGGACAGAGTTAAAGTTAAGATGTTTTTCCTTAGTGGAGTCAGATATGAAATGCAGTAAGAGCTTGTGTATATTGGAAGTTTTCCATTGCTTTTTGTGGTTCCTAGATTAAGTGCTGTGGATGGTCTGAGCTATGCTTGTGCAAATCAACTCTATTTTTGATCAAGACACTCTGATAAGTTCATATGGTTGTGTCTGCAGCTGAGGAGGTGTAGTAGTTAAAATGTGAGCTGTGAAACAGCAAATCCCTAGTTCAAACCATTCCTTGGCCATGAGGTACCCACTATCTTTCAGCTCTCGTTGAACTCTATTCCCATCTGTAGTATGTCCTTTCCTCCAGAGAATACTGGGCTTTATACATGAACACACTCCAGCATAGTATATTAAGCATGTGTATTGTGGATGTGTTTTGCTCTTTGGATACTGCAATTCAAATTTTAAATACGTTCCTAATGTCTATCAATAGCACTTTATGAGAGAGTAATTTTGGTTGTGTGAGTTTAGCAATTTTTTAGGCGATCTTAAAGGAATGCTTCCTAGTTGCATCCAAGATGATTGATTTGTCACAGGAAGAAGGAAAAATATGCCTAGGATTTGGAATCCAGTGGTTAGCAATGATAGTAGCATATGGTATACTTTACAGTTAATTTTAAAACTCTAGTCAAAACTTTACCAGGTTTAATAAGTGGCTTGTTGAGGATCATCCTGTTTACTAAAGCTTTCTCTTGATCTGGTGTGCCTTTTTTCTGAGCATTTCCGTGTTGACAACTTAACCCCGCTAAACCCCCAGGCTGCTTTTAATTTACCTGGTGCTGTTCAACTTATTTGTCTAGCTAGATACTTGTATCCCACCTAGATCAAAAGATAAAATCAGATAAAACAATTAACTAGAATGTAGTACTCATCAAACAAATTAGAAAATAATGTAAACAACCTAAAAACAATATTAAAAAGTTTAACAACTAAAGCAGATTTAAAACTTTCTGTGTTTATGTGTTTTCAAATTGCCTTTTGACTTATGGCAACTCTATGAATTTTATAGGCAAGGAATACTTAGGGGAGTTTTTGCTAGTTTCTTCCTCTGAAATAGACGCTACAGCCAACTGTATTAGTTGGCAGTCCCCCATCCAAGTAATAATCAGGCCTGACTCCGCTTAACATCCAAGATCAGAAGGATATTTAGGTGCTGCTTAAATTTCTGTACCTGTACAGATTTAGGCTAAATTGTTAGATGTCAAAGGCTCTTGATAATATATCAAATTATAGTCTGGAATTAAGCTACTGTTGATGCCAACCAGGTCTCGAAGCAGTGGTCATGGTATAACAGGGGTGCCACAGTAGAGAAGACTGCCTTTTATGCCCTCCCACTGGTCATTTTGCAACTGGTGGGACACAGAAGAGAACACTCCAGCCCATTTTAGTTTTCAGGCAGATGGAGAAATGCCCTTCCTCAGATATTGTGGTCCTAGACCATTTAAGGCTCTCAGTGTCATCACTAGAACCCTGAGTTCACACTGAGGCTACATAATCTGCCCCACAAAGCACTCCCAAATCTCATTTATTTAAAACAAAAACTCTCATGCTGATTGTGAGATTTGTTGCCTTCATGTGGCCCCATAAATGAAGCAGTTTAGTTAGTTTTGCCTTCTGAACCCACAATACTCTCCTTAAAGCAGAAGGGCCACTATTTAAGCTAACTATTTGGTCCTAAATAGTGGATGGAAGTGGTATGATAACTTGTAGTGCACGCAGAAGAGCTGGCATAGTCTGGGAGGAGATTCATGGGTAAAAATTCCCCCCTCTGCAATTGCCCGTTTTTGTCTTATGGGGGGAAAAATCCCATTCTACCTGCTAGCCTGTTTGGTGCACCCGTATCTTGGTTGTGCACCATCCGTGTCAGCCTTAAAAATAACGAGTTTATTGTATTCATCTTTAAAATAAATGCTATAAAA
This sequence comes from Urosaurus nigricauda, assembly GCA_034509955.1. NCBI lineage: Eukaryota > Metazoa > Chordata > Lepidosauria > Squamata > Phrynosomatidae > Urosaurus > Urosaurus nigricauda. The sequence continues at coordinate 6,828,331 of JAOEGL010000002.1, forward strand.
GAATGTGCACTGTAGCTCTTCAAACATTAATTCTTTTTGCAGTTTTGATCTACATTGAAGTGGTAATGCAGGATTAAGTCTTCTATGTTTAATTCTCCTTAGGTTTTTGATGTCTGTCAATAAAGCTGACAACCCTAACATTATTGCCTCAAAAGCGACAGAATAAGTGTTAAATGTTTTGAAAGAAGCCTCCTTAGAATATCTCATTGGAACGATTGAGAATATACAAAAATTTATATTCTGCAAATATATTTTATGGCAATAATTCTGGGCTTTATCAGAAGGCACCTTCACACATCTTTAATTTCTGTAACTAGTTCTAATAATTTCTCTGGGACCTGTTTGAAAATAGACCTTTTCCTGGTAATATTCCTGTTTCACAGGTCACATTGATTTAGGTTTTGCTATCACTTTTTTGTGGTCTGGACAAGCACATATAAACATGAAATTATAGATATTAAATTTTATCTCATTTTTATATTATGTAACTTTACTTGGATTATTAGTCTGTTCCATCTGAGGAATGTGATATATCACATAACCTTCTAAATTTGTCCAAAATAGTACAGGTGCCATTTTTAATAGAATGAACTAGAGTTTCTGGGGTAGTCCAGTGATGTTATCAAAGATGTTGTCAGAGATGGTATGGCTGAGTAGGAGCACTTCTAGCTCAGTGGATGTGTTGACCAAGAGTGTGGTAGCTATCCAAAAGGCAGATTCCATGAAGGTGTTGAAAATGAAACTGCTAATAACATCATGGCTTTATACACTTCTGTAGTGTGGCCATAATTTACATACTGTTGATGTCTGTAAAGAAGCTAAGGTAGTAGTGGAAAAGGTACAGAAATATTCAACAAAAATGATCGAGGTGCTGGAATAATTCACTTGGGCAAGTGGGAAAGGGTGGGCTTCTGTTGGCTGGGCTCCCATGGGACTCCTGGGAATTTCAGGTTTCTCAAACTTGAGTCCTGGGCCACTTTCTGGGAGAAAGGTGGCAAAAAAAAAAAAAAAATGAAATGAAATAAATAAAATTCCCCTGAGCCACACTTTCTCACCTCAGCCTTAGGAGGAGAGGTTACAACAATTGCAGCTCATTGATTTAGGGGCGCAAAAAAAAAAAAAGAGTATTGTGGGAAATAATTTGCTGTGCTATGTCGTGAAGAAGGTTTTGCACATGCTTTGATGCTGTACAGGAGTGGGTGGTTGTGGCCTTCCAAATGGTTGTGGCCTACTACTCTGATCAGATCTAGCCAGCATGGACAAACCATCTGGAGTGCTACCCTTGGCCTAGCATAAGATGTTTGCTTTTTTCCACTTTCAGATGTGATCATTTTGCCTCTCAAGCAGCTGTACTGTCGACTAACTCAGCAAACTTGATTTGATTTGGAGATACAAGGGGGTATCCAAAAGTTTTAATGGTCACCTTTTAAAAAAATTGACAGAAAGTTTGTTTTGATTTGTAGTTGTTAACTTATCTCTATGTAGTCACTATCTAGATTTATACATTTTTCCCAGAGTATCTTGACCCTCCGAATACCTGATATTGTAGAAGCCTGCAGATTGTGCCTGATGAGAATTTTACACTTTAGTCACTTTTGGCACAGCCGGACGCAATGAGCTGATTTTCTCAGCAACGGGTACTTAGGGACCTATGATGACACTGACAAAATTTCATCAATATGCCATAATAACTTCTGGATGATAATTGTCACTTTACAATACCCCCTTGTAAGGCGCAACAGTAGATACCCCCTCGTATCTCCAAATCAAATCAAGTTTGCTAAGTTTCATAGTGCCTACATTTGTATGTTTCAGAGCTCAAAAGCAACAAATACCCAAATGATCAAAATACGTCTGCTTCTACATCTTTGTGATGCCCTCTATTTGATTCAGTGGCTGTAGATAAACTTTAAACCATTTACCTTTGATTTTATGGATTAAATCTACTTGAATAAATTCAACAGCTTGCTTGTCCAACGACTTCTTAAATATTTTTGTGCTTTTGGAAGTTCCACTATACATTTTACTTTTTTTTTTTTTTTGGAAAAGTAGTAGTTCCACTGATGCACCATTCTTGGTTAGACGGTTCTTTCTGATGTCCAGCTAAATCATTAAAACTGAAGTTTTTAACATTTCTGAGACAAGGAGAGCAACTGATCTGTCTTAAGGCAGCCATTTATGTATTTTATGATGGTTGTTGTCCCTTTTGTCTCTTTTTTCCCATGCTGTATGAGTGCTTATCCAATTTTTCTTCTTACTGTATTTTTCTAACCAGACCTCGAATCAGTTTTGTTCCTGCTTTTTTCCCATCACCTACTTTTCTCTCTTTCATTGGTCTGTTTGGAAACATGCCATTTGGAGCAGGACATAGCACAAGCCTCATTGTCCTAAGGAAATGTCCATTGCATCTCATTTGTATTTCCATTTATTCAAATAAGATGCATAAGCTTGGTCCCCCCTTCTTCCCTCCCAACCCACTTTTTCTTGACGTCTTTCATATAATTCCGTTCATCCTCATTTCCAGTTGCAACACAGCTTTGTTTTGGCATATGAATCACTGGAAAAGTACTATGTACATTGATGCATGATGGATATGGGCAATATACATATCTGTAAGATGAGTATGAGGCTTTCTGTGTATATTTATATATCTGTAGGTACAAATTGCATATTATTCAGGAGAGGGGTCACAAAAATGAGGTAGAGAGCAGATCTGAGTCAAAGTTAAAGAATCCTCTATGCTACCAAATATTTTGCAAATATGGTTTTAATATAAGTAGAATGCTATCTGTTTTGAACGATAGAATGTCTTCCCTGGAAGACCTAACCACTCATCATGGAAGCACAAGGTAATAGATGCTCTTACAGAAACTGTGATGAATGATTGACCTTGGTGGATGTTGTCCCTTGAAAATATTCCATCTTGTAATGTGGCAGAACTCATTCATGAAGGTACATAATGGACTCAGTATTTTGGCATTAGGAGTGTCTCCATGATCAGTGATAGCAGAATAATGCAGTTAAACAGCTGGGAGGACATTGTCAGCTAAAATTTTGTTCAATTTATGTAGATTTTGTCTATAACCTACTTTCAGCACTGTCTCAACTCTTCTTGTGATCTTCCAGAATGTTGTATGGAAATAAACAAGATTTATTTTTGTGTGCATGTAAAAAGTGAGTATGTTTAAAGCTTCCAAGACTGGGGACAGAAAGCCACAAAGGTGGATTATTACTTGTATGGGACTTATCTGGGTGGATACAGCATGGATGGGAATCATGTGGTCCTCCAGATGATGATCTGAAAGTCTCAAACTTTTTCCCATTGCTAAGGGTTGAAAAACATCTGGAAGACCACACAATTAATTCCCCTCCCTGAACACAGGGTTCAGAGATGGGAAGACTTCACACTGCATGGAGCAAAATTCTTAGGCTAAGTTCCTAGCTCATGACCTTTTGCAGGTATTTGTTGGCTTGCTTGTTTTAGGAATCAGTGTCCGGTCTTTTAAGTGATAACACAAAGAACCCTTCTTTTCAACAAGGGTGTGGGATAGCAAGTTAACATTGGCTTGCTTTTTCTGCATAATATGTTGTGTAAACCATACCCTATGAGGAGCGGCAGAGGAAACTGGGCATGTTCAACCTGGAGAAGAGAAGGGTAAGAGGTGATATGACAGCCATGCTTAAATATTTGAAAGGATGGGATATTGAAGATGGAGCAAACTTGTTTTCTGCTGCTGTAGTCACTAGTACATGGAGCAATGGAAAGAGATTCCATGTAAGCATGAAGAAGAACTTCCTGACAGTAAGAGATGTTTGACAGTGAATATGCTACCTTGGAGAGTGATGGAGTCTCCTTCTTTGGAGACTTTTGAACAGAGGCTGGATGGCCATCTGTCGGGAGTGCTTTGATTGTCTCTTCTTGAAGGCGGAATGGGGTTTGACTGGATTGCCCATGTGGTCTCTTCTGACTTTTCTGATTCTTCGATTCTATGATTTTGTTTTCGCCCCTTCTCTCCAAGTGCTTAAATATTCTTCCAGTTAATTATTAAAGGAGATATTTTCTTAAGAAGACATTCTTTCTCTTAATAAATGTGGATCCTTGACTTACCAGGCCTGGTCTTCTAATTTCTAAGTCCTCCTCTTCAGTCCCCTTTGTTGAAGATATTGTGGTGGGGCAACTCTTCTCAAATGCTAAAAAATGTCAGTAATGCTTTCTTTGTGTCATTTTCTTTCTGGCCAGGGGTGAGAGAAGGCATGTACAGGCTACTGATTTTGAGCAGAGCATTCTGCCTTCTTCCCTTGAGTTCAGTATGTTTGGGAAGATGGTTGTGGATCAGAGTTACAGGCCACAGAGGAGGGAATCAAGGATTTGGCCCATTACATTCTAGACAAGGCACCACTGACATTCGTTTTTCTTTTAAATTTTTCCAATTTCTGTCTTAGAAAAACATTTTTCCCACTGACATGACTATTGGAAATTAGATTAGGCTCTCATATTTTTGCTGTTCGCTTGTACTTTAGCCCTGCTCCTCAGTAAATACAAAGACAATTCCTTTTTCCTTCTCATAAGCCCAGCAGGTATTCTGCGTTCTTTCTTCTCTTTTTCTTAATCGTGTTTGGGTCCATAAATTCTCCAGATGCCTCTGTTGTATTAACCCGTCTAACATGATTTTATGAATATTGGTACAGATGTTCTCCCTAGCTTTTGTCTCTTTGATTTCCTGGATTTTTGTTTCTATCCAGCACCAGCTCTAATCTCTCTCTGGAGCAGTTAGATATTTTCTGTAAGTAGGTTTATGTACTGGACGCTGATTCTTTGCATAACCAAAGGGAATCCAGAAAATCAAATCTTGGCATTTGAAGCGGGATCTTAATCCACTTCAGTTTAAACATCTGTTTGAGTCTCTAGGCCATGATATTTTAAAGAAATCTTTCATTCAGACAAGGCATAACATCCTGGCTGGTGATTGCCTAGCGGAGATGTGTTAAGTAGAATTTAGACAGATTTCTTACAAAATGTATGGTGAGAAGCAAGTGGGGAAACTTTATCTGGCAGAAAGAGGTCCGTAGAAAACTATGTTTGTTGGAGAATAGGGTAAAGGACTGTCACAGAGGTCTTTCTGAAAAATATATTGCATTGTCTTCTGCTCAAGTGGCTGGCCACAGGGCAGGCAAGAGTATGTTAGAAATAGATCAGCTTGTAGAGAATCGTAGAATCATAGAGTTGGAAGGAAGCATGAGGGCCTTCTAGTCTGACCCCTGCCCTGCAGACAAGTTTAAAGCACTCCCGAGAGGACACCATCTAGCCTTCTTTTTCAAGACCTCTGAAAATGGAAAATCCACCACCCTCCAAGGCAATCTATTCCATTGTCAAACAGCTCTTAGAGTGATTGTTGCTAATGTTTAGGTAGAATCTCTTTTCTTGTAATTTGGATGCACTGGTTTCTGTTTAGTCGCAAGAGCAACAGAAAACAAGGTCACTCCATCCCTTCATATGTTTAAAGTTGCCTATGATGTCACTTCTCAGTCTTTTCCAACCTAAACATACCCAAATCCCTAAGCCTTTCATCATAGGGCTTGCATTCAGGATCGTTTACCATCTTGGTTGCCTTCCTCTGGACACTCTGGTCTTTGTTCATACCTCTCTGAATGGATTGGAATTTGTGAATATAATTCAATTCAGAGTAAAACCACTTCTCCTTTCCACCCCTGAAGAAAAAACCTTTGTGTGTGTCGAGTAGCCAAAAACACTTTGAGACTTAACGTAGAATTCAAGAAAATTTTATGCTACATAATCAGGTTTAAATCAGGTTTCTGGATTTCTTGGAGTATCCTTCTCCTGATAATAGCTTTGAAAATTGCAAAGTTACAGAAACAGATTACATTCCAAAGACTCCTTGGAACTGACAACCAGGTAGGGAAACATAGCAAAAATCCCAGATACCCCCTAACTAAAAATGGTCCTTTGACACTTACAGAAAAGCAGACCTTATGTTCTCAAGTCATCTCATGGCTAAGGAAGTGGCAGACTGATCCTTCTAAGATCATCCTCTACCAGCCATTCTTATGCTGATGGTCAGCATCCCAACAGGATTAAGGTGTTTGCTTTTGGTATAGGGGCCAGCTGTTATTTGTAGTTGCCACCACCTCATCTGACCTGAGTCCCATAGTGTGCACAGAATGTATGGGGTGGACAGTGAGTTTCCCCCCTTTATGTCAGACTTTTTGCAGAAGATGTATGCAGTATCACTTTGCTTATGTGGTCTCTAGAAGCCTAACTGGAAGGGAGGGAGATTATCCCTGTTCCCTCCTCTCCTCTTCCTGACAGACATGCTGGTCCTCCCTTCAATAAAAATCCATTATCAAAACAGAGAAGGAAGTCTTTCTATTCATGCAAATGGTCAACAATTGACAGATAATTCAGTGAAGGGGGGACTTCATGTTGAATGTAGAGGAGGTGGTGGAGTACATCCCTGAATGTCTCTTCAACCCATCCAGGAAAAATAGGACAAAAGAACAAAGGACTTGTGTTCTGGGAAAAAGACTGGTTCAATATTGGAAGGTTTGTGTTGTGTGCCGTGCATCGCTCTGAGGCAGCATCCTGGCGAAGGCATTTCCTTTGTGCTGTTGGCAGCCGCTGAGCCCTTGCCCGGTGGTGGTAGCTTGCCTGGTCTTTTGGCAGTGTGAGTTTCCCTTTTAGCCAGAGACTTTCTGGCGTACTAAAGTGGAATTGAGCATAGTGATTTTGGTCTCTTGTCTGCAGACGTTTGGAGAAATAAAATACAAAATTTTAAAAAATGCATTTAGGGTGGAGGCCGTGGAGATTTCACAAGAACATTTTCCCCCCATAATGACACCTAATTTTTTATCAACCCTTCCCTCCCCAGATGTTCCTGCCCCTCAAGTTAGGCTGTCTTAATTCTGAAATATTATGTAGTTAGAGGATTGTTATATTGAACCCCCCATTCTTTTCAGTGTCTTACCCGAGAGCACTGTCTAGCCTAGCCTTCCCGAACCAGGAACATACCAATTGTTGTTGACTACCATTTCCATCTTCCCCACCCAACAGAGCTTGATGGTTGGGGATCATGGGGCCAGTAATAAAAACCATTCAGAGGGCATCCTATTGGAAAAGGCTGGTCTAGTCTTAATTTATGGACAGTTGAATGCTAATGGTGTGTGTTTATTTTACAGATAAAATGGAAGGACTTTTGTTGCTTAACAGAATTAAACCTGCCATCCAGCTTAATCTGTACATATCTCCCATTGACCTATTGAGTTCAGTGGGTGTGTGGTCTAGATTGCAGGTAAAAAATGGGTTAAGATGCTCGATTTTCTTTTTGCTTCAAGTGATCTGCTAGTGGTATTGCATGACCAAATCATAAATCTTGCCCAAACTGATATGAAGATGTGGGTTTCTCCTTCTGTCTTGGTATTGAAGTCCTCTTTGCTAAAGTTTGATTTGAAACTGCAAAACTTTAACTTGACAGAAAACAGATGACTGAGAGCTGGAGAGATTATACATATTTAGGAGAAAAAAAACCTCTGAATTTTTACAGAAACAATAGAGGGTATCCTTTGAGTCAAGCAATATGCTACTAGCTGGTTTGGACACGAGATGGCAGCATCATACAGTTTGTGCTTTTGCCCATCCAGATGGAAATGAGAAATTATTTTTCTTTCTCTGGACATTTTTTGGTTGCCTGGAAAAAATGGAAATATGAACCCAGGCTCTGGAACGAGTAGAAGCTTCAGCCGACTTTTTGAAAGGGGTATTATGTTCAAACACAGGCACTCGCACACCTGTTTCATGCTGAGAGACATTTCTGTTCAAACTGAACATTTTCAGTGTGGGCGAAAGAAGGCTGAGCTTCCTCTTTTGTATTTTGTTTGTTTGTCAGGGTTCATTTACATCCTCAAGGGCTACAGACCTCTCTTTTCTTCTGTCCCCTCTACCCACAATACAGATTCTTGGAGGGAGGGAAAATTAGTCCTAATGTAGCAGCAAAACTGTTGCCTGGAGAGTGTGCCTGCTGAGAAGCAGAGGCAATTTGAAAACAGTAATAAGTTTCTCTTGATATGATTATCTTTTCTGTGCTTTAAGGGAGAGAGTGGAGAGAACAGTGTTTGTTCCTAATGGGAATGCCCTTGAAAGAACAAGGAGGCACAATCAAGGGATGAGGAAAAGAAAAAGAATGATGATGATAATATGTATGTATATATGTATGTCGTGCAGTAAAGCGATGGAGAGGTGCAGAGCAGGATTGATTCTAGTTTTATTGGAAAGAATTGGAAAGAATCTGTAGAGTCTGCTGGGGTACCTCTGTGTCCAGAGCACATTTAAGTGGATGTTGGGTCTTGGGTGGTAGTAAAATTTTACTGCCTGTTGTCAAAGGATTATTTTGTGATCTTGCACTGTTCACGCCTGCACATTTGTGTGCATGCATGTACAGTGCATAGGGTATGCGACAGCAAGAATGAAGTCACCAAATAGTCACTTTTTGCCTCAGGGGGCTTGTGAGAAAGAATCCCTTTTGATCTGAGTTCTTTTATTTCTGCCTACCTAACTTGCCTCTAAAATTTACTTATTGATTTGATCTGTACAATACCTTTCTCCCAAAGAATGGCACTGAAGAAAGCTTCCTGGGTTATTGGTAGTAAAATGTTCCATTCAATATTAGAGGCACTCCTTAGAATGCTTCCATGCTGCTGTGTTCTGAAGGCACTTGAACGGATCTTCTTGAGATTCCCAGGCAGCACTTTGTGTGCTTTCATCCTGAGTTGTTGCCTGTTATGGTTAGGGATCTCTGAGGAATCACGTGCACTGGATTAGAGGAAGTGTGAATCCTTTCATGGTTCCTTCTCATATTGTTTAGGGGCTAAACAGACAAGCAAAAAAGAGGTGCTTTCAGGCTGGCTTGAAGGCGTGGCGTTTAGATGACACATGTCTTGAAGCCAGCAGAAATGTGTCCTTATGCAGAGAAAAGCTGTTTCAAAAAGAAGCAGCTTTTTTTCCACTTCTTCTTGGCTTGAAGCCATGTCATGTGGTCATGACATGAGCACTCCAGCTGCTTTGGGAGCTGGTGGTGTGGTTGGTGGAGTTTCAGTGTGGCTTCAGAAAAAGCAGCTTCAAGCCACCTTTTCCTACCCATTTGTTTTGCCCCATAGTTGGGGTGGTATGAGCATGCTGTTATTAGTTTTTTGATTCTGGATATAATAGGCTGAGGTCTGTTTCTTTTCCCATGCTTTCTTGGGCTGTTCCTAAGAAGCTTAAAGGATGCTTTTAAGATTTCTCTTCTTTTCAGTTATTTTAATCATTAAACACATATCCCAACTTTCCACCAAAAATTGACAGCCAGGGCAGATAGCAGGTTGCCCCACTCTCTTGACATATGTCTGTAGTAAGCAAATGGGATACAAAGAAGATTTAGGGCCTTGTCTGTTGGAGTGCACATTGGGAACTGACTACAAACACATTGAGATGAATTTGCAAATAAAATAAATAAAAATAAAACCATTATTTAGTTATTTACTTTATCTTCTGCTTCAGACCTATGTATGTATATTTACATCTCTACCTTCTGTTTTGTTCAACTCTGCTTCATTCTCCTTCCAGAAGGCAGCCCCCCTCCATTGGGAAAAAAAATGTCATAAGAAATGAAAGGTACAGGGCTTGAAACTGAGGGCAAGAGAGGACTGAGTGAAGAAGCATGGCAAGGCAGACATGAAGCTGGAAACTGTTCATGAGCTGACCAGCATGCTGCCCTAGAAAGCCAAGGGTGTTGACTCTACTCTGATTTAGCAAGGTTAAAAATGGCAAGGTGATTACCTGATTTATAGAAGAAGAAACCCTGGGATATAATTATATCAAATGCAGTTCAAGGTTTAGTATTTCAAAAAAGAAATTATATACATTAATCTGGTTAAAATTAGTATAATTCAGGATAGGCAGAATTGCTAGGTTGGCTTATTTGTCACTTCAGAGCCTCTGGGGGCCCTGCAGTTCTATTCTCTTTGTCTCATAGAGCATAGTCCAGTGTTGGGAATCTTCCAGATAGGTGGGAGTATCCAACTTTCTGCTATTATCTATCCTACAAGCGCTCTGGTCTAGGTGTGGTTGGTACCTTAATTCCATTGTGAATGTCCATGTGTCCTTGCAGGTAAACAGACGTAGCTCCTTAATGACAGAGGCCCTATTTACACGCAGTAGCTATTACAAGAAAATAGGAGGGTTATGCCCAAAAGGGAGTATGTTGATCAGGTCACAGTCGACAGCATCCCAAGACCCAGCAGAGAAAGAAGTGCTAGAAGTGGGGACTAGGGAGGCAAAGTTCGGAAGATAGCTCATTGGTGTGGCTAACCACATGGCACTTGTTGAGGAACAGAGATGATAGATGGATTACACTATGCTATATTTGTTGAAATGGGAGTTGTTCACCTCTTCAGTTGTTGAACTGCAACTCACAGTATTCCTTAATATTGGTTCTGTGGCTAGGGAAGACCCTATTTCCACCCAATTTTAGATGTGCTGTTGTAGAAAGGCCATTTAAATTTCCACCTTCCTTCCATTTCAGTATGTATTCAGATATAGGAAGGCTGATTATTAGATGAGAGTTATATCCCCTGTGAATCCACTAATCATGCTTGGTTTTTGTATACAGCACAGGTTAAAAAAACCCTGTGGAATTTGGTTCTAGAAGAGATAGTAATGACTTCCAATTTGGGTGGTTTCAAGAGTAGTTTCTCTTTAGGGGTGAAAAATATGATTTCCCCCATCCACCTCAACTACTAGGTCCTTCTTTTTCATGTTTCCTTTTTTAATTGGACAATGGTCCTTCGGGTGGTTGGTCATGTGCAGAAATATGATTTCCTATTCTGCTCTTACTTTCTCTCCTGTCTGGGATTGTAGGTCAGAACTGCAGTAAACCCAAATCACTCGTTGTTGGGTGCATATGCCTTGTGTCAGGGAAAGTGTGTTCCTTGGGTCCACATATGCTATAGACTCCAGCTGTGGGTAACATCTGTGTCACAGGCTGTCTGTACATATAGACGTATAAGAACATTCATGTTTTGAAATACAGGATGTGTCCCCATGGATAGATTCAGAATTTTAAAATAGGTATCCTTGAGGCAGTTTAACACAATAGTTTAATCAAGTGCTATTTAAAGTGGAGGACCCTGAACCAGTGCCGGTCCATGAGTTATTAGCTGCTAGTCTGCAGCAAGTTTCAAAGAATGAAAGAAACATTTGTAGTCAGTGGACACAAATATGGCGTTGGGTCCTTCGTGTATTAGGGGAAAAACCCCCTGCTGGTCCCCCACATTTGATAGCTTAACATTCACTGATTTAAATCACACTGGAAAAATAGAAAATCATCTTATGGGTGTGAGACTGGTTAGTGACACTGAAGACCCCCCCCCCCACCTGCTGTCCCTCTGCTAATTAGCTAATGCTTTGACATTTGGAGCTTTATCATACATCACAAATTCCAGTCCCTTTTGAGTTAAAAAAATGAATTGAGCTTTTGACGTTTTTCCCAGTGGAGAGGAGCTGCCTTCTGGAATGAGACTAAAGCAGACTTGAAGGAGACTGAAGGTACAGATGTAAGCATCCCTTCCCCCACCAGCCAATAAAAGAGAGAATAATTTGAGATAAGCTCAGCAATTTTGAGGCATTTCTTTGTTTGTACTGTATATTCCCAGTGCTTCAGCCATCACCACTGTCAGGGATGTGCTGTATCGGTAGGTAATAAATGTCCTGAAATTACTGAGATTATCTCCAGGCTCCTTTTATAACTTTTTTTTAAATATATGTGTGTGTTTTTTGCATGAAACTGCTTCTGACTAGTGAGTCCCTGGCAAATCCCTGGGTATCTCGCACGGCCTATTGCATTAGAACAAGTCTGATGTATTATTCAAGCAGATCACTAATAAAAGATTTAAACCTTTTCTCTATTTTTTTTAAGCATCGTGGCCTCTTACTAGATTGCTAACTCTAATGCAAACAATACTGTCTTGTCCTTCACTCCTCCATTTGTAGCAAGGAAATACTGTGTGTGTGTGTGTGATATATATATATATATATAATCCATGAGCAAGAGAAAGAGGAAGACAGGGGTGAGATGCAAGATGGCAGCAATTTTTAGAACTTGACCTGGGACCAGCAGATGTGTGGAAGCATCCTATGGTGGGGATTAGTAGCTCCTTAAATTTGAAGTGGGGGTGAGGTGGGGGTGAAAAAACATGTGATTCCCACTGCACAAAGTTAGAGATCATTGCACTGGTTTCAGAGGATGCCCTGGACGCATCTTTCTACCTGGGATTTCCCATCGGGGTGTGACTAATGCTTTGGACATAAGTAAGCAGCAGACCACCATTTGTCTATGTTGGCTACAAAGTATGGAATTGAAGAATTTATTGAGATTACACTATTACACCTCTTTTCAGTTGTATAAATGTATAATTTAAGTCCAAATGAAGGTATTTTCCCGGTCAGAAACTGCCCCTTATAAAAGCTGAACAAGAATTCCTGGTGGTTCAGATTTTCTTTTTCGTTTACCTCTTAACATTCTTTTTCATCCATACAACAGGACTGTGTACATAATCAAAACTTTGGGTCAGGAAACTGAAATGCTGCAACAAAGGGAGCCCGGTTCTGCAGTCGGTATAGTCAAGCAGATAATTTTTCTGAATCTGCAAAATTTATTGTGCTTCTTTTAGTTATGGGTGGAGCACTCCTGTGAAGATTTTCTGAATCAGAGAACATTCTTGGAAGATGCCAGCCACAGATGCTGGCAAAACGTCAGGAATAAACTGTTCTAGAACATGGCCACATCGTCTGAAAACCCACAAAAAACTATAGATGCTGTCTGCGAAAGCCTTTGACTTCATACTGTGGAATCAGTTGTGCCTTTTGCACAAACCATAGACTATTCTGGGAACTCGTTGCAAAGTGGTGTTGAAATGTTTCCTTTGTGCTTGGGTGGACAAGGAGGCTTCACCTAGTTGGACAGGTGATTACTTGTCCTTGAAAGGTGAAGGGGGCAACATTTTCTCAAGTTGGTCCAAATGAACCTAGGAGTGTTTAACTCAAGGACAGTAATGTTTTCTTCAGGCTTTCATAATCGGTTTGCACATTTCTGTTGCAGACGGCTGATGTAAATTGTACAGGTTGTTGTTGGGCTGTGAGAGGCTGTCTTTTTCTAAGCCTGATTCTTCCAGCCAGATAAAAATACAAGAAATTGCCTTCCTTGAAGATCCACCATTTTTTTTTCAAGTGCAGACAGATGGATTATGCCTTTGCAAGCTCACAAACCTAACATAAAGGTGGTGGCCACTGGTGATTTCTTTCAGCCATTCCTCTTCCTTTCCACTTCTTGCAGTGGTTCAGGACAGAGATGAGTTCTGAGAGATCCTTACCTTGTGGGAAGCCACTAGTGCCCACCACTGCTTTAGTGAAGCTGCATGGGGAAGGATTGGGACCCTTTGTCTCTGCGATAGGTACTCTTGCTATTGTCCTATGCTCCAGTTATCAGGCGGCCCAGGAAGCAGGTAGTTGGAGTGCAAGAGATGATTTGTAGTTAATCCGGTCCAGATCAGTCACAGGTTATCCACACAAGCTAAAAACTGTTGTCAGCCGGTACAGAAGTCATTACAGCAAATCAATAATCCCAATACACAAATCGAGGAGTAAACAGAGTAATTAAATCATAGCCAGTCCAAAGTCAGGAATACACAAACATCAAAGAGTGCTGCCAGTCATCTTGATAAGATGGTTGCAAGCAACAGATGCCAAGGAGCTGCTGGGGATTTATAGGCAGCTGTCTCAAAACACTAGATACCTAATTAATCAGTGTCTCCTATTAAACAGTGGGCATACCCTCTCCTTGTTACTTTGCTGATTTGTAAAGGATGGTATTCTGTCTTCAGCATCTGTTACCTCTTATTTGAGAACAGGGCCTCCCCATGCCTCCTCCCTTACCTCCTTGGACTCGAAGAGACTACTGTCATTAGGAACTGTACATTCCTGGACATCTCATTCTCTATCTGACTTGTCCAGCAGGTGAGTTATGACAGCTATATACCAAATTGGTCCGTTTGCATTTCACTGCTAGGTTGAGCTTGGAAAATAATGATGATCATGTTTTGAGATCTTCAAGGAAGGCCCTTCTCTCCATCCTATGGTACATCTGGTGGAAACATAGGAAGGCCTTTTAGGATACTGTTCCCCAGGGTCTGGAACGCTTTCTTTAGAGAAGATAGAATAACACACTACATGGTGTCCTTTCAGAGGTAAGCAAAGATGTTTTCGTTTCAACAACAACAACAAAAGTTTATTGATGAAGGGCTTTTAATAAGGAACAGTACTGTCTATATTTGTTGTTTCTATTTTTAATGGGTATGTTGTTACATGGTTTTTAATTTCATTTATAATTCTGTTATACAGTGGGACCTTGTTATCTGCTGGGGTTTGGACTGTGGCTAACAAAATACGTGGTGGTGGGAGGGAAAGAAAGGATCCAATCATTGTTTAGTTTGTTTTGTATGAGGAATAAACAAATAAATTTCATTTGCTGGTTATGTGTGTGTGAGCATATGTAGTGATATATGCCTGAAACTTTTTAAAGGAAAGAATGAAACATTTGTAGGCAATAGGCTCAAATACAGTACCAGTCCCTGGCCCATGGACAAAGGCGAGGAATTGCCAGTACTCTACATGACATAGCTGAAGAAACATTGTCTTATATGTACAGCCTCTTTGGTGTTCAGTGAACATTGTTCTGCAACTAATATTTCTTATTTCATGCTTCATTTTCCATTCTCCCAGAGGAAGAGGTATAATAAAATGCTCTGTATTTTAAGTGCTAGGGAGGGGGGGTTATATAGGAGCAAAAGGAGTATTTGCTGTTGTGCTGGATAAGATGATGTAAAGTGTCCCCCTCCCCTTCACCCCAGCCTACTCTTCTTTGTCATGAAGTGAGCAAAATAAGAACAAGAAGGAAGAGCTACCATAATGTTATTTCTATAGCTTCATCCCTACATATGGCACTCTGTTGAAAGGAAAGTCAGAGTGGTATAATAGTTTACTTGGTCATAGAAATTCACTGGGTGAGCTTGGGGAAGTCACACTCTCTGAGTCTTAGAGAAAAGCAATGGCAAGTTCAGTCTGAACAAATCTTGTCAAGATAACCCTATGATAGGTTTACCTTAGAGTCACCATAAGTTTGAATTGAGTTGAGGGCACATGTCAACAACAGTCAACAAAAGACGAGTCCCTGCCATAAGAGGCTTGCAATCTACTGTATATACTCATGCATAAGTCTAGAAATTTTAGTAAAAAAAATTGACCCCCCCTCCAAAAAAACCCCCTGAGTCTACTTATCCATGGGCCAATATAAGTTCTGTACTTAACTCTTATATATACAAAATAAACCATCTCTTGGTGAAAGGCAAGGATATAATCTGTCCTGGAAGCACTGATCTCCCTCTACTCTACATCTGTTCACCCTAGCTGCAGGTTAGTTTCTAAGGCTAAACTGGTCTTGCCATCTTATTCCATATCCATATCTTTATCCACAAATGATCGTCGTTAAGACTGGACTTACTACTTCATTTCCACACACTAAAGATTGGAAGTTGAATTGACATTCTCACATACCAATGGCATATATATGTCTTTCCCTGGCTTCCACTCCACCAAAAGCATCAGAGGAAGGAGGCTGAAGTCTAACAATATGCTGCCCACTTCTTTCTTTCAGTCTCAAAGGTGCTACAAGGTCTCTCTCCATACTGATTCTACAGACTAACTCAGCTATCTTTGAATTCTACTCTCTTGTCCATCCAGCCTTTAGCGTAAGCACACACACTTGCTGGAATTTGGTACTTTCTCGGCATAGTTTTCCTTTGCATCATCCTTTAGATCCTTAGTTCATGCCCCTAAGTTTTACCCTCAACATATCCATGGGTCATAACAAGATAAATAATTTTGGCTGCATAACTTGTCCTTGACTTGTACATGAAATGGAATTATAGTCGAGTATATATGGTATGTCTTCAAGAAAAATCTGCCTTGAATCCCTTTTTGGAGAAAGGTGGGATATAGATGCAATACATAAATAAATTAATCACAAGAGGAGTGATAGAGTTAACAAGGGAAAATAAAGTGAAATGCAATTATAAGTACAGCAATGGGTGAAGGCTGGTTTGGGAACCAAGTTTTAGACTTTTTGGAATGGGATAAAAAGTCATACAGATAGTTGTGTGTAAGAGCCGTTTGACAGTAAAAGCTGTTCGACAGTGGAACACACTCCCTTGGAGTGTAATGGAGTCTCCTTCTTGGGAGGTTTTTAAACAGAGGCTGGATGGGCATCTGTTGGGGGTGCTTTGATTGTGTATTCTTGCATGGCAGGGATTGGATGGCCCTTGAGGTCTCTTCCAGCTCTATGATTCTATGATTCTGTGTGTAGCAGCTCAGCTGGTTGATTCCTGGAGACTTTTTAGTGTGTTCCTATGTGTTTCTAACCATGCCTCTGTGCCCATAAATGTGTGGGCATATTTTGTAAAACATCTGAGGTTTTATTCCTTCATGGTATGTTCTATGGCACTGGATGGTGGACCTTTTTGGGGCCGCGTAACGGAGGTGGGACTTTTGCCCTCCAGAGGCAGGGCTGTGTGCTGGGGCAAGGCCTCCAGGGCAGGACTTCTCCCCCTGCTGTTTCCCCGGCCTCCAGCTGTCACTGAGAGACAGCCAGAAGCTGGGGAAGGTTCAGGAAGGGGAACAATGGGCATGCGCCGGTTGCTCCTCTTCCTCCTTATCTTCTCCTGGCCTTCAGCTGCCTCTCTGAGACAGCTGGGGGTCAGAAAGGTCCGTTGGGGGGGGGGGAAGGAGAGGAATGGGCATGCACCCGGCCCTCTTCCCCCTGGACCTTTCCTGACTTCCACCTGTCTATCTGGAGACAGCTGGAGGCTGGGAAGGGCCTCTGTGGAGGAGCAACGTGTGTGCCGGTTGCTCCTCCTCCTCCCACCCATTTCACGGCCTCCAGCTGTCTCAGAGAGGCAGCTGAAGGCCAGGAGAAGGTCAAGAGGCAGAGCTAGAGGCATGCACCTGTGCCTCTTCTCCCCAGCACCATTTTCCGGCTTCCAGCTGTTAGGAGAGGAATGGACAGCTCATGTGTCTGTCCCTTCTTCTCTCTGGCCAGTGCTGTGTGCAATGTGGTCATGTGCCACCTGTGGCATGCGTGCCATCAGTTGGCCATCACGGTTTTATGGCTACTCAAAATGGTCTTCTGTGAGCTATTGGCTGGTGGTGTGCAGCACATTTCCAGGTAATAAGCAGTTTTAATCAGTGGGCAGAAATCTAGAGCTTGTCCCTGACACAATAGGAAAAAAACCCTGCCATTTCCCCAATTCACATAGCTTAAGATACATAGTTCTAGATCTGATGCATATTTCATGTAATGCAGCAGATTGGCCAGTTCCCCCTTGGAGCTGTGTGTGTGTGTGTGTGCATGCATGCATCTCTTCCAGTCTCCAGTCAGTCTAGGGGAACCCCATTAATATCATATGGTTGTCTTAGGCAAGGACCCCTCAGAGGAGGTTTGGCCTATTCCCTCCTCTGAAATATAGCTCACAGCACCTGGCATTAATGGTCTCCCATCCAAGTACTAACTGGAACTGATGACCCTGTTTATTTTCCAAGATCATATGAAATCTGGTGCCTTTAGGGTATTTAGTCATGGCAATGTGTATACCCTGTATTAAATAGTCCAGAAATTCTCTCCATGTGTAAGGCTTTCATTATGTCAGACATACCAATATATGAGCTGTGTTAAAAATGGTATGGACTTTGTTTCCCGAAGATAAAACATTTAAACTTAACTGGACTGTCCATTATGATGCATCCTTCTGGAATAGAACAGAAATTCATCCAGTCCAGTGTTCTGCTTTCTCACAGTGGTCAACCTAGATGCCTTCATCTTTTTCTGGGTGAGACCACAATGTATTTTGTGAACAGCATCCCAGGTTCTAAGATCTTCTAATGCTCAGTTTTCATTCAGTAGCATAATTGTGAATGTGGTATTCAACATAATTTCCTCCTCCTACAGAATCCTAGGAGCCCTTAGGGCTCAGGGCACCTTTTAGAACAGCTATGTTCATTTATCTGCTAGCAGGATGCACAGTTTTTCTCTTTGTGCCAGAAGGTAGTATTTATCACATGGAAAAAGAGCTGCGTGCTCACAAGCCATGGTGAAGGCCCTCATTTTGGGCTGAATGGTCTTTATCTTCTTTTGTCCCAGTCTGCAAGGGTGGCTCTTGCCTCCTGCATTTCTGTTCACACCCCTTGTTTTTGTCATTGTTGTCTTCCTTCTCCTGGCGAAGATGGCCTCTCCCTTTAAATCACCATTCCTCTGGCTTTTGTCTGAGCTGCAGCTGGAGAGCCTGCGGTAGCTTAGAAAGGTCTCAGCACTCACATTCATTATTGCAGAATATGGATTTGAGAGCTTGTCTCTTGTCGGTTTCATTTCAACTCCAACGCTTCTCTTCTTCTTCTTTTTCTTTTGTGAGAAGCTAGACCAACGCAGGCGCTCATCTTTTAATGTCATTCAAAAGCCTCATAGTAAACATGTCATGTGGTTAACCTTCAGTGCGGAGTAACATTTAAAATGAAGAGTTTGCATCTTTTAATTGCTGAATTACTACATAAATATTTAGGTTGGGTACAAATAAGAATCCAGCATTATTTATGGTCCTGTGTTTCTTTGGCATTTTGGAGGTACACTTATTGTGCTCCTAAACAAATGCAATGAGAAGTATTGCTGTCCCTCCCATCCTTCAGCTTGAAGCTAAAAAAGCGAGGCAGTAGCCAAAGTAAGGATTGGACCATTTCAAGAGGACTCTTCAGAAACTGGCATGCTTCTTCCTCCTTTTAAAATAAATCAGTTTACATGTGCACTTCTTGTAAAAGCTACTCTAGATCCTTCTGCTTGGCATACCAGTTATAAACAAACAAAAAACAAACAGCTTCATTTATATACCGCTTCATACCCTTAATGAGTGTCTAAGCGGTTTACAATTGTAAGCTATTTGCCCCCCAACAATCTGGGTACTCATTTTAGCGACCTCGGAAGGATGCAAGCCTGAGTCGAGCTTCAGCCCTTTGCTGGTCTTGAACTCGCCACCTTATGGTTTTGAGTGAGTGGCTGCAGTACAGGCATTTAACCACTGCGCCACCAAGACTGTGGTCCATGCCCTAGTGGTATCGTGACTAGATTATTGTAACCTTCTTCTGACAGGGCTTCCCCTATCTCACCTCCATCCTTTAATCTCTGTCCAGAACTCAGCCGCACGTATTATCACACACTCCTGGAACCTTCTTTCCCCACATTAAATTTACACGGCACTGTACATACAATCATTTAATTAGACGGTTGCCTGCCTTCATGCTTACAATCTAAAGAGACATGACGCAGAAGGAGAAGGGAAAGGTGGTGGGAAGGGGAAGAGATCCAGTGGTCCTTTTCTCCCTCTGGGGCCTGGACCAAGGTGGATGGACTGGAGGGACGGCTCGGCTTCTTAATGCACAGTTAAAACGAGGCATCCTGGGGCAGACAAGGTCACACATCTAGGAACACTTCCCTAAACAATGTAGTCTTTAACTCAGTGTTGAAACTGGTTAGAGAAGTGATGAGGCGCACATGTGGGGATTATTATATAATAATAATAATCTTAATTCAAGATTAGGAATATTTCACAATAGACTGAGAATGAATCAGCCATATGTAATGCTTTCATGTAAGCCAATGGTACAACTAATCGTAAAAAATAAAAAATAATAATCTGGCATTGAAGAAGGTACAGAAAGGAGCAAAGGAGTTACAGTATCTTTCCTATGCAGGAAGGGTAAATTCTTAGTGGTTTTTCAGTTGGGGGGGGAGGGAGGATGATTATGAGTCTGGATACTGGCTTTTGAAAGTATTAATAACATGAAGTTAGTGAATAGATTTCCCCCCTCCTTGAGAGTGCCCACTGAAAATGACTGTCAGCAGATTCAGAAAAGATGGAAGAAGTGTCATTTCATCCAACAATACTCTTTGAACCGCTTAGACACTCATTAAGGGTATGAAGCGGTATATAAATGAAGCTGTTTGTTTGTTTTGTTTGTTTAAACATATGACAGCATGCATACTATCTCTGCCTGCAGGGTATGTTAGCATCATCAATAACCTCCTCATGTTGAGCAAAAAGGTCAGAAGTGAGGTTCTGGAGTGTGTTTGGCTGAATCCTTCCTAATGCCTCAATCTTGGAATACTCCTTACTCTCAGTCATAGAGAAGATTCTCAGCAGTCTGCTTGTATGTGCATAGAATTGCCCTTTAGATCTGCTGCTCAGTGTGGGGACATTGGGGATGAAACTATCTCACCTATTGAGATAGGGACTTGTTTGTCCAGCCCTGCTACTCAGTAGCATGTAAAAATATGTTTAGAGTCATTAGCCATAATAGACAAATGGGATGTCCGTTTTCATAGACAGCTTGTTACCTGCAGGGCCTACTTGTTGGCTTTCTGATCATTACTGGAAATGTAGCGGCTTATTGGACGGTTGTTTGCTGTGATGGGACCGAGCTTTGCTTTGTCTTGTTCACCTGAGGTTGATATACTGGAGCCATTGTCTTTTGAGGTGTTGTGCTGCAGTCTGTAGAGGTATGAAACTAAATGCTTACAAGTATATCAGCTGATGTATCCCCAAGTATATCATTGCTCATATGCAAAAAATACCATAACGAAGAGCTGGCCTTGGCTCAGAAGAAAGAGGAGTGAAGATAGAGGGAAGGAATGTTAATAGTTTCAAGGTATTTGGATGACAACACACTACTAGCAGAAAACATCATAGAAACAACCACTAAGGTAGGTTAGGGAAGAAAGTGCAAAAGAAGGCTTACTGCTGAACCTAAAGAAAACAAAAATAATGACCCAGGGGAGCTATATAAATTCAACCTAGACAAAGAGGAAATCAGAACAGTGAATAAGTTCCCATACCTTGGATCAACATTGATCAGAATGGGGACTGCAGCCAAAAAATCAGAAGAAGCTATGAAAGACCTGGAAAAGATCCTAAAGAGTAAGGATATACAACTGAGCACTGAAGTTATAATCGTATAAGCCATGTTATTCCCCATCACTGTATATGGGATGTGAGGGTTGGACAGTAAAGAAAACAGATAAGAAGAAAAACAATTCATTGGAGATGTGGTGCTGGAGAAGAGAGGTATGGATCCTATAGACAGCCAGAAAGACAAATAAATGGGTCCTTGAATAAATCAGGCCTGAAATTTCCCTGGAAGCCAAGATGAACAAATTGAGGCTGTTGTACTTTAGTCACATCACGAGAAGGCATAACTCATTGGAAAAGACAATAATGCTAAGAAAGGTGGAGGCCAGGAGTAGGAGAGGAAGACTGCAGGCTAGATTGAGAGATTCTGTTAGGGAGGTCATGGGTCTGAACTTGCCGGACCTAAGTAGAGCAGTGGAGGACGGGGGGAGGGGGGGACTTGGAAATATTTTATCCATGGGGTTGCCATAAGTTGGGATCAGCTGGAGGGCAGTTAACAACAAATATCATCTGAGCATTCTCACTTGGAAGACATTTCATGACTGAAAACCCTTTGACTTGCATTCTCCCTCTCCTCTTCCTCCTCCTCCTATTTTAATTTACGAGCTTCCAAATGTTTAAACAAAATGAAACTGGAAACCGAAGAATAACTTATAACTATGGTGCTAATGGTTGTACCTCTTTCTTCCTGATCCAGCTATAACTCAAGAGGCAGGAACCCTGGTGAGACTTAGAGAAGCTGTTGTCGTTCCTCTTAAAGCTTCCCTCTGAAGAGAAGTCGGTGCGCCACTCTGTTCAAGTGATGGCTGACAGCCTGAGTTATAGGGATCATTTTAGTGTAGTCTTCTCTGTATAAAGCAAGGGAAGCAACTAGTAAAAGCAGGAGCAATGGCCGCTTCCACACCCTCTTTTCATAGAGCGTTACTTGAGAAGTTGGCATTGTAAATGATGTAGCAATGTGCATGTATTAATGAGGGGTATAATAGGCTCAGCAGAACTGGCCGATAAGATGTGTTAATCTTGTATATTAAATAGTCCTACAACAATGAACCTTATAATGAGGCTGTTATTAAATCTTTTCTTCGCTGGCTCCGATTCAGGACAACTAGCGCTACTCAATTTGGCACATTTAAGGCTGGTTCCGAGAAGCGGAAGTCGGAAAATGGCCTAACAATGTTTGGCATGTTTGAGGGAAAAGCGAGGCGCTTTCTGTGTATGTTTCGCTATCTGTTTGGCAACCACTAAACCCCGCTCAGGATTTGTCGGTATGACCTAAACTTCTGTTTCAATGCTGTGGTGGCTCTCCCCACCCTCCCAACCCCATTGCAAGCGTTGTAAACAGATTGTGTTCTAATAAGGTTAGAAAAGCTGTCAAAATAGCTGCTGTTTTGAAAGAGAAAAGTGTAGCATGCTCAAGCTAATGCTATGCTGGCTGGTTGTAATGAGAGCAGTCCAGAGATGGTTAGCTTTGTGGCACCACCGAAAGGGCAGAACTCCTTGGCTTGTTTGGGCCTCCTTGTTCAGCAGCAGCTGTTCTCTGTATGCAAGTAATGGCTGATTTGTCTCATTCCAAAAGGTTTTGAGGGCACAGAATTGATGAAAATGGGAGAATAAATTCAACCCAATGTAAACTCTGCATAAATTGTACAGGGAGGAAAGAAAAAGGCACCAGCTGTGCAAGGCGGCGATCCTGGTGGTTGGCATAAGTACACTGGCATAGGTTATGGTGAGCATCTAGTGGCATGGGTAAAAATGGCTGTAGGTGCAGTGATACTAGAGAGGATAGCCGGGTACTACCCCAAAAGTGTTTTATGTCAGTGTTACTGAGATTAACTGTGTGGGGAGAGATGGTCAGTGGCAAGTGATGTTATATAGCCTTTGGTCTCTTCCAGTTTTCTCTCATTCTGCAAACTGGTTCAAGCATACCCCCAAGGAAACATGCCAGGGCACTGGTGTTCTGGCATCTGACAAACTTACAGGGGAAACAATTGTAATAACCTGATCCCCTTATGTATGTGAATGGTGGGAGCGTAAGAACCTGTGGGAACTAACATGCATTGCACACACCAAGGTGATTAATGCACACAGGTTCGGTGTGTAGAGCAGTTGGTTCTTTCAGCACCTCCCTGTGAGTCCTCTTCTGGTCTGACTCAAGTGTCTCATACCACAAGTAAGAATTGGCTTTATGGGGCTGAGACTATTTTCTGGGTTACTTCAGACAGAGAGGTTGACAAAAATCTCATAGGGGTTCAGTGGAAAGAGGAGGATATATATATATATATTTGTTGAGCTTTCAGGCTATATGGCCACTTTCTAGAAGAGTTCCTTTCTGACGTTTCATCAGCATCTGTGGCTGGCATCTTCAGAGGATGATAGCCTGGAAAGGCACCTGGACAACAGGAAAGAGGAAACCCTGAGGGTAAAAAAGACTTGGCTACCAGTCCTGAAGGACAGCAAGGTCAAGACTCAACCTATGCAAATGAGCAACAGCCTAAGGCCAGGGGATTCCCAGCAGACAATGAGCACCAGTTAGCAGACATTAATCCTTGCTTGCATATCCTCCCACCCTGAGGACTGCCATTAGCAACAAAAAATACATTTGCACATTATCCCTTCCTTCCCAGGTCACACAGGATATATATATCCAATCCTTTTCCAGGCTATCATTCTCTGAAGATTACAGCCGCAGATGCTGGCGAAACGTCAGAAAGGAATTCTTCTAGAACATGGCCACATAGCCTGAAAGCTCCACAAAAAACTATGGATGCTGGCCCTGAAAGCCTTCGACTCCACATAGGAGGATATATGCTTTGGGCCAAAAACTCATTAATGTTTTGGCACGTGGAATCATGTGAACCCTGTGAAATCTCATTCAAAAAGTCTGAAAATTTCCAGGGTTGCAGGATCTCCTAGCTGGAGCCATTCGAACAGGCAGAGACTGGCACAGTCAGTGGGAGGAAATGGGTGAGTTATTGTCAAGGGCATGGGGGAGCTGGAGTCTGCAGATGTGTCTTGCTTAAGATATAGGATACTATGACCATGTGGGGGTTGGCCTGTGGGATGCTGCTTGAACTGTGTGTTGAATTGTGCTCAAACTCTGGAGCTGAAAAGAAAAGTCATGCAAACTCAGAGAGATTGATTAACATGATTAAGATTCATAAATTTTCTTGATAAATTAGAGAACGGTTAATAAAATGAAATTCAGTAGAGACATGCAGAATTCTATATTTAGGTCACAAAAACCAAATGTACAGGTATAGGATGTGGGAATACATGCCTCAGCAGTACTACATTTGAAAACAACCTTAGTGGGGTCTATTTCTCTGAATGTCTTCATAAAGAGGTTGGCTAGCTCCCTGCTGGGGATGCTTTAGCTGGAGATCCTGCAGTTCAGCAGGGGATTGGGCTTGAAGGCCCGTGAGGCCCCTTCCAACTCTATAATTCTGTGATTCTAGTATTCTTTTTTTTTCTTTTTTTTTTTTGTGCAGCAATTTTGGTGAAGCAAAACGAGTCTGGGGTCCTCATGGCGGAGGCTGTCTCAGAACCTGCTCCTCACTACTTTGAAATTCCAGGAGGGAAGGTGGAATATCAATGTAATGAAACACAATGGCCCAATAGGTTGAATAAACCAACAATATATTTGGCTGAAGTTCTCTAGTGAGCTGAGAGCCCTTGATTATTAATAGCTTTCCCTCCTCATTTGTCAGCTTCCACTTTTTGTCAAATCGCGTTAGCTGATGTGACTTAAAGGTGCTTTCATGCCATACATTACTGAGTACCAGGAGGAGGGCAGTAAGAACTGCAGATGGAGGTTCCCTTCCTCACCTTATTTTCATAGGGAGTGGATAGTGATTACTATAGCTTAAAAGGAATGTCCATGGTCATACATTACAGTGAAATTATCCCTAGCCAACATCTATCAGAACTCTCTTTTAAAAGTTCCTACAAGAAATTGATTCTGTGTTGGAGAGGATAGACAGCTACCCACTGAAGTGAGAAAAAGAATCTGCTTTCCTTTCAGTCTTATTTCCCCTCTATGGCCTACATGGAGAGATTTATGTACATAAATTCACTGAGAACAAGGATTGCTGCTTCCATATAGGACGCCTCCAGAGCAGGGCCCCTTTCCCAAATACTTTGTGAGAAAACGGAGTGAGGCAAATCTTTGCAACCATGCTCTTCCCCAGAAATAATGGGTCAGAGCATTAAGGAGACCGCACATTTTACTCAACCTAGCTCAGCCTTTGCCCTGCCATGAAGGGACAGGAGAGAGCCAAAATGCCTTTCTGCACAGTGTTGCCTTCCGCTGCTTTCTCACTAATCAGGTCCGTGGGGAGGTTGCAAAGCTTTTGTGGTAAGCACATGCTTTCTTGCACATAAGGTCTGAGGTTCAGTCTCTTGCTAAAACCTCTGGGGTAGGAGCACTAGGAAAGACCTGTCGAAGACTCAGCTTCCCATCAGACTAAACTGTACTCCGCTAAATAGAGCAGTGCAAGTAGACCCAGGTGCAGGGCAGGTTCATGCATTGCCATGGCTTCAGAGTGTAAGATATTCATCCTTTGGCTTTTTCACACAGAGCTGCTGCCAATTGAGATGAAGGCTGGCAAAGAATAGCTCTCCATATATTGCTGAGTGGCAACTCCTGTCTTCCATAGCCAGCCAAAGAACAAATGGCAAAGAATGCAGGGAGCTACATTCTAATAAGGTCAGGAGGGCCACAGTTACCTACCCCATCTTATGTTCATTAAATCCCTGTTTTGTAAATGTGTGTTTCCAGCAAATGACAGTACAAATTGAGGTAACTAAATTATAACAGTCAATGTCGGAAACAGTGTTTGTATCAATGGTAAGGATCTGTTGTTAACTTCCAGAGATAAGTATATTTATATGATTCTAAAAATGCAGAGGTTACAAATAACTACCATTTCACCTGGAGGGATATGCATCTGTTTCTCTGTGCATTCTTCCACTGTATAATCTCATCTTTCACCTGGTGTAGGAGTGGGCATCTTCTGGTTGTGGAAATAGGCTGAAAATAGGCTTGAACATGTATAGACAGTCTGGTGAGTTCTCAGAAACACACTCTCTCCCTCTGTGTGTGTGAGAGAGTGAGAGAGAGGGAGAGAGAGAGAGAGAGAGAGAGAGAGAGCAGGCTTAGTAGTATTGGTGGAATTAATCAGCATCAGAATGTCAGAGGTGGAGTGGTGTACTTAATTTCTTGTCCTCTGGCATAGGAAACATGCAAAAGCAGCCATACTGAGTTACCTGAGTCAAGCAGCACTTGTTCCATGAGACCAGCTGGATTGCAAATGGGAGATGTTAGCTGCCTCCTCCTGCTCCTGCTCATCTTGAGCGGGGAAGTCTGACCTTTTGTGCATATGCTCTACTTTTAGGCCTTTAACCACCTTCAGCTCAAGAGACAACTTTGCAAACCTCCACATGATAACTACATTGAGATGTTTCAGCTCCATAGCTCACTGTGTACACAGTGCTTTAAGCGAGTATCTTAAAACTGATAGTGGAAGCTGAACTTTACTAGATTTGAGCTGGATCTGGTTTCAAAAATCTCTTTGGTTCATTTAATGGCTTTAGTTTAGTCTGTCAGCTGGAATTTGTCATGTATAGAACAGGAAGTTTATTGACAGCAAGGTGACTGTTATAGATGGATAAAGGAGGAGCTATAGCAAAAAGCCAGTTTTTTTCTTCAGCGGTTGTCATCTACCTGCCCAAAATTGACACCTCCTTCAGATTGTTTGCAGCCCCTGGGATGGAGTGCCAGCATGGCCAAGCTGCAGCATAAAAAATACTGTTCTTTCTGCTTAGGAAGGTCTTAACTCCTGGTTCCTCCTCATCAGAAGTACTGTTGTGGGCTGGATGAAGGAGAAAGAAAAGAAATGCCTCTGGTTTCCAAAACAAAGCAAGCCCACCTGGGCATAGTTCAAAGTCCTCTGGTTTTGAAAAAAATTATTAACCTTTACAGTATTTATATAGCGCTGTAAATTTACACAGTAATACATAGGTTTTTGGTGTAGAACAGTGCTGGGCAAGAGAATGGCTGCAACCAATTTGAAAGATCAATTGTAATTCTGGGAAGGTTTCAAGAGAATAATTAACCCCATTGCCTCCTCCTCCTCCTCCTCCTTTTCAGCCAAAAAGAATGGTCTAAGGTAGGATTTGAAATTCAATGCAGAGAAATGTAAGGTACTGCACTTAGGGTGGAAAAATGAAATGCACAGATATAGGATGGGGGACACCTGGCTGAGTGAAAGTACATGTGAAAGGGATCGAGGAGTCCAAGTAGACCACAAGTTGAACATGAGTCAACAGTGCGATGCGGCAGCTAAAAAGGCCAATTCTATTTTAGGCTGCATCAATAGAAGTATAGCGTCTAGATCAAGGGAAGTAATAGTGCCACTCTATTCTGCTTTGGTCAGGCCTAACCTGGAATACTGTGTCCAGTTCTGGGCACCACAATTCAAAAAGGATGTGGAGAAACTGGAGTGTGTCCAAAGGAGGGCAACTAAGATGGTGAAGGGTCTGGAAACCATTCCCGATGAGGAACGCCTTAGGGAACTGGGGATGTTTAGCCTGGAGAAGAGAAGGTTAAGAGGTGATATGATAGCCCTGTTCAAATATTTGAAGGGCTGTCATATTGAGGAGGGAGCAAGCTTCTTTTTTGCTGCTCCAGAGACTAGAACACGGAGCAATGGATGCAAATTGCAGGAAAAGAGATTCCACCTCAACATTAGGAGGAACCTCCTGACAGTAAGGGCTTTACGACAGTGGAACACACTCCCTCAGAGAGTGGTGGATTCTCCTTCCTTGGAGGTCTTTAAGCAGAGGCTGGATGGCCATCTGTCGGGGATGCTTTGATTGGGAGTTACTGCACGGCAGGGGGTTGGACTGGATGGCCTTTGTGGTCTCTTCCAACTCTATGATTCTATTCTATGATTCTATGTGTTTTAATCTGATTTTTAAATTTTTTTTATTCTTTAATATTGTTTTAACTTTTGTACCCTTTGAATTTTTAATAATCCATTTTTAACTGTAAGATGCTTTGTGTCCTGAACCAGGGAAAAAGCAGGAAATATATAAATAGTAACATAGTGGATTATAATTTTTATCTAGTGACCAGATCACCACCACCATCACTTGTTGCATGGTATTTTCTCCTTTGCCCATGCAAAAGAATGTGTCCATGTAGAGCACCTTCTTCACTTTTACTGCTGACCTTTCTGGAGCAGCTAAGGTTCCATTTTTAGTCTGACTTGAAAATCAGAAGGCTCTAGTTTTGTTACTCCTTGGGATGATTTTTTGCCAGGGGTCAGAATAGAGGAATCCTCACCAAAACAAAGAACTGGTAATGAAGAATTCCTCTGTAGTTCTCTTGTGCTTTCAAGAAAACTATATGCAGGAAGGATAAATATACATGCAATGGAGAAAGTACTGTCTTTAGCATCTGAAGTGAGAGAGGAGCAGCGTGCAACAGCATTGGAGTGAATGGGAACATGAAGAAGAGTTGTGTCCATAGGTTCACTACTGTTTCTTCATCATTTCCAAGATCACTCTGAACATCACATTGCAATGAGAGAACCCTTTGGTTTTTGTCCACATACACATGCGATAAGCACAATCTCTTAGGATATTCAGAATTCTTGGGCTGTGATGATATCCCACCCAGTAGCCACTAAGGGGAGCCTTTGGTCCATTTTTCATCTCCATGCCTCTGACCAGTGCTTTTGTCAGCTTTGCGGATGCACATATGGTAGAATATTATCATTTTATGGTTACAATTATGAGCAATTTGATAGAAAATGACAGCTAAATTATGCAGCGTTCTCTATATTTGTTTTAATCTTGCATTTTAAATTTTTAAGGGGGAGGGGGAAAGTACACCTATTTCTTTGTGTCTGAAGAATGTAGTTAGTCCTTTCTTTACCCCCCCCCCCCATGCCTTCTTTCTATACCTTGAATTGAGTTTGCTTTCAGTTATGAGTTGTTTTTTCTTGTCCTACAAGGACTCAGGCTGATGATGGACAAATTCACAGGTGATAAGCATTCCTTGTTGCTTCTTGTTGGAGGATATTTGATCCCCTGAGGTCAAGCTAAGGAAAAAATTTCATGGTCCCACAGATAATTTGGATTTTGGCAAGTGCTCCTGCAAAATGTAACCCAAGAATAAAGTTTTATCCATGGAGATTAGTCTGTTTTTAAAGAAAAATTGATCAATAGGTTTGAGGACTTTGAGGCTGATGTGTGAGATAAAAATGCTTTATATAAATAAAGTCATAGAATCATAAAGTTGGGATTGCAAGGGCCATCTAATTGCCTGTCATGTGGGAATCCACAGACAGAGCTATCCTGAAAGTTGGTGATCAGACCTCTGTTTAAAGAACTCCAGAGAAGAAGAGTCCATCACCCTCTTGTGGCAGTCTAGTCAACTGTAGAGCAGCTTTTACCACCAGGAAGTTCTTCTTAATGTTTAGGTGCAATTTCTTCTTATAATTTGAATCCTTTGTTGATATGTGTAAAATTACAGCTCTATATAAATAAAGGATAATAATAATAATAATAATAATAATAATAATAATATCATCATCATCATCATCATCTAATCACAGGAGGAGAAAAACACAACCTTGCTCCATCTTCTACATGGTAATTTTTCAGATATTTGAATATGGCTACCATATAAATTCTCAGTCTTTTCTATACCCAGCCCGCTGGTCTGAATGAAGAATGATAGACTTGTAAGATTCTTAACGTTGTATATTCTGGCTGAGAAACTACGTCATGTCACCATTACGGCAGATTCAGCTCTTCTTGGCAAAGGTTAAATTTATTGTAGTTGTTGTGTGCCTTCAAGTCATTTCCGACTTACGTTGACCCCGAGGCAAACCTGTAATTGGGTTTTCTTAGCAAGATGTATTCAGGAAGTTTGCAATTGCATTCCTCTGCGGCTGAGAGCATGTGACTTGCCCAAGGTCACCCAATGGGTTTCATGGCGAAGCTGGGAATCAAACCCTCGCCTCCAGAGTTGTAGTGCAACACTCAAATCACTATGCCATGCTGACGCTCATAGATTATATTACAGGAATGTTATTTCCTCCTCCATGCCATTGTCCAAGAAGATATTGTGTCTAACAATTAGAAATAAAGGTTGTCTTTTCTTTTCATCTTGTATAACAGCAAGCCTCCTGTTGAGCTTCTGCAGATGCATGAAGCTGCCTTGTGCCGAGACAGATAATTGGTTACCTTGCCCAGTGCTGTGTACTCTGATTGGCAATGCCCCTGCAAGGCATTTGGGGGGGAAAAATTCTGAGCATCTGCCACATGACAGCCTTTCTACCAGGGAATTCCATTTGCACCAAAAACAAAAAACAAAACAAAACATGTATTCTGTAATTGTTTGATGAACTTTTCCCAGGTTCTCTTATTACAACTCTCATAACCACCCAGTAATGTAGCTGACTGTCATTTTATAGATGGAGGTTTAGAGTGTGAGAGAGAAAGTGGAGATGTCAATTCCATAGTTAAGGTATGACTTGAACTTAAAAAATAATTTGATTGTGTCTGATCTTGGAAGCTAAGCAGAACTGGTTAGTACTTGAATAGGTGACCAGCAGGAGATCCTATCTGAAATCTTGGAGAGCCATTGCTGCCAGTCAGAGTTGACAGTACTGTTTTAGACGGGCTCATGATCTGACTCAATATAAACCAGCATTCTAAGTCTCTAATCACCTTTTCTTTGCCTGGGATGCAATTGGCAACTGTATGGGAGAGAATAAAATGTTTCTGTCACCTAGACAGTGGACACTTGAAGGCATTCCTCTCTTTTTGCCACCAAGATGCTTCATTCTGGGAAGGGGAACACAAAGACCTATGGTGTGCTTTCTCAACTTGGAATGGAAATTTATATAATCTTTGCTTTAGTCTGTGCCTGGATTGACAAATATGCACTCTTACAAACTGGTGCAGTGCAGGGTGAAGGTGGGTAATATTAGAGTCTTCATTCATGTCTCAGAATATGTATCCATTTTTATTCACTTCTCCATTGTACATGATAGCAGGAAAGTATTGACCCATTCAAACTGGAGTGAAACTGAAGGCAATCATGGGTTTTGTAGCAAACTGATACAAGATGCCCATTCTTGAAGACTGGGAATGTGATGAAGGATCTTCAAAAGTCAAATGAAATTGTGGGTATGCAGGACCTTTCAATATTGCATTGTGCTCTTCAGGAAATTAGAGTAAAGATTCTTTCATAAAGTTGCAGTGATTTCTTCCTTCTAAGTAGTGAGATATCATCATTGGATGGAGTAGTTGATGTCTGAAGTTCTAAAGGAGTTTCAGGCATTGATAAAAATTGCTTTTTCTGACTCTTAACTTCATTTTAGTTTTAGTTTTTTTCCCTCCTTTGCTACATCTAACAAACTTACAGTTGAGGAGGTAATGCTGTTAAAGTTTCTCATTTTATTCGGGTGAGTAAATGAAAGTTGATGAAGCTTTCCAAGCACATATCGGTGGGCCTTTCTGGGCACTTTCTTTGCTTCTAGCTACTGCACCTTGCATGATAATCTGTACAATTTGGAGTATGACAATGTGTCATTGACTTCTGTGGGTAATTATCTGTGACAAGCAACACAACTCTTCCTCTGACTTCCAGGTTTACTCTGGAATAAATTAATTCTTTTATAAACTGCTGGCTTACCTATAATCCCATGAGAACTCTCTCCCTTCAACATGATCTGGAGGTTATTAGGAAGCTGTGTGTGTGCTCACCCATCTGCAAAGTCCATCCACACAGCCTCACCACAGCAAGGCTTTCCTATTTTGGACTGTCCCTCTGCTCAGTGAATGCTTGAGGTGGTATACAGTATGGTGTTGGGTATGCCAGGAATAAAAATCTCATCCCTCCATTTCATCTTCAGGTTTGCGTTCAGGATTTTTCTGGGTGATGTGCATTAACAAAACAGTTTCCCCAACTTGCAGATCAAAGACTTGGATAACTATGAAGGAACTAGGCAAGATCCTCAAGGGTAAAGACATATAATTGAATACCAAAGTCAGGATTGTCCATACCATAGTATTTCCAAGTTCTGTTTATAGTTGTCAAAGGTGGACAATTAAGAAAGCTGACAGAAAGATCAACTCATTGGAAATGTGAATCATAGAATCTTAGAGTTGGAAGAGACCACAAGGGCCATCCAGTCAAACCACCTGCCATGCAGAAACTCCCAATCAAAGCATGACAGTAAGGGCTGTTCGACGGTGGAACACACTCCCTCGGAGTTTGGTGGAGTCTCCGTCCTTGGAGGTCTTTAAGCAGAGGCTGGATGACCATCTGTCGGGGATGCTTTGACTGGGAGTTCCTGCATGGCAGAGGGTTGGACTGGGTGGCCCTTGTGGTCTCTTCTAACTCTATGATTCTATGATTCTAACAGTTGAAGAGACTGCAAGGGCCATCCAGTCCAATTCCCTGTTGTTCAGGAATACACAATCAAAGCACTCTTTGAGAGGTGGCTGTCTAGTCTCCAGGGCAGCAAAGACCACTGTTGAACAGATCTTGCCATCAGGAAGTTCTTCCTAATTTTTAGGTGGAATCTCTTTTCCTGTTGCTTGAATCCATTGCTCTGGGTTCTAGTCTCTGGAGAGCATTTTCAGGTGAGAATATGTGAATGAATAAGCAAACATGTTTTCAAGGGCTGTCACAGAAAGGGAGATTGTTTTGTAACAGTGTCAAAAACATTCACCAAAAAGACAAATGAGGTTTCAGCTTAGCCTCACCACAAATCCAGGAGCAGAGCTTGGATTTTTTTTTTCATGACTCCAGATCCAGGAACACCACAGCTAGCATTATCCAAGTTTTGCCCCAGTGTCAACTTTCAAAACCTTGAACACAGTTGTTAAAAAAACAAACACCTTGAAAAACAATTTTTCTTTGATGATGAATTAATTTTGATGCATTGGCAAATTTGAAGTTTTCTTCGATTATTCAGTTCGCCAGCAGCCTTTGCAGTTCTTGTTTGCTCTGTGCTTGCTGGCCTTGAATCTGTTCTTCTCAAAAACTCTCTGGCAAAACAGAATTCAAGCAGCTGAAGGAGCAAAGGCATGTAAATCTCCCTTCAATAGTTCATGAAATTTCCATCTTGTTTGTAGAAATAAATCTTATTGGCAATTTTGACCGATGTAAGAAGCTTAGTGCTTTTCGTTGCTTTTAAAATCAATTTTAGCAGCTACTGTGCAGGTGGTATGGGTGGAGATGGAAGGATTATTTTCCCAAACAACTCATTCAGCTGATTAGGAGGCTGCAATTCGTACGTTACTCTGGCCTTATTGATGCCAGATGGGAGCAGGAAGGATTTGAATTTGATCTTCTGGCTGTGCCAGCTGAGAGTTGGAAGTCTTTCCCTTTGTTTGGAGTGCCGGCACCTTTTTCTTTTAAGGCAGGTAACCTCAGCTTGGCTCATTTGTATGCACCGTGTGCCATCCCAGCTCACTTCAAAGTGTAATCAAGTCATGAACTAATTATGATACCATATTCCCAAAGAATGTAAATTTAATTTCCTTTCAAACACAATGGGAATGTATTAGCCTTTCCTTTATGTGAAAGCTATACCATTCAACAATAGAATGACAGCACTTCAAACAGAAGTGAGTGGTTTAACTTCTGGAGGCGTGGTGACCTTTTTCTTCTCTTCTCACACTTGTACCTTGGTTTAATTGACTGGCCAGCTGTTTGCAAGCATTAAAATATTCAAGCCTCCAGTTTTCGCTTTCTTTATTGTTGGAAGGGGGCTAAACTTCTGCTTCACACCTTCTACGTTTGTGTTCTTGCTGCCTTGCTTTCCGAAACACCCCAGTTCTCCAGATGATGTTGACTTTCCTGGAGCTCACAGCTTGAGCCAAACCTTTTCATTATTAAAGAAAGGTCGTGTGGGAAGTTCTTTAGTAGGTCCTTAGCATGCTTGAGCTAAAGAGTCCAAATAAGCTTAGTTATATTAGAACAAGAGATATGAAGTTGTTCATAAAACATTTTATTACCTTTTGCCTTAGTCAACTAGAGTTTACCTCTTTCAATGGCAGAACAGGTTGAGTCTCCCTTATCAGGAAATCCAAAATATTTCCAGAACTCTTTTTGTTTTTCCAGTGAGATAGTGACATTTTTGCTTTCTGATGGTTCAGAAATTTTATGCACAAAATTATTTAAAATATGTTATAAAATTGCCCCAAGGCTGTGTGTATAAGATGTATATGAAACACAAATGAATTTTGCGTTTAGACTTGGGTCCCATCTACAAGTTATTTCATTATATACATATATGCAAGTACAGGGATTCCAAAATCCAACACCCCTCCCCCCCAATCCCAAGCATTTAGGATAAGGGAGACTCGACCTGTAATTTCTTGTTTTTTCAAAGTGTATGTTGATTGTGTTGGGTGTTGGGTGACAGTTGAGATTGTGGGTGAATTTGGCTTTAGCTATGAACCTGACATACTGGTAGGTCTGGAAGTGAGTTGAGCTTTCCAGTGCTCTCATGCTGTTTGACCACAAACTTGCCAAGTCTCCAAGGTTGCAGGATTTTTCAAAAGGTTGCTTTAAAACTGCTTTTAAAAATCCAGGTGGGAAAAAACATAGTCCATTTAAGGGCCATCAACTTTGAGTGCTTCAGCATCTCCTATACTGTTAGATGAAATAATCTGATACCTAGAAAACAATGATTGTTTAAAATTTTTGTTTAAATGTGGCGGATTTGCTCTTCAAGAATTTATAGCAAAGTACAACAAGGAATTAGAATATTCCATAGAGTAAAATCAATAGAAAAAACAGCTTAGCTTCCTGTCAGCACAGTTTTTCTAGATTTACATTGATAAAGGTTTAAGAAAAAATGGTATTTGGGCCATCCTAGATATCACAGTGCCTTTTTAAGAAAAGTTGTCTGGTTTTGCTAAATATTGGTAATGTAAAACCAGTAATGATCCTTTGGAACAAGTTTTCTTTCTCTTTTTTTTTTTTTTTTTGATAGACATTGTTATTCATAATTATTTTGTTTCAGAAGAATCTTTGGTATTTGCAGACGTTGATGTACTGCTGAATTATATTCCTGTGATGTGGAGTCTTAACAGATGGACAGTGCAAATGGATTTTTAAGCTCTTATAATTGTGTCAGGGAGAGATGTATATCAGGTGCTGCTGATTGTAGGAGAACCCTTTTACTGAGAACACTAGTTTCTGCTCACATGTTTAATACAGTGGGCCCTTGGTGTCTGCTGAGATTTGGCTCCTAGATCTCCTGCGGATACCAAAATCTGTGGATACTCAAGTCTCGTTAAATACATTGGCAGAGTAAAATGGTGTTCCTTTATAAAATAGTAAAGGCAAGATTTGATTATTGGAATTTATATTTTTTAAAAATATTTTCAAGCTGTGTAGATAGTTCAATCTGTGAATAAGAAATCCGTTGATACAGAGGGCCAACTGTAGGCATTGGTACTAAGAAGACACAAGAAGATCAGCTGGGGCTGCAAGAATTTCTTCAGCACCCATAGGCTAGAGATGTTCCTGTAGCAGTGTCTACTCTGACCTACAAAAGAGAGCTTCCAGGTCAGTTTCTTTAGCTATGAGGGCCCAAAGCTGGTAGCTGATGTCTGCCACAGAATCTCTCAGAGCCTTTTCACGCTACATAGTTCTAGCACCATGTATAATTCCATTTTAACTGCCATGGTTTCATCCTGTGGAATGCTGGGATTTGCAGTTCAGGGAGGAGTATTTAGAATTCTCAGCCAGAGAGCTCTAGCGCCTCACCTGACTGCCAACCACATGGGATGGAGCCATGTCAGTTAAAGCTGAATTGCTGAGAGTGTGTTACTTGGCCAAAGTCACCCAGTGGGTTTCCATGGCTGATCAGGGTTTTGAACACTGGTCTCCCAGAATCCTATCCCAACATGCAACAACTGTTCCACTTTGGCTCTGTAACTGAGCATGTACAAACAGTCAGAAAGGAAAAGGGAAAGCAGATATCCATGCCTCGCCAGCTACCTCCGGCATGTTAAAAAAAAGTACAAATATACTTCAACTATCCTGATATTAAATAGTACTTCAACTATCCTGATATTTGCTGGAAGTCAAACTCAGCCAAATCCTCAAAGTCTAGCAAATTCCTCACTTGCCTGGAAGACAATTTCATTGTCCAAAAGGTGGAAGAGGCAACAAGGGGATCAGCCATTTTAGATCTGATCTTAACCAACAGGGAAGACCTAGTTGATGGGGTGCAAGTGGTTGGATCCTTAGGTGGAAGTGACCATGTTCTCCTGGAGTTTGTAATACAGTGGAAGGGAGAAGCTAGGCATAGTCAGACACGCAATCTAGACTTTAGGAGAGCTAATTTCAATAAACTTAGAGAAATACTGGGACTGATCCCATGGTCAGGAATACTAAAAGAAAAGGGAGTTCAAGACGGATGGGAGTTTCTCAAAAGGGAGATATTGAAGGCACAATTTCAAACAGTTCCAATGAGGAAGAAAAATGGAAGATGTCTCAAGAAGCCAGGATGGATGACTAAGGAACTTTCAAATGAGCTAAGTTTTAAACGGAACATGTATAAGAAATGGAAAAATGGAGAAATCACGAAAGAGGAATTCAAACAAATAGCCAGCACATGTAGGGGTAAAGTCAGAAAAGCTAAAGCGCAGAATGAACTCAGGCTTGCTAGAGAGGTTAAGAACAATAAAAAGGGCTTTTTTGGATATGTCCGCAGCAAAAGGAAGAAGAAGGAAACAGTGGGGCCACTGCGTGCAGAAGATGGCAAAATGCTAACAGGGGACAGAGAAAAGGCAGAATTACTCAACACCTTCTTTGCTTCAGTCTTCTCAGAAAAGGCAAAGGGTGCTCAACCTAAGGATAATGGAGACAGAATAGAGGAAATTCAGCACAGAATAAGTAAAGAGGTAGTACAGGAATACCTGGTTAACCTAAATGAATATAAATCTCCAGGACCAGATGAACTACATCCTAGAGTATTAAAAGAACTGGCAAATGTAATATCAGAGCCATTGGCAATAATCTTTGAGAACTCCTGGAGAACAGGAGAAGTCCCAGCAGACTGGAGGAGGGCAAACGTTGTCCCCATCTTCAAAAAGGGGAAAAAAGAGGATCCCAACAATTATCGACCAGTTAGTCTGACATCAATTCCAGGAAAGGTTCTAGAGCAGATCATTAAGCAGAGAGTCTGTGAACATTTAGAAGCCAATGCCATAATCACAAAAAGCCAACATGGGTTTCAGAGAAACAAGTCATGCCAAACGAACCTGATCTCTTTTTTTGATAAAATTACCAGCTTGGTAGATGAAGGGAATGCTGTGGATATAGTATACCTCGATTTCAGTAAGGCCTTTGACAAGGTTCCCCATGACATTCTTGCAAACAAGCTTGCAAAATGTGGGATAGACAAGTTAACTGTTACATGGATTTGTAATTGGTTGACTGGCCGAACTCAAAGGGTGCTCAACAATGGCTCCTTTTCATCCTGGAGAGAAGTGACCAGTGGGGTCCCACAGGGCTCTGTCCTGGGCCCAGTGCTATTCAACATCTTTATTAACGATTTGGATGACAGAATTGGGGGCATACTTATCAAATTTGCAGATGACACTAAACTGGGAGGAGTAGCTAATACCCCAGAGGACAGGATCAAAATTCAAAATGACCTGAATAGACTAGAAAGCTGGGCCAGTGCTAACAAAATGAAATTCAATGCGGAGAAATGTAAGGTTCTGCACTTAGGGCGGAAAAATGAAATGCACAGATATAGGATGGGGGACACCTGGCTGAATGAGACCACATGTGAAAGGGATCTAGGAGTCCAAGTAGACCATAAGCTGAACATGAGTCAACAGTGTGATGCGGCAGCTAAAAAAGCCAATGCAATTTTAGGCTGCATCAATAGAAGTATAGTTTCTAGATCAAGGGAAGTTATAGTGCCACTCTATTCTGCTTTGGTCAGGCCCCACCTGGAATACTGTGTCCAGTTCTGGGCACCACAATTCAAAAAAGATGTGGAGAAACTGGAGCATGTCCAAAGGAGGGCAACTAAGATGGTGAAGGGTCTGGAAACCTTGCCCTATGAAGAACGCCTTAGGGAGCTGGGGATGTTTAGCCTGGAGAAGAGAAGGTTAAGAGGTGATATGATAGCCCTGTTTAAATATTTGAAGGGATGTCATATTGAGGAGGGAGCAAGCTTGTTTTCTGCTGCTGCAGAGACTAAAACGCGGAACAATGGATGCAAACTGCAGGAAAAGAGATTCCACCTCAACATTAGGAGGAACCTCCTGACAGTAAGGGCTGTTCGACAGTGGAACAAACTCCCTCGGAGTGTAGTGGAGTCTCCTTCCTTAGGGGTCTTTAAGCAGAGGCTGGATGGCCATCTGTCAGGGATGCTTTGACTTGGAGTTCCTGCATGGCAGGGGGTTGGACTGGATGGCCCTTGTGGTCTCTTCCAACTCTATGATTCTATGATTCTATGATTCTAAGTTGGGACAGTCAAATGGAACTCATTAAAAAATGAAGGCTGGTGAAAGTAAAGAACAATCCCTTGAGGGATTCCAGAAAAAGCTTTTAGGTGGTTTCTGGAAGGTTAACTTGTTTTGGTTTACTTATGCAAAGTTCACTTGATGTGGTTGTTACATTTCACATGTGCATCATGTTCATTTTGGACAAAAAAAAATTGGCTGAAACACGCTGAACTATTCTCCTTTTTTCTGGTGTGGGGAATCTATCCCCATTCCTGCCATTCTATTTTTGCTTTTGGTTCCAAGAATGCATCTCCTTCATCAGTTGAAGTATACCTATATATTCCTTTAATTTCTTGTCTGTCCTGAAATCATTTTCTCCCATTTTCTCTTGTCCTAGCAGGAAGGACCCTGTAATAATGATGAGTTCCATTGTGCTTTTCGCTCGTGGGAGGTGGGTTGTCAAAAGGTGAGCAAGCACAGGGGCATCCAACTTTGATAATAATGGAATTGTCTGCTTTTTATATTCTGCCACGTAACTTGGGATTTAAATGAATTTGCCTGTAATTTGTCTTCAAATGCCAGCATTTAACTCTTGGGCTGTATAAATGAACAGGCTTTTTTCAAGAGTAAAATTCATGCCCTGCGTCCAGGCTAATATGTTCACCTACTATAAACATTACTGCTGATGGTTACAGCTGGCATAAAAAATTCCTTTTATATACATCATCACCGGCAAAGACTCGGGAGGCTACTACAAATCATTTCAGAGTCTGTGTGTATGTGTCTCTTTGTGTGTGTGTATGTGAGTGTGAGTCAGTATGCATGCTGACAAAACACACTGAACGATAAAACTGCCTGAGCTCCCCATCTGACAGCTCAGAAATGTAATTAGCTTATTTAAACCCTTACTTGTGCCATTTATTGTTGTTGTTTATTTGTTTGTTTCAAGCACAGAAAAGACATTTCAAGGGGTTCTCTTTCAGTCTGAACTTAAGAAGATTTCCAGTTTTGTCTGGTTGGATCAAATAGAAAATGCTTTGGGGAGCCTCCTGGCAGCATTTTAGAAAGAAAAAGAAAAAAAGAATGTCAGAGAAGTAACATGTCTGCAAAAAAGTATGGGTTTTTCCACCAGCATCTTGCATTGTCTGTCAGCAGAAAGGAGAACAATTCATGCTAACTGGGGAGAGTGTGAACGACTTCAAAATCTTGGGCAGGAAGACAGAGATAAGCCTGCTGCCTCTTGAAGTACATCTTCCTACCCTCTTTGAGTAGCCAGGTGGCATCCAAACCAGTCTCCTGAACAGATCACAAGCTGTTGTCTTATTTTTTAGTTACCTGGTGTTTTGGTTGGGTTAGTGGTTTCTTAGAAATTGGGAACAGTTTCTGTGCTTTTAGTGGGCTTCCCACAGGATGATTTTTGCACAGTCCCGGCTGGTTGTAGGCTTCTTGTTTTCAGGTGGGAATGAAGCAGAGAAGCCAATGGAGTGGACTGTCATTCAGGAAGAGGAGGTGCTCTCTTGAGTTCCAATGTGGTGCACTGTTTGGAGTGTTGAACTAGAGGCCAGGGTCCAAATCCTCACACAGCCTTAGTGATGTACTGGATGACCTTGAGGAAGTTACACTCTTTCAGCCTCAGAGGAATGCAGTGGCAAATAAATCTTGAGAATCAGCGTAATGTAGTGGTTTGCGTGTTAGACTAGGACTGCAAGAGAACCAAGGTTCTCAGCCATGGAAACCCACTGGTTGACCTTGGACAAGTGAGACGCTCTCAGTTTCAAAGGAAGGTGATGGTAAACCTTTGAAGAAATTTTGCCAAGCAAACACTAGGAGAGGGTTGCCATAAGTTAAAGTTGACCTGAAGGCACATAATTCCAACAACAAGGTGCTCACTTGATTAATATCTGGAGCCCCTCAAAATGGCATTAGGTGTGACTCACATTTCACACTACTATCCTTTTAAAAACTGCTGACCTATCCCCTAAGCTGTGCTTCTCTTTGTCTTTGTAGGGTTGAAGCGCAAGAGGAATAAGTCAGCCACAGCTTTATATGAAAAAGTTTATAGCAACTTCACTGGCTGATGCTATTTGCAGGCTGAAGGAGTGTGTTTGGTTCCCTTTCTTACTCGTGCTGTGCTGTGGTTGCTTTTGTTGTTGTTGTTTTAAAACCTTGATTTGGAGGAATCGCTTTGGACAGCGAGCCCTCACCCTGTCTGCATGCATAATTAAAAGCACAGAGGCAGAGAAAGTAAAAGGAATGCTGGGGGGTGGGAGGGAGGGGGGAAAGCCAAGTAAATGGTTTACCATGTTAAATGAGCAAGGGAGGGAATTGTACAGTGACAGGTGAAGAGCCAATTCATCTCTTCCTGGAATTTCAATGCTGCAAGCAAGGCAGGGTGCTTTTGCTAATATCTTTGCAAATGCCACACTTTGCTGCTTCTCTAGATCACTGTCCAAAACTTGTCGTTGGTCTCCGAAAGGCCTGCCAGGCGTTGCCTGCCTGTGAGCCATGGGGAGTTTGCAAAAGGCTTTGCGTTTGGGAATGAAGTCAAGCAAATTGATGACCGTGTGGGCCACTGATGAATAAATCATCCACACTTACCTCGTTTGCATCTCTGCGCTCATTCTGCCTGTGTTTTCCCCTAAACTATCACTGCCACCGTCTCTGTCTCCATTCTTCTTGTGTTCTCTTGCTGAATTATGATATTTCGTCCCGTCCTGCACTTCATGTCTGCTATATGCAAATCACAGAGAGCTGCCAATATTGAGATACAAACACTAGCAAAAGGGGATGGGTGATGGTTGTTGTTAACTGCCTTTGAGTCTATTTTGACCCATGATGACCCTCCAAGTTTCCTCATCCTCAACTGCTTTGCTCAGGTCCTGCAGGTTCAGACTCCCTGATTGAGTCTATCCACCTGGTATGTGGTCTTCCTCTTTTTCTACTGCCCTCCACATTTCCTAGCTTTTCTATTGAGTCATCTCTTTTCAAGATGTAACTGAAATACAGCAGCCTCAATTTTAGTCATCCTGGCTTCTAGGTAGATGTTTAGGCTTGATCTGTTCTGGGACCGATTTCATAGAATCATAACATAGAATTGGAAGAGACCACAAGGACCATCCAGTCCAACACCCTGCCATGCAGGAAGACACGGTCAAAGCACCCAACAGATGGCCATCCAGCCTCTGTTTAAAAACCTCCAAAGAAGGAGACTCCATCACCCTCCGAGGGAGTATGTTCCACTCTCAAACAGCTCTTATTGTCAAGACGTTCCTCCTAATGTTTAGGTGGAACTTATTTGTCTTTTTGGCCACCCACAGTACCCTCAGCACTCTTCTCTAACACCACTTCTCAAATGAGTTGATTTTCTTCTTAGCCACTTTCTTCACTGTCCATCTCTACCATGCATATATGATAATGGAAAACACAGTGGCTTGGATGATCCTAAGTTTAGTGTTCAGTTTTATATCTTTGAACTTTAGGATGTTGTTTAGTTCTTTCTTAGCTGTCTTCCCCATTCCTATCCTTCATGTGATTTCTTGGTTGCAGTCTCCGTTCTGATCAATGTTTGATCCAAGGTATTGTGATTTCCTTGTCATCTAGGATGCATTCGTGTAGCTCTTCCATGGTCATTCCATTGATGGGAAGGGGGGGTAGAGGTTGTTATCCTGCTAGTTAATCCCAACAAAACTAGACCCATTTAATCAACTGCTGGATGGTTAGCATGTTGATCTAATACAGTGATTCCCAAACCACTTCACATTTTGAGTTTCAGCTCCCAGTTCCTGACAGTTGGCGAAGGTGGCTAGGGCTTTTGAAAGTTTAAATCCAAAACACATGGAGAAACAAAGTTTGGGAACCAATGATCTAATGGATTCAGTTGATTCACTAATGAAGACTAAAAGAGGATTTAGGCCAATTTCTTTCTTTGAGTTGATACCCTGGTCTTCAAACCAATGATTAGAATGGCTTAAAATAATACTATGGGCTGTCAACAGAGAACCAAGTCAACATAGTGAATAGGAGAATAAGAAAATTCTTTGTCCTTCACTGGGATGACAAAGCAGGCACAAGGTGATCTTAAGGGAAGAAAATTTTAGAGTTTGGACATTGACATAAAAAGACTCTCCCAAATCCACTAGCCAGGGCACCTGGAAAATAAACTTTGATAGAATGGGCTTTGAATGGAAACATGGAGAGATAATCTCTACCCAACTCTCAAATTGTAAAGGCTTATAAAGGTTAGAACCAACACTTTTGAATTAGGCTTAGAAACAGACAGAGAAGTGGTGTGGTTGATGAAGCATGAGCATAATATAGCCTTGTATTTTGGATGATGGATGGATTGATGGCTTGTGCGAACAATGATGCCAGTGGTTAAAATTTAAGCACAGTGCACTGATGGAGGTTTGTGTGTGTGTTTATGTTTTACCACGGACATTTGGCTGGTCTGAAGATACATAGTGCTGATAGAGTTTTGTACTAGTTAACTCACTAGTTGGCATCTCATCAAACCAAACCAAACCAAACCAAACAATGTGTGGCATTTGATTATGTATCATTTTTTGCAATGATTGAAGTGAGCCATTTATTCTTTCACCATATAGCATCTTAGTGAGCTTAGTAGGCAAGACAAAGCTTCTACTGGCTTTGTGTGACTGCAGGAACCTCTAAGCAGGAATGCTGACAATATGCAGTTGGAAAACCTGCTCTGCAGACCATGACACCATCTTGTTTGCTTTGGGAACATGGGTGTTGAAGTTGATGAAGATTGAAGAACTGACCTGGTACCTACTTAGTGCAGCTATCTATTAAGAAAACTAATAAAACTTCATTTTTTTAAAAAAAGACTGTTGCTTACTCCCCTCAAAGAAGTTGCTGCTACTTTTCTTCATTTTTATTTAGCATTCTATAAATGTTTAACTGTGCACTAACCCTTATGTTGTAGAATAAAAGCCAGAAGGAAAAACTATTCAGTGAATTGTTCACATTTTTGGAAACATCATCTGATATTGTTAGAGGTTATTATGGTTTTGTAAGAAATGTAGTTTCATTGTTTCACAATAATAGCTAATTTTGTTTTGGTGATTAACATGGTGGTGATCAAATCATTCCTCTCTTGTTCTAATAGAGGTAATACTTTTGTTTAAAATGTGTGATCATTCTTTGATTTCTCAGAGTTTACAGGTTATCGTGAGATGTCTCATAGAATCATGGAGTTGGAAATGCTCCCAGTGGCTATTTATTTATTTATTTATTTATTTATGTTATTTTTACCCCGCTCTTCGGCCATAAAGGCTATCAGAGCAGCTTACAATTATTATTTATAATTAGTCGATTCCCTGCTCTCAGGCTTACAATCTAAAAAGACACAACACAAAAGGAGAAGGGAATGGTGCTGGGGAAGGGGATGAGGTCCAGTGGTTGGTTCTTCTCTCCCTCTGAGGCCTGGACCAAGGCAAATGGACTGGAGTGAGGGCTCTCTTTCTTCAGGCAAGCCCTAATGGAGCTGGGCCTGCCTTTTTACTCCCTCCCAGGTTGGAA
Source organism: Urosaurus nigricauda (assembly GCA_034509955.1). NCBI lineage: Eukaryota > Metazoa > Chordata > Lepidosauria > Squamata > Phrynosomatidae > Urosaurus > Urosaurus nigricauda. Next base: position 6,872,488 of record JAOEGL010000002.1, read on the forward strand.
GATGATCCTAATCTAATCTAATCAAACCCCCTACCAGTCCAGGGGCACCAGTGTGAAAGCTGAAAAGGAAGAAAGCTGATGGGGAGAGATAGAGTTGCCCAGACCTTGTAAAGCAGAAATTTTTAATAATCAACACTGCGAATAAAAATCCATAGTATTTGGGCATGGATATGGGAGGTTGCATTCATGCAGGAATGTAACTAAGGGGTGGTGATGTATTGTTTTGCTTATGGCGACCATATTTTGTTTTGGTGATTAGAATAATAATAATAATTATTATTATTATTAATAATAATAATAATAATAATAATGTTTATTTCTTACCCGCCCCTCTGTAAAACAATCGAGGCGGAGTGCCAGGAGCTGTAGAAGTGTCTGCTTCTTTGTGTTTCTGAAGCTGATACCGAGTCCCTACCCACATTGTGCAGAATAAATGGCGGATGTGTTTTACTGCCTTCCTCCTGTCTTTCCATGAGAAACATGTTTTTTCCTTAACTTGCTATCTCACCCCTGCAGCAGCAGTACAGAGAGTGCCAGGAGCTGTTGAGCCTTTATCAGAAATATCTTTCAGAGCAGCAAGAAAAACTAACACACTCCCTTTCAGAGCTTGAGGCCACCAAGCAAAAGGAGCAGCAGGTAAGTGTCTCATCTGCGCATTTATTGCTTCCATTTGGATAGCTGTTATCTGTCATCCTATTAGAATATGCTTCTCAGCCGTAAAACTTTGGGGCAACAAAGCATTTCAACTTGCTGCATTTTCCTGTTAAGGTGGCATTTCTGTGGATCCTTCTCTTCTCATGGGACTTAGAGGTAAGCAACTCCTTCTGAGAGGAATATTTGGACCAGTTGCACAGTAGTGTTGTCAATCGTAAGATGATATGCAAGGTATTGGTTTCCTTGTCCCAAATACAGTAGGAAAGTTATGTAGTTTTGCCATCCTAACTCTTTCTTGGAGCCTTGGCAGAATATTGTGGTATATGAAGCCTTATGGTTGTGAGTTACTTATGAGCTTTCTGCCCCTTCTTTTATATAGATACCTATTCTGTATACAGTAAAGCAATGCAAATCTTTGAAATACAGTTGGCCCTTCACATTTGTGGTTTATGAATTCACAGATTTGATTATTCTCTGATTACTGTATTTGACATCTGCTACTGCCCTATGCACAATCAAAAAATATGTTCCCTTTAGGAATTTCTAGGTCCTTCCACCAGAGATTGACCACAGAATCATGCTGGAGGACCAAAAATGGCTAGAGAAGTGTTCTCTTAGATAAAAAAAATAGCATAATATGTGGGCCTATATTCATGGTTTTCCACTTGCATGAGGATCCTTTGTTCCTAAGCTGTGCAAAAGTTGAGAGCCAACCATAATAGTTTAATTCAATTAAATAGCAGATTTTTTAAACAAAACAAAACACACAAATCTGGAACGCAAAAGTCATGTTATTAACCTTTATCCAGGCAGATGGGGTCATTTCAGTTGCTCCATACTCCCATTTTGTGGTGAAATCCACACAGAACTAGACACACAGTCAGTTTGCAGCATCATCACTTGAAGAGTTCTGAATGATGTTCCTGACTGTTAGCCAATTTTGGTCCCCCCCCCCCTTTATTACGTTTTACAAACACAACATTCTGCATAGATATATACATATAGCTTAAAGCTTACATATAAATCTATACATTATATTCATCTTATATTCTAATAATATTCTAGATTGTACTTCCTGAGCTGTCACTTTAGAACTGTTATTAAAATATTAAACAACTAACTCTTAATAATTCTCTTATAACTAATCCGTAGAAGTCTAAAGCAAAAGATCAATAATTTCAACTGGGTTCGTTATACCATTTAAATCTGGAAAGAAAAAAAAAAAGCAAATGTGCATATATTTTTCAGTGATTTCTATCCCTGTCTATATTTATATAAAAAATAACATTTGTATCCATTTTCTTTATTACATTTATATTTATATTTATATATTTATAGTTCTCCCACAATATCCAAATCAATCGCCAAGAGCTATCCACTTATGCTCCAATCTTTCTGATTGAAGATATTTGATCCATGGTTACCAATCCTTATAAAATTTTTGCAGAGATTGGTTTCTTGTTAAATAAGATAATTTGTCCATTTCAAAAAAGTCAAGTATTTTTAATTTCCATTCTTCAATGGACGGTACCTTTTTTAATTTCCAATATTTTGCCAGTCATTCTTGCCGCTGTTACTGTTAAAAATATTAATTTCCCATGTATAATTTCTAATTTCTGATTCTCCAAGATATTCAAAAGATATAACTTTGGGTCTGCATGGTGGTTGAAATTAAACATTTTAAATCTCAAATACCAGGTGAGACAAAAAAACAAAACAAAAACAAAACAGCAACAACAGCACTCAACAAATTGGTGGCCTTTGTGTTGCATGCAATTTCTACTCTGGACAAACACACCACCTCATAGGAAAGTGTATTTGGGTATTGCATGAAGGACATCAAAGAATGTCCAGAGAAGCAATGCTATAGTGTGAGTGTTGCCATCAAGAGGACACTTGTTTACTGGGCTTGTCTGCCTTACCTTTGATAAGAAATAAAATTTATTCTGATGTGAACTTTTGTTTGTTTGTTAATAGTGCTAAGGAATGGGCTGAGAAATAGGTGTAGCTACCCACATGGCATAAGCATGCAGCCAGCTCTGCATCTTCCAGGTGTGGACTACAAATCTCATCATTTTATGTGAGGTATTCCAGGAGCCATAGTTCATCCCACCTTGAAGGCACCAAGCTGGAGAGTGCTGTGTGAAAGGATGGGGTAACCCAGGAATCCAAGTCAAAATATTTATTATTACACTGGGCCCTTGGTATCTGGTGTGTTTTGCTTCCAGCACCCCATGTGAATACCAAAATCTGTGGAAGCTTAAGTCCTGTTAAATACAATGGCGTAGTAACATGGTGTCCCTTATATTAAGTGGCAAAATCAAAGCTTGCTTTGGAATTTATAGATATATTTAAACATTTTCAAGCCATCAATGTTTGAATCCATGGATAAAAACATCGGATATGGATGGCAGACTGTATTTGATAGCAAACTTGAAAAAGGTTTTGTGGAGGTGTAGAGTATATGTTTGCTTTGGCATTTCAGAACAATAATACTAGGGTTCTTGTGAAATTGCATATGTGAATCAATCCTCATTCTTCATTAGGAACCCAAAAACAAAAAGTGTTATGGTGTTTCAAATCTTTGCTAATTTACTGAAGTGTTCATTCAAGAACTGTTTTCATTGGGCAAATGGAATAGTGGATTGAAAAGATGATAGATGCCAAAGTTCCAGCTGTGGCCTTCTGGAAAACTAGACAGAGGGGACAGCAAGCCTTTGAAAACCAGGGCATCCTAACTCTCTTTCCAGATGTACAATTGGTTCTGTTCCTTCTCTCCTTATTGCAACTGTTAAATGCAATTAATATCCTCTTTTGCAATAATGCTAAGTGAATGAGTGTTATCAGGGATACTGCTTCAGTTTTTAGAGTAAGTTACTGTCTATCATGTTGTCCAGAATTGTCCACTCTCATCTCATTCATGTTTCCTTTTCTGTGACTGCATGTTACACTCAGCTGTCGGGGGGATACAAATTCTGTGGCTGCAGAATTTCATTGTGACTCATATTATGAAATGCTAGGTTTAAAGATATCTTGCACTAGAATGTGCATGAAGGCTGTTGTTTTGTGTTCTCAGTGACTATTTACTGCAATTTCATCAGTGTTGAGAGCCTCATGAAATAAAGCCTTTTCCCAAGATTCTTTCCTATCTCTGCTCAGGGTACAGTTTGAAGCCACTTTCACTGCTATTACTTTACTCAGTGGAATCTTGGGGATTTGTGGTTTAGGGAGAGAGAATTAGTCCACTTGTCTGAACTAACAGAAATTCTGAATTCCTCCATTAATGGACCTGTAAACCAAAAATTCCATAGGATGGAATCAGGGAAGTTGACTCTTATAATTGTATGGTGTAAACACACCCTTGGATCCTTGTTATCACTTGCTGTATTGCAGTTGAAAGCATCCACTAGACACCATATCATGTGAATTATTTTGGTTTCTCTTTAAAGAAAATAGCTGATTATCTTAGCAGACATAAGGTAGTTGTGGGGGGGGGGGGGGAGAGGACATATTTTACAAGCATGGGGATGAGGTTGAAGAAGATTTAATATGCAGGGGAAGGCTAGTAGATATGTAATATGGAAGACATCCTTAAGGAACACTTAACCAGGAAAGCTTTTTTTCTCTGGCATAAGATGGAAGAACCCTTTGGGTCAGAATATGTATCTGTCAGGTCATGTAAGCAATTGTTGATAACACTCTCTTCATGAATGTATACTTCCAGGCCTTTTGAAAGCCATTTAAAATAAGTTTTACAAAAAGGGTTTAGGGTGGTGGTGTTGACATTTAAGTGAAAGCATTCTGCATATACAGATCCATTAACCCCACTCCCTCCCCCAAACACCCCACATTTCAGTCCAAAAACTAAAACAAAACAAAAAGAGGAGCCCAACAAGTGTTTGGTTCAGCTCTGCTCAGTCGGTCTCTGGGATTCAAGAACTGTCTGTTATCAGTGGATGGGGTTGAATGGAAATGGCCCTCAGTTCACAGTCTGGCGCTTCCATTCTGAGCATCCGTCTTGGCATGAACTCTGCAAACTTACTGGGGAAAATGGTGCCGAGATGATTTAAGACGGAGTCCTTGTGGAGTCAATAATCAGTAACTGGAATGTGGCGCTTCCTTGTGTGTGTGTGTGTGTGTGTGTGTGAGTGTGAGATAAAGTTAATTCCATTTGAAAAGATACTTAAGGTGACATGAATTGAATTATTCAAACCGGCTTTCTCAGCATTAACTCTAGGTTAATATCTCATGATGCCTCTGGTTTCATTATAGGAGTTTTAAGTACATAACTTTTTATAATAAATTCAATACTGAGGAGCTGGGCTGAAATTGGTTTACTTTCTAGCGAGCCATAAAAAAGCAGCATTAATTGTAAAGTGAATATTAAAGTGGTCACTGAAGTTGACTCAGACAGATGCGAAGATAGCCCTTGTGATGAGATATGTGGAGCAATAAGTTTCTGCCCTGACATTAATAGAAAATACCATCTATATTAAAATGTAGTTAAATCACTTCCATCAAGAAGAATTTTAGACAGTTGCCCAGCTACTCCCAAATGTACTTTCTTTGCTGTTTTTCATGAAGCTTTACTCGGATGTAAAGAAAATTGCCCTTGTTCTAGGTAATCAGCTCAGACCTAATTATACAGTCCTTGCTTCACTGCCATCTCAAACAGTGGAAAGAATCCAATTTATTTTGGCAAGAAACTGTGGAAGTACTTTGTAAGGTGGAAGACCTGGGCTTCTGACCACTCTTTTTCAAGCTGAATTGCCTGCAAAATGTGTGTGTGTCTGTGTCTGTATTAAGTCTCGCCAATGAAAGGAAGGGTAAAATCCTTCGCCAGGCTTTTCTTTCTTCTATTAATCTGTTTGTTTGTGAGCACAGCTGGTGCCTTTGGTTTCTTATTTGTATGAAATCATCACTGCATCTGCAGATAGATCCTTTGGCTCAGAGGTTTCAGCTTGCCTGTGACTCTTTGTAGCTAAACGAGAAGCAGGCAAACAAGCAAAGTGGTTCCACCCCTGCCCTCCACAAACCACAATCCTAGCAGGTTTTATTTTTAATTATGAATGGGGGCTCTTGAAGGGCAGCAAATTGCCCCCCAAAACAGTGGAGGGTCCTTTTTCTATGTCCCTGTGTAGGGTTACAGAAACAAACGTCTCAAGTGGACGAACTGCCATGAGGGTTATTGGAGAGCCTCAAAACCTGCTGCCATTGTTTTGCGCCCTGACTAGGGTTTGTTGGTTAGTTTCTAAGCAGGAACAAAAGCTAAGCCACTCCAATTCTGGCTGCACCAGCTCTGTTCCTGAGATATTTCACAGAAAAAGCTCTTGCCATTTGTACCAGCTCCCAGATGGTTCTTTCATTTAGCACTCTGCTCATGGATTTGGTCTCAGGGCCTTGTTATAGAGAGGATTGCTCCTCTGTTCCAAGTCACCATTTTATTGCACTTATATCTCACCTTTCTCCCTAAATGGGATCCAAGGCTAAAATGGCATCCAAGCTGCTGTCCACTAAGTTTCCCACTTCTCTACTGTGGATCTGCCTGTGAATAAGCTTCCTACTGGGCCACAAGGATTCCAGGCAGCTGCTTATAATAGAGCCTTTCCAACCAGCTGTTCGGCTTCTGCAACCATTCCTGGCCTGCTGATCACTTGCATGGGAAGAGTTTGTCTCAGGTGACTTCATGCCTCTTGCTAGGTCACCTACTGACCTGTGGCAGGCCCAGCTAGGAATCATAAGAGGGGGGACATCCTCCTGTCAAAAGAGTTTGGTGGACAATACCATGGTGTGGGATGGAGAGTCTGATAAGGGAGAAATGAGTTTTGAAATGGCCTAATGGAGAGCTAGCTGGTGATGGAGGTGCAGACCAGGTGCTTTTTGGAAAAAAGGCACTCTTGAAAAAGTGGATCATTTTCACACATTAATAGGGGCTGGTCATACTGGCACAGATGTCTTGGACTTCAGTCTTGTCAAGGGGAAAAGTACCCTTCCCCACCTCATAACACTTTAGGCTCATAACACTTTAGGTATGTATTTATTTCATTTTAGTTACAAAATGTGTTTATATCCCACCTATCACCCCTCAAAAAGACCCAAAAGGCCATTGCCACATTAAAATATGGAGAGAGAACCTTAGAACAGATGTAGAACAAACATCAGGATCACAAAAATGGGACACATGCATATGTACTTTCATGTGTTTGTGCCTTCATGTTGCCTGTTGACCTATGGCGGCCCCATGAATTTCATAGGGTTTTTGTTGGAAGATTTTTGCATTCTTTTTCCCTCTCCTTAGATAGATAGGGAATTCCTGCATGCAAGCTCTCCTCTCTCGTTCAAACCAACCATGTGACAGCTCACTCCCCCTTTTGGGATGAACTAACACTCTTAACAGACTGATTCTGAACTATTGGTCCTCCATCTTCCTCCTCTCTGAACTTTCTTTGAAAAGATGGTGAGATAAATATTTCTTTTCTACCTGAATTATTCACTAGCTAGATTAGGATATAGCTTCTATGTAAATATTGATTAAAGCCATTAATAAACTTTTGTTTTGAACTACAAGTTACTTGTGTTGTTTTTGGAGTCAGTCTCAGTTCGTAGGGAAGCATAGGCACATTTCTGATAGTCTGCTGATTTAAGCTAGACCCTAAGAGGCTTGGTTTTGATATTTTTAACATTTAAATATTTTTGTTTCCTTGACAAAGGCTGAAGCCTTGGGAAACCTAAATTACCCCACAGTTTTTTAGGCAAGGAATACTTGGTGGTTTTGCCAGTTCCTTCCTCTGAAATATAGCCTGAGCACATCCATATTGTGCATCAGTATTCTGGCATTTACTAAACCAATAGGCTGAGGCTGTGTATGAGAAATCTGAATTTTGTTTCTGTATTATTGTTAATGAGCTGACACTCATTTCTTTTGTGTGCCTCAGTCTTTGTGACTGTCGAATAGTGACTCAGGATGGTTAGTGTCCAATTTGTCATGCTTGTGAAATCTGGTGAAATGGAGCAAATCTGAATCTCTTTGTGCATATGCTCTTTTGCACTTCCGCTGAGTGTCCTTACTGCTAGTAAAAACTGAAAGTTTCTTGGGTTTTTACACTCCTCTCAGGCATCCAGTCCACTAGATCCTGTCTTAGTGCCATAATTTACCCTTGTGTCTGGAGCTGTACCATGTCTACCTAGGGCTGTCAGATTCATAGCATTTTGAAAGTGTTCCTGGTATATGTAAAAAGAACCTGTGCTGTGATAAACCATTCATAATCTAACTTTTCATTTCCTGTAACATTGTCAGGTTTAAATTTCCAGATCCAGTTGTCATATTTATCCTGAATGCATTGGTGTCAGAATACACGTTACCAGAATACATGTTATTGTAAGTGCAAAAGAGATCTCTGTAGAACTTACATCCTAGATATAGCCAGAGGAGGGGGCCAAGGGTGATGAAGTAAAGTAGGAAGTAAAGGCACAATCACAAGGGGCAATTGTAAGTACAGTGGGTCCTTGCTATCTGCTGGGGTTTGGTTCCAGCATCCCCCGTGGAAAACAAAATCTGTGGATGCTCACATCCCATTAAATACAGTGGCATAGTAAAATGGTGTCTCTTATATAAAATGGAAAAATCAAGGTTTGCTATTTGGAATTTATACTTTTTTAAAAATATTTTCAAGTCGTGGATACTTAAATCTGTGGATAAAAAAAAATCAGTGGATAAGGAGGGCTGAGTGTAAAAGCAGCAGCCCCCACTTGGTCTTACTTTCGCTTGTGGTCAAGGTTCAAGAGAGCCCAGGATGTCTTGCCTGTTAAGGCTCTTTATTCATGTTGTCCTCTTGAAGCCACTGCAGTAACAACCCGACATTCAAAGTGCTGCCATTGTTGTCTTGGCCGGTGGTGCATTTGGCAATGCAGCTGATTCCTAAAAGTGGTAAAACGCTGCTAGAAAGTTTGCCCTGTAAATGTAAGGCAACGGTATGGATTACCATTTAGCTAATTTGTATTTATCATAGTTTGTCTGCTTTGCAGCTGCATCTTCAAACTCGAGTTAATAAGCTTCTGACATCTTACTTCCATCACTGCTGTCTCGGTAGTGTTGTATTTCCATGGCTTTAATAACTCAGTGTAGACTGAAAGGATAATACTGAAGGAATTGACTGAGCTAATTAGACTCTGATTTGTCTTGCTGTCCACAGCATGACAAACATATTCTTGACATAAATAGGATAAGGCAGTCTGGTTATCCTTTACCATTAGCCACCTGTAAATACTTCTCTGGCATACAGACCCCGAGGAAGGTGAAGAATACCGAAGGGAGAGCTGGCCAACCCCAATTCCAAATATGGCAGTGCCTTGGACCCCTATACAGGCAAAGCAAATCCTGCCTGGTGAGCTGCATCTTCTCAAAGCAGCTGCATTTTTGGCACCTTTAAGCACAGAAGCAAGGAAGTCACATAGAGTATGGGAGGACTTTTGCAGAGTTTTGCCCAGGATTGCCATGAGTCATATCCTGATTTTGGGGCTGTTGAGATGATTAAGCCCAGCCTTCATTGTTCGTTTCCCATGAATAGTTTTGTACATGCACATGAGAGTGGAAAATGGCTAATGATGCATTCTTGGGAGCAACAAGAACCAGGAAAGAAAAGGGGAAATGGCAGTTCTGTGGTACCTTTAAGACCAGTTGGTTTCATTTGGCATGAACTTTTGTGAATTACAATCCACTGCCTGAATCCACAGAAGCTTGTGCTAGCATAAATCAACTATAAAGGTGCCATAAAGATACCTTTCTTCCTTCTTTTTCCTTCCTTTGTTTAAAGTAATGAAATAGAGTAATGCTGTTAATTCTTTGAATGTTGTGGAAAAATTACTGCATGGATAAAGCTGCCCAGTGGCAGACTACTAATGCATGTAAGTGTAATGCAGCAGATTGGGTTCAAATTTGTCTAAATATTACTGTTAGTTCCAATTAGAGTAGTGCCATTGGATCAGTTGGATTTATCTGCAGACCGACTCACCGGGAGTAATTGATTCAGTGGGTCTACTCTAATTGACACAAACCAACAGGATTCCAAACATTGCGCTCCAAAGACCCACCTCATCTGCCTTGTCTCTTCCCAATTCTATTTGCTCATTTGAAAGCAAAGTGGGCCCTTTGATACATGGTGATACTGGCAAGGGGAGATTGAGCTGCTGTCCAGCGTCATCACTTTGCCCACTGCTGTTCTAAAGGCAGACACAGAGGAGGGTGGTATGGGCATTGAGGAATATACTTTCTGAAGCTCTAGCAGTAAGATTTTTTTTTTTTTTTACATCAGGGACATTTTTCCTTTAGGGGCTCAAGACATGTCCTGCATGAGCTCACCTACTGTTCTGCCTAGAGGTTGGAGAGATCATCAGCCTACCTTGCATTGCCCTCTGCTCACTCATGTCAAAATACATTATAACTGTGCAAGGGAATCAGAAAGCAGTCACCACAGCTACCTGCTGAGTTGCCCTGAGAAAGCACACATTGTTTCCCATTCCAGCCTCATCCTTAATGATATACCAGAGTACTGGATCCAAAATGTCAGCATCTGTATTTTCAAACCTGTAGGAATTTGCGTAACGCTTGCACAGTGCCGAGCAATCAACTCTGATAGCAGCAGGCTAAATATCAGTTTCTGAAAATAAATTTTATACAAACGTATTCTCCAGACAATTTGACTTTTAAATGTTTTTTAAAATGACATCTTTATACAAGCAAACCCTAGCTGAGGCAATAGCTACAAAACCCTGGAGGTTTTCCATGCATCCTTGTGCTTTTCACGATAACTTGTTAAAAGCACAGCTGGCTACAGTGCAGCCTTTTACTGCTTTCTGTTGGAATAATTTACTGCCCTTCTGACCTATAAACATAACCATTACTGTGAGCTGGCACCACTAAGCATTCTGGACACATGCTTGGAGGTGATGTGCAGTTTTAAATATTGCATGTGCAAAAGGTTTTATAACCAGGTCTTTGTGAAATGGAAAACATTCCATCTCCTTAAGCAACATTTGAGCTGCAAGTGATTTGTCCTTTCAAGGCTTCCTGGCCAAAGTAGCCCTGAATAGGAACCACCCAATTGGCATTTGGCTTCTTGGGAGGGAACCTGGAATTTCCTACTGTCTGCTGTTATTTTATGTCAGAGTTTGACCTATATTTCAAATTTCTCAGTGGTCAGGGTAAGGAATATGTAATTGCTGCTAAGGGCTTACTCTTTCTCCCTTGTAGTCTCTGTGTGATTGTGGTGAGGTAAAGGTAACCACCCATCTCTTAGGAGGTTAATTATGATCCATCTATCCTTTGAAATCTTACTCAGAGGTCTGGGTATAAGGCAGCAAAGTGTACACGGAACTAGAAATCCTGCATACTTGGATGCCTATGTAGTTTGTTCAGACGTCTGCAGTCTCGGTCTAAATGCATGCACACACTTTAAGATCTTTGATTTTCATTTGGGTATTTGCAAAATAGGAAATAATTAATGGCATGAATTCCCAAGGTGATGCTCTTAGAAAGAGTGCCAGGACCCCAGCGTGTCTTGAATCCAGGATAATTGGTGGAAATTCTGTCTCTGCCACTATGTTGTCAAAAAGGCATGCTCTCCAGGGAGACCAGGTATAATTCCTAAAGTTACAGGTTTGCATCCATAAATCTGAATGGGTTTCGTGATGTCCCTTGACACCCATAAAAGCGTCCAGATCAAGCTTGCTCCCTGCTCTGCCTAAGCTAGAAATACTGCTCTTGCAAACTACAGATCACCTTCTGCCTTTCCTCTCTGCCCTATAATCAGTGGGATTTGGGGATGACAGCAGACAAGGAGTAGGGTTCACAAAGAATGAATGACTTTGCTAAGTCAGAGAAACTCGAGTCTTTTGAGACATTGACAGCTAAGACTATGAGATTCTACAAGACTCATGGGTGCACCGTGGCAGCTTAGAGTTTTTACCTCCCAAGTCAGGGAATGGCATCTGCAGGTCAGAGAACAGAGGTTGGCTATGCCTAGTGGCTTATGGTGGAACAAGAGGATAGAGCTGATAGCAGAAGTGTTCAAATCAAGCAGGAAGCCAGTTTGGTTGCCCTTCTTCACAAGCAGCTTGTGGAACTGGCTAAAACTCTGAAACTTCAGGTCAGACTCTTGAGATGTGGTAACCTCACTTACAACACCTGCTGAGGTTAAACCTTGTTTCCTTTACCATAGTGAAAAATATAGAAGCTTCTTTTGAAATGGAGACTGATCAATAATTTTATGAAGAAAAAATCTATTGGACCCCACACCTCTTCAAACCTGTAGGTTGATTTAAATGTTTTCCTGTACTTTTAATTGTCCTTGCTATTGTTCCTTTTACTTTATACTTCAGACATGTCTTGCCAATACAGTGGGTCAGGTTCCAGACAGTGGCCATAAAGCAAATATTACTGTATATATTCATATATAAGTCTAAAAATTTAGGTGAAAAAATTGACCACCCAAAACATGAGTCGACTTATCCACAGGTCAATGTACTATACTTTAATTCTTATTAAGAAAAATAATGGCTCAGGTCCACACTATTTGACAGACCATTTCTCCTGGTATGAACCAGCCTGAAGTCTGAGATCCTCTGAAGAAGCCCATCTCTCCGTTCCAACATCATCGCAAACATGGTTGGTTGGAACGCAAGAGAGAACCTTCTCGGTGGCTGCACCTAGACTCTGGAACTCCCTGATCTCCCAGGGAATGGATCAGAATGGCTCCCTCCTTGATGGCCTTCACCCAAGCGTTTAAGGAATTGTTATGAGGACAGGCTGGGATGCTGAATCATTTTTTTAATGTGTTAATTGTACTGTTTTTAATGTTGTGAAGCCGCTCTGAGTCCCACTCCTGGGAAAAGAGCGGGATACAAATAAATATAATAAATAAATAAATAAATAAATAAATAATAAAAAGAACTATCCCTTGGTGAAAGGCAAGAATATAAGCTGTGCTGGAACTACTGACCCACTTTATTCTTATTCATCTTCTGCTTTAAGACCTCCATTCATCCAGCATTTAGTACGAGCACAAACAGTTATTCTTGCTGGAATTTTTAAAGTTCTTTGGCATTGTTTTCCTTTGCTTTGTCCTTTACATCATTTGTTAGGTGTCTTATCAAAATCCATAATTTTGGCCCCAAAACCTGTCCTCGACTTATGCTTAAAAACATATTTACACTATCATCTATTAAGTGCACAGCAGCACTAGGCTTTTAAAAGATGCACAAGCAAAAAATAAATAAATAAATGGCTAGAATATGACACTGGGTCATGATATGCACAAATACTGCAAATGAACTGAGTGCAGGTAAAGAAATGGTGCTTTGTTATATAATTGAAAAGCACTGTATTAGCGAAGCATTCCAAAGAGAAGCACCACAAGGCATGCCTGTATGTCTGTACTGACGGGGTGATATGTAGGTAAGCTTATGTGATGTCATTTCCATGGAAATGTCCTTAACACCCCTGCCTATGTTGGTGGGGTTAGTGCAAAAAGTACTCCTTGCTGCAAGCATATAGCAATCTTTTAAGAAAATAACTGGAAGGTATAGGGGTTTTTAGTCCAAATTGGGACAGTGGCAGAGGTTGGAGTTAATTTTTGCTTATGCCATGGTACTGGTTCCTCTCCTGTCCCCTGGCATGTGCTAAATGGATTTGGAGCAAGCTCCTATGGAGGTGTTTTTTTTTAAAATAAAACTTTATTTTATTAAAACATACAAAACATGCATACACATCAAATTACATATAAATTACATATACAAAATTATATTCCACTACTAACATTCACTCAATCTTTATTCCCAAATCCTCCAATTTGCATCTCTTCCTCTTTTTCTTTCTCCCTCATTTTTCCTCCTGCTATTTCACTTTTCCATAATCTTTCTTTTTATTATCATCTATCTCTTCCTATACTTCTCCACTTTCTCTTCTCTCTAGGAAGGAATAGTTTGATCTTTAGTCTAACTGAAACTGCTCAAACATTGGAAGGCTAGAAGTACTATATACTCTTTTGAAATGCACAAATATAGGGATAGGTGACACCTGGCTCAAAAGCAGTACATGTTAAAGGATCTCTGAGTCTTGGACCACAAACTGAGCATGAGTCAACAGTGTGATGTGGTCATGAAGAAAGCCAATGCAAGTCTGGGTCTTCATCAACAGAAATGCAGTGCTGAGATCAAGGGAATTAGTAGTGCCGCTTTCTTCCCCTTTGGTCAGATCTAACCTGAAGCCCTGTGCCCAGTTCTGGGCAACACAATTTGAGAAGGATATCAACAAGATGGAATGTGTCCACAGGAGGGTGGCCAGGATGATCAAACACCTTGAAACAAACCCTATGAAGAATGACTAAGAGAGTGGAGTACATTTAGCTTGGTGTTGAGAAGACTGAGAAGTACTATGATAACCATCTTTACATATCTGAGAGGATGTCATATAGAAGATGGAGCAAGCTTGTTTTCAACTGCTCCAGATACTAAAACATGAAGCAATGTATTCAAATGACAATAAAATCAACCTAAACATTAGGAAGAGCTTCTTGGCTATAAGATCTGTTTTAGAGTTTCATAGAGTGCACCAGAGGGAGGTGCACTTTCCTTCTTTTGAATTTTTTAAACAGAGTTTGCCTGGACAGCTTTCTGGAGTGCTTTAATTGCGTATTTCTAAAAGGTAGGGGGTTGGACTAGTTGATCCTTGAACACCCTTCAAACTCCATGATTCTACAATACTTTCAGTCTTGTTGGAGAAGGATGTTCTTAGTGAGCTTCCCTGCATCAAAATAACCATGAACATTGCTTTCCATTTACAGAGCACCCTGTGTTGAATAAGAGAATCGTAGAGTCTTATGGAAGGGATCACAAGGGCCGTCTAATCCCACCCCCTACCATGCAAGAATACACATTTACAACACTCTTATAAGATACTCATTCAACCTCTGTTTTAAAACCTCCAAAGATGGAGTGTCCACCACCCTCTGAGGCAATCTGTTTCTCTGTTGAGTAGCTCTGGAAGTAAAAATGTTCTTCCTAAGGAATAAAGGATATGTATGTAGTAGAGTTCCTGCTGTATTTGATAGATGCTGTCCATCCATTGACAGCACTCACAGGAAGAAGGATAGAATGACTGGCCAATAGAAGAAAAAAAAGGAGATTTGGGACACACAGGTCTGTTTCCAGATATCAAGGCCTTTTTTTAAAAAAAGTTTATCAGATGCGATTCCAGGGTGCATTTTAAAAATGCTAGACTCCATTAGGAGGGGAAATAAGACTCTGTACTGTTTCTAATATTTTGGGTTTTTTTTTTTTCAGCCTCATTCTTTTTCAGAAAGAGAACTAACTTTTCAAATCATCCTTTTCAGTTAGTGAGTTTTTATTTTTTTATTTTTCAGGTTAATGAATTGCGTCTGACAGTAGATTGAACTCAACCATTTATGTAATCACACAGTGCTGGGAAATTCTGTCTTGGTAGCCCAAGTATCCACTGAGAGCAGGCAATAAGCCAACTTTATATAGAATTCTTATGAAAAACATGCAGTGGCAGCAGGTTATAGACAAAAGAATATGGCATGTAAACAAGTTCACCACTTAGGAGCAGGCACTATGTGTTTATTCTTTTTATCTTATTTTAGTGTTCTCAATGTTACCATCTCAGCAGAACATCTCACGGTGTTTTGGAATATGGCTCAAAATATTTTGTACTGTACTAAGTTGAAATCACTAGGGACTTAGAAAATTGTCTATTGCTAAGGACACTGGCTCTATCTCATTTCAGTCTTATGGACATTTTCTGTCTTTCCCTATCACACTCCTCTGTCAAGATGGAGTCCCTTTCCAGAAGACAGAGGAAGGGTTCCAGACTTGTCTTCAAAAAGGAATAATAACTGAATGCCTCTTCTGTGTATGGCAGATCTAGCTGAATGTGTATTCAGTTTTATCTGTTCCAAGGACAATGTGAGGGCCTGTATCACAGTCCTGTATTTGTGTTACTTTTCTAGTTTTTGTTTTTAGCATTTATGTGTACAGCAGTGCTGAGTATAGTGACTGGTTATGTCTTGCGCTACGTGAGCAACCTTTGTTTTTATTTTTATTTTTTCCATGAGAAAGGGCCTGGCAGTGCGACTGATCCAGGCACGTTGCACCTGATTAAAATGCATCAGTTAACATTTACAATGAGATTTCACACACTTTTTAATAACTTTTCTTTCTTTCTCTATCAAGTTCCATGCTGGCTGCCTTTTTAGGCAGATGATGATTTATGGAAAGTGATCTTGGTGTTTATTTGAACAACCAAATGCAATAAATCTGCTAGCCACTTCAAGGGAAAGTTTATTAATGCAAGGCATTATTCTGTTCAATATTGTGTTGTCTTTAAAATTAAGCAGAGCATTAGTAATAATGAAACTGCCTTAAATCAATACAGTCTTGGTATGAAACCTTTTCATGGATTGGGGGCAGAACGGAACAATGTTGTTGTGTAATTCCAGTAGTTATAACTCAACGGAAAAGGGAGGCTTGCCAGTGAAACTGCTCTCTTTCTATAATTCTGTTTTAGACCTATCTAAGTGTGTCATGGACATTAACAACAAAATTTTTTGTAGAAATAATGAGTCTAAATTACAAGTGATAAGTTACTTTGGTGGTTTGGGGTTTGCTTTAAATCACATCCTCTAGAGCAGTGGTTCCCAACTTTTGGTTCTCTATTTCTTTTGAAGTTCAAATCCCAGAAGTTCCAGCCAACTTGGCCAACAGTCAGGAATTATGGAAGCTGAAGTCCAAAACATCTGGAGGACCAAAGACTGGATCTACAGCTCTGGAGTACCATTGGATGTGAAAAGTTTCAACCTGGTTGGCACAGCTTACTGTTCTGGCTAGTGGTCATCTGTCTGTAGACAAAAGATGGTTTGTGGAAATGTTGTACCAACAAGAGAAGCTCATGGCCAACAATCTTAAGAATGGAGGCTTGGGTTTTCACAAAATATACCTAGGGTAGCCATGTTGCCCATAAAATAACAACAACAATAAAAACACAATCCAGAATCCATTCTTTGGTAAAACCTTTATTGTACCAAATAAACTTTGGTCTTTATCCAAGTTTTACTACAGTCTGGATTTGGGATCTTTTGGGGGGTGGTTCACAGTTTTACTTACAAAAGTGTTAATGTCCAGTTCTTCTGTGCCAATGCTGGTGCTGTTTGCACAAGAAGAGGTACTGTCAAAAATTTGTCAAAATATTTTGTTTCTCCAGATGGTGTGAGGAATCTCTGTTTTGTCTCTTACATTTGCCTTAAATTCCTCATTGGGAAGGATGCACTCTTCCCCCACACTTAGTAATCTTCATGTATAGTAAGAATATTCAGTAACAGAGGTACTGAGCCTGCATCTACACTGCAGAATTAATGAAGTATGATGCCACTTTAACTGCCTTGGCTCAGTGCAATGGAATTCTGGGATTTATAATTTGGTGAGATATTTGGCTTTTTTTTGTCAGAGAGATCTGGTGCCACAATAAGCTACAAATCCCAGTGTTCCATAGCGTATACCCATGGCAGTTAAAGCAGTGTCAAACAGCACTATTTTTCCAGTGCAGATGCAGCAGTGTGATTCCTGTGCAATAAATTAATCCACCCAAATCCAACCGTGTTTACGGTAAGTTCTTCCTTAAGAACCTCTGGGATGAAAAGTGGAAAATCAGTCCCCCCCCCCCCCCCCAATATGTATCAATGTATTTTGCCCATATTTCTGCACTGTGATCCTCCATAGTGCTTTTCTTAAACCACTGATGAAACTGAGGCTGCTGTACTTTGGCCACATCATTAGAAGGCACAACTCATTAGAAAAACAATAGTGCTGGGAAAGGTGGAAGGAAGCAGAAAAAGAGGAAGACTGCATGCTAAATGGATGGACTCCATAAAAGACGTCATGTGTATGAGTTTTCAGGACCTGAGTAGGGCAGTGGAGGACAGAGAGTCTTGGAGATGTCTCTTCCACAGGGTTGCCATGGTTCAAGATCGACTTGAGGGCAGTTAACAACAACAACAACAACCTGTTTCCTGTAAAGCAGTCTTCCCTAGGCTATAAGCTCTGGAGGACTGGCATTTTTCTTTCTTTCTTATGTGCCAAGAAATTCTATCATATTTGTGCCAATTGGCTAGAACTTTTTCTTTGTTTCCTGGAAACTTGCTATGGACCAGCAGTGGTTTACAGACTAACACTGGTGCACAGACCACCCATTGGAATAATGCTGCTTTAGAAGATAGTGTTGTATGTAAGCCTTGCTGGTCACATCTGTTTCCATGCAGATTTGGTAGATATTTGCTACTATCACAGATCCTTAGAAGATTGTGTTCCCCTTCCACATTGAGAGAGAGAGAGAGAGAGAGAGAGAGAGAGAGAGAGAGAGAGAGATAGGGGTCCTGGTATCTGCTGGGGTTTGGTTCTAGGACTCCCTGTGGATATCAAAATCTGCGGATCCTCAAGTCCAATTAAATACAATTGCATAGTGGAATTCTGTCCCTTATACAGCACACCCATGTCATACGCGGGTGCACCATATGCGGCTTTCAGTTTATGCTAAAGCCGCGTGCCAGAAGAGGAAATGGTGTGCGTGCCCATGGTGCATCCACCGCGTCACATGCACAAGCCCCATTGTTTTAAATAGGGCTCAAGCATATGTGGTATTTCCCTTATGCGCAGGGTGGTGGTGGCAGAATGGATCCCCTCGTAAGGGAAGGGCCCACTGTATAAAATGGCAAAATCGAAGTTCGCTTTCTGGAATTTATATCTATTTTAAAATAGCTGTGGATAGTTAATCCATGGATATGGAGGGTTGACTGTATACACACACACTTCTGCCTGTAAGTCTCCAGGTAAGTGGATGTTTACTGTGTTCAGGACTGATTTCTCCACATATAGTGGGCCCTTGGTATCCATTGGAGTTTGGTTCCAGGACCTCCTGTGGATACCAAAATCCGTGGATGCTCAAGTCCCATTAAATACAGTGACATAGTAAAATGGAGTCCCTTATGTAAATGGGAAAATCAAGATGTGTTTGTTGGAATTTATATTTTTGGAATATTTTGAATCCATGGATGCTTGAATCCGTGGATTAAAAAATCTGTGGATATGGAGAGCTGACTGTACATGTTTTGGGACTTGTAGTGAAGAAGAGAGGAACTCTTTTGGGCTATAACTTTTTGCGACTTGTATTCAAACTTGACTAGAAGCCAGAGGAAAGGTAAGCTGGCACTGACAGCTGTCTGAGCCAGGAGAACACAAGAATACCCATAATATTGAGATGTCAACAGGGAGATGGATGAGTGACAAGCGTTGTGCCACATGAATTTATTGCCTTTCCTTTCCTTCCAGGGGACATTGAAATGTAATGAAACTTAAACATTTTTAAACAATGCCCCGATTAAAATTTAATAGCAATGAAAATGAACAATATTCTTACAGGTTAGAAATAGTCTTCATTATTCTTTTAAAAGTTCATATCATAAGGAACAGCATAGTTAATAAGTGCCCTGAATATTTTTTTATATTATGTACACTGTTCAGCTAGAAATTTAACAAGGATTTTTAATGAAATGATGGCAGAAATCGCAGTTTTATTGCCTCCCTTTGCAGAATATCTCCTGTGAGACTTTAGCTAGAGAGAGGCCAATATTAATGACTTTTCATAGGAGCTGAGCAATAAGTTATGGGGAGCTTATAAAGATGATAATTTTAGGCTGCTGTTTGGATAGCTAAACAGCCTTTTGGAGAATTGCTGCTTAATAGACACATCATGGGAATTAAAGACATTTGGATGTTAATTTGTATACATATCCTGCTATAGGACCGCACAGAGAGATTCATTTTTACAGATACTTTTGTTTGCTAGTCTACTGAGAGGGGAGATGAGAATTCATTTACGGGAGAGTTTCTGTCAACTTAGGGCTTAGGAGGGCCTTGAGAGTTGTCATGGGGCCCCCGTTCATCCCCGTTCTCTCCTATCTCGTGGTTTTTAATAAGAATTGAAGAGTGTGCCATGTGATCTTAGCATGGTTTTGTTCTCATTAAAATTTAAAGAAATGGTTATTTTGGGAAATAAGAGTTATGGTTGGGAGAAAATGAGCACCAACAATATTTACGGAAGTGCCAGAGCGAGCAATCTAGCATACAGTGTTGACTTAGATGACGCCAGCTATTGCCCACTTGGCAAATATATTTTAGTGTATTTCCACACACCTACAATAATAAATGAACGAAGAAAGAACTGATCTGATATAGGAACTGGCATTTTTCAAAGCCTTTCACTTATTCCAATTTCCTGTATTTTAAATGCAGATGTTCATCAAACTTTTAATACCGGGGGGAGACTTTGCTTGAAACCTGCTTTAGAGTGAAGCACTGGGTGGCAATAAACTTAATTTTGCTTTTATCTTTCTTGGTTCCACCTCAAAGCTTTTACATATAACATTTCTGAAGTAGGAATTTCTTTTGTGTTAGTCATTTCTTTGAGCACCTGTGAACTATTGAGTTTAATTGGCCTGCAGCTGGGGTAGATTGTTACACGATTGGTGATGGGGTGCCACCTGATAAGCTGCCTTCAGATTATGTATCATTATCTCTTTTTTTCCATTCAAATTTCATTTTCCAGTAAAATCGGGTTATGATGGAGGTTTAGGGACTAGAGACTTAGGGCATTACTACACGCGGCTTTTAAACCATGATTAGACCAGGAAAGAAGCGGCATTGGTCATGATGACACCTTCAATCCATATCTGTACCATCCGAAACCTGTCCCTTTCCATTGATGGGGGAATGACCTGGGAAGAAGGCAAATGCCCAAGTGCAAAACATTGCTCTCAAGGCATTTTTGCAATTGCAAGTCATGTGGTGTCAATGTCACCTTCTCCTCTTCGCTCTTGCTATTCTGGATTACCATTAGTACTTATAATTTTTTTCTATGGTTTTTTCTTTCTTTCAGTGGACCTCAATTGTGGTAACAGAGCTTTGGAACAGTGTGAAAAAATTTGCGGGGGGAATTAAAAACTCCTAAAGATATCCTGGGTAGGGCATAGGGCAGGGAGGTGGGATTATGAGAGAGTCAGGAAAAGAACATGATTGGGTCAGTAGTCCCCAGTACAGGTAGTGCAAATGAGAGACGTGCAATGATGACTGTCTTGTGAACGGTATGGTCTCAATATATTTTAATAGCATGACTACTGCAAGAATGGAGCACATGCAGAAGAGTCCTTAAAGTAGAACTTTGAAGACATGGATGCCTCTGGGGTGATATTATTTAGTAATGAAGGATGTATTGATTAGCTGGAGACCAACACTGGTTGCCTTGATAGGAAACTTAGCACAAATATACATATTTTTAAATGGACATGGCAAACAAATTATGATTATGAGTGTTGGGGATTCTTATCAAGTGTGGAGATGACAAAAAGCTGGGAGGGGTGGCTAACCCATTGAAGGCAGGAACAGAATTCAAGAGGACCTAAGTAAACTAGAAAATTGGACAGAAATTAATAAAATGAAATTCAGTAGAGACAAATACACAATTCTGCATTTAAGCCACAAAATTCAAAAGCACAGGTATAGAATGGCTCAGTAGTACTGCATGCAAAAAGGACCTTGGGGTTATCATGGATCATAACATGAGGCAGCAGTATGATGCTGCAGCAAGGAAGGCAAATGCTGTTTTAGCCTGCATTAATAGAAGCATAGTTTCTAGGCTGGGGGAAATGATAGTCCTGCTACATTCTGCAGTAGTGAGGTCTCATCTGGAGTGCTATGTTCAGTTCTAGGCATCTCATTTGAGACTGATATTGAAAGGTTGGGACATGTTCAGAGAAGGGCATCAAGGATGATAAGAGGTATGGAGAACAAAACAGATGAAGAAACATTGAAGGAGCTGTTCATGTTCAAGTTAGTGTAGAGAAGGCTTGAGGGGTGACAAGATTGCAATATTTTTATTATTATTATATTATTATTATATTATTGCAATATTATTATTATTTAAATACCACAAGGGTTGTCAGAGAGAAAAGCGGGCAAGACTGTTCTCTGCTGCCCCAGAGGATGGGACCAGGGCTAATAGTTTGAAGTTACAGGAGGGTAGATTTTGACTGAACTTTAGAAGGAACTTCTTGACATTAAGAGCAATTCTGCCGTGGAGACAATTGTGTAGAAAGATGGTGCAGTTTCCTTCTCTGAACATCTTCAAAATGAGACAGGACAGCTACCTGGTGGGGATACTTTGGCTGGAAATCCTTCACTGAGTAGTGGGTTGGACTCCATGGCCCATGAGGCTCCTGACAACTCTGTGATTCTATAACATTTCAGCTCTTAAATTTCACACGATGTTTTGGGCTTCAGAATAACGAAGGCGTGCTCCCTTCATTTGCCTGTGGAACAGACTGATATTTTTCAGCACACCAGAGCAGCACCACATCAATTTTAAAATCACCTTTTTGTTAAAAAAAAAACAAACAACTCAAAAATATTTGTGTAAAAACAACAGCAACTTTGTTTCTTTTCCTTTTTGTTCTCCACTAGTCTGACCTCATCTGGTCATGTCCACTTCTTAGTACCTTAGTTGAAGAAAGCTCTGGATAGATTTGACAGGTTTAAGAGAGCAACAAAGGTAATCTGTGGTATGGAAAACTGTAGGGAATGACTGGCGGAACTGGGCACAGTTTCTCTTGGAAAATGATGGCAGAGGGGACAGTGGAAGCATTTCTTAAATACCTGCAAGGGCTTTCTTAGAGAAGAGGGTGAAGACATTGTATGTTCACCCCCAGACAACTGACTGGAGTTGACTTCCTTCAGTTACAGGGAGGAAGATTTCAACTCAATGTTAGGGAAAACCTCTTGGTGATAAGATTATTCTGACAATGAAAAGAAATGTTGTTTCTTACCTGTCACCATCTCAGGGTGCTCACTCTTTCATGGTGGGGACGTTAGTTTTCCAGAAGGTATTATTTGGGGAAGGTCTTCAAGGAGGTGCTTAAAAAATTCTCTATTGGTGTTTGCATAACTTTTGATTCTCTGCATTGAGTGGGGAGTGAGGAGGAAGCCTAAGAATGTCCTTCCCCAGACTCTGCAGTTCTCACGAGTCTTTGTTTATAGGGATGCCTTTGGTGCACACCATATAATTTTGGATCGTTGTGGTGTGTGTAAGGGGCTGTTTTAAACAGGGTCACTCAGTTGTGAAGCTGACTGTAACACTGCGCTGTGCTACTTGGAATGGAGATGGAGGTTTTGCAAATAAAATAGTCTGTTTTTCCCTGGGAATTTGAAAGGACTCATTGATATCAGTTGACAGCAGCAGTTTTAATTCCATTATCTGTTCTCATTCAGAATTGAGAATTGCGGCTATTGATGAAGAAAAAAAGTATGTAAGAATAACCTTTTAGGTAACAGTTCCTGAATAAATAAAGGAGAAGAATCGAATGAAGGAAAGGCCAATATCCAAGACAGTTGGAATGGTTTTATTTTTTATTAAACAAATAAAATAAACTTAATTATTAGACTAATATCAGCAAGATACAGACAATTGTCTTCTTTAACATTATACAAACTTAATTTAGATATAATAATAAAAATATCAAAGTAGTCTGTATCATGTATATATATATATATATATATATCTACTACAAGCTTACAAGTGACTTCCTCTTCTCTTCTGAGCTGGTTCTGAATTTACATATATTAATTTCTTTATTTTAATTATAATCTCTGTCCATTATCTCTACTTCTTTCAATTCATATTTTTCAGCTCATTTATCCATGTTCCGGCAAGAGCATATTAAATATCACATTTTTCTAACAGTTGATACAATATATTAAATATTATTTTACCTTGTAATTTACCTAAATGTCTGTTAATTAGTTATCAAAGTATTCAAAATACCTTAATTCAGTGTATTATAAATCTGAAGCAATTAACATTTCTCATCTGATTAATAATTAACTTATTCTTACACATTTTATTTAATTTTCTCATATTCAGACAGATTTACTAGAATCATAGAGTTGGAAGAGACCACAAGGACCATCCAGTCCAACCCTATTCTGCCATGCAGGAGTTCTCAATCAAAACATACCTGAGAGATGCTATCCAGCCTCTATTTAAAGACCCCCAAGGAAGGAGACTCCACTACACTCCGAGGGAGTGTGTTCCACCGTTTAACAGTCCTTACTGTCAGGAAGTTCCTCCTAATGTTGAGGTGGAATCTCTTTTCCTGGAGCTAGCTTGCATCACTGCCAGCTCCCCAAAAAACTACTCCTTTAGTTCTCTAGAGTTATAACTGCTATCAGGCCCCATTTTTATTTCCAGCACAGTATCAATTCTTTCTAATTTTCTTCATGTTTGGACAATGCTTCTCCCTTAGTCATTGCCATTAAATTATCAAAACTTATCATACAGTTTAGTAAGCTTTTCATCAATTGTTGGAATGCACAGTATTTGTGCATAGATGATCCTTGTTGCCCTCACCATGTTTGAGTATTTCTGCCTTGTCTTCTCATCAAGCCTAAATAAGATGATAAGATAAATTTCTGGATACATTGGAATATTTATATTCAGAATTTAGAATTCTGAAGACAGTTGGATTTTCAAAATAATTGGCATAAAACTAATTGCTAGTCTCAGCTAGTGTAAACCCACAGATTCCGTGGAATATACAGAAGTGTTAACTTATCATTCAGAAGTCTTGACTAGTGATTGGGTTTAGGCCATTACTTTGTAAATTCTTTAAATGGTGGAGCAACATAGTTAGGAAGAGGAATGAATTCAGCAATTGGGAGTGTCGTTTTTTACTGATACATTATCTCAGGAGATAGGCATCCAGTGAAGTTAGTTCAGATTCCAGCTGGTGTTTCATGTCACTGAACTTCAGTTTTAATGCAAGATGTTACCTGTTCGTAGGGCCCTCCTTTGTTGTTCATTCAAGCTTTTCAGGACTTCATGAAATTTGGTTGCCTGCTGGGCTAGTATTTTTCCATAGTGCCAGAATTGGAATTTGATTTCTCAGATTGGTGGTTGGTGATGTCAAGTGTATGTGTAATTTGAAGCTAAAGAAAGGAGATCTCCATTCTCTTTTAACGTGAGCAATGGTTGCTATATTCCATGGAGAGATGAGACCCTTGTACAAAGGTTGGATGGCTGTTAGGCACAGTTGCTTTCTTCTTTCACTCTTTGGCTTCATTTCTCCTTCCTGCAGCTGCCTTCTGTGTACAAACCTGTGGGAGAAGTTATATGAAGCTGATGAATGTTGGAATCGTCATAGTTCTGGAACCAGGATAATTGCAGCTTTTAATTGCTTCCCCCATTCCCAACTTTTCCATACTAAGCACAGGCCCCATTTTCTTCCCCTTGTGTGTAATCTTTTGTCAGTTTAGACCTCATTTTACCATCTTCCTTGTGGAACATTTTTGGGATAATCTACCATTAAGGAAAAAATGTTAAGTTATTTTTTATTTTTCAGTCAGGGAATTGTTCCCATAAGTGATTCTTGCCGGTGAAAATGTGATTGTGAAATGTGTTAACACGTGCAGTTTTGTTTTGTTCACTGCGTGCTCTCTGGAGTCGTTTGTTTTGTAGCAGAACCACTGTCTTCAGTACACATTTTAGTGTCATCTACACAAGAGACATACATTCTGAAACTTCAAAACATGCATATGGTCCCACAACTTTAGACTAAGAATGCACTTTACATATGACATGGGAATCAGACCTGCCCTGTGTTGAGTTCCACTCATTTTGCATCCTATCTTTTTGTCTGAATAAAGGCAGTAAAAGCATTATTATGTTTTGGGAAAAGGACATAGTTCAGTGGCAGGGCATGTATTTTGCATGCAGAATTTCTCACAATCTGTGCTCAGCATTTTAATTTTTTATTATTAAAAGAATATGATTTGGCTGGAGACCCAGAGGGTTATTAACAATCGTAGTTGGCAGTGCTTGGCAAAGAGAGATCAGTGATCTGACTGAGGAGAAGGTGGTTTCTTAACTCTCATGGCAGCCAGTGATGGGAGGTGAGATAGTGCCCAGTTTAAAAAGGGGTTAAAAACACATTTATTCGGGCAGGCTTACCCCTGATATTCCTCTCCCTGTTGTTATTTCTCGCTCATTCCCCCCCCCCCCCCCACTGTGAGCTGGCTTGGCATATTGCTATTGTATTGCTGTATTGGTATTGATATTGTTATTGCTTATTGTCGGAATGTTTTTAACTTGTTGTATATGTTGTGCACCGCCCTGATCATTGGAAGGGCGGTATATAAATAAAGATTTTATTATTATTTATTATTATTTATATACAAGGCACTCATGACACTAGATGTATGTGAATATATTACGGAGGAGAAGGGAAGCATTCAAAATGGGATGACCCTATGTCATATGTTACATGTAGCCCTGGTCTATTGGGCTAGCATGGTGTAGTGGTTTGACTGTTGGACTAGGATTTTTGCACATCAAGGTTCAGTTCCCTGCTCAGCCATGGAAGCCCCATGAGTGACCTTGACCAAGTCATGCTCTCTCAACTTTAGGGGAAGACAATAGCAAACCTCCTTTGAATAAATCTGAATAAATGCCAGGGTGGCCATAAGTTGGATTTGAAGGCATAGTTCAATCAGCAGGGTTGGACTGGATGGCCCTTGCGGTCTCTTCTAACTCTATGATTCTATGTCACCCCCCTCAGTCTTTTGTTTGGCATTCTGAACAAGTTCCTTCAAACGTTACTCATATATTTTGTTCTTCATGCCTCTTATCATCCTTGTTATATTCCCTAAATCTGCTCTAACATGTCTATATCCTTCCTAAGATAAAGTACCCAGTAATGGATGCAGGACTCCAGATGAGACCTGATCAGCACAGAATATAGTGGGATTACTACTTCCCTTGATCTGGAAACTACTGGTATGTTTCTATTAATGCAGGGTAAAACAACATTGCTGCATCATCACACTGCTGCCCCATGTTCAACCTATGATCACTATGTCCATTTCCACTTCATATCACTTTCATTTCTGTTTCAGCATAAATTTGTTCTCTCCCATTTTTACATTCTATCACTTCTTTCCTTTTAAAAAAAATCTACATGAAAGTTCATGTTTAAATTTCTGTACAGGTGTACCTCAGCTAACAAGGTAGATGTGTTCCTGCACGTTAGTTCTCCTACCTACTCTAAGATAGTGCCTTCTGCCATTGTATATATAGCCATTATGTCTTCCTTTTCTTTTTCTTTTTACACACCCTGCCAGGTGTTATTGACTGGAGTATAGGTGTTGTTATAGGACATTTACTATCCAATTAATAGCAGCAGTTGCTTAGCCTATCGCAAGTTTTCGGTTGACAACACTAACCAAATAATTGGTGAAATGTTTTGGCCCTCACACAGATAGTTATGGTCTCTCCTATTCAGGTCCTGAATGCTCTATTCTTTCCTCTCTGTCTTGTTCTTTCTCTGACATTAGGCTAGGTTAACTGAACAGGGACTGTCTTTTTAATGAGATTTAGGTCTGTACCTATTGGAAAGTTCTGGCCTTAATAAATTTACTTCTGTCTGAATATCTTGGTAAGAAGGCCACATTTTCTTCCTTACTTTAAAGCAATTCATTGTGGTGATCTGCATTTGCAAAGGGGGCCGCTCGGTGACAAAAGCCCACAGCAAGGGTGGTCTGAGGCTGTGAAAGATACCGTAACATTGTTTATAGCAATTGAGACAAATGCTTTTGCTTTGCATTGCGGAAGGCTCATTTAGCAGAATCCGCGCCTGCCAAGCAGGGGGGGCATTTTATTTTATTTTATTTTTGCAGTAGTTTTATTTACCTTTTTTAGGGTGAGTGTATGTTAAAGCAAACTGTTGAAAGAAGAGGGAAGATAAAGCCGTTTGCATGCTATTAGGGGAACATACAGCAACCGTGGTGGAAACAGTGGTTGCTCAGAGAAGGATCTATTAATGATGTAGCATACTGAGGAGAGATGCAACGTAGAGCACGTTGTTCCTCTTATGGTAACAGAAAGCCCCGGTTCCTGAATTAATCAAAGGCTCTGGACTGTAATGTCATTATGAATAATCAGAACATTTCAGCCCGAGGCTCAGCCCATCATTCTGGCAAGCTCTGAACTCCGTCAGCCTCGATTGAAGTTGTGCCAATCTTCCTTGGCAACGCTGATTGATGTGATCTCTTTCTTCGCCATTAATTCGAACCGCCAGACAGTGTGCAGCTATGCTTTGGTCACCACAGGCATTGAGATGAATTCATTTTGATTACTTATGCTCCAGACTTGGGGAAACATGAACATCCAGATGCCATCCTTGCTGTTTCTTCCCTTTCTCTGTGGTCACTTGCAGAACTTGGTATATGTTGATCAAGCACCCATGTGACGTTGGGTCAAGAGCATCATGCATGTTTGGCATATGTAGATTCTGGTTGTTTCCCTTTGCTAAAAAATTAGAGTTCAGATTCAAGGAATGGAAAAGCTTTGTGTGTGCATGTGTGTTAGCTTCCTTGCACTGAAGCACAGCTCCTTTCTCCCCATGCTATTCAGCCAGTGAGATGGAGCATTTCTTCATTGGTCTCCTTTTAAGACCCATCTTCAGCCTTCCATGAGTTGTTAGTCTAAATTAAATTACTACTTATATATTTTTTATTTTACTGTATTTATATGCCACCCTTCTCTCAGATTGTGTGTGCTCTGTAGACTGAAATAAGTAACAAACAGCTTATGTAATCACCATAATAACAAATCTTAGTCCAAAAAATGTCATAAATAACTGCTGTATTAAAGCCCCACTCAATGATTTTTGCAGCCTGTAGAAACCATCTATTATGTCTGTTTGGGGACTTTTTGGTCTAACAAACACAGGTTTTCAACTTGAAAGAACTTCCTTCCTCATTACAATTTAGGCTTTCAGTCAACACACACATACAGACTTTTCATTTTACTTTTGAAATATATTTCAATGGAAAAATAATGCTGCAAAGTTTTATTGGTTGCTTTGGTGTTTGTTTAATTATTTATATCCCACTTTTCTCCCAATATTCTTGTTTGGAAAGTCATTTGAAAAGCTCCCTATAATAGTGATGCATAAGAAAAAATATTTCATTACAGAATCTGAGAGATTTTTAAAGGTTCGTTGAGCTGAGCTTTTTTTTAAAGAGAGTGAAGGCTTCCAACAAGTGTTGTATCCTGATTTTGCTATTTTAAAACAAATTAACAACATAAAATACAAAAATCCAATGTGAACTTGACAAATATATATATGATCAAAATATACAAGATGATAAAACAATATTAAGCTAAAATTAAAAATACTTTGGAAAACAAGAACATTTTTAAATAGTGATTTAACAGTGGAGAGGGGCGCAGCTGTCCACAAATGCACTGGAAGATGATTCCAAGTGTAGGCAACAACAAGTGAAAACAGGACAGAGGAAGAGGAACCTTTTGATTGGGGGAGAAGCCAAGAGTTCCTGCAGAAGCAATTTCAGAACTAGGTACATCTACACTGTAGAAATAATGCAGTTTGACACTGCTTTAAACATGGTAGCCCCATCCTATGGGAACCTGGGATTGGTAGTTTTACAAGGTATTTAGCCTTCTTTGCCAAAGAGTGCTGGTGCCTCACAGAACTACGAATCCTAGGATTCTGTGAGATGGAGCCATGGCACTTAAAAGTTGTGTCACACTGCATTATCTCTACAGTGCAGATGCATCCACTGGGGCTGCTGACACACTGCAGAATTAATGTACTTTGACACCACTTTAACTCCACCCTGTGGAATTCTAAGATTTGTAGTCTGATGTATCACCAGCACTCTTTATCAGAGAAGGCTAAACACTTTGCAAAACTACAGATCCCAGTGTTCCATAGGCTGGGGCTACCACATTTGAAGGGCTGTCAAACTTCCTTATTTCTACAGTGTAGATGCATCCCTGAAGAGCTCTCCCATTTTGTCCTTGCATGTGGTACAGTCCTAATTAGTGAGGTTTTGTTTGGATTTTCTTTTTGCTCATTGCAATTCACGCTTTTCTTGCTGCTGTTCTTTGTTTTCTTTTTTTGAAAGGTGCACTGTAGACCTAGAATACTAATCTGTATATCCTAGAAATACTAATTCTAGAATCCTGGAATTCCTAGTAATACAGAATGGGAATGGAGAATGAATCTGTGTGACAGAAGTGTATCTTCAACCCAGGTCTCCTGGCCCACATCCAACCCCCATTCCTGCTTGACAGTGCTGGTTCTGATCAGCCCTGTGCAGATAGTAATTAACAAGAAATAAGGAATTTGTGTTAGTACAGTAGTTCCGAAAATGGAGCCCTCCAGCATGAACTGTTTTGTTATCCCGCTGACAGCAATTCTTCGCACATCCCGGGAGCAAAATTCAGAGGGAGATATTGATGTGGCAGAATGCATCCACATTTCCATATGAAATGCCAGGCTCCCAGTGCTCTAAGTAGGTGTTCTTGATGAACTGAAATAAATACATATTGTCTTCACATGTTGGGATGAGCAACTAGAAACGAATCTGTACATGTGTTTTTAATCCCCACTGGTATAGTGTAAGAGACATTGCTTGCTTTAATGTATACCTCAGGCTTGTGTGAAGGATGCAAGTGGGTGGGAGAGAAGCATTATCTTCCAGTAATGTAAAAATTCCCAGCGGGCAGGATTACAGTTACTCCCTAAGCGCTCTGTGTTTACTTATGCTGCACCACTTTGGAATATAGCAAATGGAAGCATGTGAGTCCCATTCATTGCTAGAAAAAAGCTTACTGTGTCTCACAAATGAAGAAAATAACAAAGCTTTGGGTGGCAGCTGAGCCGGCACCTTCATCAACTTCATGCGCTTGATTGCTTGAGGAATGTGTGCAAAGAAAAGAAAGGAAAAAAAAGGGGGGGGGGGGAAGAAGTGAGTGCCATATTCCAAGTAAATTCAGATTCCGAGCATCCAAGGGGTAATAGAATTGACCTGTCATTTCAGACATGACGAGTGAACACTGATGAATTTCCCTGCTGAACCTTATTTAAAGTTCTGCTTAATTTCACTGCTTCACCCTATTTAAAGTTCTGCCTAACAGACACTTTTTACAAGACAGGGAATTTAGAGTTGGTAGAGTGTAGGCGATACTGTAGCAGAGAACACTCTTCCTCTGTAAACCTTCTTTTCTTTAATCAAGAGATGCTGAAACTCCTGATCTAACTTCTCTTGAAGGACAGCCAGGGAAGGAGTACTGAGCAAAGTCTGTTGAGGCTTTGTTGAGACTTTGTCGTGTATGGAAGGTTACCAGACTGTTACATTTGTCAGAGCTCAGCCAGTTCACGTCAGTAGGGTACAGCAAGGAAGCCAAGGCATTAGTCGAAGGGAGTTTCTGGTAGCATGGTCAATTTACGATGCAAGGTCCAAGGTTCTTTAGAAACATGAGCCAAGAATCAATTGACAAAAATGTTGCTTCCTTCTGAATGATCAGTTGTTAGCAACAATCTCCCGAAGGAGTTGCAGCTGATGCCTGATTAATGAAATTTCCTCTCTCTCTCTCTCGATAGATAGATAGATAGATAGATAGATAGTCCAGGCATCTCAAACCCACCTTCTCTCATTTACCTTCCATTGCAATAGGTATTACTGTCTCAACTGACATATCCCCCTGTCCTTCTGTTTCCCTGTTTGCGTCAGAGTCTGAACCTTAGTCTTGGGAACAAAGCATGAAATGATCACAGAGAAGTGTAGTTGAATTGCACTCAGGTCATTGACAGGTAAAAGACTGAGGTCAGGAGCAGCCCCTGGGCCCCATGTCTATGTCCTTGAAGCTCCTCAGCCAGCCTTGACCCACTGATTCATTTTTGAAAAATCAGTGCAATTTCCTGGCAATTTTTGTCCTTAAACCACATGGAAAGCCCCACAGATATATGAAAACATGCCAGAGTACTCCCCACCATATCCCCACAGAGACCCAGAACCCTGTGTCCCCTCCACTGTTTTCCTCCACAGTTCTTCTCAAAATGGGAACAAGAAATGACACAGTGTTTCTCCATGTTGCCATTTTAAGACAGACTGCAAAGAAAAAGAAGTATTTGGGCTTGTTATTGGAGGATTTGTGGCTCAATGGAGGGTTTGGGTGGGAAATTGGTTCCTGCCTCACATGTATTTGCCTGCTCCATAGCCTGTACCCACTTTCTGTTTCACAGCATGAAAGAGCACATAGTTGTGCTGCTTGTCAGTGGATGGGATTCTGAGAACTCCCACTCAAATGTGAATCCTGCTGTGACTTATTTTTAAGACAGGTATAGAATTAAATCCCCCACCCCAATTTTCACTAGCCTTGAGGGGAAAAAAAAGTTCAAAGGGAGAGGGAATTTTGGCTTTATTTTGAGGTTTAAAGTTACTTCCAATCTCTTTGCTGAATAATTAGTTCTTACAGTATGAAAATAGAGTTGTCTTGACTAAATAAGAAAGACGAATCACTTCATCCTCTTGAAAATCGCATTAAATGCACCGTCTGAATTGAGAGATGTGCATAGATCAACCGCCGTACTGTCAGAGGATGCCCTTTTTGGTGAGCTCTAATTTGGGATGCAATTAAAACCCACATTTTAAACCTGCAATTAATGAATTCATCAATTAATTGTATCAGTTGATAAATGCCACCTTCTACTGCTTACTAGTTTATGGTGTCTGAGATACAAAATAGGTAAAGTTGGTGCCATTAATTTTCTTGTTTTGCTGGTGCAGGAAAAAGGGAAGCTCACAGTTATAACAAGTGTTCCTATAGAGTACAAACCTTGAGCTTTCCTGAGTATAATGCAACTGTGTGATTTTCGAATACCTGTATGTGCCAGCAAGACGTAGTGGTTTGAGTGTGGGACTATGACTCTGGAAACCAGAGTTTGATTCCTTGCTCAGCCATGGAACCTACTGAGTGACCTTGAGCAAGTCACATGCTCTCAGCCTCAAGGAAAGGCAATGGCCAACCTCCTCTGAATAAATCTTGCCAAGAAAACCCCATGATAGGTTTGCCTTAGGGTCACCATAAATTAGAAATGACTTGAAGGCACGAAACAAAAAACAACGAAACATAATGAGGCTGGAGAGAATCTGTGAAATGGCAGGAATCCAAGTGTAGTGCTTAGCACAAATCCACACCTCCAGCCTTTTCACACATTGTCCTGTCTCTCTCCAACTGCGTCTCTCGTCCAACTTTTCAAATACAGCACTGGTATAACACTCAAAAAGTTTTGGATTTTTGAGTATTTTCGAATTCCGGATAGGGGATACCCAATATGTACAAAAATTGTTGAGCTAAACTAATAAGTTTAATACAAAATGGTAATGTTAAAAATTGGAATACTGGCTTAAATGTGAAGGGATTGTCAATCTTTACAGAATAACTTGAAGTCAGGCTTTGGTAAATATCCAGGAGCTGCATACCTTTTCTCATGTCAGGAATAGGGATTGTCCAGATATTGGTGAACTACATCTCCCAGCATTCTTCATTATTGGCTGTGTTGGCCTGGGCTGCTGTGAGTTGTGGTCCAACAGCATCAGAGAGCTGCACCTTTGTTTGCTGGCAATATCTCTAAGGGAGCATACGGGAAAGGAGGCAGGTGCAGTTTGTTGTTGTGAGGGTTAAGTACTATAAAGAATGCTATAGAAATTATGATTGGAGGTTAAAAAACCCATCCCTGAAGTGTTTGCAGATGCAATCATTTATGTGATCCCTTGCAACATGATGGAGGATTGTAGAATAATAGTTTTGGAGTTGGAAAGGACCACAAGGGCCATCTATTCCAACATGCAGGAATAAACAACTAAAACATAACTGGAACATGCCCATCCAAATACTCTTTAAAGGCTTCTACAGAAGATGAGTCTGTTCCACTAGCAGTCTGTTCCACTATTAAACAGGCAATACAGTCAAAAAGTTCTCCCTAACGTTTAGGTGGAATCTCTTTTCTTATAGTTGGAATCTATTGGTTTATGTTCAAGTCTCTGTAGCTTCAGAAAACAAGCTCGCTTGATTTCGTATGTGACAACTTTTAAGATATTATTTAAAGATGTATCAGAAGCTTCTTATTTTTATGAAGGGATGCTTTCCTTCATTTTCCTTTATTGAATCTCCTAAAAGCAGGAAACTAAGCCTAGAGAGCATTTTCCACCCTCAGTCTTCTCTCCTGTTCATCTGTTAGACAGAGGATCTTAGTTCTGGTGGCCTCAAGTCATGGTAGGTAAAAGGACCCTCCCCTATATTTGCTCTTCTTCCTTTTTACACCTCTTGGACATTTCTTGAACAAAGTCTCAGGGCATCTAATAATTAAAATTTGCAAGAGTTACAAACAAACCCAATAAAAACAACGTATGATTCACTCCCCAGAAGGACAACTAAACATAATTTACATGCAGAAAAAGAGAGGAGTTCTATGATGAAGGACTCTTTCTCTTAAGCTATCCTTGATAATTTTCTAAAACAGGGTCGAGAATCACTTGTTTTCCTAGAAGTTGTTGCAACTCCCAACAGCCTTTACCAGCATAGCTAATGGTGAAGAATGCTGGGATTTGTAGTCCAGCAACATCTGAAAGGAATTCCCACCTTTGTCCTAGACTAAACTGTTGGGTCCAGAATGCTGGGCTTAATGGAACCTTGGTTTTATCCAGTAAGGCAAGTTTTCACTGTCTTAATGTGTTGCTTTTTTGAGAATGAAAATTATTGAAGGCCACCAAAGTGATTCTGTCTTAGTATAATAGCTTCTCTAAGTAGGCCTTGGTGTATGTCTAAGGCTTACCGCTCATGGAGTTTATCGAGCAGCTGCGATGTATGCCTTTTGCTTTTTCCGTGCTTTATGAAACTGCATTAGGGACAGCCCATCCAGCTGAAGTTGCATTTGACTTTTATGTTAAGGATCCCTTTGTGCTTTGAATTTCAGCAGCAATTTTAATTCATATCTGGCCAGAACCTGACATTTAATTCACCAGCCAGACTGCATTTTTAATGATCAATTTAGAAATGCCTTTTCTGATGTAAAGTTGCAGATAATTGGCATTAGTGGATTTGTGTGTGTGTGTGTGTGTGGCCAGTGGTTGATCACCCACTGTTTCTACTGACTTTGATGAAAACGCAGGGTGCTTGGCACCTCTGAAAT
The DNA here is from genome assembly GCA_034509955.1 of Urosaurus nigricauda. NCBI lineage: Eukaryota > Metazoa > Chordata > Lepidosauria > Squamata > Phrynosomatidae > Urosaurus > Urosaurus nigricauda. Next base: position 6,907,314 of record JAOEGL010000002.1, read on the forward strand.
GCAGGCTATGTCATAAAAAAAATTGTGTTTGTACTGGAGAGAAAGAGGCTCAAATTATGGTGGATGAAACAAAGACTATCTTTAGTGGTCAGACTGCCCATGAAAGAGATAGGGGCAGCAGTAGTGAACTAGGGAGAGAACCAGCGTAGTGTAATACTTTGAGTGTTGGATTCCAAATAAGGAGACCAGGGTTTGAATCCTTGCTTGGCCATGGAAACATGTTGAGTGACCTGAGGCAAGTCCCATATTCATCAGCTTCAGGGAAAGGGAGCCCCCCTAATCAAATTCTACCAAGAGAACTCAGTGATCAGTTCACCTTAGGGTTGCTATACGTTGGAAATTACTTGAACGCACACAGCAGCAACAACAAGTGAACTAGGGATGTGCTGGATTATCTAGAGCAGTGCTTCTCAAGCTGTTTGATTCAGCAAATTGAATTTCTCCCCAGTGTGCCAGGGACCAGTGCCATCTTTATGTTGTATTATTATCATATGCATAGTTTGATGGCTCATGCACCCTTACTGGGCCATGGAACATCACTTTGGGTATCACTGATCTAGAATGTGTTGTTGGCAGTAGTTTTTCACTCCCTTTTTTGGGATTTCCTCCAGAGAAACCTATATTCCTGTACTTGTTTACCAGGGAATAAGCTCCATAGAGTTCTGTAGAAGTTTGCTTCTGGAGGTAAACAAGTATAGGATTGTGCAATTGAAGAAATTGCTGTGTCTGAAATGGCTCCAAGTGACCATGATTCTGAGTTGGATGAGATGCTGCTTTTATATGGGCTTCCCCTACCTTTTGACAATTTGTTTTCTGATGGCTTGCTCTTTCAACACTTGCAAATTACAGACACGTTCCATTAATTCCACAGGAATTCCATTGTTTTGTCAGTTCTTCTTGCCTATGAGGCTCCTCTGGGATCACTTACACACACTTGTGTGTGTTTGTGTGTTTGTGTGTTTGTGTGTTTGTGTGTGTGCCATGTTGTTGTGTGCCTTCAAGTTTATGACTTACAGTGATCCTAATGCAAAACTATCGTGAGATTTTGTAAAGCTAATAGTGTATGACTTGCCTAAGGTCACCCGATGGGTTTCCATGGCCGAGCAGGAACTCGAATCCTGATCTTCAAAAACAAAAAACAAAACTCAGCTTCCCCTTTTCAACCAATTCCATTTTCAGATAGTCCTCTGGTCCTGAACCTGCTAGATAAGCATTCCTGTACTGAATAAGACTGTCAGTCCATCTTAACCAGTGCTGTCAACTCTGACTAATAGCCATGGCTTTCCATGGTTTCTAATTATAGTTTTCCTAGTCTTCCATATTTATTTAACTTATATCTTGCCTTTCTTCTGGTAAAATACCCAAAGTAACTTACAACAAATTAAGAACAATTATAGACTAAGGCCCTGTTCAGACTGGCCATTAAGGCCAGTCTGGGGGCAGAGTCGGGGTGTTGTGTCCACATGGCACATGCCCTGACTCTGCCCCCAAGGGTGCCATGACACTGTTCACCACTCCACATGGCACACTGTGGCATGGGGCTCTTCTGGTGCTGTGTCCATACGACGCAGCGCTGAAGGAGTGTAACCAAGCCACAGCAAGGCGGCTATGGTTCAAAAAGCAGCGGATTGGGACTGGAAAGGCCAGATCGGGGCTGTGGCATGCGGTTGCTGCAGCCTTGATCGAGCTAGGAAAGGGGTGGCATTGCACCGTCCCTTCGGATATCCAAAATTCTTGGGACCCAAAATGCTTGGGACTGGGACGGTTTTAGATTTTGGATTTTTTGGGATTTTGGAATATATGCATATACATAATGAGATATCTTGGACATGGGACCCAAGTCTAAACATGAAATACAGTTGTGTTTCATATGCATCTTATATACATAGCCTGAACTGTATATGAAGGTCTGCTCCCACCAATCTTATACCACAGGCAGACTCAGATCCATAAATATACTCTTTCAGAGAGTCTGGCACAAGCCATATAGGGTCTTTACAGGTCATAACCAGCACTTTCAATAGGACCTACTTGAGCTGAAACACCAGTTTTTACTACAGTGGGCCCTTGATATCTGCTGAGGTTTCGTTCCGGGACCCTCCGTGGATACCAAATTCTATGGATGCTGAAGCTCCATTATATACAATGGCATAGTGAAATGGTGTCCTTTATATAAAATGGCAAAATCAAGATTTGCTTACTGGGAATATATATATATATATGTGTGTGTGTGTGTGTGTGTGTGTGTGTGTGTATGTATGTATGTATGTATGTATGTATGTATAATGCTTAGTGGATATATATGTTTTCATTATGCCAAAGTTTAGTTATCCTTGCAAAAAACGTGTCTTACTCTCTTGGTCTTGCAGAATGGGCTGTACTTGCCCTCAGTGATGCAGCTCATAACCGGCCAACCTGATAGATTGGATAGGATTGTGACAACTGTCTCTCCTATGATTGAGCAGGGGCCAGGCAGTTGGTGTGACCACAGTGCCTTGGCCCAATTTGCTCTCTAGTCCAGTTGGCTGCGTAGCAGGATGACATTATCTCATTTGCTTTGTGAGCACTGACTTTGCTGGTGACATCAGTGAGAATTATGCAGGAAGAAAAAGGCAGAGCTGCCAAGGCTGATGGCACCAAACAAGCATTTACAAGGGGGGATAATTACACAATCAAATTCTGTTCAGGGAAAAATATTGTTCCCCTAAAAGCATTTTTTTAAATCTGAGAATTGAAGGTCATTGTATTTAGCATAAAGCTAATTTTTGGCTGAAAGTTTATTATATTTCATGTTTCACAGAGGGCAGCGGTGTGATGAAGCCATACCCTCCAACATTTGACAGGGGAAAAAAATGGGACAAGCATAGCCAGGCAACATCAGAATGTGGTCACGATGGTAGAAATTATTATATGAGGAAGAACACACAAGAGAGGAAATGGTGAAGCAGTTTGCTTTTGCCCAAGCCTACTGGGAAAGGCAACATTCCTTTCTCCCTTCTTCTCCCCCTCTTCTCCCCACTGCTGAATTGAGTACAGACTCCCTTTGTACAGTTGTTCCTCTATGTTTGTGGCTTTGACTTTTGTGGTTTTGGTTATTTGCGGTTTTGATTAATATGTTTTCTCTATGAATCTCTAAGTCCCCCATTGCAACTTTGCCAGAAATTGATCATAGAGTTGTGCTAGAGAACCTGGAAGTTCCTAGAGAAAACACTTCTGTAGGCATTTATAAGTCCTCCAGCATAATTCTACGGTCTATTTCTGGCAGACGTTCACCAAAGAGTTGCACTGGAGGACCTGGAGATTCCTAGAGAGGTGTTCTCTCAGGCAAAAAGAATAGGGTTTTTTTTTAATTTGTGGTATTTCCCATATTCACGGGGGTCCTTCACTCCTAACCCCAGCAAATGTGGAGGGAATACTGTACTTTGAACTGTTTGCAGCAGTTCAAGCAAACTAAGAACAAAAGGGGGAGCAGAGAGGACCTGGGTCGTTTTAAAAGTACAGTGATCTCTCCACATTTGCTTGTGTTAGGGGTGAAGGACCTCCATGAATGTGGAAAAACCACAAATAAAAAACACACTATTCTTTTAACCTGAGAGAATACTGCTCTAGGAATCTCCAGGTCCTTCAGTGCGACTCTGTGATCAAAATCTGCCAGAAATTGACCGTAGAATCATGTTGGAGCACCTATAAATGCCTAGAGAAGTATTTTCTCTAGTAGTCTCTAGCTCCTCCAGTACAACATTATGGTCAGCTTCCAGCAACATTTCTCTAGAAGGCCTAGAGATTCCTAGAGAGAACATGTTAATCAAATCTGTAGATAATCAGATCTATAAAAGTCAAAGCAGCAAATGTAGCTGCATCTGAAAGAATGGAATGACAGAGGATTAACCAGGACATTGCCTGCCAAACTAGTACAGTTGGATGATACGGGAAGTTGCCCACTCTTGTGGCTGATAGTATTTATTGGCTTCACTTCTTTGCCTGATCCTGCCATGCAAAACCTCTTCTAAGGCGGAAATAATTGGATTGCTTTGGATTGGCTGCAATGTCTTGGGTAATGCTTCACTGGTGCAAAGGCCTTTGCACCAAAAAACAAGGCTGTGTCCTGACAGAACAAAGCCTTCAAAAAATAAAGCTGAAGTCTTCTTTTTAGCCAGGCAGATAATGTTGGCTGCTTCCATTTCAGAAAGATGTCATTTTTGCAGATAGTCTTGAAACATCATGCAGTTCCTCATGGGGGACACTACTGTGACAGGCGTTATATGGAAGAAGCTGCTGGTTATGCAGTGTTTGTTCCTGTTTCCCTCCCTTTGTTCTCGCCTCCGCTTGTTCGGGAGAGTAGTTGCATGGCAAGAAGTTCTTTGTTTCTCAAGAGTTTCTCTGCTCCTGCTGCTTATTCTCCCACCTGGTTGTAATCCTGTAGTTTGTGACATCTCAATTGGAGGCTGTGAAAATGATTATGATGTCAAAGGGGGAATTACGACTTCAGGTGAGAAAGAAGCAGCAGGCGCAGGTGAACTTGAGAAAGAAGCCGATCATGTTTTCATCTGGGTGTCCTTTTAATGCCAAGGAATAAGTGAATAAGGGGATCAGTGTTGGTTGCATATATCAAGCATCTTAAGCTGTGAAGTTTCCACCCCTTCCTAGGAAAGTCTTTCATCCTAACTTCAGGTTTCCAGCTGTGCCGGACCTATACACACACACACACACACACACAAAATAAAAGGGTGTCCAGAACTGTATTCAGCTTTCCAAATGCAGTCAGTCAGTAGATTTATATAAAACCATTGCTATACTATCACTTTTATTTCAACATACTTCCCAAATGCCTCTAGGGCAGAATTTAAATTTTCATTGCCCACCAAACAGGGGAGCTGAACTGATGTTTTTTATGGAGCTATTCAACATGACTCCAAAATCTTTCCTGGCTGGTTATCACTGGTTTGGACCTATTGTTGTGGTTAAGTGTGTGATCATGGTGTCTCTCCTGCCAGGTTAAGTGTGTGTGTGTGTGTTTTGCTGCACTGTTCATTAGTATACAATTTTTCAGTACCTTTTCTAAAGTTCAATGGGTCCTAGGTATCCACTGGGGTTTGGTTCCAGGGTTTCGCCCCCCCCCCCCATGGACACCAAAATCTGTGGCAGCTCAAATCCCATTAAATACAATCGCATAGTGAAATGGTGTCCCTTAAATAAAATGGCAAAGACAAGGTTTGCTTTTGGAATTTATATTATTTTTGAATATTCTCAACCAGTGGGTGGTGAGCTGTAGTCTATTTTCCCAGTGTTTTGCCACTAAATTACTACACGGTTGAACTTTTTGTGATTTTTTTTTAAAAAAATAAATAACATAAGAAGGGGATGAGTAAGCTAAGGGACTACTGAACGGTGACTACAGAGGCCACTTAGGCTACTGCTAGTTAGGCTGGTTGTAAGATCTCACATGTCTCTTCTTCTGTCTGCTGGTGCCTTTTTTCCCCCCCCATGGTGAAGGTCTTTTTTCTTGTGAAGGTTTCCTGTTGAAAGACACTGTGCATGATTTCTCCTTGCCTGCAATTGGAATCCCGGGAAGATAAGTAGCCCGCCTTGCACCATAGTCATTTGGCTGCTGTGTGTTGAATGAAAGGAAGAAGCTATTTGCATAGCTGGCTTTCCAGGTACCAACAGTGGCCTGCCAGCCCTGTGTTTTTAAGGGAAATTGCTGGTTGACCTTGCTATTGACCCTGGGGTAATTCTTTATTAAGATAGTTGTTGCAGCTCTGAAGACATTACCAGACAAGAACACCTTCTGACTTGGTATTTGTTGTAGTAATGGGTTCCCCATTGTGCAATGAATGCACTTGTTCTTTGTTGTCAGCAGTGAAGTTTTCAGCTCTACTTGCCTTTTCTTTCCTCCCTCCACATGTATATAGAAGAATGCAGGAAACTGCTTTAAACACAATCAAACCATTGATCTATTTTGACCAATACTATTAACAACTAGAATCATAGAATCATAGAGTTGGAAGAGACCACAAGGGCCATCCAGTCCAACCCCCTGCCATGCAGGAACTCCAAGTCAAAGCATCCCTGACAGATGGCCATCCAGCCTCTGCTTAAAGACCCCTAAGGAAGGAGACTCCACTACACTCCGAGGGAGTGTGTTCCACTGTCGAACAGCCCTTACTGTCAGGAAGTTCCTCCTAATGTTGAGGTGGAATCTCTTTTCCTGCAGTTTGCATCCATTGTTCCACGTTCTAGTCTCTGCAGCAGCAGAAAACAAGCTTGCTCCCTCCTCAATATGACATCCCTTCAAATATTTAAACAGGGCTATCATATCACCTCTTAACCTTCTCTTCTCCAGGCTAAACATCCCCAGCTCCCTAAGGCGTTCTTCATAGGGCAAGGTTTCCAGACCCTTCACCATCTTAGTTGCCCTCCTTTGGACATGCTCCAGTTTCTCCACATCTTTTTTGAAATGTGGTGCCCAGAACTGGACACAGTATTCCAGGTGGGGCCTGACCAAAGCAGAATAGAGTGGCACTATAACTTCCCTTGATCTAGAAACTATACTTCTATTGATGCAGCCTAAAATTGCATTGGCTTTTTTAGCTGCCGCATCACACTGTTGACTCATGTTCAGCTTATGGTCTACTTGGACTCCTAGATCCCTTTCACATGTGGTCTCATTCAGCCAGGTGTCCCCCATCCTATATCTGTGCATTTCATTTTTCCGCCCTAAGTGCAGAACCTTACATTTCTCCGCATTGAATTTCATTTTGTTAGCACTGGCCCAGCTTACTAGTCTATTCAGGTCATTTTGAATTTTGATCCTGTCCTCTGGGGTATTAGCTACTCCTCCCAGTTTAGTGTCATCTGCAAATTTGATAAGTATGCCCCCAATTATGTCATCCAAATCATTAATAAAGATGTTGAATAGCACTGGGCCCAGGACAGAACCCTGTGGGACCCCACTGGTCACTTCTCTCCAGGATGAAAAGGAGCCATTGTTGAGCACCCTTTGAGTTCGGCCAGTCAACCAATTACAAATCCATGTAACAGTTAACTTGTCTATCCCACATTTTACAAGCTTGTTTGCAAGAATGTCATGGGGAACCTTGTCAAAGGCCTTACTGAAATCGAGGTATACTATATCCACAGCATTCCCTTCATCTACCAAGCTGGTAATTTTATCAAAAAAAGAGATCAGGTTCGTTTGGCATGACCTGTTTCTCTGAAACCCATGTTGGCTTTTTGTGATTATGGCATTGGCTTCTAAATGTTCACAGACTCTCTGCTTAATGATCTGCTCTAGAACCTTTCCTGGAATTGATGTCAGACTAACTGGACGATAATTGTTGGGATCCTCTTTTTTTCCCTTTTTGAAGATGGGGACAACGTTTGCCCTCCTCCAGTCTGCTGGGACTTCTCCTGTTCTCCAGGAGTTCTCAAAGATTATTGCCAATGGCTCCGATATCACCTTTGCCAATTCTTTTAATACTCTAGGATGTAGTTCATCTGGTCCTGGAGATTTATATTCATTTAGGTTAACCAGGTATTCCTGTACTACCTCTTTACTTATTCTGTGCTGAATTTCCTCTATTCTGTCTCCTGTTTCATTATCCTTAGGTTGAGCACCCTTTGCCTTTTCTGAGAAGACTGAAGCAAAGAAGGTGTTGAGTAATTCTGCCTTTTCTCTGTCCCCTGTTAACATTTTGCCATCTTCTGCACGCAGTGGCCCTACTGCTTCCTTCTTCTTCCTTTTGCTGCGGACATATCCAAAAAAGCCCTTTTTATTGTTCTTAACCTCTCTAGCAAGCCTGAGTTCATTCTGCGCTTTAGCTTTTCTGACTTTACCCCTACATGTGCTGGCTATTTGTTTGAATTCCTCTTTCGTGATTTCTCCATTTTTCCATTTCTTATACATGTTCCGTTTAAAACTTAGCTCAGTTGAATAGTCATCCATCCTGGCTTCTTGAGACATCTTCCATTTTTCTTCCTCATTGGAACTGTTTGAAATTGTGCCTTCAATATCTCCCTTTTGAGAAACTCCCATCCATCTTGAACTCCCTTCTCTTTTAGTATTCCTGACCATGGGATCAGTCCCAGTATTTCTCTAAGTTTATTGAAATCAGCTCTCCTAAAGTCTAGAGTGCGTGTCTGACTATGCCTAGCTTCTCCCTTCCACTGTATTACAAATTCCAGGAGAACATGGTCACTTCCACCTAAGGATCCAACCACTTGCACTCCATTGACTAGGTCATCCCTGTTGGTTAAGATAAGATCTAAAATAGCTGATCCCCTTGTTGCCTCTTCCACCTTTTGGACAATGAAATTGTCTTCCAGGCAAGTGAGGAATTTGCTAGACTTTGAGGATTTGGCTGAGTTTGACTTCCAGCAAATATCAGGATAGTTGAAGTCACCCATCACTACTACATCTCTCTTTTCTGAGTATGTGATTATCTGTTCTAGAAAGGCATCATCCAATTCCTCTGCCTGAGTTGGGGGTCTGTAGTAGACTCCCACAGTAACATCCCTGTTATTTCCCTCTCCTTTAATTTTTATCCAGATGCTCTCCACCTGGCTTCCAGTATTGACAGCAGCAGCCCTGCAGGTTTTTAGACAGGACTGTTTTGTAGTGTTGTCTGGAAATGGCGTATGTGTGTGTGTGTGTGTGTGTGTGTTTGAACTGGGGTCTTCAGCACATAGCTTGTGTCCTCTCCTACATACAATCATTTTGAAATATTAGACAAATTGAAGAAGGAAGACCCCATGTTTACGACATGAGCCAGCGTTTTCTGTTTTGATCAGCATCAGATCCCTGATCCCTCATGGAATTGGAAGAGACCTCAAGGGACATCCAGTCCAACCCTATACTGCCATGCAGGAACACAGCCCTCCCTGGGACAGATGGCCATCCAGCCTCTGTTTAAAATTTTCTAGAGAAGGAGACCCCAGCACACGCCAAGGGAGTCGAACCGCTCTTATTGTCAGGAAGTTCTTCCTAATCTTGAGGTGTAATCTTTTTTCCTATACTTTAAATTCATTTCTCTGGGTCCTATTTTCTGGAGCTGCAGAAAACAAGCTTGCTCCATCCTCAATATGGCATCCTTTCAAATATTTAAACAGGGCTATCATGTCACCTCTTAACCTTCTTTTCTCTAGGCTAAAAGTACCTAGCTCCCCAAGTCTCTCCTCGTAAGGCATAGTTTCCAGACCCTACACCATTTTGGTGGCCCTCCTATAGACACGCTCCAGCTTGTCAACATCCTTCTTGAATTGTGGCGCCCAGAACTATACATAATATTGCAGGTGAGGCCTGACCAAAGCAGAATAGAATGGGACTATTACTTCTCTTGATCTGGACACTATACTTCTATTGATGCAACCTAGAATCACATTGGCTTTTTTCTCTCTCATCATCTTCTCATCACACATCTGTGTGGAATAAGGCTTGTGGAACAGCTTCCCTTGGTTCTTTTATTCAAGTCCTTTCAGCTCAACCATTGTTTTTATGTAGTAGGCTTGCTTCTACTCCTCAAAGCATCATTGATTTTAAAGGTGCTTTGATTACTTCTCTCAAAAAACCCTTTGACCTTTCTGGTACTTATTTTGGTTTTGGCATCCTGGTAAAACATTCTTGTGTAGCTCTTTTTGAGTTGGTAACCTGTAACCCAGTATCTCTGAACCAGTCTCCCAGGGATTTACCTAGCTTCAGGCTGAACTCTATTATTCTAAAACATTTTTTTCCTCTTCTGTCCTCACACCAACTTACTGCCCAACCACTAGGCTTCTAATACATGTGCAACAGTCTTATAAACTATGCAACCAAGACTGGATGTAGATCCACACAACAGTTCAAAAATGAAATATCTAGCTCTCTCTTTCTTTCTTTCTTTCTCACGTGTATTTGAACACCATCAGAGTAGATTTTCACAATGAAATGTCAATGGGAAATGACCCAGAAATACTGAAAGGGATTATATATCTGTGTCAAGGGTTCAAAAAGCAAAAAAACTCTATCCACACCACTGTTATTTTTATGTGTAACAAGGTTATGTGTTACCCTTGGTGATGCAATTCTTCGAGATCATATCTATTGAAATACATTTGGGAAGTTGGACTCTCTTTTGATCAGATGTTCTGGGTTCTTCCTTATGGGCTCTGGAGAATAATATTCAAGCTGGATATCCAGTGGCAAGTTGGTTGCTACCTGCTGACTGTGACTATAGAGTTGGTCAGCTATGGCCCTTTACTAGTGCCTGAAGGCACCTTAAGGCAAGTTGTTCCACCTTAAAGCATCAGGAGCTATGATGACGTCATCTTTGTATTTGATTCTTCTTGGTCCTTTATTAGCAATAGTTGTGCTGGTCTATGATTGCCATAAAGATGAACTGAATGGAACTTATTAGCAATAGCAATACCATTTACATTTCTATACTGCTTATCTGTGAACTCAGCACTCTCTAAGTGGTTAATAATGTGTTAGCCAATTGCCCCCAAACAAGTTGGGTACTCATTTTACCAACCTACAAAAGGATGGAAGGCTGAGTCAGCCTTGGAACACTGGGATTGAACTCACAACATTTAACCACTGTGTCACCAGGGCACCTTATTATTGGATGTCAGCTCTTAGTTCATGGCTCTGCTCCTTATGATTGATTGATCTGAGTTTCACTTTTTGTGCCTTGAGCTAAATAGTTCATAGAATCATTGGGCTGATCTAGACTGGCAAAAAGGGGTGTGTTCATGCCTGCATGAAAGTGTAGCCTTTAGATGACCCACACTGAAAGTTTGGCATGAACACATTTCTTTTGCATTTTAGTGGGGGAAAAGCAGCTTTAAAAAGGACCTGCTTTTCCCAGCTTCTTTTTAAAAAGGATGTAACAGCGCAGCTGTGTCTAAATGCAGCAGTGCAACTGTGCAGTTTTTAACGCTCCCAAACCCTAGCTCCAGCCCTAATCCGAACCCTAGACATGCGCAGTAGGGACTCTGGGATGCTGTAACTGTTATGCAACTGTGCATAAATTGTCAATTCATTCATAAAATAAAGAAGTTTATTCATAAACTCAAATTGTAACAGATTTAATATATTTTTAAGGGGGAGGTATGCAGTTTGTTTTATTGATGTAATAGTATTTTAATGTGTAAGCCACCTCAATTGATCTCAAAGGGGTGGGGTATTAATAATAATAATAATAATAATAATAATAGCTATTATTATAAAATAAAGGGGTTCATCATGGTGCACCAATGCAACTGCGCCCTTAAAAAAGGGAAGCGAAACCACAATGGTAATTTGACAGATCTTCATAACTGCACAGTTCATGTGTGATGTACCTGCGCAACTGCGCAGTTAGTAGCTGGCAATACAATTGCCTGTATGATGTAGCGGTGCAACTGCGCAGTTCGCAGCCGGCGACAAAAAAGAAATTTAAAGGTTCAGTGTGGCCAAAAGCCCCGTTCATTGCCACCCGTGCAGCTGCTCCGCCTGTGTTTCTAGCATCCTGACAGTTTCCAATGTAGTTGCTGAGCAACAGAAAAGACTTCAGATAAGTTGTCTTCACACCTCCTCAGTGTAGCTGCCCTATGCCTTTTTATTACACACCTGGGGCTTGCAGTGTAGCTGCTAAGCATTAAGGAAAAGGGAACTTCATGTCTCCCTTTCCTGCCAATCTAGAAAGCCCCATAGAATCATAGAATCATAGAGTTGGAAGAGACCACAAAGGCCATCCAGTCCAACCCCCTGCCATGCAGGAACTCCCAGTCAAAGCTTCCCCGACAGATGGCCACCCAGCCTCTGCTTAAAGACCTCCAAGGACGGAGACTCCACTACACTCCGAGGGAGTGTGTTCCACTGTCGAACAGCCCTTACTGTCAGGAAGTTCCTCGTAATGTTGAGGTGGAATCTCTTTTCCTGCAGCTTGCATCCATTATTCCGCGTTCTAGTCTGTGCAGCAGCAGAAAACAAGCTTGCTCCCTCCTCAATATGACATCCCTTCAAATATTTGAACAGGGCTATCATATCACCTCTTAACCTTCTCTTCTCCAGGCTAAACATCCCCAGTTCCCTAAGGCGGTCCTCATAGGGCATGGTTTCCAGACCCTTCACCGTCTTAGTTGCCCTCCTTTGGACACGCTCCAGTTTCTCCACATCCTTTCTGAACTGTGGTGCCCAGAACTGGACACAATATTCCAGGTGGCCAGGTGGGGCCTGACCAAAGCAGAATAGAGCAGCACTACTACTTCACTTGATCTAGACGCTATTCTCTTGAAGCAGCCTAAAATAGCATTGGCCTTTTTAGCTGCTGCATTGCACTGTTGACTCATGTTCAACTTATGGTCTACTTGGACTCCTAGATCCCTTTCACATGTACTTTCATTCAGCCAGAACTCCCCCATTTTATATCTGTGCATTTCATTTTTGCGCCCTAAGTGCAGTATGTTACATTTCTCCGCATTGAATTTCATTTTGTTAACGTTGGCCCAGCTTTCTAGTCTATTCAGGTCATTTTGAATTTTGATCCTGTCTTCTGGAGTATTGGCTACTCCTCCCAGTTTGATGTCATCTGCAAATTTGCTAAGTATGCCCCCAATTCTGTCATCCAAGTCATTAATAAAGATGTTGAATAGCACTGGGCCCAGGACAGAACCCTTTGGCACCCCACTGGTCACTTCTTTCCAGGTTGAAAAGCAGCCATTGTTGAGCACCCTTTGGATGCGGCCAGTCAACCAGTTACAAACCCATGTAACAGTTACCTTTTACAAGCTTGTTTGCAAGAATGTAATGGAGAACCTTGTCAAAGACCTTACTGAAATCAAGATATACTATATCCACAGCATTCCCTTCATCTACCAAGCTGGTAATTTTATCAAAAAAAGAGGTCAGGTTCGTTTGGCATGACTTGTTTCTCTGAAACCCATGTTGTTTTTTTGTGATTATGGCATTGCTTTCTAAATGTTCACAGACTCTCTGTTTAATTATCTGCTCTAGAATCTTTCCTGATATTGATGTCAGACTCACTGGACGATAATTGTTGGGATCCTCTCTTTTTCCCTTTTTGAAGATGGGGACAACATTTGCCCTCCTCCAGTCTGCTGGGACTTCTCCTCTTCTCCAAGAGTTCTCAAAGATTATTGCCAATGGCTCCGATATTACATTTGCCAGTTCTTTTAATAACCTTCAGTCCCTTTTGTTTAATACTCAGTTCAATCTGACCCCCAGGATCTTGGCCATGCTTTTATATCTGATTTTGTTACTTCAGGCCAACAGCTGTTTACTGCAACCATGACTTGTTGATGGAGGCTGCTGCCACACTGCAGAATTAATGCAGTTTGGCACCATTCTAACTGTCATGGCTCCATCTTCTGGGAGCCTGGGGTTTGTAGTTTGTTGCAGCACCAGAGCTCTCTGACAGAGATGGCTAAATATTTCGTAGAACTACAAAAACCAAAATTCCATAGCATTGAGCCATGGCAGTGAAAGAGGTGTCAAACTGCATTAATTCTGCACTGTAGATGCAGCCTGAGACAAAACGTCTCTCATCCAAAAGCAGACGCGGATTCTGCTCATTTTGATTCTCTGAGTCCAGCAGCAGAAGCCATCTGTAGAGAAATCCAATTATGTGTTGTCTCCCCTTCCTCACTGAACTTTGAAAGCTTCCTTAAATCCCAATAATTAAAGATTAGGTTATCTTTTCCCTCTTATTCCAGGCATCTCTAGCAGTGGGATTAGCATTTGGTAATCGAATAATGAAATAACCATGAACCCAAAATATATTTTGACAGGGGCCAAGCTGAACAGAGTTGCTCACTAGCTTGACACTTGTGATAGGTTTAAGGAATCATCCCAAGAGAACGTCACTTAGGTTTTGCCCTTTTCCAAGAAGGCTTCATGTTGTAATCATCCTTCTTATAAATTTGCAAGTTCACGTTACTCTAGGAAATGCCAAAGCAGCAGGAAACTATTAATCTTATCGAGCATCACAGAGCACAAACTGATTGAGAAGATGGGGTGTTTTTGGTGTATCCAAGATGTGCTATGCAGCCTGCAGCCTCAGGTTGAGTATGTGTACCATCACAGTTTTTTCCTTCATCATAAGGGAGTACATGCAAGACATTAAGGAAGAGAGCAACTGTGTTCTGATGGCATTTTATATGTAAATAGTCATTCGGCATGAAAGGCCTCTTTTGCTATTCCTTGTAATAATGTAGTGTCTTAACATAAAGTCTTCATTTTCAACTTAAGGTTGCTACTTTGGTCACTGATGAGTTTAAAAGAAATATTACTGATAGGCCGCAAGGGCTTTAAAAATCCCTGAGCAATTTTAATGAGTTGATTCTCCAGTCACTAAAGCTTGTCGAAGTTCTGTGTGAATGCAAGCATGTCTGCATCCTGCATGCTTCATTTTGTTTGCAGAACTTCTCTAAAGAACAAAACCTATAATTCTCTGGATGTCTATGTCAGAAATGTACCCAAAATCTAAACTGATTGCTAAGCAAAGGTCGATTCTACATTCAGTCATGCAAACAGATATTTCGGATTGCAAATAGGCACAATCTTTGCTCACATAACTAGTGATGTGATGTGGTGGAATTAGTAATTCAAAATATCTGGAGAGGATCAGGTCACTTAACCCACTAATGTAAATAATTTCCTAGGGCTGAGTAAAAAATTCTGGGGGGGATAGAGAGTGGTAAAGGAACATTTCTGTAAATATTTTTGAGTCATCAAAAAGAGATGTGGGATGAGTGTGTTGTGGAATACATGCATGTTTTTCTTCGTGAAGAATGGGGTTACTTGTTGGTGTTGTTTGACAGGATGATGGATGTGAGTGATGGAGGAAACATTACCCTTGCTCTGAGTCAGGAGTGGAGAAAGTGTAGCCTAAACACCACGTCTGTCCCCCCAAACTGGCAACTGATGTTCAGAGTCATAGTACCTCTGATCCTGCATGTGGAAGCATGTAGCCTTTTTGACTAATAGCCATTGGTGGCCTATATTTTCCTTGAATCTGTCTACCATAATTTTAAAGCTACCCAGGTTGCTGGCCAAAAAGGGAGTGAGCAGCTGTGGCTAAGGGTGATTTTTGCACATGTTACACCCCTGCAGGGTCCACTATCACTGTCAAGACATGCTTAAAGCAATGTTGTACCCCTTCCAGCCTCATTTTTGGCAGGGTTTTTTTTTTGCCATTGACTTGCTGGAATGGGGGTCTAGGAGGCCATTGACTTGCTGGAATGGGGGTCATAGGCATATTAGCCCCAAATTAACAATGTATTTTGAGGGGCTCAGTGGCCTTTGGAGATTCCTGTTGGGGGATATGCAGGGAAGATTTTGGGGTCACAAAAGTGAGGTTCAGGAGTTGCATGCAGCCCACATGTTTCCCACCCCTGGGCTACAAACAAAAGGATGTCTTTTTATGTTTCTTGAATCACAACCTTTCAGCCTCATGAGGTGACCATGGGCTCCCTCCCTCTCCATTTTTTTGTCTGTCTTGCCTAGTTTTATACATTTTGTGCAGTTAAAGGCTTTCACAACTGGCATCCATAGTTCTTTGTGGTTTTTTTGGGCTATGTGGCCGTGTTCTAGAAGAGTTTATTCCTGATGTTTTGCCAGCATCTGTGGCTGGTATCTTCAGAAAAATCTTCTCTGAATAAACTCTTCCAGAACATGACCACATAGCCTGAAAAACCCATAAAAAACTACAGTATTTATACATTTTGTTTGCCTTTGGTGCCACTTCCATTTTTCAAAATCTGATATACTTTTTAGTGCCTTTTTGGTGGAATAAGCAAACTTCAGGATGAAGCACCAAGTACTAAAACCACAAGTGGCCAGAAAAACATTTCTGGATTTTCAGAACACCTTTTGTGGGATGGGAATGAAGAGACACAGGTTTCCATTGCATTTTACCCCTGTGGAAAGGGGTTCTGGAAAGGTCCCAGAGCCCACCAAACTTCTGCAGAAGGGAGAGTGCCTGCATAAGGCCAGTGGTATCCATTGGTGGGTGTTTTCCACATATTCACATTGGGACACGCATGTAATTTAGGTAAGAAAGGTGAAGATGCAATAATTACAAAGGAGATATGGTGCTGGTATGGGAAAATGGCCAGTTCAGAATCCTAAAAATGAAGGGATTTGAGAAAAGGATGATTTTGTTCTGTAGAAAGTTGAGGGTTTCCCCCCTCCTTTTAAAATGCAATGTACAAACATATGGTGCTGCTAATTTCTTTTGGAGTTCAGAGCATTCAAAGGCTCTTCAGATGCAATTAATGAAGACATTTTGGTAGCACGCACACTGTCTCTACATTACTGATAAGAAGACCAAAGGCAAAAGTAACTTGAGGCAACAGAAGTGAACCATAAGAAGCATAGTGGTGGACAGTGGGAAATAGAGAGGGACATCATTGGCCGAAAGGTTATGCAGTGTCAGGCCTGTGTTTGTATTGACTGGGAAATGTGGGAAGCTAGTCCTTTCCTTCTCTGAATCTTCCGTCCTTGAGATCTATATATGAAGTCCTTCTGCATTGCAAAAAACCATCACTCTGAGCTGAGCATGCTAGGTCGTCCTTCACACATTACATGCGTTGCTGTCTTAATGTTAACTACTTCATGTTCCTTCCTCTCATTGTCATTGTCCAGATTCTTAAAAACAAGACTTAGAACAATATTCTAGATGAGCAGAATGAGGTGTTTTATGACCGTTAACCTTGGGATCCACCAAAGTTAGTCTGGAGTTAGAGGTACCATCTGCAGTGTTTCTACTCTTAAGTGACATGTTACTTATTATTGCTGGGATTAATCCATAAGGCGTTGCAAGAATAATTTATTAATATGTTGGTGGTTGTTAATCAAGTCAACTTTAATTTTTATGAATGAATGAATGAATGAATGACCTCCAAGACACATTTTCATCAATAGCTCTGGTCAGGCCCTGCAGGCTCAGAGCTGTAGTGTCCTTGATTAAATATAAAATCTCAGTGAGGACTCTCTGAACTGGTGATTTGGGTCATGTTAGAGTTAGATGATGTCTAAGAAACTGAAGTTCATTCAAGAGATGTCTGAATTCTTGGTAGGTATATTAGCTGGTCTAGAAGTTGGTAGAATGCATGCTTTGATTGGAGATTTGTATGTAGTTTTTAATACCTTTTAATATTGTTAATGTGTAGTGAGCCATAGTGGTTTGAGTGTTGGACGGCAACTTGGGAGACCAGGGTTTGATTCCCCACTAGGCCATGAAATCCATTGGGTTACCTTGGGCAAGTCAAACACTCTCAGCCTAAGGGGAAGGTAATGGCAAACCTTTTCTGAATAAATCTTGCCAAGAAAACCCCATGATAGGTTCACCTTAGAGTTATCATAAGTTGGAAATGACTTGACAACAAACAACAAAATGCTTTTAACTTTACAAAATGTTTGTTTTTTTAAAAAAAACTTTATATTTTTAATATTTTTCCATTGTTTTTAATTTGTACTTTAAGAGAAAGTGAATTAATGATATCATCATCATCAAATTAATGATATCATCAAATTAATGATATCATCATCATCATCATCATCATCATCACCATCATCACCATCATCATCATCCGCCCTCTAGAGCAGTGATTCCCAAACTTTGGTTCTCCAGGTATTTTGGACTTCAACTCCCAGAAGGCCCAGCCACCTTGGGCAACAGTCAGGAATTCTGGGAGGTGAAGTCCAAAACGTCTGCAGAGCCAAAGTTTGGGAATGCTGCTCTAGAGCAATAGGTTCACAGCCTGAGAAGTACTCCTGTGCTCTACTTCTGTTAATTCTAGGCTCATATCTTTGTTGGAAGTATTTTCCCCCCTCTAGCTACACAATGACCTAACTGAATCCTTTTCTGGACGGTAAAGATCTCGCTACTCTGACATATGTTACAGTATTTTCTAGGTTGCAATGTTGTGTTCATGGTGTTGTATCTGAAGTGGGTTCAGGAATTGCCACTCATCCAGAATTCTGCAGCACACTTTCCTCTCTTGGCACTAACTGAAGACATCAAACAGTGCCTATTCTCAAACAATTTTACTGACTATTGATCAGGTTTTGGGCACAATTCAAAGTGTTGCTCCTTTTTTAACCTTTACAGCTGTAAGTGGTTTAGCTCCTGCTTATCTGGTGGAGCATCCTCTCCCTTGTACTCCCTCCTGTGCTTTGAGGCCATGCTGCCAGCATTCATGCCATCTGAAGCTCAGTGGGTGGCACCGGCTCAAAGGCCTCCTTTGTTGAAGTCTCTTCATAGGGAGACCTAGCCGGCCAGCTGTCTGTTTTTAGGGGAACGGTTATTATTCACGGTAATGCTGGTTACTAGGAGATATGGAAAGCAATCACAAGAAGAAATTTTATATATTTTTTATTATTTTTAAAAACAGATTGTCTATACATATACATGACTGTTGATGGCCAACATCAGGGGTGGGCAATGAGCAAAGTGTGGCCCGGGTCTACATGTAGCAACCAGACTTTATGTGTGAAATTAGCCTCTCAAATTCCCCAGACCACACTTTTTCCAGAAAACAAATAGTGATCGCCTCTCCTGAATTGCTCCTCTCTTCCTGTGTTTCAGGGCTTACAGGCAATGTTTAACATTTTTAAAAAAATCCAGTCCCCCCCCCCCCAAAGCTAGATGTTTGTGCTTCTAACTGAAATGGGGTCTCTGGACAAAAACTTAAAGCTTCTTGGGGTGGGAGAAGCATTTGTGGGTGCTGAGCACCTCACATCTTAGCTAGTTAGCAGCCCATCTCTTTATGCACAGGAGCATAAGAAGCCCTTGCAACAAATGGTCTGGTGCACACAGCAGGGTTTCTTCAGACCAGCTTGAGAGGACTGAGTATCACAAGGGGTTCATCAAAGAAACCCTCCCTCCATGCCTTTAACCGGGGGAAAAAAAGGGGGAAAAAGAGCTTAAACTTCTGTGGAACTTTTTTGTTGGGTTGTGATCAGGATGAGCCAGCCAGGCTGCCTTTCAAGCACCACATTGACAAGTCGACCTCTCCGCAGTCCTTGTTGTCATTCCTTGGCATGATCGTCATTTGAGGGGCAGACTAGAGGTCAATCCACCAGAGCCGCAGGGGTGCCGCTAGCTAGCCTCAGGAATTCTCCCTACAAATGTAGGATCAAAAGGGCAGCTGCATGAAAATTGCTACTTGCTCTCATTTTATTTTATTTTATATTTTTAATGAATTATTACCCAGAGACCAGGGTCATTAGCAGAATCTAAATGCTTATCTGCCAAGGACATTGCCCTGCTTGAGTTCACTCACTCGGGGCTACCTTTCCGATTAAGCTGGGGAATTCTCCAGCTTTGCGGGATGCCTCTGTTATGGAAATAGCTTTCCTCATTTACCTGGTTCACTAAAACAATCTCTCTTGCATATGGTGATGCTTTAATTTTTTTTTTTTAAAAAACCCACCTTTGGTCTTTTCTGGCACATCTTCTATCTCTGATTCTTTTTCAGCAAAGGTATGCTACATCTATAGCCAAAAATGGTCTGTAGGGGACGCCTCGGATTTGAGCAAGTTCAGTTATCTTTTTGACAGAGTTCTTTCAGCATGTGCCATCTGCCACTGAGATCAGAATGGGAAAATGGACACTAACTTAGATGTGTTTTTATCTCTTCCACTCCATCCGGTCCCCTCGAAAATGCATCAGTAGCCAGCTCCCACATTAAGTTCTAGCAATACAGTGTCACTCACAAATACATGGATGCTAGGATAATGCTGTTACACTTTGCATTTTTCACCCATTTATTTCCTGTGCTAAGGAGTATGGTAATGAGAGAGGATTTCTTGGAAAGGACTGAGGCTTTCAGCATTAATTTTAACTTCAGGCAACAGGAAGTGAAGTGCAAACCCTCCAGGGGCCGAGAACAAACCATCTGCAAACACTGTATCAAAACCAGCCATAACACCACTAAAAACTCCATTTTTGATAGCATTGTTCATGGTGTCTTACTGGACCAGCTTACTCAGTTGGGGTGAAGAAACACTGTTTTACTGCAATTCTGCTCCTGTCTAAACGGACCAGTTCCAGAGAGCACCATTGAGGGAGTCCTGTTTAGCCCCATGGCTATTGAGTTGTGGCATAGCACAAGCTTCCACCTTCAATAACAATATGAATCCACTGGGTATGGCTGCTAGGGGCATTGGAGATGGGTGCCACCAGTATGATACTGATATTTAGCTCTGTTTCTCCTTGTCATCAGAGTCAGCTAGGGCCTGCCATAGGGATGAGAAAATGTCGATTCAAATTCAAAATCCTTTTGGTATGGAAATGAAGTAACAAGTCCAGTTTTAAACATTGTTGTTTGTGTTGTGTCCACAAATGAGCATAGTTAAAACTGCATTTGCTACTTCATATCCATACCCAAAGGATTTTAAATTTGAATTGACATTCTCACATACCTATGGCATATACTGTATATGTCTATTCCTGGCTTCCACTCCACTAAAACCATCTGAGGAAATAGACTGAAGTCTACAAAAGCTCATGCTGCCAAATTCTTTTTTTTCCCAATTAGTTTCACAGGTACTAGACTCCTCCTGAAGGAGCAAGCGCACAGCTTGGGAATACTTCTAGAGCCATCCACGAAACTGAAGGCCCAGGTGGGCTTTGTCACTTGGAGTGATTGTTTTTTGTAGCTGGTGTACCAGCTACAGCCTTTCCTGGACTGAGAGAAACTAGCCACAATACTTCATTCTCCAGTAACCTCCTGATTAAATTACTGTAATGTTCTCCAGACATCTAGGATCTAGAAGTCCTAGTAGACCACAAGTTGAACCCAAGTCAACAGAGTGATGCAGCAGCTAAAAAAGCCAATGCGATTCTAGGCTGCATTAATGGAAGTATGCCTAGAACAAGGGAAGCAATAGTACCAGTCTATTCTGCTTTGGTTCAATCTTACCTGGAATATTGTGACTAGTTTTGAGCACCACACTTCAAAAAGGATATTGACAAGCTGGAGTTTGTCCAGAAGAGGGTGACTAAAATTGTGAAAGATTTGGAAGTCAAGCCCTATGAAGAGAGACTCAAGGAGCTGGGTATATTTAGCTTGGAGAAGAGAAAGTTAAGAGGTGATATAACCATGCTTAGGTATTTGAAAGGGTGCCATGTTGAGGATGGAGAAAGCCTGTTTTCTGCAGCTCCAGAGAATAGGATCTGGAGTAAAGGATTCAAACTATGGGAAAAGAGATTCCATCTCAACATTAGGAAGAACTTCCTGACAGTTAGAATTGTTCAGCTGTGGAAGATGCTCTCTCGGAGGGTGGTAGAGTCTCCTCCTTTACAGGTTCTTTTTAGCAGAGGCTGGATGGCCATCTGTCGGGAGTGCTTTGATTGTTTCTTCCTACCTAGCAGAATGGGATTGGATTTGATAACCCTTATGGTCTCTTCCAACTCTATGTTTCTATGAACTGCAACATGCAATGCACAATGTACAATTGTAATATGCAACACACAATCATAACATGCAAAGACAAGGTACAGAGGAACTTCTTGTCTGTGCATCTCTTTTCTGTTGCTATCAACAAATTATTTAAATTGTAATAATAATAATAAAAATAAAATTTTATTTATATACCACCCTTCCGATGATCAGGGTGGTGTACATCATGTTCATACATTAAAACATCATAAAACATCATAGATTAAAACAGTCTGAATGCAATAAAAACAATATCACCCAATGCTATATACAATGGCAATACAATAAGCGGCTTACATGACAAGGCAGATAACAGAAAAGGCCCATTCAAGAGTATGCCTGCTTAAATAGGTGAGTCTTCAAGTCCTTCTTAAATTGGGTGAGAGAGGGAGACAAGCGGAGCTCAGTGGGCAATGAGTTCCAGAGGCTTGGGGCAGAGATGGAAAACGCCCTCTTCGCTGTGTTTGCTAATCTGGCCTCTGGGACTCTCAATAATTGTTGCCCAGTGGATCTTAGTGTGCGGGGCAGATTATGTGGGGAGAGACGGTCCTTCAGGTACCCTGGGCCCAAGCCATATAGGGCTTTATAGGTAATAACCAGCACTTTGTACTGAGCCCGGAAGTGAATAGGCATTATAAATTGAATTTGACCCCTTGCCTGGTGCTATTTTTCTCTTCAATCTAAGAACTATGGAGGATGAATTGTGTTGTTGTTGGTTTTAAATTATTGTTAATTTAATTTATTTTTAAGGGGAGGGTGGCTGCAAATGGGTCAATGAAGTGTTTTAATTTGTATGTTTTAATCTTGTTGTACCCCGCTCCGATACTCACAGAGGAGCAGGCTAGAAATAAAGATGATGATGATGATGATGATGATGATGATGATGATGATTTCCATTGCACAACGGTGGCTTGCATGACCCAAACTGAATACCAGTCATAATATGAATATCAGCCAAATTTATTGGATACTGTGGAGACGGTTGTTTTTCCCAGTGACTGGCAAACCACACTGAGAAAGCAAACGTCAGCACATTAATCCGTGCGGAGATGGTTGTCTTCTCAGTGGCTGGCAAACCACGCTGAAGGAGCAAACATCAGCACATAGATCCTTAATGCTTAGACAGGAGATCCGGCACGTAGGCAAGATTACATTGTTTGCAGCAGGAACTCATGAACTATCTACATGGTTAATCATGAGCATTGTTTAACCACACTGTTACAAGTAAACTTTAATCAATAACTGTGGATGCCAATAAAAGGGAACATCCCCAAAAACTGGAGAGAGAAGGGGTGCCTTCCATCAACCTCATTCCTGCCTGTGCATCTTTCTTCATCACCAGAGATACAGTTGGGGATGTTGATGTGGCAAAATAAAAGGATCAGTAGCCATCACTGGTGTGCTCTTGAAAGTGGTTAACACCTTTTCATTCACCAGGGAACAAGTGTATAGTTGCGAAAGTGTGTGAAGGCAGTCTTAGTGCTGAAACACGCTTTTCCATGAAATCTCATCTTGCCAGAGATTCCTGAAGAAAACGTTAAGATCTGCTCCAGAAAGTGTCACTGGCCAGAAGCCCGCATTCATAGATATACCGTATTCTGAATTATATGAAATCTTGCTGTCAGAACAAACTGGTACAGGTCAGATTGTTTATGAGTTAAGAAGATGGTACAGTACATCTTTCCCAGATCGTGTACTGTATTTCCCCTCAGTGGGAGCATCAAAGTGTGTTTCTGGTTTTGGGTGAGACTAAGCTTTGACATAATTTGAGCACCTCCTTCTTAAGAGAAAAATCCATGAATTCAGATTGCTACAGCTCATGACTGAAGGTGTGTTATGCTCCTGTTTTCTGCAGTGTAGAACAATGAGGGTTGTTTTTTCCAGCTTCACCTACATGGTTTCTCAAAGAGGAATGGCTGGCATTCCACCCCCCCCCCCCCCCCGAGAAAGCAACACTATCTAGCTTTTGAACAGCACTGTGTGGTTTCTGTCAGGTTTCTCTATTGCATCGTTTCTAACTGGGCAAACCTTCTAGTGCAATTGATCCCAGAGATACCCTTTTAAGAGATGTTTTTTGGTAGTCCTCAATTTAAGGGGGGAAATGGAGAGGAGAAAAAAAAAAGGCTTGCAGCTAAACACTTCTTATGCATTTTAAATTTGGTGCTTGTAAGTGGCAATAGGAAATCCCTAAGGCAGGCCAAAATAACTGATATTAAAACCTTGTAAATGTGTGTGTTTGCTGCATTCTGCTGTTTTTCTTATTCTGATGGTGGAACGCAGCCTCCATGGCTGCTGGGCGGGAGGGGGGTGAAAGTGGGGCAGGGGGTGGGTTGGGAAGGGAGGGAAGAGTGCAAACCTCCGGGGCCCATTAGGCTTAACTTGTTTACTGCGTTGATATCTATATGTTAAATGACAAGAGAGTTCAGATTATTGAATAATTTAAAATTCAGCTCTAATTGGTGTCATATGACCTGGAAAAGGCCATGGATGACGCCAGGAGCATGCTGTGAAACGCTAATAAATAATTCATAAATGAGATCATTCATTTGCCTGGATGTCTTGTTAAATACAGAAGTTTGTAAGTAATAACGGATGATATAACACCTGTAAGTATTTAGTTCATATGCTGGAAGGTAATCTACCTTGATGATCTTCTAGCGAAAAAGCTGCCAGAGTGTGTGAGTTAATTGCGCTAGGGAGAATGCACTCCATTTATTCGGGATGGGGTTTTGGCAAAGATTACCGTGCAGCTGTTGCATTTTGCATTCCCGATCAGCCAGCCGACAGCCTCGGCGCGCACAGGCCCCAGACTTAGCGATGCAGCCCGTTGTTCGCCTGCCCTTCTTTAACGTGAACTCCAAATGCACTGGGAAATGATGGCAACCTGATCTGCTCACAAATAGTTTTGTTTCTGAAATATTTATCTGGGTCTTGCACTTCTGAGCCCTGAGTAAAATAAAGGGCACAGGCAGCCAGGGGTAGGGGGGTCATGGAAGGAGAAACTGAAGTCGAGAAACATTGTGCCTTCATTCCCCCCTCAGCACTTCTTCTTCCATTGCATGTTGCTCATATTAGCAACACACATAATGCTAATTCCTCTGTCAAGCTGTGTCAGGGGAATTTTTGTTGTTGGTTGTGGAGATGGTGGTGTAGGAAAGGGGTCTTCTATCACAGTTAACAGATTGACAAAATATTGGCATTCTGATTTTCCATGTGTTGGCATTGGCAGAGCTGCATCTGTACTGTTATGCTATCAGAGAGTAAATATTTCTGCTTCTGAAACAGAGGTGGGCAACTGTAAATTGGGTGGGTGTCATTTTCACCCTAGTACCCTTCCCAGTGGATCACACCTTTGCGTTTTGGCAGGCCGGAAGTGACATTGTGTCGTTTTCTCCTACCTTTTTGGCTAGTTTGAGAGCTTTTTGGGGGGTGGGGGGAGAGTGGAAGGCTCTAGGCAGGGATTGGTGGAAGTAAACGTCCACATTCGTGGTGGTTTTAGGTTGATTCAACTGGTTTGGGGGTAAAAAGGATATGACCTAGAAGCTTGCCTCTTATAGAGAGAGACAAGGCAGGCTGCAACAGAGTTAGGGAGTCAGCAAGAGGGCAAAAGCTAATTAGGAGGAGTGGAATGAAAAAAAATTGAATTGGTTTTTGGGGAGCTCAGAATGTGGAGAGAGTTCAGGGGAAAGTTTTACTTACTTGAAAAAGAACTGTTACAGTATATGGGGTGTGTCCAGAGATCCCCAGACTTTGGTCCTTCAGATGTTTAGTACTCCAGCTCCCAGAAATGGTCTAGATGTTTATTTTATTCATTATATAATAAATCTTTACTGTACTTATTTTCTATATATGTCTGAATTATTTAATTTAATAATTAACAAGGCAGACAAGTCATGCTTTGTCATACTGAACCCACAGATCAATGCAGCTACTTGTCCAGGAGAGATGTCACTTTGAGGCTCAAGTACCAGATCCAGAGAAGGATTTTGGGGGAGACGAGGTAAAGTGAGTAATAGGAGTTGGAACTCTAGGGTCAGGCTGGAAAGAGGTTCTGGAAAGGGTTACTGCTTTCATGGTCTCCATGAACTTGTGAGGCCTGGGGTGGGTGTGGGTGCAGATGTGAGGGCTAGATGAGTGCTAAGCTAGATGTGAGGTGGGATGAGCAAATCCCAGGTTGTGGATAGGGGCAGCTGCCAATCACTAGTTGGACTTCTTGGTTTTGGAGGCCCTTATGTACGGTAAGGTTGTTAAGAGCAGTGCACTGGTGGGGAAAGCACTAATGCTTTGCAGGATCATTCAGGCTAAAGGTCTTAAAAGCGGACAGTTAGCCAGAGTTACTCCAGGTAAAACTGTGGTAGAAAGACAAGCTGATTTTGAAGCAAAAGCTATTATTTCTTTATTAAAAAGACAGAAAAAGACACCAGTAGAAACCAACAGAACAGTCTATAATCAATGCAAGCTGTTTCTCAAAGCAAAAGAAGGGAGAAATGGCATGACACCTAAAACCTTACCCCTGGCCAATCTACAAGGAGTGTAACTGTGTAACTAAACTTAAGGGACTGCAAGACTAAAACACACACATAGATTTTCTCAGCCTCTGAAGGGAAGAAGATGACTGGAAGCTGGAGCAGCAAGAGGACAGGTCTCTCTGTCTCTGTATTTAAAGTAACCTCATCCTGACTTGTTGTCTCCTGAAAGTGAAGCTAACACCTCTAGGTTTTAATGTTATTCTATTAAACATGGTTTTAATGTTATTCTATTAAAGATTCAAAAAACAAAAACATGTACTTGAGAAGGGCAGAGGTGAACATGCCCTTCAAGTACTGATGATAACTCTTAAATGGTCTGGGCAGTAGAGACAATACACAAGTCAAAAGCCAATCCAAAAGCCAATCCAATGTAGATATTCTTTCAAATCTAGATAAATGGCTCATCCTCTCTGGAAGCTGCACAGTCTCTCTCTCTCTCTCTCTCTCTCTCTCTCTCTCTCTCTCTCTGTGTGTGTGGGGGGGTACCAATCTGAACCAGAGAATCGGAGGAAATTTTCAGTTTGCCCTTTTGAAATAAGTCATGACTCTGTTCCAAGATGGCCAGGGTCCAGGCCCAGCCTTACCTGTCCATTATGAATTCTTAACAATTTGTGCTGACTCTAGCAAAAGTTAGCTTTCCTGCTTTATGCATAAGTCTAAAATTCATATTTATTGAGCATAATGTGTAACAGGCTGAGTTTCTGAATTTGGACACAGTAATCGGTGAAGTCCACTGATTGACTGCTGTAGAAGCCAGTTTGAAAGTTGATGTCTTGCAGTTTTGTGTATGTGTAATAGTTTTAGTTGGAGTTAAAACAGTTAATGGAGGTGTACCAGTGTTAAGAAAATTCCGTTCAAATTAAAAAACAAAACAAAACAGGCATCTCAAATATAGGTTACAGATGCCACTGAGGCAGAGTTCTATTTTCTCTTGCTGTAGCTGTTTCTCTGGAAGTCACATTTCTCCATTTCCAATGATCTCTCACTGTGCTAAAGGAGAACAATGTAGCTTTGTTATTATTACCTTCTCATCAACTTTCTTCCCCCTTTCTTTTTGTGTAGTACACTTGAAATACAGCAATCATGATCATACATCATTCATGAGCAACAATGGCACTTTATCTCCAGCTAAGAAAATAGGCAACGAACCCTTTTACATTGTTATCTACCTTATTTATCTTGGGGTATTAATATCGGCAATCTCTGTCCCATCTAGGTGCTTTGTAATGATTAATCTTAGACAATTTTTTTGGTAGTAGAGATTTCAGTAAAAGATTGGGCAATAAAAGGAATAAATCTGAACATTAGTTGTCTTTCACTTCAGTTTTAATTTTGCATATGCTTCTAAGTAAATTCTTTTCTAATAAGTCTTTCAAGTAGTTGTAGTTTGTTGGAGAGTCGGAAAATGCACCTGATGATGAGGCAGGGATAGCAAGAAATGAAGCAAAACTAGCTTAGAGTTTGCATAGTGCTTGGGAAAGCAAGAATTAGTTTCTTCTAAGTTTGCCTCTGACATCTGCCAGACCTGGAATTTGGATTGAGTGCTCACCTCGAAGCTGCCCTGCTGGAGCTGCATTTAACTGTAAGTTTGTCAACCTCTCATCATTTGTAGCTTTTTGGCAAAGTATCCTTGAGAGGGAGTACTGTGAAACAGAAGGGTCATAGCTCAAATGGTGGAATACATGCTTTGAATGGGCAAGATCCCTGTTCCATCTCTGGCGCTGCCTTTTAACTGCTCAGGAGAATAGCTACAGGAAAGAAGCCCCAGACTGCCACTTCCAGTGGTCTTACACTGTTTCATACCCTCTGACTTTGTCTAGGATGGTTTCATACTCTTTCTGCCAGTTGTTTTCCTGTGAAGCACCTTCTTCCTGGATACTTTTATGTCTGCCAGTGATCTGAACATGACTTTGAAACTATCACACTGGAAATATTCAAACTCAGTGTGGCTATCTAAAATTGTGGTCCCTGGACCAGTATTGGTCCATTAGTCATTGGCTGCCAGTCCCTGGTGATTTTCTAGGAAAGAACAAAGCAAATGTAGCCAATGGGCACAAATACAGCATGAATCCCTGGCATATTGAGATAAAGAAATTATGGTCTCCACATCAGGTAGCTTGGGATGCACTGCTGTAGTTTGACTACGATTGGAAGATCGAGGTTTAAAAACCCCATCTTTCACAAAGGCTCTAATGACCTTTTTATTATTGTTCTTGTATTTGAATTTATGTGTATTTATACCCCACCTTTTCCCCAAAAACTGGAACTCAAGACAGCGTACAAATTCAAACATATACAATATAGCTAAAAACATTAAATAGATTGACATATAATTAAACTAGTCATGGTGTAAAACAATTTAAACATAGGATTAAAATATTAAAAAATCTTAATATCTGCAATGTGATTGTCTGAATTTTTTTTCTCATTTTGTCTCTGATAGTTGAGGCCTACTTATGATGTCAATTACAGGCCTCTCTCATCTTTTTAAGTGGGAGAACTTGCACAATTGGTGGGTGACTAAATACTTTTTTGCCTCACTGTATTAAAGCAATACACCAAGACTTAAAAGCTTTTTTATTTTAAAAAGTTCACTTTTAAAAGGTGGTTGGAATAACAAAAACTCTTTGCATGCTGAGAGAAGGACAGCAAGGAGGGGCAGCCTTGGGGCAGCCACTGAGAAGGCCCTAGCTCACATCCACACTGGCTATACCTGTAAAGGTGCTGGGGCCAGGAGTAGGCCTTTCCTGAGGATCTCAGGGCCTGGACAGTCTCATTCAGATAGTCTGTCATATATTCTGGTCAAAGAAACATATTGTATATACTCATGTATAAGTCTAGAAATTTTAGTCAAAAAAGTGGCCCCAGAAACCTGGGTTGACTTATCCAAAAAGTCAGTGTAAGTACTGTACTTCAACTCTTATCAAATAAGGATCCATCCTTTGGTGAAATATGAAAGCTTAATTCCTCCTCAGAGCACCTAAATCAAGCACAAACCAACCTTCTTTACTTTCTCATCCATCCAGCCTTTAGGGTGAGCACAAAGAGTTATGCTTCCCAGAATTTTTCTTTGCTCCATCTTTTGCATCCTTTGTTATACGTATGCCCCTAAATTTTACCCTTGACTTATGCACAGGGCATATCAAAATCCACATTTTTGCCCCCAAAACCTACCCTCAACTTATACATGAGGTCATCTTATAGTTGAGTGTATATGGTAGTTCTGCATGCCCAAACAAAAAGTGATACCTGGTAGGAAATTGGTGAGAATGGAGTTGCCAAAAGTCAGAGGAGCAAAGTGGAGAAATGTGTATAAAGAACTATTAAATTAAGTGTTGCTCTTTATGCTCTAACTGAATGTATCCTGGTCAATAAAAGCTGACAAGGAGAAATAGCAGGCAGCATCCTTAAGGCAGAATTGTAAATTCACAATATTAATGGCAATTGGCTTCAAGGATGCTAACCGGGAAGAACTTTCCCTCCCTGATTGCTCATAAGCTGAAAGATTCTCCACTCTTTATTTCTGTTGAAACTTTTTTTTTTTTTTTTTACGGACACTTACAGTATTTAGATGCTGGTTATTCCTCATCCCTGGAAAACTCACTCTGGAACAGGACTGAAATATATAATAATTATTATCAAAGCAATGCTCAGGTCTGGGCAGCTGCCTGAAAACTGTTGGCATGAGGAGAGCAAAGTTGCTGGAGGGTGTCATGGTTCATACCACATTTTCTGAATGCTTGTTAACTTCAGTTTCACAAGCTGTGGGACCTAGTCCCGCCACCCCCACCATTGGATTAGGTTGACAAATGCAAATTAATGTGTCTTTTTAGCTTTGGAGTTTTATCAGAGTCTCATCACCAGCCCAACTTAATTGGAAAAAAAATCACTTTTATGGTAGGATTTAACGTGTTTTGTAGTTGAATGACAGCTTTTGATGTAGAACCATATTTTACAGGAAGTGGTCTAGTTCTTTATCAGTGTTTCTGTAAGGATATTTCAAAAACTCTCATCAAATTTCCAACAGTAAGTAATATCCCATTCAGTGCAAGGTGAAATGTTTTACATCAAATCCCCTGCTGTGTAATGGCCAATCAGACGGTATTTATAGTGGCTGAATGGATTTCTTGGCTCTGTATTCAAAATTAAACATTTTCAGACATTAACATTTAATGCTTTTTTTGCCACACTTCAAGTTGATTTTATGTAACCCTAGACACTCGCAACTCCTTGATAGGCTGAAGTGCCTTGTTTATGCCCCAGATCCTGCAGGCTGTGGTTTTATATTTATTGTACCTGTGTAGATGGAATTAAATTGCAGATTTGATAGCATGTTCATCTCTTCCATTTGAAAACCATTTTCTGTTGAGTTGCACTAGGTGTCGATCATCAAATTCCTTCAAGCCCACTGATGCCAGTCTAAGGGTTTTTTCCCCTTCTGTTTCTTTTAATGCTGTAAGCTGTGGAAAGAACTAAGAAAGGAACAATTAAAGATGTTTTCAATTGTGGAAGTTAAACTTTTTTCCTCCTTTTTTGTTACTTTTAGATGTCTAATCAGAGAAGTCTGTGCCAGCAACTAATGCCTTCTGAATTAGATGGATCCTACCTTAGTATGACTAGACCACAGGCTTTATACAAGAACAATGAAATGGCATGTGGAAGTCCAACTCCTATATGCCTTGCTCAACCTTGTAGAAACAGTTGTCTTCATGGGGCTGAAGTCCCAGGAAGTCTTCAAGAAGCTAGGAACGGTTCCCTATTGGAAAACAGTCTGCATGGTAAACCTAACAATGTGGTGTCCCCAGCAAAGCAGAAATTGCCTCCTCATGGTGAAAGGACTCCTGATATGGGCCGCAGGAAGAGCACTTGTCCTCTTCAAACCTGTTCTTTCCACAAGAAAATGAGCAGCTCCAATCATGATTCTTTCCAAGATGGCTCCCACATTCCAAAAAGATATTCTGGACCCCATTGTGAATCCTTTGCAAATTATTCCTGCCTGTCTCGTCCTTTGGGCTTGAACGGCAGTACCAGCTTGAGGTCAAAAGAAACTGATCGTGGTAAAAAGTTGTCTGAAGAAAGAAGACGGCAGCTGGTGCTCCAGAAAATGGAGCTGGAAATCGAAAAGGAACGCCTTCAGAATCTGCTGGCGAAGCAGGAGGCAAAGCTGTTGCTCCAACAGCAGCAGCTGCACCAATCCAGGCTTGATTACAATCGGTGAGTTAAAAGAGGAATGGAGGACATTAGCTTATGTTGGAGCACCATCAATGGGGGTGGAATCCAAGTAGAACAGGGGTGGGGATCATGCAGCTCTCCAGATTCCTTGCCACTGGCTATGCTGGCAAGGGCTGCTGGGAACAGCAACCCAATCTTCTCACCTCTAGTATAGAAGGTGGGTCAGGTCATACCTTCATTGTGCCAGTGCTTGATAGTGGTTTATATCAGCTGTCAAACATTTTGAGCTTTTCTCCAGATCATTAAAGTACTTTGTAAAGCACCAAAAATCTTTCTAATTTACCCAAAGGCATTTGTTGTAAAAAGGTATCTGCTTTGCTCGAAGTGTCTGTGGTGTGGTGGGAACCATTTGGCTAGAACTGCATTGCAAATAGCTTGTACCCTGTGGTACCTAAGCACATAGAACTTGCAATAATGATATGGAAAAATACAACGCATTATGAACCCCCCACAAGATTTTGAGTTTCCCTGAGTTTTTCTACATGGAGAATTAATGTTGCTAATCCTTCCCCCGCACCCCAAAAGGAAATAGAAGAAATGACGCCACTGTACTTAACCCCTATTTGCTGAGACTGCTTTTGTTGTTGAGGTAACAACAATTAGTAGTAGTTTTGAAATAAGATCATTTATTTTAATGACAAGCTTAAACAAAAGCTTGAGAATGTAGTATTTACCTTTCATTTGCCCCTGTGATTCTTAAATCTGAAAGTGGAAGGTTGAACTCATGGTTCAGATTAGCAAATAGCTTTAGCGGCAGGAACGAAGGACTGATGAATTCTTCCCACCCTTTGGAAAGCAGGGATGGGCAACCAGTCAGTGGACTGGGCTGCAGAATATAGGCCCAGCTGTCTCCTGGCTTGACACAATCACTAATCTCTGTTACTGGAGCTATTCAAAGCAGATCCATGTTTTAATCAGCCACTTTTGTTATCTTGGAGGGCACTGATGTTTTAATGCTGTTTCCAACAGCATATTCTTAAGGCATGACTGACAAATCATGCATGCTTATTTAACAATTATGTGCACTACCCTGAGAACCACAATTTGTGGTGTTGTTACCCACTGTATGTTGGATGGAGGCAACATATGGCTGTTCATATTTGGAGCTTCTGTTATGGAAACACCAACATACCCATGGCAAACACAATTGCCATGTGTAGCATGGAGTACTCAGAGGGTGGTTAGAGAAGTATGAGAATTAGAGGAGAAGACTTCAGAGATTCTGCAAGAAAATTGATTGCTCAGTGTGTTTTGGCTTTTACAGTTCCTCCTCAGCAGTGATTCTGTTTCGTAAGAGCCATATTGGATCATACCAATGGTGTACCTAGGCCAACAGTTTCTTCATACAGTGCACAACCATTTAGCAATAGCAATAGCAAATATATTTCTATAATGCTTATCAGTGTACTTAAGCATTCCCGAAGCGGTTTACAAAGTGTCAGCTAATTGCCCCCAACAATCTGGGTACTCACTTTAGTGACCCCATAAGAATGCAAGCCTGAGTCGAGCTTGAGCCCTTGGCTGGTACTGAACTCGCAACCTTGCTGTTTATGAGTGAGTGGCTGCAGTACAGGGATTTAACCACTGCACCACCAGGGCCCCTTTTGTCCATGTGAAGCCTATATGCAAGACATGATTACAGCTGCACACTTTGTCTTCTGTTCTCTAGCAAGTATCTAGTTAACGTCACTAGTTGCTGTTAATGGCACCAACACAGTCAGTCCCATTTTAAAGCTATCTGTGCTGGCAGCCATAACTACATCTTGTGGCTCTAAGTTTGAAAATATTAATACACATTGTTTGAAGAAGTATTTGATTGTTGTGGTCTCTTCCAACTCTATGATTCATTGATTTCAAAGAGAACCTAAACTGATTTCAATGCCATCTCAAAATAATATTCATTTGATGCCTTTTCTTTTCTTGAGAGCAATAGTGGACAACACAAAATCAGTATGCAACCCAGTGCCATTTTTGCAGAACCTGTATCCTCCCCTCAAAAAAATGTGTCACCAAATTAATGGGTGGTGTAATGCAGAAAAGAGGAGTGAGAACCTCTTTTGGAGTTGTGGATCAAATTTCTTCTCATCCATCTGACTTCCTGAAATCTGAATGATGCCTGCAGACATGGGAGGGAATGGAAGCAGACCACCTGCCCTCAGTTTTTTGTGGGGCTTTCGGGCTAAAATGCTGTTTGAAAGCACTGAAATTCTGGACCATGCCAACAACTATCAGGTCAGAATGCACAGGGAAGCCATTAAAATCCATAAACACCTGGACAATTTCAACCGGAAAGAGGAAACCCTGAGGGTAAACAAGTCTTGGCTACCAGTCCTGAATAACAGCATGGTTAAAACTCAACCTATGCAAATGAGAAACAGCCTGGGGTCAGGGGATTCCCAGCAGACAATGAGCACTAGTTAGCAGACATTAATCCTCTTTTGCATATCCTCCCACCCTGAGGACTGACATTAGCAACAGAACAATACACTTGCAAATCACTCCTCCCTTCCCAGAGTCACACAGGATATATATATATCCCATCCTTTTCCAGGCTAACATTCTCTGAAGATGCCAGTTACAGATGCTGTCAAAATGTCAGAAAGGAACTCTTCATGGCCTGGATGCAGGCCATGAAAGTCTTCGACTCCACACCTGCCCTCACTTTGCATTCCTTCTGCCCTGTCTCCCATCAGAGGGAGTGTGATGACCAAGAAATCTAAGCAGGCTGAAGTGGAAACACCATCAAGCCTGATTAATCAACCTGGTGGCCATACAAATCCAGGCTAGGGTTCCCTTCTACTGGGGAAGTGCGTGCCCTAATTTTAAAGACTACTATGAGCCATTTATGCTAAATACATCATTAAACAAATTTGGTGTCTGCTTACAGAGCGGATGTTGGCCTCAATCCTTTGGTTAGCTCCAACTAGAGTTCT
The DNA here is from genome assembly GCA_034509955.1 of Urosaurus nigricauda. Taxonomy (NCBI): domain Eukaryota; kingdom Metazoa; phylum Chordata; class Lepidosauria; order Squamata; family Phrynosomatidae; genus Urosaurus; species Urosaurus nigricauda. The sequence goes on from JAOEGL010000002.1 coordinate 6,941,434, forward strand.
CTAGCATTGCTAGGATTTGCCCTTATGTTGACTCACAACAGTTGATTCACTGAGTCTACTCTAGCTGGGTTTCAGTAATAGAATATTGGCTGTTGTTTGTAGTTGAGGAGGTGCAAAGTCAGATAACGGGAGATGTGACTTTCCTGGTGTTTCTTGACACACAGGACAAGAGAGAGGAGGGAAGTGGATGGGGGGCACAGGGCCCAATGTGGGAGACAAAAATTCTGCTGTGCCTGAAGAATCAACTTGAAAAGAGAGGGCAGAAAATGGAGAGAGGGTGTCAGCTTTCTCAGTCCTGCTTTTGGAAGGGGAGTGGGCCTGTTGCCTCCAATCACCTAACAAGGTGATTTGTCGAGCCTGCACTAGTCTGATTCCTTTGTCTGATATTAATATTTCTACATCAGAATAGTGAACATTAAATTGTAGATACAATAAAGTCATTGGAAAACAAAGGGGTTTTTTTAAAAGAAGCAAAAATGAAAATAAAAAAAATCTAAAAATCTAGTTTGAAAATATGTGTTTTATGACATTTTGTAAAAGCAGTTAATTGTAAATCTGGAAGGAGAACATTCCATCATTAAGAAGGGACAGGAGAGCTGCATGAACAGAGCATTGTTCTCAGAAGGGCCTCTCCCTCTCCTAGATATGTTATTAAACTGGATAAGTTACAATGAGAGAGTACAGCGGGCCCTCCTCATTTGCTGGGATTAGGGCTGCAGGACCCCCATAAAAGTGGGAAAACTGTACTGTTAGAATACCACTCTCTGAAACTCTGGCTCCTCCAGTACAAGTCTGTGGTCAGCATCTGCTGGAAATTGACCATAAATTTGCACTGGAGGACCTACAAATGCCTCAAGAAGTGAAACAGCCCTGGTGGCACAGTGGTTAAATGCCTGTACTGCAGCCACTCTCTCAAAACCATAAGGTGGCGAGTTCAAGACCAGCAAAGGGCTGAAGCTTGACTCAGGCTTGCATCCTTCTGAGGTCGCTAAAATGAGTACCCAGATTGTTGGGGGGCAAATAGCTTACAATTATAAACCGCTTAGACACTCCTTAAGGGTATGAAGCAGTATATAAATGAAGCTGTTTTTTGTTTGTTTTGTTCTCTCTAGGAATCTAGATCCTCCAGTACAACTTTTGGTAGATGTTGACAATAGAGTCATGCTTGGAGGACCTAGAGATTCCTAGAGATAACATATTAATCAAATCCATAAATAATCAATCCACAAAAGGCAAAGCCACAAATGTGCAGGGCAAGAGTAGGTGCTTTCTTATATAGCCATGTCCTAGGTGTTTAAGGCTTTAGAGACTGGAACTTGGTTTCTGGGGCCATGGTTTCTACTAGAGGAGGCTGGTAGCTTCCATGTTGGTGGGATGGTGAATCCACTAGATTTTAGAATGAACTCTTAAATTGCTGTCCAAGGGGCTAAACCTATGGGATGGGGCAGAGTTATTTATTTTATCTACACCTTGGATATCACCTTTAAAGTCTAGGCTGATTCCTTGAATAGATTTATTGCTCTCCTAACATGAAAGTGGGCAGCCCCCTGAGTTGCTGCTACTGGGGTTTTCAGGTTTGCTGCCTGGAATTCTGGGATGGCTTTGAAGGTTATTGTGATGTAATGGAGTTTTGGTAGAAAATGTTAAATATATTAAGATAATTTGGTTTTGTATGTATTGAATAATAGATGTAAAGCGAGGAAGGAGCTGGTGAGAGAGTGAGTGGTGATTGGTGGAGTATTTGAAGGGCTTTGAATGGGGTTGGGATTGAGGAGTTGAGAGACTGATGTGGAGATTGGGGTGAATGAGGTGGATTAGGATTAAGAGGGTTAGTCAGTTAGGTTGAGGAATTAATGAGTAGGCTTTTAGAGGGTGAGTTACCTAAAAGTAGAATGTGATTGAGAGGGAAATATTTTCTTTAAATGTGTTAAATTATTCATCTGTTTTGTTACGTTCAAATTCTGTTAATAAAGTATGGGGGGGTAATCATACATTTTTGGCCTCCAGGAATGATTTGTTGTTTTTTGTTATGTGTCTGCAAGTTGTTTCCGATTTATAGCAACCCTAAGGCAAACCTATCATGTGGCTTTCTTGGCAAGATTGGTTCAGAGGAGGTTTGCGGTGGCCTTTCCCTGAGACTGAGAGTATGTGACTTGCCCAAGGTCACCCGGTGGGTTTCATGGCCAATTGAACTCTGGTCTATAAAAACACAGTCCAGTACTCAAATGACTTTGCAATGCTGGCTCCAGGAATTAGAGAGAGAGACTGAAAGAGAGAGTTGGCTCCTCGCCTTTGCCATGGTGTTGTGCTACTTTGGACCAATTGCTCTCTGCGGCTTTTCCACTTCTGTTCAGGAGATCACCTAGTGGGGCTGAAGTCTGATCAACTAGAATCAATCTCAGTCTTGTTTTTAGCATTGTTGGGAGTGCAGAGCACCTTGCTTGTCTGCTCTTCTCATTCCAGCATTAACAGCTGAGAAGGCTTGGGGCTGGATGTCTAAGGCTGCCAAGAAGTGGAACTCTTACAGTTCCTGCATCTGTGTGTTGTTGGGTGGAAGGTTGACTCTCCTACAACCCAAGAAAAGTCTGGGTTTCATTCGTAATGGTCTCAGGTCCAGCCTTGAGTTTCTCTGTTTTACTCTGGCCATGTCCATAGAATCATAGAAAGAAGACATGACTCCCTAGAAAAGACAATAATTCTTAGTCAAGTAGAAGGCAGTATGAGAAGAGGAAGACTGCACTACAGATGGAGAGAATCCATCAAGGAAGCTACAGCTCTGAGTCTACAAGACCTAAGCTGAGTGACTCAGAAGTCTATCATTTATGGGGTTGCCATGAGTCAAAAACAACTTGACATCAGTTAACAAGTCAACACCATCACTGCAGTAAAACATAAATGAGATTTTTGACATAGCATATGAAACTTTCTTCGGTTTCTCTGACGCTGCCCCCTGCTGAGCCAAACCCTTAGCCTGCCTAGCCCAGTGCCTAGCCCAGTGTTTCAGCTGACAGCTGTTCTCTAAGGTCTCAGGCCATGAAAAGTCTTTCCCTGCTCCACTCTCCAGTTTCTTTTAACTGGAGGTGCTGGGACCTTCAGCATTTACAGGAATTGCTTCACTGCTGAGCAGAGGGCCCTCCCCTGTCATTCAAAAGTTCATTGAAATAGACAAGGCTCTCTTCTGGAGGGCATCTACAGTATTATTATTTGTTGCATTTCTTATTTTCTTTCCTCCAAAAAGTTGATTTTTGTCTCAAGTTGGAGTGAAAGATGACTCATCCAAGGCTACCCAGTGAGCTTCATGCCCGAGAAAGGATTTGAGCTTGGATTTATCATCTCCAAAGCCGAATTTCCAGCAGCTTTACTGACTCTTTTCAAAAGGGTTTATGTGATTCAGTGTAGGAGCTGTAAATGTTGTCACTGATGATTGGGTGCTTTCCCAAAATAGAGGGCTGTTTGTTATTTGCCATCAAATCAGCTTTGACTTGTGGTGACCCTGTGAATAAGAGCCTTCCAAGAACCCTCCCTGGTCATCAACAGTCCTGCTCAAGTCTGGCAGACTCAGGACAACTGTGGATTCCTCTATTGTTCACACTCTAAATTAGATTGATCTATTTCCCATGGATCCAGATCAGTCCAGAATCACAGTAAGACCACTCTGCTTGGGCCAGTCCTATGTCCACATCCAATTGATAATCCTAGCTAGAATAGACCAAGACCAACACCAAGGGTGGAATCATTCAACCTTCCAAATGTTGTCAGCTTAGTGGTGTAAAACACTGGGAGCTGCAGTCTGACATTTGAAGGCAGCATTATTCCCATCTTTGCCCTACAGTGCATACCTAGTGCTCTTCTTTCATGCAGTTGTACTTATATGCGAGAAGACATAAGTGCTGGGCCTGCAAGATCTGTCCTGCCCTCTTCCATCCACACATTGTGACAGCCTGGACTAGGTACAGATCGTTCACCTCAAATTTCTTTTTGGGTGCCTGAGAAGACTACAACAGTTGGCCCTCTGGCCTTGGACAAGGAAGCAACTCCAGAACAATAAAGCCTGCATCTTTGAAGTGTCTGAAGGGCCTAATCTTGCTTCTGAGGACTCAGGCCTCCAAACAGAACACGTATTTGTAGGCTGTTCCTGTGGTTGACAGTTCTGTACAAAGGGGATAATGCAATTTGTTGAGCAGTTTCCTTCTTCTGACTTAGGCTCTTTCAACTTAAGGATAGAGGAAGCAGAACCCATAGGGAAGAGGACACTCCTGCATCCCCTTAGTGGAGGAGAATGGCTGATGGGGGGGGGGGGTATTTAAATCTGTTTAATTTTGCACACTTATTCTTTCCTTTTCCTGGACTTAACCTAGGGGGAGGCAAGCAGTGTGTGTGCTGATTTCAGTAGGACCTCGGGAATATGTCCCAGACATTGCTGCAAAGAGGCACGGTGGAATCTGTGGCTAATGGAAACAGTGTCATTTCTTTCATTCCCAGTGTCCTCGAACTCTTCCTTTGTCTATGAGATGCTATTCAGAAACTGACTGTGTTGCTTTGGTTTTTAAAATGCCTGTTTGATCAGAGGCAATCAGAGCTGTGTACTTTAGAAGACTGCTGGGTTCACAAACAAAGGTGAGGAACTAAGTAGGAGCAGATGGATTTTTAATGATCAAATATCTTAAATCCGTGTATATGTTCCCGCTAATGGGGGAAGAAAGGGAAGGTCTGAAGTCCTTGTGAGGCAATGTTGTTGTTTTGAAAGGGTTGTCGGAGCGCTCGGTGGGGCATCTGCTGCCCAGCGACAGGACTCTTAAATGGCACTGCAATTACACTTTTTTTTATTGTCTGTCCTCACATCTGCTATATCTAGCTTCAGCAGAGAAGATTGCACCTTCTGGAAAGCACAAGTTGGCAGAAAAGCTACAGAGGGAGGACCACAGACATCTTTTTATTGTCTCTACTCAGCTCTTTCCCATGCGTCTATCAATCCAGATTCATAGAGGATAGATGGTCCCTTAGATTAGCCACGATAGCTAAATACAGGCTCTGTATTTAGTTAAATACAGACAGCCAGGCATTTTTTCTCCCCTTTTGGGAATAGGTCCTTTGCCAGAGTTAATTAATTAATTAATTAATTAATGTAATAATTAGTATCCTGTCTTTCTCCCAGCATAGGATAAAAACCAAGTATAGCTAAAAGATCTTAGTACAAGAGTTTTAAAAAATCTGTTAACAAACACTTTGAAACACATTTAAAACACAATTAAAAAGTCAGAAGCACACCACTTCTCATTAAAAGCCACCTCTGCCAGCCAAAATCCTGTCTAAAACAATAATAAGAAAAATATTTGTCTACCAGTGGAAAAAAAGCAGATCCTCTCATGGGAGGGACTTCCATAACGTGGGAGCAGCCACCGAGAAGGCTCTCTCCCTTGTCCTCACCAAACATGCCAAAAAAAAGCCTTTCCCTGAAGAGCATTAAACTTTGGTCAACTTGTATAGGGTTTTACAAGTCATAACCAGCACTTTCAATTCTGCCTTAAATCTCCATTGTGGTGCAATGCTATACAGTACATAAATGTGGAGTCGAAGGCATTCATGGCCGGCATCCATAGTTTTTTGTAGGCCTTTTAGGCCATGTGGCCATGTTCTAGAAGAGTTCCTTTCTGACATTTCGCCAGCATCTGTGGCTGGCATCTTCAGAGAATGAAGATGAAGAATGAGAGAATGAAGAATGACATCTGTATGATTTGCAACACCTCCTTTTAAACATTTGTGCATCATTCTCTGAAGATGCCAGCCACAGATATGTCAGAAACGTCAGAAAGGAACTCTTCTAGAACATGGCCACATAACCCGAAAGCCCTACAAAAAACTATACGTAAATGGTTGGAATGTATGTGTATGTTGGTGGGGGGTGGCTGGGTGTGGAATCAGTTGTGCCTTTGCTTTTTGTTTTTTAAGTTGCAAGGTCCCCCACCCCTCTAGCTATTTTTTTTAAAAAGTGCATTCACTGTGTATTTTGTTTGTGTTGTGTTTATATTATATGTGCATGACTTCTAGTTGCCTGTTGACTTACTGTGATCCCCATAAATTTAATAGGGTTTCCTTAGGCACAGAATCCCAAGAAGTGATTTGTCACTGCCTTCCTCTGAAATATAGTCAACACCACATGGTATTTCTTGGTGATCCCCTCCATGTACTCATGAGTCCTGAGCCCTCTAACTTTCCAGGATCAGGTGGGATCTGGTGCCTTCAGGATGTTTTGATTTTCACATATCAAACAGTGTGACTATCAGGAAATTAGTTAGTACAACTTCCAGCTTTAATAATGATGCTGGAGATGATGGCAGTCAAACTCTGGATGGATCAGAGCAAAGTCCATCTAGCACAGCAATCCGTTTCCAACAGTGGCTTACTTACAGCTCTCAAGAAGCCCGAAAGCAAGATTTGAAATCAACAGCTTTTTAATTGTAATTGATATTCATTGCCACACTGCTTCTGAATATGGAGGCTCTGTTGTGAGCCATCATGGTAAGTAATGACGGATAGGCCTATTCTTCATTAATTTGTCTAGTGCTCTTTAAAGGCATCTAAGCTAGTAGCATCTGTCATCCTATCTTGTAACAGCAAAGATCATAATTCATATATTGTGTGCAGAAGTGGTTTTCCTTGTCTGATAAAGTTAGCCATATTGATGGAGGAACTCTTCAGGCTGATGAGGAAAGAGTAGATTGTCAGCAGGACAGTGTGACATCTGTATGATTTGCAACACCCCCTTTTAAACATTTGTGCAATTATCCACTGAATTACATAATTTGGGATTCACAATAACAAGTTCTAACAGTATTTCCCTCCCATGCAAAATGGTAAAAGTCCCTTTCTCATAGCTTTCCCAGCATTTCCCTTAGCGATCTAGTATTCATTCCAAATTTTCTCATTCTGCAATTTCTAATGTTACCATTCTTTGACTGGATTGCAGGAATGAGAAGGCTGTCCATTTAGAAGCATGTTGGATTGGAGTCTCACGGTGCCATCCTATACATGTGGAGCTTATTCCCCCATTAGTGGATAGCCCAAGACTACTGCCTATGCTAGAAATCCTGTTGATGCCCTACACCAGAGGTTATATCTTTTCTAGGGTTTCACTGCAGGGGCAAAGGAAGTTAGGCAAAAATTGCTACATGTATGGCCTTTGCCCTCCTCCTTGCAATGCATGTGTAGTGTATCCAGCCTCTGCGATCCATGTGCTTACTCTATAAAATGGGAAATGGGAGCAAAAGTGAAGAGGTGAGATCATGCTTATCTTGTTCAGTCAGCACTGTGCATGTTTACCATGATGTGTGCTTCTTCTCCCCCTCCCCTCCTCCCAGGTTTAAAGGCCACACTCCTAATTCAGAAGAACTGCTCATTGATGAAGCACTGATGAGACCAGGCGGCTTGGCCCCAGTGATGAATGGCACTTGTGGGCGCCTAAGGTAATGCCTTGGTCTTGCTCTCCCCTATTAAGTATTTTCTTGTGTCAGTATATTTTATGATTTGTCTAAAGGGCTTTATGAGATGCTAAAAAAAAGGTTTCTTTCAAGCTGTCTTTTTTTCTGGAGTGGGGTGTACTTTAAATGCTTCAAGCTGGGAAGAAAGAAAATTATATCCTAAGGTGGCTGTGGGATGGCGGGGAATTGAAGGTGGGTCTCAGGACCCAGCATGAAATTTCATAGCTTCAATTGAATGAGATCCTGGTCATATGGGGGAAAGAATTGGACCAGAGACAGGTAAATCAGACAAGTTTTGAAATCTCAGGTAGCCAAGTTAGTCTATTGTAGCATTAAAAAAGGGAGAGGGACGTAAGAAATCTAACAGCACCTTTAAGACTGATTTATATTTTGGCATAAGCTTTTATAGATTGATTTCCAGAAAAGCTCATGCTAAAATATAAACCCCTGTCTTAAAGGTGCTGTTAGATTTCTGTTGTCTCCCAATTCCTTTAAATGAGACAAAGTTTCAGAAAGAAATGTATTGCATGTGATAGCCTAGAGCAGTGATGGCAAACCTCTTAGAGACAAGTGCCTAAACTCAGTGGTGTTTCTGCACTGAGTGGGGGGACTTCAGCCTCCCAGGGGCAGGAAGAATCCAAGGTGCACACTCTCAGCCTCAGAGGAAGGTAATAGCAAAAATCCCCACTGAAGAAATATTGCCAAGAAAACCCCATGGGTCAGCTATTACAGTGGGCCCTACTTATCTATGGATGACAAACCCCCTGCTGTCAGTACTGGCAGTGTGAGCATGTAGCTACGCCACCATTAAGTACTGCATTTGCAGTTACACCTGTGAGAGGAGCCTGCAGGAGGAGGAAGATGAAGGCCAGCAGGCAGCCCTGGGCCAACTAGGTAGGCACTCACCACCCCAAGAGAGCTGTGGGTGGGTGTGGGTGCCAGCTGGGAGAAGGGTGGGGGGTGCCCTCGGCGGAGGCTGTGCTTCTGCTGTGGGGTTCCCAGCTGCCCCGATTGTGAGGCCACCTCCTCTCCCACCCTCAAGCAATGGGTGGCATCCGCCTTGCTCCTACCAGCCAGGCAAGGGATGCCTGGGTAGCAGAAGAGGGTACAGGGCAGCTGGTAGGGCAGTAGGCAGAGAAGAGGGGTGCCAAGGTGGATGCCACCCACTCTGTGAGGGATGGGGGAGGGCACCCCACAGCCCTTTCCCGGCAGGCACTTTCACCCACCAGCGCCCTCTGGTACCCAGAAAGTCTCACTTGGGGTGACGAGCACCTACCTAACTGGCCCAGGGCTGCCTGCCAGTCCTTGTCCTCCTCCTCCCACAGGCTCCTCCTGTGGGCATGGCCAGAAAAGCAATCCCAATGGTGGTACAGTCGTCCCCAATGGCTGTGCAGAACCAGGCTGCGGCAGGGATCCAGGCCAAGCACATACACCCCGCTCCTACTTGACGTGACTGCTGCATGTCCTTGGAGATGGCTTTGCATGCAAGAGAGGGCACATGTGCCATGGGTTCACCACCATGGACCTACAGACAACCAAGAAAAAATGGGCAGGGAAACTAGCTGGCTTTGAACCAGCAGAAATGGTTTAAAAATGATCTTCTAACAGCTTTTCTGGATTGACAGACAGAGAAGGTAGTTCTCCATGTGGAGAGACAGAACTTCCAAGGGAACTGGTGGGAGTGGGAAACTTCCTAGAATTCTTGGTGACCTGCTGGAGTCTTTTACTACCCACTGATCATGCTTTCCTTCTGGGCTCTTCTTGGGGATGGAACATGGAGGTACAGTGGGCCCTTATTATTCGCTGAGGTTTGGTTCCAGGACCCCCCGTGGATAACAAAATCTGTGGATGCTCAAGTCCCATTTAATACAATGCCATAGCAAAATCATGTCCCTTATATAAAATGGCAAAATGAAGGTTTGCTTTTTGGAATGTATCCTTTTGTGTGTGTGAATATTTTCAAGCTGTGTATGCTTGAATCCGTGTATAAAAAATCAGTGGATAAGGAGGGCCGACTTCACCATGGCTCTAATCTTCCTTTGGAAGAGCCAGCCCAGAAGGTACGGCTTGACGATTTCTGACCAGCACTATAACCATTAGCTGGTGGGGTCTCTCAGAGTTCTATTTTCCTCCCCAGTATTATTTCATGCACATATGAAACCATTAGGAGAGACTGTCTGGCATTTCAGGGTTCAATGCCACCAGCATACTGATGATAACCAACTGTATCTCATTCCTATCTAAATGAAGAGAAGCTACTCTTATTCAAAACTATTGTTTGATGTCACTGCTGGATTGGGTGAGAACAAACAAACAGAAACGTGACCCAGACAAGACAGAGGTGCTCATAGTGGTACTCATTTGAAAGACAAATTAATGAACAGAAATTCAGCCTGTGCTGGATAAAATTAACCTTTGCTTGAAAATCCAGGTTTGCAGTTTGCAGGTACTGAGCTCTGAACCTGTCTAGGTTTTAGTATCTATTTAGGTTTTGATAATACCAGGACCGTGTGCCCAGTTGTACCCATTACTGAAACGGCAATCTGTCTATAGTTACATCCCTGTTAGACTGATCTAATATGCCTTCTATTGAGCCATTTTTGAAAAATGTTCAGAAACCTTACTTGGTCCAGAATGCTACAGCCAAAGTGCTGACTGGGCTCAGTTACAAGGATCATGCAACACCTTTGTTACAACAAATGTATCAATTTCTTTCTGGTCATAGTTTGTTTCTGGATAAAGAATCATAGAATCATAGAATCTTAGAGTTGGAAGAGACCCCAAGGGCTATCCAGTCCAACCCCCTGCCATGCAGGAACTCCCAATCAAAGCATCCCCGACAGATGGCCATCCAGCCTCTGTTTAAAGACCTCCAAGGAAGGAGACTCCACCACACTTCGAGGGAGTGTGTTCCACTGCTGAACAGCCCTTACTGTCAGGAAGTTCCTCCTAATGTTGAGGTGGAATCTCTTTTCCTGGAGCTTGCATCTATTGTTCCGAGTCCTGTTCTCTGGACCAGCAGAAAACAAGCTTGCTCCCTCCTCAATGGGACATCCCTTCAGATATTTAAACAGGGCTATCATATCACCTCTTAACCTTCTCTTCTCCAGGCTAAGATTACCTTCTCTTCTCCAGGCTAAGATTATTCTTATTCTTGCTGCCTTCAGAGGGGATATGAGACAAGGTTTTATTGATACCATAGCTCCTCCCTGAATCTGGAAATTACTACTGAGGAAGGCAAGGCTTGGTCTTTCTGCTAGCAGGAAAAGGCCATTTTATTCAGGTGGGCTTTTTGGGCAGCTGATCACAGTTGCTGCGAAAGGGTCTTTTAATTGGGTGGGTGCTCTGTTTTATTTTGGTGGTTTGTTTTAAATTGCATTTTGATCTCTTATGATGAACTAGTTTTATGTTTTTATTTTGTGTATACCATTCAGTTTACTTCCTAAGTCCCCCCTTTCTATAATGGTGGGATAAAAGTCCAGTAAATAAGTAAGTAAATATTCAGAACTGCATATAGTCCCTCTCCTCTCCTGCTCTCATTTAATTAATGCTAATGCTGGGCTCTATGCAAGAAAGGTGATGCTGGGAGATAAGGGAATACTCACTGGGCAGGATTCTCTTGGGTATTGTTGGCTTTCTGATTCTTCACAATGTGTTTGGTATGTAAGTCTTTTCTTCCCCGTCATCTTTTTAACATTTACTCTGATGTGGGAAACTGCATAGAATGAAGAACTCACATTTTCTGTCAACAGGACAACCTCCTAAATTTGTATGATATTTGTAAAATTTTGCCCCAGAGTAGCCAGTGGCATAAATCTCTGGGAAATATTGCTGACCATTTCACTTTGAAATTTTCCCTCACTTGTTACAATCTTATATAGGCCTGATTTCTAGTGGACCAGTTAGCAGTTGTCCCCAAACTGTTCCTTTTAAGAGATTTTGGACTTTAGCTCCCAAAAGCCTCAGCCATATTGGCCAATAGTATGGGATTTTAGGAGCTGAAGTCCAAAATCCCCTAAAGAGCACAGTTTGGGGACCACTGAGTCAAAGAATGCATGTCTTCCAAAACCTGTGGCTAAAATGTCTCAAGAAATGTTCTGGGATCCTGCCTAAAAGGGCCTGGTTTTTTTTTGGGGGGGGGGGATGATTTTAAGGTTTAGCATTGTGTTGTAAACTATTGCAGAAAGCATGCATTCCTTGTGACTTTTGCTTTACAGTCAGTAATAATTTGTGTGCGCTGTGGATGTAGACCAAGTCTGCAAAAGCTTATGCTACACCTTTTTCCACCGTCTCAAAGGTGTTGCAGGGACCCTTTGCATACTGATATTCCAGACTAACATGGCTATGTTACTGAATTCTATCCCTGTGATGAATGTGTGAACCTTGGCCCAGTTATCTGGGGACAGAGTTGATAAATGCATCTTGTCACCTTGAGTACAGCTGTGACTTTCGTGTCTCTTAAACCCAACTGCAGCTTCAAAAGTTGCTGTGTTTATGCCCCTGAATAGGCAACTTTGGGTTTGTTAACTCATTAACTTTGACTTATGGCAACCCTATGAATGAGAGACCTCCTGGTTACCCCATCATCAACAACCCTGCTCAGGTCTTGCAAACTCAGGGCTGTAGCTTCCTTGACTAAATCTATCCACCTATAATGCATTCTTTCTCTTTTCCTACCACCTTCTACCTTTGGAAGCATTATTGTTTTTTCTACTGAGTCATGTCTTCTCATGATATGTCCAAAGAACTGCAGTCTCAGTTTAGTCACCTTGGCTTCCAGAGAGAGATCAGGCCTAATTTGCTGTAGGACCTATTTGTCCTTCAAACAGTTTAGGATATCTGCAGAACTTACCACCACATCTCAAATGAGTTGATTCTTTTCCTATCATCCTTTTTCACTGTCCAGCTTTCACAGCGGCTTGATCTAGATTGGCAAAAAGAAGTGTGTTTGTGGCTGCATGAAAGTCTAGCCTTTAGATAAGAAAAAGGGAAAGTGTGCCATGAAAACGCTTTTTTTGCGTTTTAGGGGGGAAGAAGCGCCTTTAAAAAGGTGCTGGTTTTCCCAGCTTCTTTTTTAAAAACTGCAGAACAGCGCAGCTCCATCTAAAGGCTGTGGTGCAGCTGCTAAGCATTAAGGAAAAGGCAACTTCATGTCACACTTTCCTGCCAATCTAGAAAGCCCCAAAGATACATAGAAACTGGAAACGTGATAGCAAGAAAAATCCTGACTTTGGCATACAGTGATATATCTTTACACTTGAGCAGCTTGTCTAATTCCTTCATAGCTGCCCTTCCAAATTCTAGCCTCCTGATTTCTTGACTGCACTCTCCATTCTGATTAAAAATTGAAACAAGGTATAGGAAAAAAAATTGACTATAACACTGTCTTTGTCTACTTTAAAGTTACATATATGGTCATTTTCCCCCTTGATGTTCTGTTGTAAACCTGCCTTTACACTTTCTTCCTTTACCTTTTTCAGTAGCTGTGCCAAGTCTTTGCTATTTTCTGCTTGTAGTATAGTTCCATCTGCATATTTTACATTCTTGATGCTCCATCTTCCAATTTTCCTGTCTCAGAGTCTAATCCAGTTTTGGGGTGTATACCTGCAACTTTTCCTTACCGTACCACCATCTCTGTCCCACTATACAGGAGAACATTCCTGAAAAGTATAACAGTTGTTCAGCTAGAACAACAAATGACGCACTAGGGCCAGGAGTGGGTTGGTGGGTGGACAGTCTTATTTTGGATCAGTACATATACCTTAGCTTGCAGACACAAGGACACCTTGCCATAGGAGACACTTTAGGACCCCCTGTACTCCAGAAAACACAGTATGTAAATCTTGTTGAACAGATCTGGATTTATTTTGGAGGAGATGTACAGAAGATATATATGTGGCATATATGTCCATTGAGGGCAGATCTCCGCCAGCCAAAACTGCCTCAAATTCCCCTCATTACCTCCCCACTCCAGAGTGACACTAGGCTCCTGTCTATACACACATCTTGCTGTGCTGCCTCCACTGCTGTGAGTCGCTTCCTCTGAGATCAGAAACAAGGCTCCCAGCATCAAACACATGGCTGTGTTCTTCATTGTGACCTCAAAAAGAGTACCTCATGCCAGGATTGGTGGCACACAGCAAGACACGAGCAGCCTGGTGTCACTCCAGAGTGTTCTGGATTTTCCTTGAAAACCCAGAGCAAAAGGTAACTTTTTTTAATGCAGTTTGAGGGGAGGATCAGCCAGATTCAGTGCAGAACTGGCCTCATGTTATTAAGTTGATCTGCACTCAAATTGGTGCTTTGGCTCTGCATCATAAAGACAGGGCACAGTGACTGCAGGGGGAGACTGCTTCATTTGGCCCTGAGTCCTCTAAATAAGGAAAGCTCTACAGAGTTTTCACATCTTATTTCTACATCAGAATTTCTGGGTTTAGGTTCCCACATCTAATTATTATGAGTCCTTCTGGTCTGATCACTAGTGTTTGACTCTTGTCTGATTATCCAAATGTCAGACAAACTAGAACTAGAAGTCTTGAATCCAAGTGTTGGTGAAAGGGCAGGATACAAATGAAGTGATTGATTGATTGATTGATTAACTACCTTATATATTTGAACTTGTTGATATGATCTACACCTTCAGTTTATAATGTAAGGTAGGGATCTTTTGTTGGTAATTTATTTATTTAGGTTCCATGTGGAAATAAGATTTGCTTCCTGCCCAAGTGATGGTCTGCAGGGGAGAATGTATCACTTTCTTATATAGATGGTAGTCAGCTCTTAGATTTTTTGTTTTTTGTCCAAAACACATTTAACAGATTGATAGAAAGCACATGTCTTAGGCTGATACTTTATTCTGTCTAGAAATCTCTCCTCAAACACCTGCATTTCCTTTGATAGCAAGTGGATGAAAAGCTGCCACAGCTCCCATAAATCTAGGGGGGTTGAACGTTCGGGTGCGTTAAGGGGCTGTACCATGAACCTGGGTTGTCTGTCCATCTCCCTCACTCTCACCTGGTGAAGCCGATAGTCATTTTTCAGCATTAATGTGCATCTCTCCACTCCCCGGTCTCCTTACCAGCTGGTTGTGAAGTTTGGCAGCCAGACGTCAGAAAGTTTGTTTCCTGGATTCATTCATCAGCTCTGGAAAGGTTACCAGATGAATGCGCCCTAAATAATTTAATCTAATGTAAAGCCAGAGGAGGCTAAGACGACAAGTCCATTTGTCTCCTTTATGCATTTGAATATGGAAGTGATGTTTGCTTCAGTTTCTGAAAAGAGAGCCTGGGTGATTATTAGGGCTGGAGGATAGGGCTGAGCAGCTGGACTGTGCCGTCAAAATGCCAGAAACGGTTTTTGCTCCTTTCAGTGGGGAGGACCTAAAAATAAAAGTGGAAGAAAGTGAGTTCTTGCTTTCTAGTTCGCGTGAATGTCACTTAGCATAGAATACCACCACAAAAACCAGATAATTATAATTCTCAATTTAAAATATCACTTAAAAAAAAGATCTTGCTATTCTTTGGTTTGCCAATCTCTTCCCCCCGCCCGCCTTTTTTAAAGGTAGAAAGTGTTTAAAATATTAAACTTGTTCAAGCGAGACATTAGAGTTTTGAAGGAAAATAAATGATACAATCAACCACCGAAAAACATATTTTTTATAATTAACTTCTCATTTTGAGTTAATTATCTACAATTACCAAATCTAATTGTAATTTATTCTCTATTATCTTTGGGAAGAGGTGCGGGCGAGGGATTGTGTGTTAGCTTTACTGGGATATATGAGGACAGAAGAAGAGGTTCCAGTAATAGGGAAGTTGTTAATGGGAGAACAAAGGGGAACTGGCGTGAACAGCAGAGTTCAGTCCTTGAGAGATCATGCTCCCGAATGAACATTGCATTCTCTAAGGCATCTTGTTATGTCATGGAAGGGCATAGCTGTTTGGTTGCTGTTGTTTTTTCCATCACCAAAATAGTCTGGATTTGGCTCCTCTTAAATCAGTTTGTATGCTGAACATAGAAAGACAAACCCAACTGATCCAGGAATCTTACAGCCAAGATTATACATTGTGTTTGTGTAAATGTGCACATACATAGTTAAGTGGTGGTGGTTCTACCCCTCCTTTCTTTTGAATATTAACATTGCATAAGCAATTGTGCATATGCCCCTCTGGCTGCTTATTGTCCCATTGTGGAATGTGGATTGCATGGTGGCTGTTTCTGCAATCTCAGCAAATCAAGTGGTACACGAAGGCACTGTGTAGTTATGCATTGTCCAAGAATTTGCAATTCCATGTGCAACAGTAAGACTTGTGGAATTCTGTCTTTGCTTGCTGATGGAAGGATGGCAAAAGGCAGTAGGAAGGGGAAAGTCAAATCCTTTGTTAATAAACTGTTTGTTGTTGTTGTTGTTAACGTCCTTTGAGTCAGTCCTGACTCACAGCAACCCTGTGGATGAGAATTTCCAAGACTCCCTATCCTCTACTGCTTTGATTTGATCCTGCAAATGTATACCTGTGACCTTCCTTATAGAGTCCATCCATCTACCATGCAGTTTTCCTCTCTTTCTACATACCTCCACATTTCCTAGCATTATTGCCTTTTCCATTGAGTTGTACCTTCTCATTATGAGACCACAGTAGAAGAGCCTCAACTTGATCATCTTGGCTTCCAGGGAGATTTCTGGCTTGATCTGTTCTTTTTGATCTGTCCATACCTTCCTCAAGGTAAACCTGTGCTTCTCTGTGTGCCTTTTGATTGGGTAAGACCTTAAAATTTGAATTTGTGAGCCATTTCATTGGTTCATTGGGGAGGAGGAAAGAGAAATCTCATTTTATATAACTGCTAGGAGAGGCTTCTGGCCATACCTTCCTCAAGGTAAACCTGTGCTTCTCTGTGTGCCTTTTGATTGGGTAAGACCTTAAAATTTGAATTTGTGAGCCATTTCATTGGTTCATTGGGGAGGAGGAAAGAGAAATCTCATTTTATATAACTGCTAGGAGAGGCTTCTGGCCATACCTTCCTCAAGGTAAACCTGTGCTTCTCTGTGTGCCTTTTGATTGGGTAAGACCTTAAAATTTGAATTTGTGAGCCATTTCATTGGTTCATTGGGGAGGAGGAAAGAGAAATCTCATTTTATATAACTGCTAGGAGAGGCTTCTGGCCATACCTTCCTCAAGGTAAACCTGTGCTTCTCTGTGTGCCTTTTGATTGGGTAAGACCTTAAAATTTGAATTTGTGAGCCATTTCATTGGTTCATTGGGGAGGAGGAAAGAGAAATCTCATTTTATATAACTGCTAGGAGAGGCTTCTGGCCATACCTTCCTCAAGGTAAACCTGTGCTTCTCTGTGTGCCTTTTGATTGGGTAAGACCTTAAAATTTGAATTTGTGAGCCATTTCATTGGTTCATTGGGGAGGAGGAAAGAGAAATCTCATTTTATATAACTGCTAGGAGAGGCTTCTGGCCATACCTTCCTCAAGGTAAACCTGTGCTTCTCTGTGTGCCTTTTGATTGGGTAAGACCTTAAAATTTGAATTTGTGAGCCATTTCATTGGTTCATTGGGGAGGAGGAAAGAGAAATCTCATTTTATATAACTGCAAGGAGAGGCTTCTGGCCATACCTTCCTCAAGGTAAACCTGTGCTTCTCTGTGTGCCTTTTGATTGGGTAAGACCTTAAAATTTGAATTTGTGAGCCATTTCATTGGTTCATTGGGGAGGAGGAAAGAGAAATCTCATTTTATATAACTGCTAGGAGAGGCTTCTGGCCATACCTTCCTCAAGGTAAACCTGTGCTTCTCTGTGTGCCTTTTGATTGGGTAAGACCTTAAAATTTGAATTTGTGAGCCATTTCATTGGTTCATTGGGGAGGAGGAAAGAGAAATCTCATTTTATATAACTGCTAGGAGAGGCTTCTGGCCATACCTTCCTCAAGGTAAACCTGTGCTTCTCTGTGTGCCTTTTGATTGGGTAAGACCTTAAAATTTGAATTTGTGAGCCATTTCATTGGTTCATTGGGGAGGAGGAAAGAGAAATCTCATTTTATATAACTGCTAGGAGAGGCTTCTGGCCATACCTTCCTCAAGGTAAACCTGTGCTTCTCTGTGTGCCTTTTGATTGGGTAAGACCTTAAAATTTGAATTTGTGAGCCATTTCATTGGTTCATTGGGGAGGAGGAAAGAGAAATCTCATTTTATATAACTGCTAGGAGAGGCTTCTGGCCATACCTTCCTCAAGGTAAACCTGTGCTTCTCTGTGTGCCTTTTGATTGGGTAAGACCTTAAAATTTGAATTTGTGAGCCATTTCATTGGTTCATTGGGGAGGAGGAAAGAGAAATCTCATTTTAGGAGAGGCGCGCGCCTAACGGCGCGCGAATTTTTTCTTTTCATACTCATTTTTATATTTGATAGCCAAGGCAGGGGGGAAGTACAGAGGAGAAGGTAGCCTGAACACAGTGAGGACAAAGTCATTCAATATTTATACTTTTCTTCCCACTATTCCCTTAAGGGGCTGTGGGGATTCAGAGGAAGTGAATCAGGGACTTGCCTCTAGAAGGAGCTAGCAGCCAGGAACTTTCTAGATACCTATAGGCCCAGTTGATTGAGCTCACTAACAGAGCTTGGGGACAAAGGCCAGCCACACAGGGATTTTTTACACTGGTGTTTTACAAGAGAAGCCCACAGTCTTGTTTCATTGCCTCCTTAAGACTTCTCACTATGGACACTGAGGGACCTGCAGCAGTCACCTGCAACACCTGTGGGATGTTTGTCTTCTTGCCTATAGATGTGGGGAACTTCACCTGCACCAAGTGCAAGTTGGTAGCCCTCTTAGAAGGAAGAGTTCAGCAGTTGGAGGCCCAGGTGTCAACACTTCAGCATCACAGAGAGCAGGAGGTTCTCTTGAACAGAAAGGACCAGATGGTCCTGGACAGGAAACACACAGAGAAAGTTGCTGAGGAAGAAGAGGTCACTTCACACACAAAAGAAGGAGATGGTTGGAGGAAAGTTACACGCAGAAGTAGGGAAACCACGGTTCGTTCTGTGAGCTTGCAGCTACAGAATCACTTTGAATCTCTCTCTGTTATCAGAGATGATGAGGAAAAGCAGCAGGGACAGACATCAGGGACAGAGCAGGGGAGACTGAGAGTACCACGAAAGGGAACAGCCGCTGCTAAGCCTCGGAGGAGGCGTGTGGTGGTTGTGGGGGACTCCTTGCTGAGGGGTACAGAAGCAATGGTTTGTGGGCCTGACAAGATGTCTCGGGAGGTGTGTTGTCTCCCTGGGGCAAAGATCCATCATGTAACTGAGAGGCTGACAAGACTTGTCAAGCCTACTGATCAACACCCCTTTCTTCTGGTTCATGTGGGAACCAATGATACTGCAAGGCACAGCCTTCAGAATATCATAAGGGATTATGAGGCTCTAGGAAGGAAGCTGAAAGAGATGGATGCACAGGTTGTCATATCATCTCTTCTCCCAGTAGAAAGGCATGGTCCAGGAAGGGAGAAGAAAATAGCAGAGGTGAATAACTGGCTCCGTAGATGGTGCCGCCAAGAACAGTTTGGATTCTTGGATCATGGGCTGCGGTTCCATGAGGAGGGACTTCTGGCAAGGGATGGGCTGCATCTCACACCAGTTGGCAAAAACATTTTTGCCAAAAGTCTCAAAAATCTGATCAGGAGGGCTTTAAACTGAGTTATATGGGGGAGGGAGACATTATTTTGGAAGGCAAAAGGGCTGGAGAAAATAATCAAACTGACATAGAGGGAACAAGGCAAACAGTGCAAGGACCCAACAGTGGGAAGCAAAAAAATTTGCACAGGCAGCAAGTAAAGGGAACACATGTTCTTAGATGTCTCTACACTAATGCACAGAGTATGGGAAATAAACAGGATGAACTCGAACTCCTAGCACAACAGAGCAAATATGATATAATAGGCATCACTGAAACCTGGTGGGATGAGTCTCATGACTGGAATGTAGAAATAGAGGGATATAACCTTTTTAAGAGAAACAGGCCAAACAGGAAAGGAGGAGGAATAGCATTATATGTCAGGGATATTTACACCAGTGAAGAGATCCAGGAAGTCAATACTGGAAGCCAGGTGGAGAGCATCTGGATAAACATTAAAGGAGAGGGAAACAACAGGGATGTTACTGTGGGAGTCTACTACAGACCCCCGACTCAGGCAGAGGAATTGGATGATGCCTTTCTAGAACAGATGAGCACACACTCAGAAAGGAGAGATGTAGTAGTGATGGGGGACTTCAACTATCCGGATATTTGCTGGAAGTCAAACTCAGCCAAATCCTCAAGGTCTAGCAAATTCCTCACTTGCCTGGAAGACAATTTCATTGTCCAAAAGGTGGAAGAGACAACAAGGGGATCAACTATTTTAGATCTGATCTTAACCAACAGGGATGACCTAGTCAATGGGGTGCAAGTGGTTGGATCCTTAGGGGGAAGTGACCATGTTCTCCTGGAGTTTGTTATACAGCGGAAAGGGGAAGCCAGGCATAGTCAGACACGCATTCTAGACTTTAGGAGAGCTGATTTCAATAAACTTAGAGAAATACTGGGGGAGATCCCATGGTCAAGAAAACTAAAAGAGAAGGGAGTTCAAGACGGATGGGAGTTTCTCAAAAAGGAGATACTGAAGGCGCAATTTCAAACAGTTCCAATGAGGAAGAAAAATGGGAGGTGTCTCAAGAAGCCAGGATGGATGACTAAGGAACTTTCAACTGAGATAAGCCTTAAACAGAACATGTATAAGAAATGGAAAAATGGGGAAATCACGAAAGAGGAATTCAAACAAATAGCCAGCACATGTAGGGGTAAAGTCAGAAAAGCTAAAGCACAGAATGAACTCAGGCTGGCTAGAGAGGTTAAGAACAACAAAAAGGGCTTTTTTGGGTATGTCCGAAGCAAAAGGAAGAAGAAGGAAACAGTAGGGCCACTGCGTGCAGAAGATGGCAAAATGCTCAAAGATGACAAAGAAAAGGCAGAATTACTCAACACCTTCTTTGCTTCAGTCTTCTCAGAAAAGGCAAAGGGTGGTCAACCTAAGGATAATGGAGCAGAAGACAGAATAGGGGAATCTCAGCACAGAATAAGTAAAGAGATAGTACAGGAATACCTGGTTAACCTAAATGAATATAAATCTCCAGGACCAGATGAACTACATCCTAGAGTATTAAAAGAACTGGCGAATGTAATATCGGAACCATTGGCAATAATCTTTGAGAACTCCTGGAGAACAGGAGAAGTCCCAGCAGACTGGAGGAGGGCAAACGTTGTGCCCATCTTCAAAAAGGGGAAAAAAGAGGATCCCAACAATTATCGTCCAGTTAGTCTGACATCAATTCCAGGAAAGATTCTAGAGCAGATCATTAAGCAGAGAGTCTGTGAACATTTAGAGGCCAATGCCATAATCACAAAAAGCCAACATGGGTTTCAGAGAAACAAGTCTTGCCAGACAAATCTGATCTCTTTTTTTGATAAAATTACCAGTTTGGTAGATGAAGGGAATGCTGTGGATATAGTATATCTTGATTTCAGTAAGGCCTTTGACAAGGTTCCCCATGACATTCTTGCAAACAAGCTCGTAAAATGTGGGCTAGACAAGGTAACCATTACATGGATTTGTAACTGGTTGACTGACCGAACTCAAAGGGTGCTCAACAATGGCTCCCTTTCATCCTGGAGAGAAGTGACCAGTGGGGTCCCACAGGGTTCTGTCCTGGGCCCAGTGCTATTCAATATCTTTATTAATGACTTGGATGACAGAATTGGGGGCATACTTATCAAATTTGCAGATGACACCAAATTAGGAGGAGTAGCCAATACTCCAGAAGACAGGATTGAAATTCAGAATGACCTGAATAGACTAGAAAGCTGGGCCAACGCTAACAAAATGAAATTCAATGCGGAGAAATGTAAGGTTCTGCACTTAGGGCGGAAAAATGAAATGCACAGATATAGGATGGGGGACATCTGGCTGAATGAAACTATGTGTGAAAGGGATCTAGGAGTCCAAGTAGACCATAAGTTGAACATGAGTCAGCAGTGTGATGCAGCAGCTAAAAAGGCCAATGCTATTTTAGGTTGCATCAATAGAAGTATAGTGTCTAGATCAAAGGAAGTAATAGTGCCACTCTATTCTGCTTTGGTGAGGCCCCACCTGGAATACTGTGTCCAGTTCTGGGCACCACAATTCAAAAAGGATGTGGAGAAACTGGAGCGGGTCCAAAGGAGGGCAACTAAGATGGTGAAGGGTCTGGAAACCATGCCCTATGAGGAACGACTTAGAGAGCTGGGGATGTTTAGCCTGGAGAAGAGAAGGTTAAGAGGTGATATGATAGCCCTGTTCAAATATTTGAAGGGATGTCATATTGAGGAGGGAGCAGGCTTGTTTTCTGCTGCTCCAGAGACCAGAACGCGGAGCAATGGATGCAAGCTGCAGGAAAAGAGATTCCACCTCAACATTAGGAGGAACTTCCTGACAGTAAGGGCTGTTCGACGGTGGAACACACTCCCTCGGAGTGTGGTAGAGTCTCCATCCTTGGAGGTCTTTAAGCAGAGGCTGGATAGCCATCTGTCGGGGATGCTTTGACTGGGAGTTCCTGCATGGCAGGGGGTTGGACTGGATGGCCCTTGTGGTCTCTTCCAACTCTATGATTCTATGATTCTATGATTCTATTTTGGCCATCCATGTATCTTCATTACCCTTCTCCAGCACCACATCTCAAATAAGTTGATTTTTTCCTTATTTGCCTTCTTCACTGTCCAACTCTCGCAGCCATACATGCTAATAGGGAATACAGTGGCTTTGATGATTGTAACTTTTGTGCTCAGTTGGATAGCTTTATTCCTGTTGTAACCCACCTCGATTGATCGTTCAGAGGGGCGGGCTAGAAATTAATAAAATAATAATAATAATAATAATTCTTTAGAATCTTTTCCAGTTCTTTCATAGCTGCCTTCCTCATTCTTAGTCTTCTTCTGATTTCTTGACTGCAGTCCCTGTTCTGATCTATGTTTAAGCCAAAGTTTCTCCAAAGTCGTAGCTCATGGCTCACTAGCTGTCTCTCGAGTCCTGCATTACCCCAGTAAAAATAAGGCCTTCCTTTCTAGATCAGAGTTAGTCAAGTACGGTCAGCCCTCCTTATCCATGGATTTTTTTTTTTTATCCACAGATTCACATATCCACTGCTTGAAAATATTCAAAAACAATATAAATTCCAAATAGCAAATCTTTTGCCATTTTGCCATTTTATATATAGGATACAATTTTACTATGCCATTGTATTTAATAGGACTTGAGCATCCATAAATTTTGGTATCCTTTGGGGAGGGGGAGGTTCCTGGAACCAAACCCCAGCAGATAACAAGGGCCCACTGTATTTTGGCCTCACTGTGTCCAACCCAGAGCCTCACTCCAGCTTGGATAATGTCACCAAGACCTAGATGCTGAGACACTTTCCTCAACAATCATTGTTGTTGCTGTGGTTGTTGTTTGCCTTCAAGCCATTTTTGACTTGGTGTAACTCTGAGGGGAACCTGCCATAGGATTTTCTCAGCAAGACTTGTTCAAAAGGAGTCTACCATTGCCTTCCTCTGAGGCAGAGAGAGTCTGTCTTGCCCAACGACATCCAGTGGGTTTCAATGGCTGAGCGGGGATCTGAACCCTGGTCTCCTAAAGTCCTCGTTCAAGACTCAACCACTATACCATATTGGCTCTCAAATAACCAGAAGAGAGAGAGAGAGAGAGTATGTGGCGGGGGGGGGGGGGGATTGGCTTAAAATTGTGAAATAAAAGCTGCATTACAGTATATCTCAATAATTGTGACAATCTGTTGCTTCACATTAAATGTGGTGTTGGTTTGAGTGTTGGACTGTGACTCTGGAGATCAGGATTTGATTCCCTTCTTGCCATGGAAACCCACTGGGTGATCTTGGGTGAGTCACATTCTCTCAGCCCCAGAAAACCCCGTGATAGGGTTGCCTTAGGGTTGCCTTAAGTCAGAAACAAACAACTACAACTGCAGAGGTGGCGTTGGGTATGGAACACACACTTTGTTGTTTGCAAGAGTGTAGCATTGTGTAATCCTACGTCAACAATCCTGGGATGACTGAGTCGAGTGGTGTGTGGCTGTTTGTACTTGTGCAATTGATCTGTAAGGCTAGCCCCAGTGCAAAAGGCACTTGGAGTTATTATCAAAAGATTACCACCTCCAGTTTTGCATGTTTAAAATAATAATAATCACCCATCTCTCTGATGCAGATAGCTTGCTACATGTTTAAGTACCCACTCTGTGAGTATTCAGAAAAATAAGTACACCCAATACCGGCCTTCGTGTGGATTCTTGATATCTGGGAGAGGTTGAAACCTTTCTAGGAAGCCACTCTTCTTGTCCTTATATTTCAGCTTCATTTCTGGATATGAATATCTTACAACAGGAAAGTTAGGGGGGGGAGGGCTATCTTAAAAGCACATGGTGAAACTGAATGTCATGCAGGCAGATGCTTTGCTAATAATGAAGCTGTGCATAATTAGGTCTCGCACTTCAAAGGTCTCTGCTTTTTAGGGTCCTTCTGATATTTCATTTTTCTCAAGACCGAACACATCAACCTTGTGCCTGGCTGCATCAAGGCAATGGGGGCATGAGCCATGGGGGGAGGGAGGTACTTCTGAATAAGCTACACTATTTCCCCCCCCCCAAAGAATTTGAGGTGTGGGGAATTAAGTAGATTTCAAGCTACTACTTTTTTTTTTAATCCAAGGTCTGAGTATTTACCATATCAGGCTCCAGGAAAGCTTTGTTCCCCATGAAGAATTACTTGGTGATGTAATAGCTATGTTGGAGTGACTTGGATTTACATCTTTACTCAAATGTGAAAGATACTTGGCCAATAAGGAAACAGTTATGCATTCTCCATTACCCCACGGATTTATTTTGGGGTAAACAGGATAAAGCATGCATAAGGATAGGTTACCGATACAAAGATAATTAACATTATTGTCCACAGGAGGGCAATCAAGATGGTAAAAACTCTGGAAACCAAGCCCTATGAGGAATAGCTTACCACAGTGGGTATGCAAAGGGATCTTGTAGCACCTTTGAGACTGTATGAACAATGGTGTAGCATAAGCTTTCATAGACTCGGTCTACTTCCTCAGATGCATAGAGTAAACTCCGTGGATGTGGATATGTTTAGCTTGGAGAAGAGATGACTGGGAGCTGATGTGATAGTCATCTTTAAATATTTGAATGGCTGTCATGTGGATCAGTGCTTGTTAAGTTATCTCTTGTGGGAAACTGGCAGGGCTTTTTTTCCTAATGTGTCAGGAATTGCGCTATATGTGTGTCGCCTGACTACAGCTGTGTCATTCTATCCTGGAAACTTACTGCAGCCAGTAGTTTGCAGTTTGGCACTGGTCCATCAACCACCACTTTGAGTAGCACTGGTGTCTAAGAGGAAGCAAGCTTGTTTTCTCTTCCTCTAGAGACTAGGGAGAGAGAAGAACAGGTAGGCACAGTTCCCTCATGCCAAGACCCAGCAACTGATGAAAGGCACTCCTTTCATCTCAACTACTGCTGCTGTGGCATCGGAGGGAGAGAAGAGCAGCACAACCAGAAACTGCTGGACTTAGTTCCCTCCCCTATTGCCTTCTCCTTTTCCTTGTGTGTCCTGCTTTTTTAGACTGTAAGCCTGAGGGCAGGGGACTGTCAAAATTGCAAACCACTCAGATAAAGCTAAATAAATAAATAATAGAATGTGAGCAAATGGATTCTAATTTTATTTTTTCTTCGAAGCAAGAAAAAAGTTTTAGCTAGACATTAGGAAGAACTTTCTGACAGTAAGAGCTGTTCTACAACAGAATAGACTGCTTGGGTGCATGGTGGGCTCTCTTTCTTAGTTGTTGTTGTCAGAAGCCATTAATTCAACTTCAATTTATGGCAACCCTGTCAGTGAGAGACCTCCAAGTCACCCTGATGTCAGCAGCCTTGCTCAGGTCTTGCAGACTCAAGACTGTGGCTTTTTTGATTGAGTCTGTCCAGTCTTCTCCTTTTCCTGCTGCCTTCTTCTTTGTCAAGCATCATTGTCTTTTCTAGTGAGTCATGTCTCCTCCTTTGGAAGTTTTGAAATCTTATTATCCTGATGTGTAACCTGTACTCAGGACAAGAGAATGCTTTTAGAAAAGAATATGGAGAAACAGAATAGTTCCCAATTGGCAAAAGGGTCAGGCAATCCTATCACCTTATTTATCCAACCTGTATGCAGTTTTCACACTTTTTAATATTATTTGGAGTCTTTTCCCCCTCCCTCCCTCTTCCAATTCTCAGTTGGTGTTTTAACTAAATGAAACCAGTGTTGGCACCAATTGGGCCTCCAAAGGGAGGGGGTCCTTCCCTATCTGACCTTAGACAGACAGATATTGGAAGATGTACTCCCTCAAATAGTGAGGACCAAAGCTGTACATTTCATCACAGGTACCTTGCATTAAGCCAGTGTACTTCTTTTTAGACGGGTATTATATGCTATCTATACAGTATTCCAGTCAGTAGTTGGAATTGCTGCATTTTGCACTTGATGCAGCTTCTGATTCGTCTTCAAGGGCAGACTTATATAGAGCACATTACAAGAGTAAGCTAATTTCTCAAAGAGGCTTTTTCAGTTACCCAGGATCTTGTCAATTTGGAAAGAGAAAAATGAAATTCTTGCCACAAGTTCCTGTTCTTAGTGGCTTCTCACCTCTTCCCTTTCTGTAATTTTGCAACCTGGTTTTTTAAAAGATGTAACTATTGAGTTTGATTGTTTATTACTTTTGAGACTTGCACTCCTTTTCTGCCATGAAACCACTTAAAGATAATGCCACTTATGGAATTAAATAAAAAAAATGCCCCAACAATAAAAAGTGCCCCCAAATTTTGCAAATCGAATGCATCTTTTCTTCTTTAAAGATGTGTTATAGATTGAGCATGTACTCTCAATCTCTTCAGCACCTTTGGATGTACTTCACTGCTGAACAAAGCAATATCAACAAGTTACTTACTTCCCAAATGCCAACTGTGCTTAGAGGAATCTATGCTAGTATCACACACAAAAGGGTCTGGGAGGGATTAGCAACCAGGAAGGTCCATAAAAAAAAATCTCCCTAAAGGCACCAGATTGTGTCTGATTTTGGAAGGTAAGCAGGCTCAGCCCTTGTTAGTACTTGGATGAAAGTCCACCAGTGAATACCCAGTACTCTGGGCTATATTTCAGAGAAAGGCATGGAAAACCGCCTCTGAATATTCCTTACCTAAGAACACCTTATGAAATTTATGGAGTTGCCATAAGTTTCAGGTGACTTAAAGGCACATACATATACAGAAGCTTCACATAAATACCCTAAAGATACCAGATCCCATCTGATCTTGGATGCTAAGCAGGGTCAGCTCTGGTTAGTACTTGGATGAGAGACTCTCAATGAATTCCAGGTACTGTCGGCTGTATTTCAGAGAAAGACAATAGCTAACTACATATTGAGTATTCCTTGCCTGAGAAAACTCTGTGATATTTCATGGGATTGCCATAGATCAACAGGCAACTTAAAGGTAGATACACAGACACAACTTGAAGTGTGTGCTGGAACCAATTGTCCTTTTCATGCATAGCTGTTCTTAGAGGTGTTTCCACCTTTCCTTTTCCAGCATGATTTGTACCCTCTCATTTTCCTCAGCTGCCATTCTCATTTTGGGTGCTTAGAGGAGGTTCCATCTTGCCCTGGAGTGTGATTTCCCCTCTGATATTTTTAGTTAGCTGAAAATGTCAAATGCAAAATTTCATAGCACGTTCCTTCTCTTTGAATGTGCGTTGTTATGGTGATCATTCTGGGAAGGGAGTAATGTCGGCTCTTTCAGAAGATTTTGTTTGTGGTGTAACTGTTCTGAAGATCTAGTAAGAAAAGGGTGAATGTGGTGTTGGTCAGGGGAATTATTTCTGCTGCTTGTTCAGAATTCCTTATTGTCACTTTTATAAAATTGCAGAACCTCAGAGTATGTGACTCTTTCACTCTCTCTCATTCTCTCTCTTGATTTACTCTGCATGCTGTATCTTAATGCAATCAAAAGAGTCACTTCCAAATGAGTGTACACCTGCCCCTTATTTCATTTCTTTCCCCAGCCATAGAAATACCCCACATTCCTGAGCAGCCCCCTTTATGTCTTCTAGCAGTCTCTCCCCCCCCCCCACCCCCTGAACTATACACACAGTTCTACCCTGCGGCTCTGCGGTTTTACTCTTGGGTCCATCTGTCAATTCTTTTCAATCATGACACACATCACATCCTGCTATTTCAGCTCCCTTGTGTCTCTGAAGAAGAAGCTGCCAGTTGTGCCAGCGTTCCGATGGAGCCGCTAAACTCTGATCCTCTTGTGAATTTGGCCCAGGTCTCTAGAGGTGCATTTAATAACACCTTGAGCCACCTCATCCTGGCTTCATGAATTTACTTAAGTGTGATTTGCTTCTACTGCCTCTCCCCCTCACTTTCTTTTCTTCTGAGCAGTTTTAAACTGGCATTTTGACAGCCTCCAGTGAACTCTGTGTGCAAATGGATGGCAAGCTTTCTTTCTCCTTCCTCCTATTTTCTTTAGTTAACTAAAAATTTCTGCTTAACGCACGTGTCATTATCTTTTCTATCAGCCCAGCTTACCTGCCAGTGCCAGATTGGTTTATGTTGATGCTTGTAGCTTTTGGAAAGGCGGGGGGAAAAATAACCAAAGTAAAAGCCACTTATTTGGTCAATGAAATGTCCCTTAACAGATTTACACAAAAGTGCAAATGCTGACTTATCGGTAGATACAAATCTGACTTGTCAATAAGTGCCGTATCTCTGCAACAGATGGATGCCATTGCCCATTGTTGCATAACAGATGTCTATATAGTGGATTTATCTCATTACAGCCACAAATAGGCTCAGCAACTGGCGGCCTTTTGTGAAAGAGCCATTTGCTCTTCAGAGCTATTCCATGAAAACTGTTTTCCTACTCTCCAGCATTACTTACACTCTTGACTGTAAGGCTTCCAGTGTCCAAGGATCCTTGTCGTATCCTCAGGAGCTAGTCTTAGCTGTTTAGCGTACATGGACTTTCAAGTTTCTGTGGTTGCCTGTAGAACCTCTGACCCAAGTACACAAAGAAACGGTAGGTCCCATCACTTCACTTCCACTCAACTGGACTTGCAAAGCTATGATGGACCCAGGACCTCCTCCTGACTTGTTGTTCTTCTCAAACGGGGTTTCAGAGACACACATACATACACATACCCTTCAATCACACACATTCACATACATACTCTTGCATCATCCTTAAAGTCTTAAACTTCTCACTTTGGGAAAAATTCCCAAGTAAATGTGTTACCCATTAACACCCTTACAATTTCCTAAAATACCTGCTAATGTCTCAGGATTGGCCAAAAAGGCCCTCTTTCTTTCACACAGATGCAGTTGCTCTTATTTCTTAGTCTTACCCTCTAATGTGTTGAACAATGCCTTGATCAGGACAGACCAGAATTTGCTTTAACATTGTCAACAGAATGAATGAAAGCTCGCCTCCTGCTGTGTCTGTCCTTGACAAGACCGTCAACTCCATGTCCTCCGCTTCTGCTGCCTTGATCATGTCCCTGGCACATAAGGAGCTATACTCAGAGTTCTCTGTAATGCAGTGCCCTGTTGCTTGCTGAAATACCTGCTTCAGAGGCACATCTCAGTGGGTTCAGGTACCCACCCTCTCAGGCTACTTAGGATTTGATTTTATTGTTTTGAATTGTGTGTGGAGGGTGTATAGACTCCACCTTCCCTCTTGGTCCAAGTTACTCCTGCAGGGATTTATTCCAGTGTGTCTTGGTTATTTTGAATTGAGCTGTGCAGCTTTCCATTGGTGCCAAGCCTTTCCCAAACTGCCCATTATGCTTACAACAGTGCTAATTTTTTTTTCCAAAGCCACACAGAGAAAATGTTAGATTCGACTTGGCTGATTTGTTCTTCGCGCCGCTCCCGTGGTGAAGAGGATTGATTTTTGTGTTTCTTTTGATGTTTGGCTTGCTTTCCTCGGGAATGCAATGCTTTGGGCCTTAATCCTTTAACCTTGAATCTGAGCACCACAGCTTCGTGAGGGATCAGGGTTTTTTGATGGAGGAACGAACTCGCCTTTTGTTATATTGGATCATCTGGGAGTGACGATGTGTAGTGAGATGGATCTTCAGACAATTTATTTCTCTGGTATTAAAGGGCTTGTAAATGTGGGAGAGATTTAGTGAGAAATGGCTGAGCCTAGTGGCTAAAAGACTACGTTGTGACTCAGGAAGTCCCGGTCCAGGTTTCACTTCTGTCGCAAACTCACTAGCTTGCTTTAAGGAAGCCTCTACAATCTGTGCCCATAATTCAGGGATGAGAAGAATCTGGTCTTCCCTTACACTAAGGCTTGATGTTTCTTATCGCCTAGAGAGATGCATTTGCTTGGAGATAATGTACTGGGTGCAGCACGGCTAAGCTCAAGGTCCCCCTTTCCTTACCATTTTGTTCATTACATCTATTTTATTTTTATCTTGCTTTTCCCCCCAGTCTGATACCCAGAGTGGCTTACAATAGATAAAACAACATAGCTAAAATTCACAAATTTAAAAAGTTAAAAAGTAATAGAAATATCAAAAATTGAAACTAGTTAAAAATATAAACCATATTTACAAAACAAAATATACAAAAATAACAGAGAAAATCTGGTACATTATGCACCTATCACACCTAAGCAATCAGTCCTCAAAAACCTGTCAAAACAGAAAGTTATTTACCTGTTTGTGGAAGGAGAGTCGGGAGGGTGCCAATCTAACCTGTCTGGAAGCAGTTCCAGAGTCTGGGGGCAACCTCTGAGAAGGCTCCTGCGTTCACAATAGCTGTACTTGTGGTGGTGGTGGGACAGAGTGAAGAACCTCCCTAGAAGATCTCAGAATACAGGCACATTCATAAAGGAGAATAGGCTCCTTCAAATAACCAGCTTTGCCCATCAGGATTTTCTTTGTAGCAGCAGTTGAGATATGGCGGCAAAGAGGTGGAGTTGAAGTGGTCTGTCGTGATTCCATCTCCCTGATCATCTCTCCCACCATTCATTCATTCATTCATTCATTCATTATATTTATTTATATCCCACCCTTCTCCCAGGACTGGGACTCAGGGTGGCTTACAACATTAAAAACAATACAATTAAAAAAATAATGTATTAAAATAGAATTAAATTACTACATGATTGGATTTCTGTAATGCCCTCTACATGGGGCTACCCTTGTGCTTAACCCAGAAACTTCAATTAGTACAGAACATGGCAGCCAGGCTTATCACGGGAACATTGAGGAGAGAGCACATAACACCGGTGCTCAAGTCTCTCCACTGGCTGTCAATTAGTTTCTGGGCACTGTAAAAGGGGTTGGTTTTAACCTTTAGAGCCCTACATGGCTTGGGTCCATCTTATCTTAGGGACTACCTCTTCCCGTATGATTCCCCCCCCCCCCCCCCCGCATACTTGGGTCCTCTGGGAGGAACCTGCTACAGCCTATTAAAACTAGGTTGCCGCAGACCTCCCAGAGGATGTTTTCGGCTGTCGCTCCCAGGCTATGGAATGACCTGCCGGATGAGATGCGTCTTATTACATCTCTCGATTGCTATAAAAAAGCCATAAGGACGCATCTCTTCTGGCAGGCCTTCCCAGAAAGTCCTTAACTCCTGGCTCTGTTAGTGGGTCAAGCTCTCCCCTCAGTTTTTAACATCTCGACATTTGACACCCATGCAACTGATGGTTGTTTTATATTGTGAAAATTTTAATTATGTTGTTTTTAACTTTGATGTTAGTTTAATCCAATTTTAAGGGGTGGGTGGCTGGGTATGGGTCATTGTAATTTTCACCTTATATCTTTTTAATTGTTGTAACCCGCTCTGATTGGTTGACAGAGGAGTGTGCTATAAATAAATTTATTATTATTATTATTATTATTATTATTATTATTACAATTTTTAAAAGATTAAAAATGGTTAAAATACATTAAAACAATCTGCAGGTTTTGAGTGTATATACCAAAAGGAGGGTAGCAGGATAGAATGGGGATTCTTTTGGTGTACCCCCACCCCCACCCCACTGCTTAACAGTCTTCCTTCTCGGGATTTGTATTGCTGTCTCCCTGGCTAGTATTGCTGAGGCTGCCCTGTTGGGAATGGCTCATGAAACCATGGGTCTGTCCCAAGTGGTATCTGGTCCTACCCTCTGGGCCTCCTGACTGGGTAGGACTTGGAGATACTCTTTGTTCCATCCTGGAGGGGCGAACCCAGAAGTTGGTGGTACAGCAACAGATTTCCTAACCTGTCCCAGCCACCCCGCTTCAGGTACATACACTTGAACCCAGAAACTTTGGGATGAAGAATAATGATTCTATGATTCTATAAGAACTTGGTCAGGGGAAGGGAATCTGGATAAACCACTGAAGATCTACCTCCCCACTCCCAGGTCTTGCCTGCTGCTGTACTGAAAACTCTGATGGACAAAAGTGAGAGAGATTAACCATCACCACCACCCTGCACCCCATTGAGCCAGGTCTCTGTGATACACACCACATTGTATGCTAATCCAAGATCAAGTCTGGAATAGGATCTTTTTTTGTCCTTTCACTGACTTGGTGTGCACCTGACCCTTGCCTAAAGCACTGAGTCAGAATGGAAGGAAAACCACATATGCAGTGATTGTAGGGTAATGGCTAGATAGATGAGAATTCAGTTTGGTCCTGTGAATTTATAGTGGTAGCATATGGCAAGCCAGCTGACATCCAGTTTTGCTAGATGTTCCCTTTGCAAGAGGGAAACCTGATGACACCTGAATTAGCTGCCTTACAACAGTGCCTCAATCCAAGCCAATGCTTCTGTGTCATGTCTTTCTCTTCCTTCTGTTCCTGCTCCTTCTCACTTAACTGTTTTCTAGTAAGAAGAAGATGAGGAGCTATGTGATGGTCCTGCAGTGGATGAGGCCCAGAGGCTGTTCACTTGCCCTTATTCATTTCCTCAGGCAGCAGCTACAGCCGAGATGGCTCTGTGATCAACTCTTAATAGCCAACTCATTTGCTCCCGTATGCTCTGGATGTGCACAGTCTGTCATCATGGCTGCATCTTGCCTCGCCAGCTGCTAAAGCTGGTTTTTGGATAAGGGCCCCCAAAGCTCAGCAAGTTATGGAAATGGGTGTGTGGCAGCTGATGGACAAATGAGAAGCAAAAAGAGAGTGAAAGAGAATCATTAAACCTTCTCAAAGGGCAGTGTTTGTGGCGGCAGCTGCTCTTTCTCCCTGCCCGGCATCAGGAACGGCTCCGCGGGCAGCGGGAAGAGTCTGGAGCGCTGGAGTTTTATAGGATCATTAATTATACGTTATAAAGCAGCTAAGCATGGCAATCGTAGTGTGATGAATTTCATTATGAATGGCCTTTTCATATTCTTCATCTCATTATATTCAGTCCTTGTGACCTGGAGTTTAGCTAAAGTTATTGTTCAGGTTAACTTTCATTTAGTTGCCATCCTAATTTTAGAAGCTGTATGATCTTTAGATTTTATGGAGAAGACAGTGTACTTAGGTGTATGTATGTGTGTGTGTGTGTTTTGCAGTATTGTCGGAAGGGTTTTGTGTGTGCGTGGAACAATTCTCATCCCAGCAAAAAGGGGATTTAGGCCCATCCTGATTTGCTCAGAAGTCTTCTCTGCTTTATCCCCTTGGGTAGCCCATCCACCCACACAGACTGAGCGATCATCTCTGTGCCAATGACTTTTAAATCCACAGCTCCACTTTGTACAACTATTTTTCTGAAACATAATCTTGGTTGTCAGCCAACAGTTCAACCTTAATCTTACTGAAAAGGAGTTCCTCATTTTTCCTCCTGACACCTCTTTGGTGTCAACACTATTACTTTCCCTCTTTGTTATGGAGTCTTCTAAGTGGGAGTTGTTCTGCTTTCTTCTTCTCCTCCACTTTCAGCCAAATTCCTTTCAAATTTGTCTCACCAGAATGTCTCGACGATCTCCACTCTGGCCTTATTGTGATGCTTTTTTTGTTGGGCCACCCAAAAGATACGAAATATGTCACTCTACTTTTCAAATATGCAAGCTTGTAACTCAACAGAAACCCAAAGGTGATCCTGTCACAGGGTTTTCTTGACAAGATTTGTTCAGTGGGAGTTTGCCTTTGCCTACATCTGAGGCTGAGAGAGTATGACTTGCCTAAGGTCATCACCCAGTGGGTTACCATGTCTGAGCAGGGATTCAATCTCTGAGCAGGGATTCAACCTTTAAAGCCCTACATGGTTTGGGTCCATCTTATCTAAGGGACCGCCTCTTCCCATACGACCCCCCCCCCCCCGCACACTTCGGTCCTCTGGGAGGAACTTGCTGCAACCCATGAAGACCAGGTTGGTGCAGACCTCCCAGAGGGCCTTTTCGGCTGTTGCCCCCAGGTTGTGGAATGACCTGCCGGATGAGATGCGTCTTATTTCATCTTTAGAAGGCTTTTAAAAAGCCCTAAAGACGCATCTCTTCCGGCAGGCCTTCCCAGAGCATGTAAACATCCCCCAGCTCCAAATCTAGGCTTTAGAGTGGCCTTTTCTTCCAGCCTTCCTTCGCTGTTTCTACTTCTACATAACCTTGGCTGGGTCCGTTTTTCTTGTTTTTATTACTATTTTAGCTAGTTACTGTTTTAATTCAATTGTGATTTAATCTCTTTTTCAGAGGGGGGGGTGGTAAGGGAAAGGATGGGATATTTTACTTGATATTGTTTTAATCCTTGTTGTAATCCGCCCTGATTGCTTGTTCAGAGGGGCGGACTAGAAATAAATATTATTATTATTATTATTATTATTATTATATTATCATTGTAGTCCGATGCTCAAACCACTATACCACCCAAGCAAAGATAGCTATTAATAATGGGTTTAGAGTAGTGGTTCACAAACGGTGGGACAGGATTCCCAGGGTGGGGGGCATGAGAGTTGCTCAAAGGGGGGGGGGGGCATGAGACTTGGAGTCTCTGATCCCTCCGCCACCTCCTCTAACCAAATTTTTTATGTATGTAAAATTTATATATATTAAATATTTAGTTTACTTAAATAAAACTGTTCTAATTTGAACAATGTTATTTCCTTATGAAATGTTAACATATGAATATACATGAATGTGGAAGTGAAAATACGCACACTAAATAAACAAAGTATTTTTATTTATGTACCATGTTGAACCAGTGTGGCATACTGGTTTGAGTGTTGAACTACAACTCTGGAGAGACCAAGGTTGAGTCCCATGAAACCCACTGGGTGATGTTGGGCAAGTCACATGCTCTCAGCCTCAGGAGAAGGCAATGGCAAAGCTCCTCTGAACAAATCTTGCCAAGAAAGCCACTGTGTAAAGTTCACCTTAGGATCACCATAAATCAGAAACAACTTGAAGGCACACAACAACAGTTAAATGCCTGTACTGCAGCCACTCACTCACAAACCACAAGCCTGTGAATTCAATACCAGCCAGGGGCAACTCAGCCTGGCATCCTTCTGAGGTCACTAAAATGAGTACCCAGCTTGTTGGAGGCAATTAGTTTACATTTGTAAACCATTAGGGAGTGCTTAAGTGCACTGATAAGTGGTATAGAAATGTACTTGCTATTGATATTGGTATGTATCGGGGGGGGGGGGGGATGCTGTACACATGTAAACGTAAAGTCAAGTCACAAGGATAAAAAGTTTGAGGTACGGAAACTAATAGTGTGCCAGATGGAGCTTCACATCACTGAATGTGCCTCCATTGCAAGTATTCTAATACTTCAAAACCCAAGGAGAACTGAGCCATTCTTTCCTGATTGATAGAAAAGATTTATATATAATTCTTCATCCTACCAGGATTTCAAGGGGTATAGTCAGTCATATGAGGAGATAGACTTTTAAAACAGATGCAATCCTTAACAGTTAAAAAGTTTACAATGATTGAGAATGCCTGGGTGGGTAAGGATGTTTTTTTCTGATGTCTAAACTGTTGCAGTGCTGGGAAAATCCCCTTTAGGAAGGGGAATTGATACCTGTGGTGCAACTGCTAAGAATGTTGTATAAGTTACCTTCACTACTGCACCTGGAGAAAGACCTCCAGGTAGAAGATCTCAATGTGTTATCAGTTTAATATGGGACAAAGTAGGGCAGGGCAGTAGAAAGAGAGGAAGAACGCATGCCAGATCGGGGAGATCTCAGATCTCAGTCGGGAGACCACAGAGCCTGCAGGACCACAGCAGAGCAGTGGAGGAGAAGGGGGATTGGAGACATCTCAGTCACAGTGCCACCATGAGTCGAGGTCTTGTTTTTAACGCCATCCCACCTCTTTTCATTTGCTTTTGGTGTGGATGGTGATTTCTTTGGCATTACAGAAAGTTCATCTAGTTCAGAAAATACTTTGAAAGACACAGGCATTTTCTGAGGCAACAAACAATAAAGAACCTTGTGGCATATGCAGTATGAATACAGTGGTCCCCCGGTTTACAAATCCCCCGGGGAACGAAATCCCCGGGATCCGAAACCGGCGGGACCAAAAAAATCTCCCGGGATCCGAAGGATCCCCCGGGATCCGAAGGAGAAAAACCGTGCGGCCCCTTTAAATCGGCAGCGCGGTCCGTCTCCTAATGCGGTCCCCCGGGAAACGAAAACTTCCGGGTTACGAAAGGTAATCCGGAACGGATTACCTTCGTAACCCGGGGGAACCACTGTACAGTGATTGTATTTAGACACAACACCAAACCATGGTTTTAGTCTTGAGCTCATATGCCTCCCATTCTTCTCTGGGAGGGTTGACATTAGAGGTTAATTGCAGTTCAGAGTGTCATCTAACTGCATGCTTCTAACCATGATTAGCTGGAGCAAGCCTTTTCCAGAATCAACAGTTTGTATTTCTCCTGGGTCATCTAACCATGGCTAAGATCAACCACAGTTGGTTGTGGTTTGGGAAACTCAGCAAGCTTCAGTTAATTTAAAAGGGAAGTGCTAGCTTTGCCATGCCTCCTAGCATCTGTGCTAGAGAAATGGAGACAGTTCAAGAACTTAAGGCTGACTTAAGTTCACTCTTGTGACACTTGCTATGATGTAATGTCAGGTTGACATAATCCCTGCCCAAGGAGCTATGCAAGGATAAAATTACCTGTCTTGAGAGCCCTCTTTCTACAATCTGTGTCCTGCCCCCCTCCCCCCCCCCCCCATTTCCTCATCCCACGTCCAGTGATCAAGAGTCAATTGGAATGCAGCTAAAGTTGGGATTTAGGTTAGAAACTTTGTTTGGAAGAGGCTGTTCTGTCAATCCTTTCAGTGTTTTTCATCACAGAGCACCAGGCAGGTTTCCCCAGATATGGGGGCCCTTGATTTAAAGAATTGTTTTTATACCTGGGACTTGACATTTACATGGCTTTCTTTTGTGAAGGCTGACAGCCCTGCTCACTGGAGCGACAGCTGCCCTACTCCACTCCGTTGGAAAGGCCATGTGTGAATTCCTGGCATATTGTCCTGCATAAAGCTCTCACCAGCCCTGACTTAAAGATGAAGCTCTTGCAGAGGTTTGGAGTGGAGGGGTGCTTTCTTTTTCTGCTCCACTCCCATTTTGCCTTGTGCGATTTATTTTCAAGCGTTGAGGAAGGGAGGAGAGAGGATAATTTCTAATCATTTTTCTGTTTATTAGGGCAGCCAATTAGGGCCTGCAGTTGGGAAGAGGAGGATCAAAACATGATTGATTTTTTGCAGCAAAATTAGGACAAGGCTTCTGAGGGGATGTGCTACCCTCAATTTAAAGACACATTTAATGCTTCAAGTTCTTTGGGGGAGGAGAAGGCTTTGTGTATGTATGTGTGGATGTTGAAAGATACAGAGGAGCCAGCTCTGTTTTGAAAAATAAACATTCTACACTCCAGTTTATCACGGTATAATTCCAGCACACAGTATTGGGCTTCACAAATAAGAAATACAAGACCACATGGGCCTAGCTAGCTACCTGTGGCTTGTACCCTTTCAGACCATAGTTGGCTGCAGTACCGGCATTTAACCACTGCATCACCAGGGCTCCTGCACATAAATTCCTGCACATAGAAGATTAACATATGAAGGAGTAGGCTTCAAGCCCAAACTATTTACAAGCTATCTGAGCAGGCAAAAGAGACGGAGATGTTGTTGTTGTTGTTGTACACCTTCAGGTTAAATTTGATGTATGGTATAGGTTTTGTGGGTCAGATTTATTCAGTGGAGAACAAAATCTCATGGGTGACCCTGGACAAGTCACATGCTTTCAGCCTCAAGGGAGGCATTGGCTTCTCTGAACAAATCTTGCCAGGAAATATCCATGATAGGTCCACCTCAGGGTCACCATAAATCAGAAATGACCTGAAGGCACACAACAACAGTGTACTGTTGCTTTCATGTTAGGCTGCTGAGAGTGTGTGACTTGCCTAAGGTCACCCAGTGGCTGAACAGTCTCCCAAACACTCAAACAACTACATCACACTGATTTTTCAATAACTGTTTTGTGTGTTTTATTCAGAGTTCAGACTTACTGTAGAGTAAGTGTGCATATGTAAATATTTCTGACTGTTATGCACCTTCATAATGTGCCTTGTTGTTGTGTGCCTTCAAGTAGAGTTCTAATCCAATCTATTTGTCATTAATGAGAAAGTGAGCAAGAGACGAGAGAGCGAGAGTAGATGTTGTTGCACACCTTCAAATCAGTTCTGACCTATGGCAATCCTCTCCTAGGTTTTCCTTGGCAAGATTTATCTTGAAGGGGGTTACCATTGCTTTCCTGTAAGACTGAGACAGTATGGCTTGCTTAAGATCACCAAGTAGATTTTTGTGGCTGCATGGGGATTTGAACCCTGGTCTCCCAGAGTTGTATGATAACACTTAATCCACTCAACCACTCTGACTCAGAGAGAGAGAGGGAGAGAGAGAGAGAGAATGAAGGCTCATTAATTGTGGTGGACCCATCAGTCCAGTATAAGCAGGAACACCCCATGCCTAACCAAAATTAGGCCATGGTGATCTGTTGCAAGGAGATAAAATTTGCACATTTCCTTCTTTTTGGGAGGAAACATCTGAAGGGGAAGAATCCCTGATGCAATCTCTGTATGTTGATTCCTGGGAACATTTTCTGAGATACAACAGCATTAGTTGGAAATCACAGGAAGACCATTTCTCAGCAGGCAACTTTCGGGCTACAACACATGTGTTGTTTCTCTGACTACAGCCATATCAGTCGAATCTTCTTTATCTCCTTTGTAGATTGTAGATGCCATGAGCTGATCTTAGTCTTCAGGCAGCATGTCAGGGAAGAAGAGTTGTCCATCCATAGTTAACATAATCATTTGAAGACACCATGTCCTCCATTTTCAAGCTTTAGTTTTAAAGAATGCTGTCAAGCTGACCCTCTGCAGCTCTATCCTGGGACATTTTTTTTAGCCCAGGATGTGGTGGAGAGATGACACTGGTGGCCCAAGGTAGCAATGCCCACCTTGAAATCCAAAAATGTGGGGGGTTAGATGGCAAATGTTGGGGGAAATTATTCCAAGAGGCTCTGTTCCATCACTTGGCAGAGAGAGTTATGGATTCCCTACCTGGATCTTCTTCAGGTTAATTTTATAATGCTGCATAATAGTTAAGTGGCTTTATTGTTCAATCATGCAGTTGGAAGGGGTTGCAAGGGCTGTCTAGGTCAACCACATCCCATGCAGTAATACACAACTAAAGTACTCCCAAAAGATGGCCATCCAACTTCTGATATAGAAACCTGAAGGTACTGCTGTAAAACCTTTTAGATTGTTCAGCAGATTTCTGTCATCTATTTCTAGGCAATCATATTCAAATAAGCTGGCACTCAGCCCCTGAAGATTCACAGACGTAATAGCAATTGAATACAAACGATAACAGCATCAGAGCAACCCAATTAAAATATTTCATATCAAACAGTTGTGAAGGTAGCCATATTGAGATCTTCTGAAATACAGTGGGATATAAATATTTTAATTAATAAATAATTAGCACACACATGTTTGTTCACCCTTGTTCACCCTGAAAAGGTTCTGTGACGCATGCTAAGTTTGGATGATTGTGAATGGGCCAAGAGCAAGAAGACAATACCAGCATGGTGTAGTGGGTTAAGTGTTGGACTACGACTCTGAAAAATCAGGCTCCAAATTCTTATTCAGCCATGGAAATTCACTTGGTGACCTTGGGCATGTCACCCTCTCTCAGCTTCAGAGGGAGGCAATGGCAAATCTCCTCTGAATAAATCAGGCCAAGAAAAACCTATGAGAGGGTTGCTGTAACTTGGAGTTGACTTAAAGGCATGTAGTAACAACGCAACAAGGCCAAGAAGGGAGATTAAGCACCCCTTCCCACCACTACCAGTTGCTCCTGGTTTCACCTCCATCACTCCTCTTCAATTCTCCATCAAGGAATGCGATTCGAAACACAAATGATCTGTAACCATTTGGAAAAGCTGCCTGCTTTACAGGCAGATTCTTTTCTCCCTTCCCTACCCCAGGTAGTGAATGGTAAAGATTGGCTTGCAGGCAGACTGTTGATTCTGCAAAGGGTCATATGTGTTGGCGCAAGCCCACCAGCTTCCTCTTTAGACCATCCCCTGCACCCTCAGTATTATTCATTGGGGCCCAGCATGACTGAGGACCACCATAGATCCAAGAAGCCACCTCCACTCCACCCCACCCCACCCTATTCCCCAGGCAAGTGGGGTCACATTCTTTCATATAATGAGGTTCAAATTCTTCAGAAATCCAGCACTAAGTTCAGGCAGACAGACTTGTCCCTCCAGTTCCTCTAGTTGGTTTCAACCCATTGTCGTCCAAGTTATGGGAAAGTGAGAGCAATGTTAATGGGCAGAATGGCATTAACTCTGGCAATTCCTTAATTCATGTGGACTTAATCTGATACCTCCATATGTATTGCTGTACATCTCCGTCCTTGGAGTCTCCATCCTTGGAGGTCTTTAAACAGAGGCTGGATGGCCATCTGTCGGGGATGCTTTGACTGGAGTTCCTGCATGGCAGGGGGTTTGACTGAATGGCCCTTGTGGTCTCTTCCAACTCTAAGATTCTTTGATTCTATCCTTTAGCATAGTTTGTTCATAATGTTTTGGAAAGAAGAACTGCAGCCCCTCACACCTGACAGCCTTCAACAACCAGCAATGCAATGGCGTAGCCAATTAAGACTGGGAGGTGAGCCCAGCCAAGGCAATCTGTCAGTGTGTTGGCGGTTAAGCTCCCAAGCCAGCGGCCTCAGCTGAGGTGCAGGAGGCTAAAAACTGTAGCGGCCATCTGTTGAATAATCAATATTGGAGGACCTCTGTTGCTGCACTTGCACTTTGTCAGCTTCCAAATGCTTTGCAGTCTTAATGTTCTCTGGATACCTCCGATCAGCCCTGCAAAATGTATGATGAGATCTGGGTTCAGTGAAAGGTGAGCCTCCAGATTCCAAATTCATGGCTCGGAGGCAGCCAGCCGAATGCTGAACAGTGGGTGGGAGGCTGTTGAGTGTTGGTGGTAAGTGCTACTCTGTGGCCAGGAAGAGAGACTCTTTTTTGCTGCTTGGGTAGCTGCGTAGCACATCGCTGGTCCCGTAAAATTCCCATTGTGGACCAAAGCTGCCATTATTCTAGATTGATTCATCAAGATGCACTTCTCTCAGACAAGTTAAATTCCATCATACTTGGCTTGCTGTAATTTAAAAAATGAATTTAGCTATCTCTGAGCAGACATTGGGTTCAGTGTTTTGAAGAAGTGACATTTTTTCTCCTCTACTAAAGCAGACTAATGAAGCCGTGTTAGTGCCCTAACTTGAGCAGTATATAAAGATTAGTAAATAAGACCCCATTAAAAATACTTATAATGTAAGCAACATGAGTCCCAGTAGCCTTCCTAATGTCCATTAATGCTTATTCTGAGGATCAGAGCTCATTTTACTGAGCCATTTAGTCAAACCGTGCGATTATTTAGAAAGTTAATTCATGCATACTAAAATCGAGCTTAAGTAATGCAGAGGGTAGGAGGTAAAACTCTATGGAGATGATAGTCCTTTTTGTTATTTAATGATCAGCCATAATTAACTTGCAAATTTGAAATAATTAGAACAAATTAAAGGTATTTAACTTTGCCTCCCTAAAGAAAAATTCAAATTGCACCAAATGCAGCTTTAAATTATTCAAGTCTCAGAGGTCTGTGCGGGGTTTTCTCTCCCTCTTCCCTCCCCCAAACACTTTTTCCCCCTACAATGCCTTTTTCTATGACGAGAATACCAATCTGCTTTTTGTCAGAAAGCATCCTATCAAGTAATTGTTCTTTGTGTCTAATAAATGACAGCTATTCTTCTTGGTAAAAGTATTTTAGTCTCTGAAGACTACATCAGCATTTCCGTGGCATTTTAATTCAATAAAACAAAAGGTTAACTTTTTTCTCCCCCTTCTCCCCCCTACCCCGTTATTTCTTAAGGAATGCAAATCCTAGAAAGTGTTCAGTGGGTCCTGAATGACATTTTAAAATTTCCCATTCCAGCTGAGAGAGGATATCTGTCAATGGGACACTGACAGAGGTCTAGTTCTAAATGGTTCATATTGTCTGGGCGGTTTAGATAAATAATATATTGGAGGTAATGGGGAGTAATCTTAAATGGAAATTCTTTGTTCCAGATTCCTTCAATAGGGTTGCTCTGTGTCTTTATTTATTTATTTTTTTGGTATGGATATAATGAATTGGTTGTTGTTGTCGTTGTTGTGTGCTTTCAAGTCTTTTCTGACTTATGGCAACCCTAAGGTGAATCTATCATGGGGTTTTCTTGGCATTTACATCCTCAGAAGCTGAGAGGGTGTGACTAGCCCAAGGCCACCCAGTGGGTTTCCATGGCTGAGTGGGGAATCAAACCCTGGTTTCCAGGTTCACAGTTCAACACTCAAACCACTACACTATATTGGCTCTCAAATGTTCTGGTCCTCAGTGAGAAAAGTTGACTTGACTCACTGAGATACTCTCCTGAGAAAATGACTAACCACTGAGAGATTCTTCACATTTCAAGACTTTTCTTGAACATGAATAACTTGCTGTCCCAAAAACAACAATTTGGGAGGGGAAAACTCTGATTTTGTACAAAATGTTGATGTTTTATTTTTCTCAATCAGTTTTTTCCCCCACAAAAAAATCCAGATGGGGTGGGGGTGGGGGTGGGGGGGGGGGTCAAGGAACATTTTTCGAAACCTGTCATCATCTTGCTGAAAAGGTTTTTGAAATTATTTTCTCTTGCATGCAAGAATGAAATAGGCAAATCTTTGCATTGCTGTTCAGCACTGAGCAAATGGGAAGTACTATCTGGATGCAGTTTGCAGGTGGAAATGCTCCTGCAAGGGCTACATATCTGTTTTAGGCTGTTCAGCAAAGAATGGAAACAGAGGGAACTGTCTTTGTGGTGTCTGAAGTTGCCTGCCACCTCTGTCTGCTCTGAATGGGCAAGAGATATTTAAGGTCTTTGATCAGAGGGCTTTTCTTAGCCTTCTCCTTGGTTAAGTTTTATTGCTTGAAATCAGCATAGGCAGTCCAGTTGTGGGGCCATGTGTCATCCCCCAATTTTTGTGGTCCTTGGCCCCTCAGGATTCACTGTACCATCCTTTTTTGACCCATATCAGTTCACCTTCTGGATAGGTTGTGGAGGGCTTCCTCACTATTTAACATATTAAAATACCTGGCTTTTTTCCAGAACCAGAAATGGGAGTTCCACCCACATTTGTTTTTTAAATAGTATTCAAAGAGATAGTCATGTTAGTTTGTAGGATACTGTATATACTCATGCATAAGTCTAAACATTTTAGTCAAAAAGATTGATCTCAAAAACCTGGGCCGACGCTTTGACTGGGAGTCCTGCATGGCAGGGGGTTGGACTGGATGGCCCTTGGGGTCTCTTCCAACTCTATGATTCTATGATTCTATGATTCTACTGTACTTGCTAACTGTTATAAAAAATGGGGGGGGGGATCCCTTTTTCAGAGTAGAGTGGTGAAATGTAAGAGCTTAATTCACCCTGGAAGAACCCAAAAGAAGCACTGACCACCCTCTGCTCTCCACTGTGGCACTGCTTCTGGCCATTTTCAATGGGAAAATGGTGGTGGTAGTTTCCTCCTCATCCATCCAGCCTATAGGGTGAGCACAAGCATTTATGCTTGCCAGAATTGTGTAAGTTCTTGGGCATAGTTTCCATTGTTCCATCCTTTGCCTCCATTGTTACATGCCCATAAGTTTTACCCTTGACTTGTCCCCTATGTTTTACCTTCAACAGATGCTCATCCAGGCCCTATTTTAAACCCCCAAAGAAGGAGACTCCACCACACTCAGAGGCAGCATATTCCACTGTCGAATTGCTTTACTGTCAGGAAGTTCTTCCTAATGTTTAGAGGGAATCTTTTCCTGAAACTTGAATCCATTGCTCCAAGTCCTAATCTCTGGAGCAGCAGAAAACATGATTGCCTCTTCTTCTGTATGCCACCCCTTCAAATATTTAAACATGGCTATCATGTTCTCTGTTAGCCTTCTCTTCCCCAGGCTAAACATATCCAGCTCCCTAAGACATTCTACAGTCACCCCTCCCTTCTTGCGGACTTGTGATCCATGGTCTTGAATATTCACGGAGGGGTGACCTTTGTTAATTTCAATAGGGCGCACCCCTGCAGCGCACGGCCTGCACGTGCTGATGGGCATGTGTACCATTCAAGTCTATGGGGATTGAATATTGGCGAGTCTTTGTTTTCGTGGTGGTAGTGGTGGTGGTGGTGGTCCAGAAC
Source organism: Urosaurus nigricauda (assembly GCA_034509955.1). NCBI lineage: Eukaryota > Metazoa > Chordata > Lepidosauria > Squamata > Phrynosomatidae > Urosaurus > Urosaurus nigricauda. The sequence goes on from JAOEGL010000002.1 coordinate 6,985,809, forward strand.
GGATCCCCTGTGAAAATGGAGGGCCAACTGTAGTTCACATTTGTTTCTGCACTCATATTCAAATCATGCCTGATCTATCCCATTCAGGTGTTTTGGAAAAAAAGAAATGAGCATAATTGATGACACTGTATCACCTCTCTCATGTTTATTACTGATGATACCTTGCTCCATATCCCAGATCATCATTTGCACAGTGAATGCATATAAAGGTTGAATAAAACTGGAGAAAGATAGTATTCTACAGTTCAGAGGTTTGTGTGTGCGTGTGTGTAAAGAACACACAGAGGATCATTTTTTATAAAGCTTTCAGTAATTTCCATGCTTCTGACATGAAATGCCTGACACAAATGCCTCTCTGAAGATGCTCTTTGCATTTCTCTAGACCCCAATGTCACATAGTGGTTTGAGTGTTGGGCTAGGACTCTGAGAGACTAAGATCTGAATCCCCACTCAGCCCTGGAAACCCACTGATTCAGCTTGGACAAGTCACATTCTCTCAGCCTTAGAAGAAGGCAATGGCAAGCCTCCTCTGAATAAATCTTAAAGGGAGTGTAATGTAGTGGTTTGAGTTTTGGACTTGGACTTCCAGAGGCCAGGATTCAAATCCCCACTCAGCCATGGAAACCCACTGGGAGACCTTGGATAAGTTACACACTCTCAGCCTCAGAGGAAGGCAATGACAAACCTACTCTGAATAAATCTTGCCAAGAAAATCCTAAAATGGGGTCGTCATAAGTCCAAGGGTCAACCTCAAGGTACACAACAACAGCAACAACCATTTGGAGCCAGTAGATGTTTGCTTGACGAATAGCAGCTTCAGAGAGTGATTTTTGTCAACTGAGTTGTTGGGATAACTTTTGTCCTAGCTGACTTTTTGTCCTTTTTTTAAAAAAGGTGGTCTGTGGCTTTGATTCTGGGACATGGTTTAAGCCTCTGAAAGTGGCAATATCGTAAAATGCCTCTATTGCAGGTCTAGTTTTGTGTGCATTCTCAACACAGCGGGACTCTAGAGTACTAATATGTCCCATCTGCTAGGAAAACTGTTGAAGGAATAAGCCAAAGGACATCCAAAAATATTGGTACTGGGATAGGTGCTTTAAAAGAAAGAGGTGGGGAAACCAAATTGACCGAAGCATTTCCAACAACTGAAGGAGATGGATCATGGATTTTGGCAGCTTTATTCATTACTCAGGGATGGGAGTAGTGATTTGCCTCAAACCCAACCAAGATGTTCCCAAAACAGAATGGGATGGTGCTGGGTGATGGTGAAGGTGGAGTGTTTCCCCCACCTCTGGCAAATACTTGTTCTCTCAGAGGTATGACTTGTTCACATCTTGAGGCTCTACAGCACTGATGCCCTTGAAATCCGCACTTGATATTAATCCTTTTCTTTCTTAACTTCTGGTCCTTCAGGCTTTTGCTCACATTAAGAGCTGAAGGGTCAGACCCCAAGGCCTTGTTAGCAGTGCTCGCTGTGCTGTACGTTTTTTATTTCTTTTCCATCCTGTCTTTTGAAATTAGCAATTTAATTTTTCCCCCTCTCTCTGGCACTTGTAGTGCTACTCAACCCTGAAAGCAATATTCCATCCTAGAGGTAACCTTGCCTTGTCAAGAGAAGCCATTCGAGTGTTCCAGCAAAGTAACTTCCTCCCACTAATTTTGCAAGTCAAAGGTCGCCCTCTTCAGAAAACAGGACTATCAATTCTAATTAAAGCTTTCCCCTAGAAATCCAGAAGGGACCAAAATAACGACTGGCTTCTTAAATATCTTTTAAATGGTACTAATTGTGCTGAAACTCTTGGATGAAAGAGAAGGCCTTTGATATTTTTATAGAGGGGACCATGTTTTTTGCAACTTGTAGGGGCCAAATACATTTTCTCAGGAAACAGGGTCAGGATTTTCATTAAGCCCTTCTCCCTTAGTTTGGCAATTGCCAGCAGTTGCGGGCTGTATTTCACCCCCAGCAGATCTTGCAAATCTGCGCCTCACTGTGGCACACACACCCTTGATTCTTTGACCCCTAAATGCCTATATATCCACTACTGTGATGGAGAAAACTTCCCATGTTTTTGGCTTTCTCTGGGCCTTTTAAGATCTACGGTCCGACCTTCGTATCCACAGATTCTGTCTCCACAGATTCAGCCGTCCACAGCTTGAAAATACTTTAAAAATACATAAATTCCAAAAAAAGCAAACCTTGATTTTTACCATTTTATAGAAGGAACACCATTTTGCTATGCTTTTGTATTTAATGGGACTTGAGCATCCACAGATTTTGAGCAGCTAAGCCCCAGCAGATACCAAAGGCCCATTGTATTTTAGCTGGTTTTAATCTGTCTTTTTAGCTTGTTAATATGTTACACCCTTTTAAATTTGTCAGATTAATTTTATTGTATGGCACCCTGAGATCTCTAGATAGAGCGCAGGATATAAATAATTTTAGTGCCTGGGGTGGCTTCTCTTCCAACAGGAAATGGCCCAGTCAACTTCTGAGTCACTTTCTTTTGGAAAAAAAGGATTTCCCCAGATCTAAATTGGGTTAAGGGGGCAAAAACATGGAGAAATTGTTCCTCACACATGCTGGAGAGTGTTTAGGGGTGCATTTAGAGCAAAAATAAAAAATGGGGCCCTGGGACCACAAAATGGCTGTGTGGGCTACATGCAACACATGAATTGGACTTTTCCCAACCTTCTTTGAGCAGTCTTGGAAGAGATTGCCCTCCCCTGATCGCTCCCTACGTACCAGACCTGAAATCAGAGAAAGTGATGGGTTTGATGGTGTTTTGATACATATTCCAGTGCATTGACCAACAGCACTTTAATATGTTCTTTCATCTATGGTGAACAGTTATAAATTGAACAGATATGAAAATCATCTCAGATCCTATAACCCCTTCTGTCAGCAAATTCATCTCCAAAGTCTTGACAGGAGTGCAGTGAAATGTTGTACATTGAGAAACAAGGGGGGGGGGGCTAGGGATTAGAAATGTATTTAGAAAATTTCATGTTCTTGACAAGACGGAGTGTTTCAACATGGTGAGGCATTCTGTTGTGAAACTGACAACCCTCTCGACAATCCTTTTCTTTTTCTGTTGGGGTTTCTACGATTATTGCAAAATATTTCTGCACAAAACGAATCCTCTTTTTTCCCTTTGTGAAGCAAAACACACATGTACAACAATCACAGAGGGACAGGTGAACAGATTAGAAAGATGCCCACAGCTCAGTGTTTCTACCTTTAAAAGTCCATGTGACAAGCCAGCAGCAATGGTAGTTTATGAAATTTGTACCAAAAAAATCCAGTCTCAGATGTGTGAATATTCTCACTCACAATAAGCACAAAAGAGTTTTTACTGGAAAGAACATTTTTGAGAGTGCATAAGATAAGGGAGGATTTATATCCCTAAAGAGAACTATCTATATTTTGAGGGGAACACCCAGGTTTGCAGAAATACAAGAAAACTCTAAGGGGTGTGAGGACACAAGTACTTGATGTGAATGAACAGTGGTCAGTTGTCATAGAATGATGCCTGTCTCTTTGGAAAGTAAAAATCAGGGTTAGGTGGGCAGCAAGAAAGTAAAATGGGGGATTTTGAAATACTGTAATGCATGTCTGGCTGGTTGGTGATGGGAACATAAGGAAGAAACTGGCCTAAGTATTCTTGTGTAAGAAAACTCTATGAAATTTATAGGGTCACCATAATTCAATAGATGACTTGAATTCAAAATTAGTCTGTGATCAGGGTGGCTAAGTGTGGGGCTGAGGTATTCTGGGAAAGGAGTCTTTATAGGCTGGAATGGAGCTCATTCCTGAAATCTATTTTTCTTTCTTAGTTCCCCCAAGCTCAACTGCGAAGCATGCTTTTCAAAAACTCCAGCATCTGGGAGAGCCAGCAAGGCACCAGGAAGCAGTGGAGGAAACAGTTCAGGAAAGAAGAGTGTTGGCTTTAGCACCTGTGCAGAAGAGGAAGCCCTTTGGGAATGTACAAAGAAGGAAGCCATCAGGCCAAGAAGAGGTAAGGCATGCCTCACATATGCCCAGTTCCACTGGACTTTACTGTAGAATTATAGAATCATAGAGTTGGAAGAGACCACAAGGGCCATCCAGTCCGACGCCCTGCTATGCAGGAAATCACAATCGAAGCATCCCTGACAGATGGCCATCCAGCCTGTGCTTAAAGACCTCCAAAGAAGGAGGCTCCACCACTCTCTGAGGGAGTGTCTTCCACTGTTGAACAGCCCTTACTGTCAGGAAGTTCCTCCTAATGTTGAGGTGGAATCTCTTTTCCTGTAGTTTGCATCCATTGCTCCGGGTCCTAGTCTCTGGAGCAGCAGAAAACAAACTTGCTCTATTTTCAGTGTGACACCCCTTCACGTACTTGAACAGGGCTATCATATCACCTTTTAACTGTCTCTTCACCAGGCTAAAAATACCAGCTGCCTAAGTCTTTCCTCATAAGGCATGGTTTCCTGACAATCTCCAACTTGTCAACATCCTTTTTGAATTGTGGTGCCCAGAACTGCACGCAGTATTCCAGGTGAGGCCTGACCAAAGCAGAATACAGTGGCACTGTTACTTCCCTTCGTCTAGACACTATACTTCTATTGAAGCAGGCTAAAATCTCATTGGCCTTTTTAGCTGCTGCATTATACTGTTGACTCATGTTCAACTTGTGGTCTACTAGGACTCCTATATCCCTTTTCACATGCAGTCTTATTAAGCCAAGTGTTCGCCATCCTGTGTCTATGCATTTCATTTTTCTGCCCTAAATTCAGTACCTTACACTTAGGTTAGATTACCTTGCACCCATCCAAGTTCCCTCCATCTTGTCCTCTTCTCTCACCAAAGCACTTATGTCTTTGCACTGCTCTCTGTAGCTGCTGGGTGTAATAGTCCTAATCACTCTTTTTCCTTGTGCTATGTTGGGTCAAAATACCCTAAAGGCACTTCCCGTTTGACCTTAGAAGCTAAGCAGAATTAGCCCTGGTTAGTATTTGGCTGGAAGACTGCCAACAAAGACAAGGGAGTCTGCTTCCTTTCAGTGGAAGAAGCTGGCAAAAATTATTGTCTACAGTTTGTGATATGCTTTGGTATAAGAGGAAGTATGGATACTGACTTTAAATAAATGAATGAATATTTGCATTTCAAGAGACAGCTCTGTTGCTGTCAGTAGAGTTGTCCTTTGGCATCATCTTAGCAGAAGTGAGCTTTGTTAGAACTATGGGAGTGAGTAAATAGCAGCATCTCTCTTCACATCCTAGGGCTCTTCAGGCTTCCTAACCATTTATGTAACAAAAAGCAAAAACAAGCATTTGAATTGCATTCATGCAATTAACACCACATCTATTTTGACCCTCAGTTTGCAAGGCAAGAGGGCATGCTCATAATCTCTTAGCACAGATTACTTGTGCCTCAACAGTTAAAGGATTCTCAGTCACTGGGTTGTATCCAGTAAATTCCATCACCAGAATGGAATTGGGTTGTGAAATTGACTCTCCTGCCTTGCAGGCCTCATGCTTCTCAAAAATCTGTTTCAGAAGGTTAGAGAAATATAAGGGTGAAACACATGAGCCAAATAAAGCAGTTTCAAAGTGATTTGAAAGTGAGGCATTTGGATGACACAAGTCTCCCAAAAGGTTGGGAACCGGATTGAAGCTGCACACCAGGGCAAAAATGCGCAGCAAAAAGAACCTGGGATATTCTGACTTAGCCCAGAAAATGTGCACCTCCGATTGCGCATATAAGTGCCCCGATGTGAGAGCAGTTCTGAAGGAGCGATCCATCCTAACTCTAACACTAAAGCTGCATATAAACACTCCAGTGCAGTGTGCATTAAAAAAGGACAGAGCTGGTGTACCCAAGTGGTCGGGGTGGCAATGCAAAATAGTGACAGTGTGACATCTCCAATGGATATATATACAACATGCACAAACCAGACAGTCCAAGAGGGGACATGGGGTAAAGGGAGGGTGAAGGAGGCATGTAGAAGGGCATGATTGTGCTTTGACAATGTTTTTCTGGTCACACCAGTGCTCTGGTGCCCTGTACAGGTGCGACTGTGCAGCCAATCATATCCAATGGCATAGAATCTAGGCAGCAGGCATTTACTGTTTGTGTGTTTATGCAACTGTGCCCATGGATGGTGACTTTAAAAAATTACCCAGCAGTGCAGCTTGACTCTGCGCTGTGCTATTGGGCATTCAGGCTGCCTTGGGAGCGACTGGTGTAGACAGTGGGGTTTCAAACTGCTTTTGAAAAAGCAGGTTTGAGACGCTTTTTCCTGCCCTTCTGTTCTGCCCCCTACAGTACACTGTAGTTTGGGGATAGGAAACAGAGTGAAACAGGCATAGTTCTCCACCCCCATTTCTGTATTTGAAGGATATGCAAATCTGTTGCCATTTTCAGATAGGAGTTTATCATACGACAGAATTTGGGGGTGTAATAGAATGGCAATCTGAATGCAATCATGGGGTTTCACATTATTGCGTATGAGTGTATCTCACGTAATTTTGGGCAATGGGAAGTCCTTTCGAACGCAATCATGGGGTTTCACGTAATTTCGTATTAGAGTATCTCACGCAATTTTGGAAAATGGGGGGTCATTTTTGGGAAATGGGAAGTCATTCTGAATACATTCCGAACGCAATTAGATTTCACGTAAATTCACTAAACTAGCGAATTCACGTAATTGTGAATTGGCTCCATTTGCAATTGAGAGAAATTCCTCCCATGTGATAAACTCCATAGTCTTGTATCTTTTAGGAGCTCCCAAGAATCTGCCACACTTCGTCATCAGAACTTCCAAGTGCTAGGACAATGGTATTGTTCCAACAAGCAGGCGGAACATTAATATTTTCTATAACGGATTGACCAGTTGTTGTTGTGTGTGCCTTCCAGTTGTTTCTGACTTAAGGAGATTCTAAAACAAACCTATCACAGGGTTTTCTAGCCAAGATTTGTTCAGATGAGATTTGCCATTGCCTTCCTCTGAGTGTGTGGACTTGCCCACATCACTGAGTGAGTTTCTATGGTGGAGTGGTGATTTAAACCCAGGTCTCCTGGGATTTATTCAGTTGGTGAAAAAAAAATCAGGATGAACAGGGGATGAATCTAGGTGCCAAAAACACCACTTAACCTGGGAAATCAATTTCAGGTTTTTTTCCCTCTGACTTTTTTTAAAATTGCATTGTTGGCAGTATGAATAACCAATATGAATAGACCCGGGCTAAACCGCAATAAAACTCTGCATGCCTTGAACATGTTTTGAATACATCCGCATCAGTGACTCCACTTTTATTCTCAGTACTGATATATGTGAGCAACAGAACTCAAAGATGTGATTCTGACCCAAAAAATAGTCTGAACAACAAAACCAGAATATGTGACTTTGCATAGTTCTGCTTTAAAAATGACATCTGAAAGGCACCCTGGAGTCCTAGTCCACCACTTAAATAGTTATACCACTTTCTCTAGACCAGACAAGGATGGCAGGAAAAAGATGTGGTGTATAATCAGGGATTCGTTCATGCAACTTGATGTATAGTCCGTTCTTTGTAACAATTCCAGCAGTTATTAGTGGTTGGATGGACACTTGACTGATGGTCTACCAATGAAACACAGCTTACTTTCTGCTGCTGCCACCCTACACAGGTTTTAATGAAGGTAAAATAAACAGAGGTAATGATATGTTTGTGAACACTCATGGTTTAAGTGGTATGGCTGTCGGATTTAAACTCTGGGAGACCAAGGTCTCAATCCCTGCTCAGGCATGTGGTGAACTTGGGCAGGTTTGGAGGAAATCCTGCCATGAAAACCTTGGGATAGGGTCACCTTGGGACCGCCATAGGATTTGAAGGCCCACAAAAACTATATGGAACAGGTACTTTTTCTTTTGGAAAGGAAATACTTGAGTTTTTATGGTAGAGCCGTCTGCCGAGTTTCCCCCCCCCCCCACACCCCCAGCCTCATCCCAGTCCTGGGAAATAGCATTTTCTAATAAATGGACATCTTTATAGGTAGCATCTTTCCTTGCTCTTAGCTTTGTGTGTCCATAAGGAGTAGAGCAAAGCACTCTTTCTTATGAAGGAAAGGAGAGACAAATTGGGGGAGTTTGGAGCCGAACGTAATCTTTGGTTCACTCCTGAGCTGGCTTTTTCTCCCCTCATACCTTCCCTCCCACCCACCTCCTCCTTTTTCTTTCCCTTTTAAACTTGTCAATGAGTTTGCGATTTGTGTCAGCAGAAAAATAGAAAGAAAGGCGAAATGTGGTGCAGCTCTCCAAGGAACAAACAACTTGTGTTATTGGTTAAGACCGTGGCCACATTAAAAAGAGCATTGGCTGTGAAGAAACTTTTGAAAGGGTATCATCAGAGGGGGACCCAAACAGAGGGTGAGGTTAATCTCTTCCAAGGCTCAGCTACAAAAGTTGGAAGCTGGCAAAGGGCTTGTGTCCAAAAGAAATCAATTTCTAATTTGAAACAAAATCATTTTTGACTAACAGGAGTTCAGGACCCATTACTTTTGCTGTATAGTCTGCTGACATTTCAGCTCTTTCTGTGGCGCGCAATGAATTCTAATAGTCATCTCATAACGTTGCTACACCAATCAATTTAAGCGAGAGAAAGCCGTTACAATTCTGTGAAGTTTTCAGGGGCAATTTTAACTGATGGATTTCTTTTTCTCTATTCCCCCCTTCCCTTTTTTTAAAAAAACTATCATTATTTCTTTTCTATTTCCCCCTCCCTCTCTCCCTTCCTTAAATGTCACATATGAGAAGTGATAACCTCCTCCCATTGTTTTTATGACTTTTCAATGGGCTTTCCCCCAAATTAAATGCCTTAAAATGGTTGACCCTACCCCCACCTCAGTTCATGTGCTCCCCCCCCCCCCCCCCGGTATTCTCCTCCTTCTTTATATTGCAATTTGGTGGGGAAAATTATAGGCTGATAAATGCTGGCTTATATTTCTCTGTATGGGTTGTTCATATACCAGTTGTTTTTAACTTTTTGGGGGGTGGGTTAGAATTATTGACCTCTTGAAATCCCTTTTCCAGAAGAATGCACAGGGAGACATGCACACACAATATTTTGCATTCACTTCATTGTATTGCTTTGGACACTGGTTTCCTTCATGTACAACAACAAATTCAATCATGGTATTGCTTTCTCTTAAAATTCACCATGGTAAGAAAAATGGTACGAACAAGAGGGAAAATGGGGGGAAAACATTTTTACACTCCATTCATGGACTCCTTGAAACTTATCCATAAACCCTTGTAATACTGGTTGAGCCTATCTTATCCAAAATGCTTGGCACCAGATAGGTTTTGGATTTTGGTTTTATTCAAATTTTGGAATATTTGCATGTACTTAATGAAATCTTAAATGGGACCTAAGTCTAAACATGAAATTTGTTTATGTTTTGTATACACTTTGTATACACATAGCCTGAAGGAAATTTTATACATCATATTTTTAATATGTACAAAGGTTGTACACTGAACCATCAGAAAGCAAAGTCATCACTACCTTAGCTACCCATGAAAAATGTTTTGGATATTGCAGTATTTCAGACATCGGAATTCCGAATAAGGAATATTCAATTTGTCTATGATCCTACAGTGCCATTTGAAATCACAATTTGGGGGATCTGCTTCCTATACTTTACATCCCCAAACTACATTACTCTTGTGGTAAATTATGCTGCACAGGTTCCTCTCAAGTTTTGGAGAGGAGGGTAACCCCCCCAAAACCTATTTTGCTTGGGTGTGCTATTTTACTGTAGTGCATCGGCTGTAAATCACAAAACTAGCCTACCTCCTTCCCATTTGTTTTCTAAGTTGCAGCATTGTCAGGATGTCAAAAATAAGTGCATTCTCATTAATGCTCACTTTGCGCCAGTGTTATGCTCATTTCAATCCCAGGTTTTTGGGTGATTTTAATGTTATAGTTTTAATCCACTTTTTATCTCTCAGTTGTTTTAAACTGATGCTGCACAACATGTTTCTTTTCCACTCCCCCATCAGCAAAGAAGTGATATACTAAATGGTCTGAGCAATGCATTTTTAATAATTCTTCTTATGTATTTTTGTCACAAAGAATCTAAGAAGAATCAGAATCAGTGGTTTAATTAATGACAGTAATAGATAGCCATCATCCTTGGCAGCCCGTATAAATATTGTCAATAAATACATTCTAAAAGTCAGAACACAAAAATCACCTAGACAGAAACTTAGTTGAAGTGCTTCCTTTTCTATCACAACCCCAGTTTAAACCTTCACATATTAATCTTAGTTAAACTGAATACTGTACTGTATCTACCCTCCCACACACATACATGAGTCTTTTTTCAAAACTAAAAATGACCAGATTTTCAAACCCTGACTTTGGGAAAAGTCCTCTTCACAGGCCTAAACCAACATAGGGAGGGGAGAAGGGAAAAAAACCCAAATGAAAAGATGTGAAGGCCTGTAAAAAAATTAAAAACAATCCAGAAAGAATGGATGAAAACAGAAGAAACTATTTTCTTTTTTTCTGAAAAAATGGGGAAAACCCCTTTTCCTGTTTTCTTCAGAAAATAAAAATCTGAGCCAGGGTTCAAATCCCAGTTTGGCCATGAAAACCCACTGTGGGACTCTGGGCAAGCCACATTCCCTCAGCCTCAGAGGATGACAATGACAAAACCCGCTTTGAACCAAACCTGCCAAGAAAACTCCATGAAAAGGTCACCTTAGAGTTGCCATAAGTTGAAAATGACTAGAAGGCATGCTGCTGCTGCTGCTGCTGAAATGATGTTTCTACAACATCATCATGGTGTGCTCTTCCAGCAAGAATCACAGCATTAACCATTTATCCATACTGTAGTTTTACCCCAGGTTTATTAAATTCCACAGCTAATTCCTATGGGTGCTTTCAATCAAATTGTTCACCTTTTCTAGATATAAAGATATGGCCCCTTCCATTGTGGAAAGGAGGATGAATAGATGGAGGCAGGATTGAGAAAGGGCTGAGTCAAATAGGAGGACTTTCTTCTCATGACCAACCAGGATTTTGGAAGTACCTCTTCTGCCAGAGTTGCCCTTCCTCATGGCGAGTGGGAACAAGAACAAGGGTGTGCTGAGATGGCCGAGGTTAAACCAGCAGCTTTGACAAGATTCATTCTGAAGAGTCACTTTATCATTTCCTTCCTCTTAGACTGAGAGAATGTGACTTGGCCAAGGTCACTGAGGAGGGTTCCACAGCTCAAGGGGGCTTTAAAATCTGGATTCCCAGAGCCCTGGTCTGTCACTTAAACCACAATGCTTTGCTGGTTCTTTATATCTCTTGGCAAGATTTATTCCAAGGAGTTTTGCCATTGCCCTGCTTTTAGGCGGAGAGTGTGTGACATATCTATGTACACTCAGTGGGTTTCCATGGCTGAACAGGGATCGGAAGCTGTTCACCTGGAATCATAGCCTAACATTCAAACCACTTCATATATTCTTAAAAGAGCTTGGAAAAGTTGAGCCATGAAGGGAATTTAATTGTAATGGTACATCCTCTTTTTGGGAGTTTTATATGAAAGGTCCTACCCTTGCTAGAACTCTGTTAACTTCTCCTAGTTGGTGATGTGCTGTTAAAAAGGCAAGGGTGTAGGACTGCAAGGTGAAATAAGGAGCAAGCCTCCTGTATCTTGAGTAGTTGTGTAGAATAGGGAATTTCAGCAGGTATTACTTGTCACACAAGCTCCACCTATTGACATTCCCTCTTCTGTGGTACACAACTATGAAGAGTACAGGAGCCCTGTCCTGTTTTGCATCTGGCAACACTCCCTTTAAAGTAAAGTACAGACTGGTTGTCTCTAGTTTACACTAATCATTTCTTGAGAATAATTGACCCAGCATATCTGGCTGAACCAGTAAGTACACAGGGGTTGCAGTAGGTTATCAAGCTGTTCTTGTGCATTTTCAAGTCATTTCCAACCCTAAAGTGAACCTGTAAGATTTATTCAAAGGAGTTTACTATTGCCTTCCTCTAAGGCTGAGTGACATTCTTAAGGTCACCTCAGTGTTTCCATGACTGAGTGGGAACCCGAACCCTGGTCTTTCAGAGCCCAAGGCCAGCACTCAAAGCACTATGTCACACTGGCTCTCCACAAGCTGTTAGTCCAGAGAAATCATGTTTCTTTCAGACTCTCTTCAATGGAAAATAGATCTTTAAACTTTCCCATATTACCATTTTTAGATTTCTTGTAACACTTTTGAAGAGATCTTAATTACCTCCGCTCATGTCTATAGTCTCATCACAGAAAGCAGCCCCCAGATCCTCTGGTCTCCCTCCTCTCCCTCCCTTCCCTTTTCTGGGCAGACACTTTCAGAATTAGTTTCTAAATCATGAATGTGCAGCTAATGTGAAGCTGTGGTGTTGCAAAATAAATGCCTTCAACTAGCAGGATTAAAATAGAATGTAGATCGTTCTTTGTGTACTTTTCTGGCTGCACATTATCGTGAACACTTGAAATAGTGCTGAGAGTTCCTTACTGGTTTCCAGAGTACACTGGCTGTCCAGGGCTGAAGTTTGCAGGGGATTGGCCCAGTAGTCACTGGGGCATGGTAACCTGTCACATGCTGAAACCACAGTGGTGACACAGAATCTGCTGTGGCTGGTGTATTATGCCATTATGACTCCAGGCGTCCTTGAAAATATATATTCTGCTCCCTACCTGTCAACGGTAACGACTCCTCTGGCTGCTGATTCTCCATATATAAAGTTCCCTGAAGAGCAGCCCCAGCATTTGGGCTTTGTGTTCTCAAATAATGCAAGACAAGGCTAGAAAGCCTGTCCAAGTTTTTCTGCCCCTAATCCCCATCTTGATTGCCTTTTTTCTCTTTCCGCAGGGATGGCTTCGGGCTTCCGGAAGGATGCAGCTACATCCCCCGGACTGACAGGCAGCAGGAAAGAGCTTGTAACTGCAGCCACTTCCCCAATCCAGCGTGACACCTCGCGGTAAGATGATGGGTAATCTCTGGTTTAAGATTCCACAGACGCAACTGTCAAATTTCACCCATGTGTGCAGGGAAGTGGCTGAGTTTCTCTGATATTTCATGTTTTTTCTCAAGCTGGATAATATAAACTTAGAGCTGCCATATCCTGTGACATTTATAGTAAGCCTTAAATTGCTTGTTAGAATAAGAAAGGCAGGAATATGCCAAGTTCTAATACTTTAATTTTTAAAAAAAAAATAGTTGTAAGTCCTCACACGTTTAATACATTTGTAAATAATTTGGAGAGATAGTATTTGTCGTGGTGGGACCTTTTCTCTTCCTCCAGAGCCCGCTTCAAGTTTTAAATCCTCGAAGTGTTGTTGCCCTTAGTCTCACCAAACTGTGCCACATTTTATCTCAGTGTTTTCCTTTTAAGCCACTTTCAACAAATGTTGTTTTGCTGTTTAATGGCAAGTAAGAAAATCACATTAAGTCAGCAGTTCTGATAAGTCACCTTGAGAAACCTTAAATGGCAACACTGTTCATTGTGAAGAACCAAAAAATAAAACAGTGTTGTTTTTCTTCTAGGCTAATAAGGTTAATAACAGCAATTGCCTTTACTTTGATCTTCCCAATGCTGATAATTTATTATATGAAAATCCCAACACTGTTTGAAAGCAAAGCATGGCTTTGGATGGTTTAAAATTTGCTGGGAGAGGAAGATGTTGAAGGCAGAAAGTCTAGGCATTTCCAGTTTGGAGTGGGGACCAGTTTGGACCAATTGGTGCAAATGCAATGTTAGATCTTAGCAGATTTGGAAATGGTCTTGAGAAACTCAGCTCTGTCTTCCTGTCCTTGGGCACAAATGTTTTTCTCTTACTAATCATCCCACAGCATTATGTCTGCATGGATGCTAACTGTTGATGTTGTTAAGTGCTGTCAAGCTGGTTTCAAGTCATGGTGACCTTCTGAATGAGAGCCCTCCAAGAGATCTTCTTCATAACAGCCTTGCTCGGGTCTTCTAAATTTAAGCTGGTAGCTTACTTGAATCTATCCACTTGTAATGTGGTCTTCCACTTTTTCATGTCCCTTCGACTTTATCACCTACTTCCGCAACTTTGATTTACAGCAACCCTATGAACGAGAGCCCTCCAAGATCCCTGGTCATCCACTGCCTTGTCTAGGTATTGCAAACTCAAACCTTTGGATTTCTTGATTGAATTAATCTTCCTGTAGTGTGATCTTCCTCTTTTCCTACTGTCCTCCACTTTATCAAGCGTTATCATCTTTTCCAGTGTGTCATGTTTTCTCATGGTATACCCAAAGTACAATAGCCTCAGTTTAGACATTTTGCCTTTACTTAGAGTCCAGGCTTGCTTTCCTATGAGGCACAATTAGATTAGATTAGATCAGACTGAATAATTTGTGTGTGTTTTTTCCCCTGTCAGCTTTCTTTGCTATCAAACTTTCACGTCCCACATAGGAATTGGAAATATAGCATGAACAACAAATGCTAACCTTTCTTTTTATATACCATAACTCAATTCAAGGCAACTGTGTGAGTGAGAAATCTCCAAGAATCCGAGTTATCAATGTCCTTGCTTAAGTCTTGGCCAATTCATGGCAGTTGTGGCTTCTGTTACTGCGTCTATCCACCTGTAATACAATCTTGCCTTTTTTCTACTGCCTTCACCTTTCTCCAGCAATATTGTTTTTTCCAGCAAGTCTTGGAATATGGCAGCTTTAGTGTAGCCATTTTGACATTTAGTGAGAATTCAGGTTTGATTTGCTCTCGGACACTTTAAGTTGCCTTTTTAGGTGGTCCATGGTATTTGTAGAACTCTCTTTCAGCTCTACATTTCAACTTTTCTTTCTCGCACCAGCTTTCTTCACTATCAAATTTTTACAGTCATACTTAGATTTTGGGCATATTACGGCACAGATAAGCTAAATGTTAACCATAGATTATCTGAAAGTCAGTTTGGCAGTGTGACCCTACAAGTTCTGTTGTCACATATGCAAATACTCACATTTCTACATGTGTAACAACAAATACATGAGTGAAGGGACCTTTTTTCAGAGTTATCTCACCCCACACCACTCCAGCACTTTTACACACTGTGTCTGTACATGGGTTAGCAGCTATTTCTAAAGTTGGGAGAAAGTAATTAAATAATTCAAGACTGAATTTTACAGACCTTTTTTTTCGATGCACAGTATGCACACAATTTCTCTCCCCTCCATTCTCTCCCCCCCCCCCCGACTTATGGCAGCTCTAATGCAAACCTATCATGGGGGTTTCCGTGCAACATTTGTTCAGAGGAGGTTTGCCATTGCCTTCCCTGAGGCTGTGAGAATGTGACTTGCCCAGAGTCACCCAGTGGATTTCATGGCAAGCAGGGAAACGAACCCTGGTCTCCAGAGTAATAGTCCAGCACTCAAACCACTACACCATGCTGGCATATATAGGGAAAAGCAATCCTTCAAGTATTCAGCTCTCACTAAAATCAAAATGTCTAAACAGAGGCTATTGTACTTTGGGTATACCATGAGAAAACATGACTCTATAGAAAAGATGATAAGGCTTGGTAAAGTGGAAGACAGTAGGAAAATAGGAAGGTCCCAAGCCGTTTAGGACTTTGAATGTCATTACCGGCACCTAGATGGAGTTGCTCTTGGGTCTTCCTGCCAATCAGAGTTGACAATATTTGGCCAGGTTGGTCAATGATCTGACTCAGTGTAGGACAGTTTCTTATGTTCCTGTATTCTCTATACCCAAATCTCCCCGCACCTGCACCCGTGCTCCAGTCCTGCTTTGCATGGCAAGTGGTTGGACTTCAGGGGGTTGAACTTCATGGCCCTAGAGGTCTCTTCCAACTCTGTGATTCTGAGATTTGTCAGTGGATAGCAAAGTCTCTTCTTCTCTCTGTGTTCAAGTTTTTGTTAGGTGAAGGGTGGTATTGGGTAGATGGAATGGCAAAGGGGCACTCTTTGCTGGCGCCAAGAGACGGAGCTGCCCTTTTCTTGGCACCACTGCTTGTCAGTGAAGGGAACGCATGACGTTCATGGGTCTCCAGGAACTTTCCCACTTTCTTCAGGGGGCATGGTGAACTTCCCTTCTGCTAACAACCCAACAGGCTGCTGTGTTATTTGTCTTAGTCCAGCTGCTGTCAGTTTCAGACTCTTCTACATCTGATCTTCAATTTTTTTAAAAAATAAAAATTCCCCCAGCAACTGTACTTCCTTTCTTCCTTTCTCCCTTCCATTTAAGTGTGCTCTTTTCTTCTTCTCTTCCTTCCCATCCCCTCTAGTGCAGTGTGTTAGTATAATTGACCAGGTTAAAGAGGCATGTTTTGCTTTCCCTTACTCATGGGCTTCTCTAATTGAAAATGGTAAATGGACAAGTATTTCTGTGGGAGACCTAAACCCGATCCTATTCTTCATCAAGGAAACCTGCTTGGGCAGCAGGTCAGTCTCAATTTATCACTGAATGGGTTATAAGCTTAGATTGCAGGTTTAACTAACTAAATTAATCAATATGGAGAATTATAGCTGCTGGTGTGCCACTAAAGTTAAAGATCTGTCAGCATGTTTGTTATAATCCACAGTTAACGGTTTAACCCTAATGGTCTGCTTTGCTTGGGCAAGAAACTTGCTGAACAAAACCTAAGTCTTAACAGGAGGGGTGCGGGGACAGAGAAAGGGAAGGGGGTGGTGGAGGTAGAAAACCAATTGAGTTTGCAGTATGTTTAATTACTGCTGGCTTTTTAAACTTCTTGCAAGGAGAGTCAAGGCAGATTCCATGCACAGCATTATCTAGGATCAGTGGCAAAAACAACAGCAGCAAAATAGTGCCTTAGCTTCTGTGGTGATGGAGGTTTCTTGGGAGGAAAGGGGGAGAAGAAATCACAGAAATGTTTCAATATAGTCTGGCTCCCTAAAAATAAAGGGGCAAAGCGAAGCATTTTGTATTTGTAGTATAGCAGTCTAGGGTGTCCAAGGCCTGATGTTTGGCTCTTCTCTCTTCTGGGAGTATTGGCAATGGAACCAATTCCCCCAAGAGACCTTTTGGGGTCTCTTTCTTGGGGCGTCTTCAAAAAGAGTCTGGATAGCTACTACTGAGCAGGGAGATTGATTTGATGGCCTCTGGGGTCTCTTCCAACTCTACAATCCCATGATCTCCCTGTAGACCAGCGATAGATCTAGGGGCCATTTTGCTGATGGTGGGATCCTCTTGAGGGTGCATAGATGGCTAAAAAACAAAGGAAAAAAAGTCCACTTGCACTTTTTAAAAGCAGCTAGATTTCATGTTAAAGCAGCAGAGAAAGGCTCTTCTAGCAGGCAATTCACCCATGGGGGGGGGGGGAGGTTAAAAGGATAATTGTAGAATCCAGAGCAGTGGTTCCCAAATTTTGGTCCTCCAGATATTTTGGGCTTCAGCTTCCAAAATTCCTGACTGTTGTCCAAACTGGCTGGGGCTTCTGGGGCTTCCAAGTCCAAAACACCTGGAGGATCACAGTTTGGAAATCACTGATCCTGAGGGATGAAGAGCTGTGAAAACAGCCGTGTAGTCTGTATGTACGTTGGCCATCCCTGATTTCATTTGTAATAAGAGGCAAATAGAAACCTGGAAGGGTGGGGCAGTGGGAAGCAGGAGTAGATGCTGGTGGCTAGTTCCCACCTAGAGGGATGTCAGTGCTCCATACTGGAGTTCCCAATCTTCATTCTAGGTGGATTGCTTGCTTCATGAGTAGAAAAGAGTACTTTGTACATGTTTGTGGCCCATGCTATTCATTGCCAGCCTTTTTTCAGTTTAGGCTCATTAGTGGGGCTTGGTTTGAAGCGGAAATGAGGAGGTGAGGTGTGTGATCATGTTAAATCTCCATCTCCTCCCGCAAGCTTCTTCATCCAAATATAATCCCTCCCCACTCCCAGTTTCTTTCCAGTTTCATCTTTCCTTAGGTTGATGTGGGAAAGGGAAGAAGGATACAGGGTAAATTTCATACAGGGCAGGAACAAACAAACAGCTTCATTTATATACTGCTTCATATTGAACTAGCAGTGTCTAAGTGGTTTACAATGTGTAAGCTAACTGCCCCCAGCAAGCTGGGTACTCCTTTTAGCTAGAAGCCCAAGGGTCTGCCTTAGTTCTCTCTTCTACTACTATAGAAACCTGGGATTTGTAGTTTGCTAGGGGCAATCAGAAATCACTGCCAGAGAACTCTGGTGCTTTACCAAACAATTAGGCCCAGGATTCTATAGGTTGTAGCCGTGGCAGTTTAAGTGAGACCTATTTTGACCCCTTGCTTGGTGCTATTTTACCCTCATCTAAGATCTATGAGGATGTATTATGTTTTTAATGTTGTTATGGTTTTAAACTATTGCTAATTTAATTTATTTTTAAGGATGGGTGTTTGGGAATGGGTTGATGAAGTATTTTAATCTGTATGTTTTAATTTTCTGTACCCCGCTCCGATTGTGCTCTATAAAGGAGTGGGCTAGAAATAAAGATTTATTGTTGTTGTTGTTGTTGTTGTTGTATAAAAGTCCTATATAGTGGGTGCTTGGTATTTGGTGGGGTTTGGTTCCTTGATACCCCCTTGGATACCAAAATCTGTGGATGCTCATGTCCATAATGGCACAGTAAAATGGTGCCTCTTATATAAAATAGCAAAATCAAGCTTTGCTTTTTGGAATTTGTGTCTTTTTGGAATATTTTCAAGCTCATGGATGGTTGAATCCATGGATAAAGGATCCACAGAAATGGAGAGCCAACTGTAATTGTGTCGTGCGCGAGACCTCATTCTCTGATCTCCAAGGCTGAGCCAGCCAAGCATCTGGAAAGGTGTTCATATGCTGTGGTTGCACTAGAAGTGTGAATTTCAGCATCAACATAATAGTTTGGGAAATGACAACCCCATTCTTCAGGGGTTCAGAAACCAGTATTTTGCTTGGCCCAATTCAGAATCTCAGAGTGCTAAATGATCCTTACGTGGATGGGAATGGGACTGTCAAAAATAAAGGTCAATACTGCTTATTTTCCCCTCTGATTTTTGAAAAGAAATGTGTCTTCCATTTCTTCTTTCACCAACACACACCAGTGTTAGGTGAAGCTGACAGAAATACTCTTACAATTCATCTTTCTTCTCTCAGCTAAAAGTTTATTTCTGTAGATAACTTGGTATACTCTGGAATGAATAGCCACTGCAAATTCCTGTAGTGTGCATATTAAGTAATAACTCAGGCGTGCTCTCATTGCGAGAATCACAACAGCAGCATCCTTTGGAGTTCGTGGAAAAACAAATTACACTCTGCAAATTTGTGTTTTGGGGCTGTTAGGAGGAATAGTGTGATTTGCCCAGCACATCTCTGATCAGGTAGATGTGCATCTGGGGACTTTTAAACAAATTAATATTTGATGTAATATGCAATGCCCAGAGCTGTATATTGAATAGTCCACAGTGCCGTATTATCACACTGGATCCTTTGAACTAAACGCTTTGTAGTAAATAAAAATATGAATTAACTCTGTCTAAAACTGCAACTGCTTGTGAGAATTTGGGGTCTCAGTTAACTAAACAGGTTTCTTCTTTTTAAAAAGGGTATCCTGTGCTAAACTATTGCTTCTGCAGGCATCTTTTAAAAATGTTATATATATATGCGCTTTTCTCAGAGTAAACATTAACATTAAAGAGGAAGTGGGGTTCTAATTTCTAGACATTTTAATAAGGAAGAGGGTGAATGAGGCTCTGGATATGGGAGGAGATAAGTTCTTGTGCACCCTCTCCCTCGCCTTTTTCCCGGAGGAGAACTAACATTGTGAAAAGTCCAATATAGTTCCATATGCGAGTGATAAAAGCAGACATTGGCAAATTAATCTCTCTTATTCACTGTGTAGGTTGTTAATTGTTCTCTCTGCTTGCTGTCGATATAATGTGAAATTTTCATTCCCCCCATTCAAGATGGGGAAAAGTTGTGGCTGAAAATGTTAACATTTGCATTTTTATTTGTTGATTTATTTAAAGGACAGCCTCTCTTACAGCAATCCATCATTCAGTGACACCCCAAATATGAATAATGTATTGTAGACTTGCGGTTACAATGTGTAATAAGTGCCAGAGACAGTAGGAGAATGTTAACTATGTTGCAAATGTAATATTTATCGACTCGTAGTTTATTGCTTTGGAGGTTCAATAATACTGACCATAGGACATTAATACCGCTTATCCTGATTTTAGTCGGCAACTTCTATATGCAGAAATAAGCCATTTATCTCGTGCTTAAAAAATAAATACAGAATTTACGATGCTTTGTAAATGTGCATAATGGGATGGTTGTATGTTTATGTATGTGTGTGTGTATGTTTTAAACTCTTTAGCAGGCACAACTCCATCCCTTTCCACATCTTCATTTGCGCTGGATCCCATTTCAGGAAGGACTTCTTCACTGTCAGTAACTTTTTGATAGCTCTTTTGCTCAACAAAGTTACAGCCAACCCTCTGTTTCCATGGATTTTTAAAAATTAATTTCAAAAAGCACACCTTGATTTTGCCATTTTATATAAGAGACACCATTTTACTTTGTCACTGCATTTAATGGGACTTCAACATCCACAGATTTTGCTATCAACAGGGGGTCTGGGAACCCCATTATATATGAAAGAAGTTTTTGTCGGCATGCAGTGTTAAGGCAATAGAAATAGACGGTATCATGGGTGATCTGTGTCCTATGACGCAGTTCATCAGGAGATTCCACGTGGTAATTTTATAGAACAGTTCAAAAGGTTACTAAGAGCTCTGTGAGAAATCATGATGTTGGGGGACCCTTTTTTTAAACTGTACCTATAATATCTTCTATTCACTGGTTCCCTGGGAACTGAAAATTATTTCAAAATTTCTTCTAGAATAAAAGGTCTAGAAAGGCTGTTATAGTTTATCACAAAATGGGAACATGCTTAGAGCAATTTGCTAAGAGCAATTTGCCAACATTTGTGCTGCTACCTTGCCATGTAGTGGTGTATTCCGTGGATATGCAATGGATTCCTTGGAGAGAGTGTTGAGTGAATCCCTCACTCTGTTAAGCAAAGTAATAGGCAAAGCCAAAAACAAGGTATGAACAGGGTGCTCGGTGTCCCAGGATCCAAGGATGCATCTTTATCCAAGGATGAGTCCTTTTCTATACAAACGTTTAGTCTGCATCTGCACTGCAGGAATAAGTGAGTTTGATATTCTTTAGCTGCCATGGTTCAATGCTGTGGAATTCTGGGGTTTGCAGTTTTGTGAGATATTTAGTCTTCCCTGTCAGAGAGCTCTGGTGCCATAGCAAACTACAAATCCTAGGATTTCATGCCACTGAGCCGTGGCAGTTAATGTAGTGTCAAACTACATTATTTTTGCAATGCAGATGAAGCCCCTATTGTATAGAAAAGGGTTCCTTTGAGAGACGAAGGCAGAGATAGTCTGGAAAGCCCTGCCTCAACATTGTGTCTTCTTGGTCCAATCCACACTGTAGAAATAATCCAGTTTGACACTGCTTTAATGGCCCTGGCTCGATGCTAGGGAATTCTGGGAATTGTAGTTTTTTGAGACATTCAGCCTTCCCTGTCAAAGAGCTCTGGTGCTACAAAAAGCTACAGTTCCCAGGATTCCCAACCACTGAGCCAGGGCAGTTAAAACAGTGTCAAACTACATTATTTCTGCAGAGTGTTTTGGCCCCTTGTCTTCAAAGCAGAAGATTCTGCAAACAGCTTGTTTCTCTGGTATTGAACCTCTCTGACATTAAGGACATCCTTTGGAAGTTTATCTCAAATCTTTCTCCAAACCTAAATTCCTTCGTGTTTATCCTGTTTTCGGTAAAGTTGCCTCATTTTCTCTCTCCAAGTTCATCTTAAATACTTGATTTTTATTCTGCTTTTTTCTTTGAATTTTTGAATCTGACTGTAAAAATGTCTCATTATTTATTTACCATAGTTATGTACTGTGTTTTTTTCCAAACAGCCCAAAGCAATTAACAATTCCACATAAAACATGCCAAATAAATATATAAAATCAGAAAATCCAATATGAGATATAGATCCAGTAAGCCATTAAAAACAAAACAAAAACAAACTGGAACAAATATCGGAACAGCTATCTGATCACTCAGCAAAACCCTCTTAACTTTTCCAGTCAATGGTGTTTCATGGAAAAATGGAACCAAAGACACAGTGTTCATCCTTGGGAATAACTGACCAAGTCCGAAAGGTGCGCAACAATGAGTCCTCTTCATCCTGGTTAGAAGAGACCAGTGCGGTGCCAGAGGGTCTTGTCCTGGACCCAGTGCTATTCAACATCTTTATCAATGACCTGAATGAAGGAATTGAGGGCATGCTTATCAAATTTGCAAATCATACTGAATTAGGAAGGGTATCTAATAGCCTAGAAGGCAGGATCAGAATTCAAAATGTCCTTAACAGATTAGAAAGCTTGGCCAGAAGTAACAAAATGAATTTCAACAGGGAGAAATGTAAGATATTATGCTTAGGCAGAAAAAATGAAAGGCTCAGCTATGGAATGGGTGATACCTGGCTTCACAACAGTACATGTGAAAGGGAAAGTACTAGTGCCAGTCTACAGTGGGCCCTTGGTATCTGCTGGGGTTTGGTTCCAGGATCCCCTGGATATCAAAATCTATGGATGCTCAAGTTCCATTAAATAAAATGTCATGATAAAATAGTTTCCCTTATATAAAATAGCAAAAACAAGGTTAGCTTTTTGGAATGTGTTTTTTTCAAATATTTACAATAGATGGTTTAATCTGTAGATAAAGAATCTGTGGACAGGGAAGGCCAGCTGTATTCTGCTTTGCTCAGACCTCACTGAGAATACAGTGTCTATTTCTGGGCACCACAAGTTAAGAAGGATATAGACAAGATGGAATGTGTCCACAGGAAGGTAACCAAAATGGTAAGGTTCTGGAAGCCATGACCTATGAGGAGCAGCTTGGAGAGCCAGGTATGTTTAGCCTGGAGAAGAGAAGGTGACATAATAGCCATGTTAAATATTTGAAGAGATGTCCTTTTGAGGATAGTGCAAGCTTGTTTTCTGCTCCAGAGAGTAGGACATGGAGCTATAAATTCAAACTATAGGAAAAGAGATGGCACCTAAACTTGAGGAAGAACTTTCTCACATTAAGAGTTGTTTGACAGTGGAATAGGCTGCTGGTGTGTTGGAGACTCCTTCTTTGGGGATTTTCCCACAGAAGCTGGATGGCCATCTGCCAAGAGTGCTTTGATTGTGTATTCCTGCATGGAAGAATGAGGTTGAACTGGATGGTCCTTGGGATCTCTTCCAACTATGATTCTGTGAATATAACTTAATAGAAGGCCTCATTGGAAGCTGTTTTGTACAGAGTCAAACCATTCATTTGTCTAGCTGAGGAGTCCCTACGATGGCTGCCAGCACCATTCCAGAGTTTTAGATGAGTTTCAAAGTTTGAGACGAGTCTTTCTCAGCCCTATCTGGAGATGTCAGGCACTGAACCTGAGACCTTCTGCATACTTGTTTCTTCTTCAGGTAATGCAAGAATAGACCACTGGTTGGAGACTTGACTAAGATGGATGTGACCTGGGGCAACAATCTGTGAACTCAGGAAATCCATGGTTTTTTTACAAATTCAAGCAGCAGATCTTAGAGCCATTTTCCTGTACATAACAGAAGAACTCATTATTCTCAACCAGAGAACTGATCAGATTAATCTAAGGATAATCAAAATCCAAATTTTACCTGCAAACCCTTGCCTTTTGAAGGCCACATTACCAGATGTGATGGGTATTTCAGCAATCTGAGACATTTCATGCAAAACTCACTGAAAGATGGTGTACCATTAAAATCCAAGTTCTTTCATGGGTCAACTTTGCTAAACTAATTTAAAAACATGGGAAGCTGCCTTAATTATCCACTTAATTTGGTATTGTCTGCAGAGAGCACTCCAGGGACTTCAGCCTGTCCTGCAGACACCAGAAATTAAACCTGGGCCCTTCCGCATGTAGATCATGTGCTCTGCTCCTGAACTACAGTCATTCGTAAGATAACAAGGACCAAAATGGGCTTTGTAAGTAGTAACCATCACCTTATGTAGAATCTGGAAACTAAAAGGTAGTCAGAACAATTGAGTCAATCACAGGTGTCCCATGCAGCTGACTCCTGTTCAGAAGGAGCATCCCTTTTTGTAGCAGCTGAAGCCACCCAAAATCCATGGGATTATCAAGACATAAATGAAACCTGCCAGGTCCCTGTGCTCCTGGTGGAGGTGCAGCCAATGTCTCTGAATCAACAGAAATTACTTATGGCTGCAGCTGCCACCTGATCATCTAAAAGCAGAGCTTGAGCAAGTGAGGTTTTCCAGACAAATGCCATTCATGTGTTAGTAGGTGGATATTCTGCTATATTAAACATGAGCTATCAGTGCCTTGTGGAGGCCAGTCTCATTCTAAGATGGTTTCTGTGAGAGGAATATAATGAGTTATAACTTGCTAAGGGCAGGGGGCTGGTATTCTAGTTCTCTCATTAAGATCAGTACCTGCAGTAGGTAACTACAGATGGTTGTTGGGGGGAATTTTCTGCCCTAGGCTCATTCTAAGAGCTGTATGCATTGTCAAAATGCCCAAAATGGCCAGAAGTCCATCTCTGATTTTGAGGCTACACACAGACACTTTAAATAGTGCACTTTATATGTGGATCCTTTTCAAAAGATGAAGACTTTCAAGAAAGGTATTTGCCCTATTTTTTGCGAGGGGGGGGAGTTCAGAAAAAGGTAATCCAGGAGGTGTCAGAGACTACAAAAACATCCTTGCCAAGGCTGCAACTTGTCCACTTCACCATAGGTGATTCAGATAATACTGCTCCATGGAGAAGCTGTTTAAAGCCAGAACTAAATATTGACCTTTTGGATCCATTCTCAGACTTGAGCGCATTGGAACCTTTCTGTGTAAACTGAGCATCATCAGCAAGCATCATTCTTTTCTTCTACACATGAGCAGAGTTGGATGGATGGGGTAAAAACCTGGAAGTTGCTAGGACATGAAATCTAGGGGGAAAGTGGAGGAAACATGTTGCTCAAGCTTTAGATTCCATGATATTTTCCATCTGGGAAAATATCAGTGCTTGATGCTAAGGCATGCTCACTCCTGATGAGATGTCTCAAAAGAGTTCATTTTAACAGTGTGCCACTTTGTTGTGGTATGTTGCTGCAAAGCTTCTATGCGACAATGAGAAAATGTCGATAAATGAACTGCTGGCATGGGAAATGAGCACTGGCACTTTGAAAACAAAAAGAGGAAGCCAGTCTCATCATGAGACTTTGCAGCTCCAAAGCTGGCCTCCATGAATATCTAGTTTTCCATTTGTAAGACTAGATATTGGGGAGTCATTAGCAAGGACTAAAAATAAAGAGCAAGAGGAGCAAAAAAGGTGACAGTGTGTGTCCATTCGGGCAGTGAAGATGCTTGAATGGCCAGGTTGCTGCAGAGAGACCTTTGGTATCTAAGGTGGCAACTTGTTTGGTTCAAATGGCTGCTATTACCATCTTGACTGTGACGCGCAATGGATTGTGTCCATTACAGAGGAGATGAAATCCTGCCAGGAACGCCCTGACTCGCAGAGCAAATGGATTAATGTTAATTAGCAACTGTCGGCTGTAATTGTCACCCTCATTAAAATACAGAATTATGTATTTCTTAGTTATAAATAACCTTTCTAATTGTACTTGATGTATGCCAGTTTAATCAAATAGTACACTTGCTTGCAGGCAGATATTTGCATTAATCTAGCTTTGGATCTTTGGAGCCTTTTTGATCATCTCTATTTCCAAACTTTGCTAGTGTGTGGTTTGGAAAGAGGGTGGGTAGTGGTGATAGGAGGCACTCTCTTTTCAACTACTTGTCCTTTAAACATTGTGTATGTGTGCGCATGCATATGCAGCTATGCAGCTCTGATAGGATTTTATATTAAAATGAGTGGCTGTGTCTTCTGGGATTGTTGAGTGCAACAGAAACCTTGTCAATTTTTGAAGTAGTTTGGCAAGGTTTCTGTCACTCACTGGTGTGACAATAAGTTGATTACGGTTTTGAAATGAAGAATAAGCCAAGGAAAATAAAAAGCAAATCACATTAAAAAGCTGGCTTAACCCCTTTTAGAAGTGCTTCTTGAAAGAGAATCATTGTTCTTCATTGGACTTGGGAGCTTCTCAGATGACAGTTCCACCAGGTGTGAATTATATTTGATTCTGCAACAGGCCAAAGGTAAAAATAAATTAAGCTGAAATGGTTAGGTTTTGTTAAAGAACTGAAAAAAATAATCTGGGTGCTCTGGTCACTGGGGCACCTAGAATAAGCTGTGAGCTAAAGGATAGAGAGCTGGTAGTGGTTTGAATGCAGGAATAGAACTCTAAGAGAGTAGGGTTTGAACCCTTGTTTGGCCATGCTAACCCACTGGGTGACCTGGAGCAAGTCTCTCAGCCTTAGAGGAAGATAATGGTAAATCCTTAAATAAATCTGGCTAAGAAAGCCTCACGTAGGGTCACCATAAGATGGAATCAACTTGAAGATACAACAAAATCTCCACTGTGGCATTTGAGGCTGTTTTGTAGTTTAAGGTCTAGTAGTTTATAGAGTGAGGCCTGTCTTATAATTTGTGTCCCAGTAGTTTGTTGTGTGTAAGGAGCCCACATAGTGTTGTGGCTTAAATGCTGGACTAGGACTCTGGGAGACCAAAGTGCAAAGTCCTACTATGCCCTGAAAACCCATTGAATGACCTCAAGCAAGTCACACTCTCAGTCTCAGAGGACGGCAAATGGCAAACCCTCTATGAACAAATCTTGCCAAGAAAACCTTGCAATAGGGTCATCCTAGGGCCTCCATAATTTGTAAACCACTTGAGGGCACACAATAATGATAATAGTGGATTCTAGGGGGAGGAGAGTTTGGTTCCACAAGTATTATTGGAGAGCAGGAGGGTGTCAAAATACTTGGGAGGAACTGCCATGCCACATCAGAGAGAATGTTTCAGTTTCTAGAGATTTCCAGATTAGGGATACTCAACTTGTATTTCCCTGTCAATTCAGTACTACACAAGAAGAACAAATTTATTCACCCTTACAAAAAAGCACCCATTTTTGGTATTGCTATTACTTTCTGGGGCCAATGAAAGAAAGGAGTTATCCTGACAATAGGTCCCATTTCCTTATATGAGACTCATGTTACATACTTACTCTGTTTCCTGGGATAACTAACAAGTTTTATCAAAACTCAAGTGATGTGAGAAGCCAATCCAAGGGCTCACTTTTTACCACCAGCCGCCTGCTTCTACCTAAAAGGCAGCAGCTAGAACACTCCTATTTGTTGGTCTCTCAGATATTGACTCTTTCCAGCCTCGTGTCTCATACACAAGTAGCAAATGAATGAGATATGAGCTTGGAGAAAGACATGAGGATCTCTGAAATTACAAAAATCATGGATTCACGTCAAGCACTATGCTTGGATTCCTGCCATTACACAGATCCTCACATCTGTCTCCAACACCTGCCCTCAACTTATACATGAGAATGACTTATAGTTGAGTATATACAGTACATTACCTTCTTCCCTTCATGAAAGAATATGTGGTGCCACTTGAATTTTTATCCCCCTGCACTGACACACACTGGATATGGCATCATCATTGTGTTTAGCAATCTGCTTTAAGCTTGAGCTCTTCCAATCTTGTCTTCAGTATTACTGTATTTGGAAAGTCCTTAGCATGACAGGACTTTGATCTGGTTGAATTCTTGAGGCCTCCACCTCCACCGCAGTAGACATGTGACAATGTGATACTAATATACCTTGGGCAACATGTTTCAGATCCAGAGAAGAGTGTTCAGATAGTTCAGTCATAAATTTATTTAGCAGGGTCTCAGTGGTAATGATGCCCTTTGCCTTGTTTATGTACTGAGCCTGAAAGAAAATCCAGGAATAGATAAGGAGATAATTCTTTCCTCCAGAATTTGTTTCTTAGTCTAGCAGCGGGGTGAGGGATTAGTCTCCCCATCCTCCTCCACAGACACATGTGTGCACACGTGTTATATTCTAATTGGTTTTCTACATTTAAGCTGAATTTAAGGACAGGTATGAAAGATCTAGACACTATCCTAAACTACAAAGGTACAAAACCGGTCATTAAAGTAAGGATAGTTCAAGACATTGCATTCCCCATCACCATGTATGGATGCAAGAGTTGGTCAGTGACAAAAGCAGATAGAAAGAAAATAAACTCTGTTGAAATGTAGTATTGGAGAAGATTACCATCTTTTTACTGATTTGATTTTCTTTTTACTAAAAACCCCACCTCATGCTCCATTTTTTTAACAAATCAGGAGAATGTGGCGATCTAAAATAGTCCTGAAGGACTATACTTTCCCTGCACCTGTTCACTGTCAAAACTTCATGGGAACAGAGGCTGAATGACCATCTGTCAGGAATGCTTTGATAGTGTTTTCTTGCATTGCAGAATTGGGTTTGTCTGGATGACCCTTGTGGTCTCTTCTAGCTCTATAAGTCTATTATTCTATACCTGAAGTTGTTACTTGCTGGATGCTCACAAGCAACTATTAACATCCTTCACTCTGGGACAGAGTGTTTCTATTATGGGGTCCACCAGGGTTTGACTGTCATGCTTTAGTGATGACAATACAGCTTTAAAAGTTGGGAGGATTGGTAACTTACACACTGTATCAGTCTTATTGGACAAAGTTGCATTCTTAGTGCTTAACCAAATGAGAGGAAGGGGCAGAGTTCTTGTAAAAATTCTAAACTCTAGAAGTTTCTAAAGTGGGGCTCGGGACCTATCCTTGTATGTGTGTTGGATTCTAAAATAGAAATAGCTATTAAATGCAGCCTCTGCTGTGGGACTGGGAGCTCCAGTTTCAACTGAGTTTATCTCATGTATTTTACAATGGCTTTTTGTAGTTGTGAATTTAATACAAAATATTGTATGAGGTTTTTCGGTTAATCCATTTTTATCAAAGGTCAGAAAGGAAGGAGATTGAAAGCTGGTTACTTCAATGGATTTGGAACGGATTTTATTCTTTGCACAAATATCATGCACTTTGCTAGCCCCATGTTGTATTTTTCTGTTGTTTCTGCTTGATGCTGAATTACTTTGCTACAGTTTCCCAATTCCTTTCCTTCTTTCTCTCCATAAACTTGGCAAAAATTTAACGTTGTCTGAAAAAAGTTAGCAAGAACAACTTGTTAAGGTTTGTGTGTAATTCCTTCCTTTTCTTTGCAGGGTCAATGAATAGAAACCCCAACCTCCAAAAGCCCCTTATTTCTTTTGGGGTTTTCTTAAAAGTGATTTAAAAAAAAAAAAAGACAAGGTTTTCAAACCCTCTAATGCTATTGTACTTCTTAACTTTCATTTTTGCTTCGTCTGCATCGAATCGTCTTTTACTACTTAAAACGAAAATTGGGTTTATTGAAACATTTCAATTTTGATTATTTTTTTAATAAAGATGTCGCCATCTAACTTAATGAAATCAGTGGGATGAAATGAGTAAAAGTTTGAAGAATGTAATAAGCTCAGAGCCCTGCAGATTTTATTAAATGCGCAGCAGACAGAACGCGGGCACATTTCAGCTGTATGTTTTCTTCCCCCTTATGTGCTGTCTTGGATCAATAGGGTGTGAAAAACATGCCTTGTCAGAAATGACCTTTGCACCATTAGACCGACTCTCTTTCAGGCGATTTTCCAGCAGGATGAGTTCTGCATACACCTAGCATTGCCAAGAGTTTCCTTTTTCTTTGTATTTGTAACTAACTTCCTGTCCCTACTACGCTCAGGCAGAATGTGGGAGCTGCATCCTAATCTCAATCTCCTACACTTTGGTACAGTAGGTGCTTTTTTTGCCGACCTTTCTTGGATCTGTCAATCTCATCCTGGCAGCATCATAACTTATGAGCAGCACTGCAGTTTATTAGGGTAGAGATTCTCTCACTTGAGGAAATGAAACACTACACACATGATACTGTGTTTGTCAGCAGTCGTGGAGTCTATAAAACGTCAAAATTTCCAGGACAATCGTTAACTCTGAGCCTCTGCTTCAGGGCAAGAGCTTCCCGGTACAGTTCTCAGCTGCCACTGACTATAAATGGCTACAAGGATGATTCCCAAATTGGGAGCCATGGTGGGTTCGCCTCTAAAATAGGAGTCTCTATGTTGGATGTATCTCCTAATCTATGGAATGGGAGGACCCAGTGAAGAGCTGGAACCTTCTTCCCTAGCAAGAACATCATATCGTGTTCACTTGATTTTTCTTTTCTAACATGTTTAAGAAATCATCAGTATGTTGCCATATCACTGGAAGGCATATCACCATCCCTAGCACTGGAAGACTACAAGGACATATCAGCATACCAGGACACAATATTACCTGAACTGGTCCAAAGTTGCTAGAAGGATGTTCTGAGGACTAATCAGGCAATTATATGCAAAAGTGACAGATGTCTCTAATTTTAGTTTTGAATATCACGTGTTTAGGAAACATTGGAGAACAGGGAATGCACAGCCACAAAGTGTGTTCAGAGTAAATGGGCAAGTAACTTTTGGTTGCCCAAGTGAAGGAGCCAAATACTGCTGCCCAGAGGAAAGGAAAAAAAATGTTGGCAGAAGAGAACCTCTTAGTCACTTTTCACATGGTCCATTTCCACTCTGGAAGAGGATCACTCATCTCTTGTCACCTTTGGAGAGAACTTCTTACTGGTGTACTTCAGAAGGCATTCTCAGTATGTTTGGAGAATCATAGAATCATAGAAATTTAGAGTTGGAAGAGACCACAAGGGCCATCCTGTCCAACCCCCTGCCGTGCAGGAACTCCCAATCAAAGCATCTCTGACAGATGGCCATCCAGCCTCTGCTTAAAAACCTCCAAGCAAGGAGACTCCACCACCCTCCGAGGGAGTGTGTTCCACTGTCGAACAGCCCTTACTGTCAGGAAGTTCCTCCTAATGTTGAGGTGGAATCTTTTTTCCTGCAGTTTGCATCCATTGTTCCGAGTCCTTCAAGTATTTAAACAGGGCTATCATATCACCTCTTAACCTTCTCTTCTCCAGGCTAAAGATCCCCAGCTCCCTAAGGCGTTCTTCATAGGGCAAGGTTTCCAGATCCTTCACCATTTTAGTCACCCTCCTTTGGACACACTCCAGTTTCTCCACATCCTTTTTGAATTGCGGTGCCCACAACTGGACACAGTATTCCAGGTGGGGCCTGACCAAAGCAGAATAGAGCAGCACTATTACTTCTCTTGATCTAGACACTATACTGATCTAGAAGGTGGTCAGACTCAAAGAATGATAAATGATAGAGCTGGAAGGGGCCAGAAGGTCCATCAAATCCATCCTCCTGCCATGTGGGAAACCATAACTAAAGTGTGTGTGGGGGTCAGTAGTGTGTGTTTATTTTTGTGTTCTAGTTTAGTTTACTTTAGTTTGTTATTGTTGTTTGTGTTTTTGATACATTAATTAAAAATTGCTTGTGATTCTGTTTATATTCAATAAAATTAGAAGAAGAAGAAGAAAAGGAAAACTGCAGGAGGGAGCAAGCTTGTTTTCTGCTGCTCCAGAGAACAGGACTCGGAACAACGGATGCAAACTGCAGGAAAAGAGATTCCACCTCAACATTAGGAGGAACTTCCTGACAGTAAGGGCTGTTCGACAGTGGAACACACTCCCTCGGAGGGTGGTGGAGTCACCTTCCTTGGAGGTTTTTAAGCAGAGGCTGGATGGCCATCTGTCGGGTATGCTTTGATTGGGAGTTCCTGCATGGCAGGGGGTTGGACTGGATGGCCCTTGTGGTCTCTTCCAACTCTAAATTTCTATGATTCTATGATTCTATGATTCTACCTTTTCCACAAAGAAGGACTAACAAGCAGTAGGGGAGAATGTGCTGGTGATACTTCAGATGATTTAGTTGGAGGTTTGCTTTTTGGAATTTATACAGTATGTTCTTAAAATATTTTCAAGCTGTGGATGGTTGAATCTGTGGAACAGCTATGGTCACCACCTTCATACTGTCCTTTAGCATCTGGGCTCACTTGCCACCATGGGACTCTGGTGGGTGGTTGGTGCTGCTTGTTTCCTCTGACAGGCTGTACATGAGCATCTCTTTTACAGGGTCCAGTCAGGGGTGAGTCCCAACACACGTTCGCCCACTCCTGCCACTAATGTAGAGGTGGGAATCCTGTAGCCCTCCAGATGTTGCTGAACTGCAACTCCCAGTAGCCCTAGGCAGCATAGCCAGTGGTGACAAAATGCTGAGAGTTGCAGCCTAACAGTTATGGTAGGTACAACAGTGTCTGTGTGCAACAGTTGTGGACATTAGCTGGCTGGCTTGGGAAAAGTGGCCAATCAGCATAGCAACATTCAATGTCCTAAATTTGTTAGTCTTAGTGAGAGTAGGCCTATTGAACCAATGGGATTTACCTTTGTGTTGAATAGTCACTGAATATCTGATTGAGTGGGCCTACTCTAGTTGCAGCTAACAAACAGGATGCCAGCCAGCATTTCCAAGTCTATAGACCTGCATCCTCATTGTAGGAACTTATTGTGCACGTCTAGTGGAATTCCTATCCCACCTCAAGTGTCAGTCTAACTAATCTATTTCTTTTCCCAACTAAATCATCTGAAGTGTACCTTTTGCGTTCCATCTGTTCAGCTGCAGAAGTAGCAGATTCCTCTCTGTGGGACACAAACTGCCTCAATCAGTTCTTGGAATCAGTTCTTAAACATGCATGTGTATGCCAAGACCCATGTTTCCTTAGACCTTTGCCAAAGAATCATAGCTATAGAAGGGTCATCTCATCCAGTCCCCTGCCAGTACAGAATCCATAACAATATCATTTAGCTTCTTCCTAGTTTACTCAGAATCTCCTTTATTGTAATTTGAATCCATTGATTTAGGTCCTATCATTTAAGCAGTAGAAAACAATCTCATTTTGCCTTCCACACAAGAATTCTTCAGAAAGTTAAAGATGGCTCCCATATCACCTGTCAGTTTTCTCTCAAAGCAGCCTATTTTTCCCTCGGAGCCTAGGTGCTCTGAGATGGCTGGCATAGATGATCACCTGTGCTGCAAACCAGATAGTTCTCTTAGCCATCCTTCCCAGACCACCTAGGCTCCAAGGATATTTATGGAAGGCAAATACCAGAGAGATAGAAATGAAACAGATGGGCAGGAAAAAGCAACTCAAAGCTGTGGACTTGAAGGCTTTCATGGCTGGCATCCATAGTTTTTTAGGGCTTTCGGGCTATGTGGCCATGTTCTAGAAGAGTTCGTTTTTGATGTTTCTCTGAAGATGCCAGCCACGGATGCTGGCAAAACGTCAGAAAGGAACTCTTCTAGAACATGGCCACATAGCCCAAAAGCCCTACGAACAACAACTCAAAGCTGCTTTTTCCCAAACCACATCGTACCCCCACCAACTGCCTTGGCCGCTCCCAAGCAAACCTGGATGTGTATAGCCCAATCACACAATGCAGTGTCAAGCTGTGCTTCTGGGTAAATTTTTTTGGTTGTCTCCTCACAATCCCTGCACACTGTCACACAAGCACACCACCACCAGCAACCACCTCCTCCCTAGGTGCCATCCCATTGATCCCTTTTGATCGGCCACACACCTGCAACCCTCCACCTTGGACTAGCAGAAAATATTAACTTGAGTCTTTGGTACTTTCGATTTTATTCAGAGAGGCAGGTGTGCCCCCCTCCCTGAGGGGTCCGGTGCTGAAAAAAATACATCAACACTTTTAATTTCTGAAATTTTTCTACCTCAGAAAAGGGATGAGAATCAGTGACTCATCACATCCAAAATTGTACCTATTCCTTGGAATCTCAAATGAGTATCCACCATATATACAATGCAAGGATTTCTGGGATACTCTGTAGGAGGTTGACTATGATAAAATAAAATCCACAAAAGAATTATACTTTTGCTGCCCAACCAAAATGCACAAGTTTTTAAAGTACCAATGGCTTCTTCATCAGGAAAAAGACATCTAAAAATTCATACAGGAAAAGAATAGCAACAGTGTTAGAGTCACAGACCTACATTTTGTAGCAGATGTTGTTTCTGTTGTAGTTCAGTTGGTTTGGAGAGATCTCAATGCAGGCAGAGGCCATTCCACTCTTGGCCATGTGGGGATTGAGGATTTTGGATCTTATTTTATTTTGCTGTATGGCCAACACAGTTCCTCTGAATATGTTTCCTCTTTAATATGAGCATCTGTTGAGTGAGTGTGCGCTGCATGCATGTGTTGCCTCAGATCTGAAACTGGAAACTCTGCATTGTTGAATTATTGATGCTGACTGCACGTTCAGTAATGTAGCCAGGTAAACTAAAATGAATGTCTATCTAGAGGTGCCTAGAGCTCCCTGAAGTGCATGTTAATAAACAGAAAGATAACCTAGCTTCAACACAGTCTTGGAAGAGTTACAAAGCAAGCATTGTTTATTTTTATTTTTATTTTTCAGTGGCTGTTTCAGAGTTTATGCTCTTGATTCACATTACCCCATCAACTTGCATCTTTGTGTCTTCTTACAAAGTCCCTGCATTGGTGAGGGCTAGATGAAGAGTCTTTGGTTGATATGGATTTCACTCCTGTTTGAGTCAAGCAGAATTCAGATGAGAGGCCAATATGGTTCTGGACATGCTGCAAGAGCATTTTGAGCTGGTTGTCCAAATACACTGGGAGGTTACAAGTGCTTAAAGTCCACCAACACTGGTTGTCCAAATACACCAGGAGGTTACAGTGCTTAAAGTCCACCAAAAACTTGGGGTGTATTGAACTGATAAGAGAGGTAAGCAGACTCGAGACCTGAGCCATGTGAGAAATGCCCAGAATGCATCCCCTAAACACACTGTCCTATTGGTGGGTTCACTGAATCTCCTGGGACTAAGTATTTATTTGGTTTCTTTTAATCTACCACCACATTTCTCTATAATTAAATTCAAGATAGCCAACAAACAAGTTAAAACAAATTCCTGAAATTACCAGTTTCTGTATACGTGCAATCATATGATGCAGAGAGATGTCACCAATAACCCTCAACCAATAGACGAAATAATACATGGTTTTATTGCTGGGGTAAAATACTGCCTGCAGGCCCCATGTGAAGCCCTTCAGACTATTTTTCTGGCCCTCAGTCTTCTAGTACTGAAATCGTCATCATGATCCAAAATTTAAAAAAAAACAAAAAAAAAAAAAAACACCTCTCTGTTCCTAGAGGCCTCCAGAAGTCATGGTTCCAGCCATGAGATAGAAAATGGTTTTCTGTCCACTTTTAGTTTTAATTACACACACACACACCATCCACCCATGTTTTTCAGATTTTCCAAGCCTTATGGCAATTCTATGGCAAACCTGTCCTACGGTTTTCTTGGTCGGATTTCTTCAGAGGAGATTTGCCATTGCCACCTTCTTTGGCCGAGATTGAGTTTGACTGCCCACAATCATCCAAGTGGATTTTCCATGGAGTACTTTTCTTGGAGTACTAGTCCAAGTCTCCGACCACTTCACCACACATGATTAGTTGCTGTCCCCTTATCTTCTTTTTCTGCCCGAAAAGCCAATATGTGAGAGTTGCAATGCTTGTCGACTATGTATATGTGTTGCAAGTTCATTGATGAGTCTCTTTATTAGTGTTGACCAGCTGAACCAACATTACAGGCCCATCTTGTTAAGAACTCTGGTCAAACAGGGGTACAAGAAGAGAGGATTTAGCCCCCGGTTCTTTCTCTGTTCTAGGCCTAATACTCCAACAGAGCTAAGGCTTTAATATCACTATGTACCACTTCAGAAGAGATGGCTTTATATCCATGAAAGCTCATGCTAAAATAAAAACAAGGTAGTCTTAAAGGTGCTGCTACAAAACTTTTCTTTTTTCTTTTTTCCCCTTTCTTCTTTCCTTTTTGTTTCAGCCAAGCTCTTCTCAACACCCTTCCTCCATTTATCACTTTTGAAGCCCTTGCCCTATAACACTGTTGCTTGCTTCGGTTCATAAGGGTGTGACACTATTATCTGAGTCGATTCTTTCCTCCCTTGCTGTCTGTCGCCTATGCCTGTGAAGGTCTGTTGTCTCCAATGGCATCATTACAAGGTTCAGTTTTACTGCTGGTGACCCCACCACCAGAGAGCCACACATCAGGTTTTACGGGGGCTCTGATCTATTACGCTCCAGCAGAGCCGCAGATTAAAATTGGATGTCATTTTTTTCTAGTGCTGAGTGGCTGCTAAGAAAGGGGTGCTGGTTTGGTCCCAGCAAAGCAGAGCAACCAATAGCAGAGTCCTGAATTCTTGTGTCCATTCTGGGAGCTAAAACATTTGGTATTCATTTTCAACATTGAGATTCCAGAGGAAGGAATGATAAATTGGAGGCCACTTAGAGGAGAATAACACTGGGCTGGGATATGTGGATTTATCGAAGAGATTAAAAGACGCCTAGTTTCCAAAATGATGGCTGGCAGAGGAACAGCAGCCGCCTTCAGATTTTAATATTGGGAGTTTTAAAAGGCATGCTTAGTATGTGGGATGGTTCAGCTGTGAGGGATGATCTTGTTATAGACAGGAAAATGCTTACCCATCATCTGTTTCTGTGATGCCTTTATTGATCTCATTATTTCTGCCTGTGCCTCCCCCACTTTGTATTTGTTGCTGCTGAGCTTTTATACTGTAAGCTCATAGGGGCAAGTGCCATTCTCTTTGACTTGTGAAAGCCCAAACCATTTTGCACAGGTATCTCTGCAGGTAGGGTTTTAAAAATACAGGTCTTGTGACACCTTAAGGATTAGCAAGTTTCATTTGGCACAAGCTTTCCTGGCTTATAACCCACTTCATCAGAAGACATCTTTGAATGGTAGAATCCCCTCAAAAACTTTAACAAGCGGCTGCTGATGATGGGGCAATGGATGACGTTTAATGTCCAACTATAATTTAATGTCCAACTTTCATTGCTGTACAAGGAAAAACAAGTGGCTGTGTGAATCATTGCCCAGAGAGTAAACCAAGTGGTAGATGTTACAGGGGAATACCACGCAATACCGATTAGACTTTGGCTCAGTTCTTGCTAAGTCTAGTGGACTGTTATGTTCTTTTCCACTAAAAGAAAGAAAGGAATAAACAAGT
Organism: Urosaurus nigricauda; assembly: GCA_034509955.1. Classification (NCBI taxonomy): domain Eukaryota; kingdom Metazoa; phylum Chordata; class Lepidosauria; order Squamata; family Phrynosomatidae; genus Urosaurus; species Urosaurus nigricauda. The sequence goes on from JAOEGL010000002.1 coordinate 7,022,958, forward strand.
TCCTTCACATGTTTTTTTCTATGTTGTGGGAAAGGTGGGGCGAGCACCTTTTCCTTTCCTTTCACGTCAAATTTTCAATGTGTACAGATTTTTTCCGTTTGTACAGGAAAAGCAAGCAGTCACATATTCCTCTCCCAACTGCAAGAGTAAGCAACTGTGTGGAGGAAGGGAAGTGATACTGCATCACCTTGTCACCATTTGGAGAGAGATTGCAGAAAAACAGGGGTCTATTTTGGGGTAGTGATGGGTTCAGATATGCTTGTAGGGAGAATCAGGAGTATTTTCATGTGTTCCATGTATTTGGTAGGGTTCTTCGTGGTTTGATGGGGGAAAATGCGCACAAATTGTGGCAAAATAGTATTTAAATAAACTTGGGAGGCTTTGGGAGACTTGTAGGGGGCTTTGAGGCCACACAAGCGGCATGCAGCTCACGGGCTACAATTTACTTATCCCAACCCTATGACCCAGATACAAATGCACCCCATCCATGAGAACTAAGCCAGGGGTTGGACGAATTCACAAGTCATGGAGATATCTTGAACTAGCTTGCTTTAATTGATGTCATTTCCTTTTTATTTCTTTACTTTATAAATTCAGGAAATGACACTGAATCTCTATGGCCCTGCTGAGTGATAAGCAAAAGTCTTGCCCAGCCAATACTTGGATTCCACCTTTGGGACACATTACAGAACAGCTCTAGAGGTTGAACTGTGGTCACCGAGATGGAAGAGGACAGGTTGAAAAGTGCAGAAGGGAGGGCAGACGTACAGTGGGAAAATGGTGACACTTGAATTGTGACTTTGTGGAATTCTTAAAATATCAAGAATTTTCATTGATGCGGTTCTTGTTGGCGAGGATGAGACTTTTAATCTTCTTTCTGCTGGGTGAGATTGTAGGTGCTTTGTCACATTTTAAAATTATATTTCACATTTCTAGTTTTGGCACAGATTTCCCTCCTCTTGTTTTGCATTCTTGTTCAGGGGAAAAATATCTTGTGTGGACTCATATTTATTTTGAAGAATATTCTCAATAGTGTCATGATTCTTTTTCTCATCTAAAAGAAAGGAATTTACAAATATTCTGTGCATTGCTACTGTGAGAAGAGTCCTTGAACCAGCAGACGATAGCTCTCCGTAACTAACTTAACTTACTACTCTCCCATCTCTTTCCAAACGCATAATTTGGGGTCTCATGATAATAAAGCTGTCCCCTGCTCACCCTGCCCTCAAGCAAGATGTCAAATTATGAGATATCTCAGACAGAAGGTCAGTCACTTGGCAGGCCTCTTTCACAGCAACTGCTTCACCTTATGTGGGCAGATGAATTGTTGTTAATTGCCGTCAAGCTGACTTTGACTTACATCCATTGTATGAATGGGAGACCTCCAAGTCCCCTGATCATCAACGGCCCTGCTCAGGCCTTGCAGACTCAGGGCCTCTGTGGCTTCCTTGATTGAGCCTATCCATCTGTAATGCAGTCTTCCTCTTTTCCTACTGCCTCCTACCCTATCAAGCATTGTTGCCATTTCTCACGAATAACATCGTCTCGTGATACGGCTGAGTCGTCTTGGCTTCTAGGGAGAATTCAGGCTTGATTTGCTCTAGGACCCACTTATTGGTCTTTTTAGCAGTCCTCAGTATCTGCAGAACTCTTCTCCAGCACCACATTTCAAATTAGGTGATTCTCCAGCACCACATTTTCAATGAATTGATTTTCTTCCTGTCTGTTTTTTTTCACTCTACAGCTTTCACAAGCATAAATGGGAAATACGGTGGCATGGAGAAGCCTAACAGTAGTATTCAACTATATATTTTTACATTTAAGGATCTTATCTAGTTCCTCCATAGCTCCATAGTCCAAGATGCCAAATTATGGGATGTCGGAAAAGGAGGGCAGTTATTTGGTGGCCTCTTTTGCAGCAGCATCTCTTCCTTTCATAGACAGATGAATAGAAAAAGAGAAATCTACAGCAAAAACCAGTAGTAAGAAATGCTGGCTATCCCAGCAGGCATAGCTTGGGCCTTGGCTCTTCCAGATTTCCCACATCAGGGTGTCTTTTCTTTTGAAACACTCCTGTTGACTTAAACATGCGAGTGGAGGCAGAGCTTTAGCTTCCTGCTCTGTAAAACCAGCACATGCTACCATAAGCATTTTATTATCTGTAATTAATGTTTGTAAAGTACTTGGGAGCCGAAGGTGTGTTAGAAGTACAAAGCAATATTATATCAGTCAGAGAGCCTGCTTGAATCCAAAGGCAATTCGTGTACTACTAATAAATCACTTGGAGGTTTATTTTTATGTTTCTGCTCAAATTTCTGACATAAACCTTTTTATTTCATTGGGAACATGCGCTTAAATAAAAGCAAACCTCTACAGTTACTAATCTCTGATGCCATATTGCGCAAACGCTTTGTTGAAATGCCATCACCTTTTCAAAGAACCAGAGCTGTGTGTTTTCTAGACATTTATGGTTGAAGAATAAATTTTCGGAGACTGTAAATGAAAAGATATCGCCGAACATGATGATCAAATAATATCTGACACTGCTTGTTTAAGGAAATATTCATATATCTTACTGCTGGAGCATTTATGACTGCAATAAATCTCATTACTTTTTTTTTCCTAGTGGTAGAGTTCTTCCTAACTCTACCAAATATCAGATTGGCTTGAAGTTGTGCCATTTTCTGCATAGTGAAGCAAAATCATTTTATTATTTAGGCCAGGTGATGCAAAACCAAAAACCAAAAAATGAAATGCAGCAAAATGGGGTATGTGGGATTAAAAAAAAAAGCTTTGCTGTATTGTGTTTGTGAAGCAGTGCATATCATGTTGACAGTCAGTGATGGAAATGCATTCAAAAAAGCAGTGTCAAATTTAACAATTATCCATCTCTTCAGTGTGGGGAAGTGGAGCCTTTTGTATATAATGTACAAAAGTTATATCTGGCTTCACCTTTCTAATCATAGAATCACAAGGTACCCCATAGGCTAGGGAGGCCTACCTTTCACTCAATGCAGGGGTTTCAGATAGAACATCCCTAGCAGATAGCTGTCCAGCCTCTTTTTGAAGACAACCAGAGAAAGAGGTCCTACCATCTTTCTATGCAATTGGTTTCATTGCTGGGACCCATCAAGGAGGTCCTAATAATGTTCAATCGAAGTCTACCCTCCTGTACCTTAAAAACCATTGTACTTGGTATCAGAATAAACCTGCCCATTCCCCTCTATGAGAAACCTTGAGGCATTTAAACAGTACAACCATATCACCCCTTAGTCTTTCTCTTCACCAGGCTGGACATGCCCAGCTTCCTCAGCCTTTCCTCCTAGATTTTGATCTCCATACCTCTTATCATTTTTGTGGTCCATCTCTGAACCTTCTCCAGTTGTAATCAGTTTGTACCCCTTTCCCCTTATTAGTTGTGGGGAAAATCCTGGAGCATTTTTGTGTGAAGACCTCCACAGTAGTACTTCATAGTGTCTTCCCCTCATCCTTTTCTGTTACCTCTTCTGACAACCTGCCATAGGGACAGCAACATTTTTTACAAGAGGCTGGCCATTCTCCAGGCACTTACATTCTCGGAGCATGCAGAGCATCTGTTTTTGGCATTAGGAGACCACATTGACCCATCATGCTATACCATCTAAAAAATGCCCCCAAATATCTCTCAGGGGTCCTAGAGGTGGGATTAAAGGCAATTTCACCACATTTTTGGTTCTGTCTGGGGCATTTTAGGCCCAAGAGAGGCCTTGGATAAAAAGCAATCCAGAAGATGTGAAGTCGAGGGCTTTCATAGCAGTCATCCATAGTTTTTCGTGGATTTTTTGGGGCTACACAGCAATGTTCTAGAAGAGTTTCTTCCTGACATTTTGCCAGCATCTGTGGCTGGTATCTTCAGAGAATGCTGGCATGGAAGAGAGTGGCGTGTGTGTGTATATAATATGCACATGCATACATACACTGTGTGACCCTGGGTAGGAGGAGTGATTTCCATGCTAATCTGTGTATTGTTCTGTTGTTGAATGGCAAGGCCTCAAGGTGGGAGGATAGGCAAAGAGGTAGTGCCTGTTTAATTAGTGATGATTGTCTGCTGGGGAAAAACCCTGACCCTGGGTGCTTTTCATTTGCATTTTGCTGGGTCTTGATTTTAGGGTTTTTTAGGATTGGGAGCCAAATTTCGCTAACTTCAAGGGTTTCTTCTTTCCTGATGAAATTGTCTTGGTGTTTGTGGATTTCAATGGCTTCCCTGTGCATTCTGACCTGATAGCTGTTGGCATGGTCCAGAATTTCAGTGTTTTCAAATAGCATTTTTATCCAGAAGATGATTTCTTGGTAACTTCTTTTTGGAAAGCAAAGGCATCTCATAGGGTCATAAAACTGCCAGGGAGCCTATGTACCAGAATTTACCCCCTGCACACCCTTTAGGGCATATGGGGGCAATCCCCCCCCCCCAAATTTGGGATCATGGGAGTTATGGAATCATAGAGTTGGAACAGACCTTAAGGGCTATCATGTCCAAACCCCTGCCATGCAAGGATATGCAATTAAAACATTCCCAAATAATGGCCATTCAGCTCTGTTTAAAGATCTCCAAGGAAGAAGACTCCACCACTCTCCAAGGGATTGTGCCCTGCTATCGAACACCTGTTACTGTCAGGAAGTTCTTCCTAATATTGACTGGAATCTCTTTTCCTGTAACTTGCATCCCATTGCTCCAGGTCCTATAGTCTGAAACTGCAGAAAACAAATTTGCTGCATCTTCAGTATGGCTGTAAGGTATGTTTATGCAAGGGGATCTCATAGCACCTTTGCGACTAACTGTGCAAATTAGGTTGGAGCATTCTGTAGACGTGGTCTACTTTGTCAGATGCACGGAGACACATATGTTATATGGATATGTGTGTTTCTGTTTGAATGACAAGCTGTGGGTAACTTTGGTTGGTGCTCAAGGAATAATGCTCAATTTACATCCTCAGGGGCCCTAGGTCTCAGGTTTTGGCCTGAAAACCTCTGATCCTGAACCAGAAAGCCTATCCCCTCCTCTTCCATTTCATTTCAGGGGAGTTCCTTTTTGTTGACAGTTTCCCTTTAAATGTTTTCTGAGAAATAAATGTGAAGGAGATTGGTGTTGAGGTTGGAGCCCTGCTAGCTCAGCTCTGTTGCCTGCAGGCAAATGCTGTCTGATGGCACCTCGACAAGGCAGGACAAACTGTATTATCAGGGGATTAACCACTAAATAGCCGAAAGGAGCTTTCTCTCCATCAGATAAGGCTGTTTGAGCACCAGGAGTTTGCTTTCTTGCATATAGAGCCCTAGTGTCAAATAGACTGATTTCCAATGCCTTGGTCTTTTAAATAATCTTTGCCATATTTGCTGCTCTTGTAATCTAGCAAATCATTTAATTTTCCCCGATAGCAGAAAGGCTGTAAAACTTAGATAAACTTGCAGCAGAAATTAACTCTGAAATGGTTTGTGACTGAAACACTGGAAATGGCTTGTTTCCTGGGCCTGCTCTGGACTTTTCATCCCCCTTTTTACCAGCACAACCTAATCTTTAATTGAACGAACAGCAAACCAAGTAGTAGCCTTGTGCTTCAGAAAATTGCAGGAAGAGTTGGTGCCATGTTCTGTGAGCTCTTACTGAATAATACATAGTTTTAAAATGGGGATGGTCATTACCACCAGGAGTGATTAAATGAAATATCTTATAGTGCATGACCCTAGTGAACCATCATGAGTAGCTTTCACTGGAAAAAAATCCACCTTTAATTGTTTTATATTGGGGTGGCCTAAGTGTGGCCATCAACCACATGTGGCAAAGTGCAGCTCCTAAATATCCCCAGATGCTTCCAGGCTGCCCCCAAGTGTTGTTTTTTTTTTTAAATTTTCAAGCACAGACCCCCAAAAGCTGGAAAACTCACAGCCATAAGTGATGTTGTATCATTTCAGGTGTAGTGGATGCACTGGTGGAGTCTGATGGGCAGGCGTAAGGGGATAGATGGCTCCAGTGCTTGCCTAGTTACCTGCTCCTGTTTCATATAGTGTAGAGGTCCAAAGTGTAGACTTCTGCCTACATTTCAGCTCTCCTAAAGTCTAGAATGCGTGTCTGACTATGCCTAGCTTCTCCCTTCCACTGTATAACAAACTCCAGGAGAACATGGTCACTTCCACCTAAGGATCCCACCACTTGCACCCCATCAACTAGGTCTTCCCTGTTGGTTAAGATAAGATTGTTGCCTCTTCCACCTTTTGGACAATGAAATTGTCTTCCAGGCAAGTGAGGAATTTGCTAGACCTTGAGGATTTGGCTGAGTTTGACTTCCATCAAATATCCGGGTAGTTGAAGTCCCCCATCACTATTACATCTCTCTTTCCTGATTGTGTGGTCATCTGTTCTAGAAAGGCAGTTCTTCTTTCTGACTTGGGGGTCTGTAGTAGACTCCCACAGTAACATCCCTGTTGTTTCCCTCTCCCTTAATTTTTATCCAGATGCTCTCCACTTTGCCTCCAGTACTGATGTCCTGGATCTCTTCACTGGTGTAATATCCCTGACATATAATGCTATTCCTCCTCCTTTCCTGTTTGGCCTGTTTCTCTTAAAAAAATTATATCCCTCTAATTCTATATTCCAATAGTGAGACTCATCCCACCAGGTTTCAGTGATGCCTATTATATCGTATTTCCCTTGTTGTGCTAGGAGTTCAAGTTCATCCTGCTTATTTCCCATACTCTGTGCATTAGTGTAGAGATATCTAAGACTATGTGTCCCCTTCACTTGCTGCCTGTGCACATTTTTTTGCCTCCTGTTGTTGAGTCCTAGCACTGTTTGCCTTGTGCTCTCTCTGCCAGTTTTATTTTTCCATGACATGCTTGACTGATGCCAAGGATTCCTCATTAGCGTGCCAAGACATGAGGTGGCACACTATTCTTGTCATATTGAGGATGAAGCAAGCCTTTTTTCTGCAGCTCCAGAGTTACAGAGCAGTGGATACAGGATACAGAGCAGTGGATTCAAAATACAGGAAAAGAGATTTGACCTAAACCTTAGGAAGAACTACCTGACACTAAGAGCTGTTTGACAGTGGAGCACATTCCCTGCATGGCAGGAGATTGGAGTGGATGGCCCTTGTGGTCTTTTCCAACTTTATGATTATATGATGCTTGGTACTAGTAATAGGGGGAAAGAAAGACGTAGGTTTGGAATGAGTATTTCCCACCAGAGGAGCAGGGAGAACTCTCAGGAATTGGTACAAAAGTGGCATGTGGGGAAAGTTACATATAAATGCCACAGATGGACCATGGAAGCAACAGAATAGCTCTATCTAGAGAAATGTGTCAGCATTCAGCCTGAGTACTAGAACTGTGAAGATATTAAAGAATGTTATTGTAACTTTTTTCTTTTCTTGTTTTTGTGATTGATTGGGAGAGACGGCCAATGTTACGCTAGAGGTTGGCAGAAGGGAAATTGAGAGGGGGCTATAATTTGATAAGTTTAATAGAAGCATTTGTATTTGAGAAGCAAGCGAAAAATAGGTAGAAGAGAAGACTAATAGTAGCAGAAGATAAAGATTGTTAATATTCAGTAATAAACATACTGTATATTAACGTTTGATTGACTTTTGGTTGGGGACTATATCTTGGATTGTAAAAGATTTAATTTGGAGAAGTAATATTCATAACATGTAGAGGAGGTTGATGGGGTTTTTTCTTGCATGAGAGAGGTATTGATGGATCTTATAGTTTAATATGGTTTAATAACTGCTGAGGAGAAAATTGGAAGTCACTTTTATCTGTCTTGGGTTGTTTTCTTTTCTTTCTTTATATTTGTACCTGCCTTTTTTCTTTGTTCCCCCTTTTTTTACATTTTCTTTTTATATATTTGCTGTTGATGTTCTATTTTGATATATCTGAAAGCTCAAGTAAAATTCTGGTTGCTAGAACTGTATTTGCATGACTAAAACTAGTGTGCCAGCTGCACCCATTCCTAGAGCCGTCTAGTTTAGTCATGGTGACACACATCTTAGTTGCATCCTGTTTGGATTACTGTAATACACCCTGCGTGGGCTGCCCTTGAAGAAAGTTCAGGAGCCTCAGTTGGTCCAAAGCTACCATGAGATTGTTCGGCAGCTGCCAGGTTAGAATAGTAGAATCATAGGGTCCTAGAGTTGGAAGAAGCCACTCCAACCCATGCCATGCAGGAAGACACTATCAAACCATTCCCAACAGATGGCCATCCAGTCTCTGTTTAAAAACCTCCAAAGAAGGAGACTCCACCAATCTCCAGGGCAGCATATTCCACTGTCAAAGAGCTCTAACCATCAGGAAGTTTAACAATCTTGTTAAGAATTTTTTGTTACAACGGCACCACCCGCTAACACTCAGATTATGAGCTCCATTCAAAGTTCTGGTTATAACCTTCAAAGCCCTTTGTGGCTTTGGTCCAGATGAACTGGAAAACCATATCTTCTCATATTATCTTGCTTGAGTCTTATGGTTTGGGGGCAAGACTTTTTCTCTCTGTCCTGTCACCCTCACGGGCTCACTTAGTGAGAACACAGAGCCTTATTGGTGGCTGCTCCTAGATTCTGGAACTTACTTATTTTATCATGTTGTAAGCCTGCCTCGATCCAAAGGGAGAGGCGGGAGATATAAATATTATTATTATCATTATCATTATCATTATTATTATTATTATTACTTCAGTGGATCGTGGAAGCTATCTTTTGACTTTATGCATTTGTTTTAAATGCCTTTTATTCTAGGAGTAACTTAATTGCATTTTAAATAATTTGCTAATGTTTTTACTTCTTTGAATGCACTTTTGTTAAATTGTATTGATTTTTTTTTGTAAAAAGAAAGATTTGAATGGAAAAAAAAACAAAAACAAGAAAGAAGCCAAAAACAGTAACTTTGCTTACATGGAACACAATGTCAAAACAAACCTTACTCCATAACCTAACATGATCTTCAGGACGTTATTCCATAAGCCAACATGAATAACTGGCAGCAAGGAAGAATCCAAAGAAATATTGATCTAATTAAGAACTGAAACCACAATGTAAAAAAATATATAAATTGTTTGTGTCTTTCATGCATTTCTGACTTCATCTCTTTATCCATCAGAACCAGATACAAAATTCTTTTCAGCCAACCATTGATTGGTAAAAGCAGTCTTGCTTTGTGCAAATTCTATACTGACCATCAAAGAAAAGCATGCAATTAAGTCCTTATCATTATTTTCAAGAAAAGAGAAAGTAAAACACTTTGCAGAGATGCTGTGATATTTTGATTTGTGATTCTGCTTATTTTATTAAGAGATTATTTTTCGAAAACCATGTAACTCTAGGCAACATAGAGGAAGCATGTATAGTGGGCCCTTGGTATCCTTGGGGAGTTGGTTACAGGACCCCATGTGGACATAAAAATCTGTGGATGCTCAAGTCCCATTATATAAAATGGGATAGTAAAATGTTGTCCCTTATATAAAATGGCAATATCAAGATGTGCTTTTTGGATTTTAAAAAATATATACATTTCCAAGCCATGAAGATTAAATCTGTGGATATGGAAACCAACTGTATGTGCTCTTATCTGCATTTGTTTTACATATGTTGTAATCTGCCTTGTGTCCCAGTTTTGGGGCAAAACCTTGGTAAATCTTGGATCACAACAAGATCCAGTGTGTTCCAGAGCCAGTGTGTTATAGTGGTTTGAGTTTTGGAATACAATTCTGGAGATCAAGGTTTGACTCCCTGCTTGAGCATAAAAACCCACTGAGTGACCTTGGGCAAGCCACATTTTCTCAATTTCAGAGGATGACAATGGCAACCCCCCTCTGTAGAAACATGCCAAGAAAAGGTTGCCATAAGTCAGAAGTGACATGGAGGCACACAAGAACAACAGACATTTTTGCAGGAATGCAAGGCATACTGGGAGCAGGTTAATTCTCTCTCTCTCTCTCTCTCTCTCTCTCTCTCTCTCCTCTCCCTCTCTCCTCTCTGCAACATGGGAATGAGTTCATCCTAAGAGGAATTCCCTTGTAAATTTTGCACTGTGGGGTGGTGGTCATGGAGATGTACTCAGTAGAATTTTCTTTTCTCTCCCTCCAGATATGAGGCCTCTCTCCTGGATCTGGTGGACGCAATGAGTCCGGTGCTTCAGCCTCAGTACAGCGAGAGCCGCAGTCACAACAAAGGGCCCGTGCTGGAAAGTGGGAACTGGAGGAGGTCTGGTTGGTATCGGAGTCCCCCAAGTGCCAAGCACAGGACAGCGGAGCTGGAAGAGAGCCGGATTCTGGAGGAAATCTTTTTCATTTGACGAGCCTGGTAGTTGCAGCTTTCTCTATAGATCTGAGAACTTTCCTTTCCAATGTGGGCGTGTTTACATGTCAAAATATTGGTTTTAAATTATTTGATTGACGAATGATTGTTTCCGCTCTCCCCTTTAGCAAATTAACACAATAGTTTCCCCGTCTGTAACTTCCTAATCATGTTATAAAAGTCTCCTTTTGAATGAGCCAAGCAGAGAGTTCATGAAACATTTCTGGGCTCTTTTCTGCACTGTTTCAAGGTTAAAAAAAAAATTTAAAGAAAAAAAATACTCATGCTGTTGTGGAAAAGGAATAATGTTGCATTACTTTTTCTTTTTTTTTTAGCTTTGCAAACTGGTTTGCTAGAGCTTCATCTCTCACTAATGCACTCACACACAAAAGGACATTCCAACTATATAATTTTCCTTTTTAAGAGTGGCCTGTTAAAATTGAGTGTGCCATGTATACGTACAGCTAATGCATTTCTGGAGTGTTCCATCAAATCCTGTGTTTGTACCATTTGAGTGCTTTTTAGGCGGGTAACCTGCAACTCCTCTCAACACTAATAGATATTTTCCACTTAATGAATCTCTTACAAAAGGTGCCTCTTTAAGAAAAAAATAAAAATAAAAAATCAAGGTTGCATAGGACGCAGAATATTGACCAAGATGGCACTTAGTTGTAACAAAATTAGGCATCCTAGCAATCTCAGTTGCTGCCTTTTCTCCCCTTTTCCATACGTGAGGCACTTGAGTAACAAGATGAGACCATTTCCTAGACTGAGGCTTCCTGTGACTGAGGCTTTTTTGACACTACCCACTCCTTGATGTTGTAAATAAAGATGAATCAGTAATTATTTCCCCCTCTCCACTTGCAATGCATGTTCCTTCTTCTGCCTTAAAATTAGTCATGTTTTTAAAAATTGCTCCCCCACCTCCCCTGCTCCCTGGCTGCATGCTCAGTTATTTAAGAAACATGTGGAATTGGTGAAAATGATTCCCCAGGTTGCGGATCGACAGTCAATTTCAGCATAGTCTCCCTGTTTTCTTGGGATCAGAGCTGCTGGCTCCTCTTCTTGCACGACGTAGGAGGATTTGTAACACTTGGGGGTAGGGTTCTAGGGGAAGAGGGCCAGCGCTCAGAGGTGACCTATGGCTCTTCCTGTGCCTTTACTGCTTCTGATTTGAGCCTCCACATCTGTTTGTGTGCCCATCCATCCAAGAGCAAGCATCCAGAAGAGGGCCATATTTGGTTTACGTCAGGAGGGAAATAAGCCCTTGTTTGGATTGGGGAATGTGTGGCCTCTGGACCCTATGCAGCCCCATCTTGGTAACTCCCAAAACCTCCAACCTCTCCATTTTAATTTGTGGTGCATTGGGAGGGGATTTGTGCCATAAAGCTGTGCCCCTCCCCCCACAAAAACACCAAACAACCTCCCACACTCCCAAATCTGATGAATCTTCCAGATACTTTCCTTTTCAACTATTTTCCATTCAAAATGGTGGCCAGAAGTGACACAAAGTCACTTCTGCTCACCATTTTGTCCAGAAAATGAAGTATTTTTGCACATCACTGGAAGGAGTGTACAGCTCATGAGGGTGAGATGGAAATTTGGTCCCAGTCCCCACCTTATTGTCCACCTCTTCCCAAAGGGGCAGAATGTAGCCTTCTTTGGAGCTTCTGTGAGGAGTAACATTTTCCCCAGTTCTTCAATTTGTGCTTTATTTTTAGCCAGCCTATCAGGAATCAGAAGTGGGTCTGGATTGCCAAAATGGAATTATGTGCCACGAAGTCCTCTTCATCATTATGAAATCAAGTAGGAAATGATGAACTCTTGAATTGTAGACTTTGCAAGTGTGTTCTGTGCAGGGATGGCAGATAGCTTCCATGTCCCTGAGGAGGTAAATCTGCTCTGGGTTGTAGTTTGAATTTTAAAGGAGCCACACAAGATGACGAATCCTACTACTACCCCCCCCCCCAAAAGTTCGCCATTTTGGATAGCTCCTTTAGATTAAAATCCAGAGCAGATTCACTGCCCCTCTCTCAACATGGTAGCTGCCAGCTTTCTCTGTTTCTATCTGACCCATTTGATTAGCTGAGCTTTGAGCTTTTGTCCCTATCCGTCCCTTTTCTAACCTTGTTACCCATGTTTCTTTGTCTCTTGCTTTTATTAGCCAGCATTATTGTATTTCTGTCCACTCTTTATGATGTCTGTCCTTTCCGTTTAGACATAGGAATTACAGAAAAGGAAGGGACACAGAAAAAATAGGATTCCTTTATGAATTCAGTTTTTAAGGTAGCTTCACTGCAGGGGACTATATTATAATATGCCTTTAATTTCTGGTCATCTTCTGATTGCCTGGTTATCATTCTGCTTGACTTTTTTAAAATACTATTTTCAACCTTAAGAGAGGTGCCTTTGGATTTACATTCCAGAGTGCTATATTGGAGTGGTTTTTCATCTCCAGTTTTTAGTTGGTGCCAATATTTATCTCTTTTAATATTAAATTTAGGTGTGGTTTTTTTGTGATAAAGATGTTGACAAATAGGTTGCGTTAACACTGTTGATTTTAATTTCAAATTAAACCTTATCTCTCAGTGTCTTTTGAAAGGAACGTTGTCAAAGGATTGACTTGTAAACTTTATCCATGATGGTTAAAATTCATCCATAGAACAGAGTTGTCACTGAGGCACTTTTTAAAAATATAGTAAATAAGCAGGCAAAGAGATCACCTGCACAGCTTGGCCAAGCACTCCAGATTCCACTTTATAAAGTTCACAAAGTCAGTGAGTGAAACGGCTGTCATTTTGAGAACTTATATGATCATTAATGTGAGTTAATCGGAGAAAGTGTACAGATATCTGCTGCTGTGCCTATGTTAGCAGCATCAACCAGGAATTCTGTACATTGATTGGCAAATATGGGAAAAGAGGAAAGGATGCATTGTGGCTGAACAGTATTCTGTCAAGCAATGCATATTTTCTAAGATAATTGGGTGGCTCTGTGCATTAACTGTTCAATATACTTAAAAAAACATTTTCATGTGCGCATTTTTGGTGAATCTGCACCACAACTGGTGTTTCTGGATTAGCCTTTTAAAATTCACATTAAACCACAAACATGTGCACCCCCCAGAAACCAAGCTTGCAGCTCTTTCCCATGTAGACCACATTGCTACCAGCAGGATTGTGCAAACAAGTGTTGTTGAGCCAACACAAGTGGTAGGTAGGTGGTATTATCACATACTTGAAGTTGTTAAAAGATATGCATGGATAACAAATTTAAAAGGACCAAGCTCAACCATTGTAGATAGACAGGAATTGTTGTTTTTCCCATCTACTGAAACAGTAGCAGAGATTCAAAACTTAAAAGTATCAGGAATTAAATCTGTCCTGCTACTGGCAGTTTAAATTTAGGGAGGGAGGTGAAAAGGGGGAAAAAAAAGTAAATTTCTGAATGGGTTCTGAGTGGTCTTAGAGTCCTGTTTCTTGTGCCAGATTGCTCTTTGCGCCTTGGATTCTGATTCTGCCTCAATGGCCGGTTGGTGCCTCACCTGTTGTTACAGTCATCTCCCTTACCCCGACATGCACTTTGTAAAGAATGGATATGTAAAACAATCACACATCCCTCTCCTACATTGGATTCCTCTTGGTAAATGCTCCTTTAAACTCGACTGGATCTTTTAAATATATACATGTGTGATGTTTTTATTTAATAAATTATCAAGGTGGATTTTCCCTCCCTTTCCTTCTCGGTCTCAGCTTTATTCCTTGACTTTCTCTCTTCGCCTTTGTGGTTGACTTCATACAGAATTTGAAGTTCAGGGTGTCTCTTTTCTGTTGAAGCAACTGGCTAGACTAGCAGGTGCCTTAGAAACAGCTTAAAGGGCTTTGCAGCTTTAGTGTCAGTGTTGAACCCCAGCCATCAAAAGCCCCAAACAGTACATCAGTTGATCAAACAGTGGTTCAAAATGCTGGAAGGAAATGTTTCTCTTTTCAGATGTATGTATTCAAAGCTAACCTCATCTATGGAACTGTATTATATGTCTGGGCCAATGTTAACTTGGTAATGCTGAAGCTTCTCTAGAACATCAACACAAGAAGGTTGAAGCTGGGATCTGCAAGACATCTGGCCTCGCTCATACAGGGATACCCCAGTTAACAAACACTGTGTTCGTGGGCATGATTTTTAGTAGAAAATTTGGCACCAGAGGCATAAATAACATAGAAAGAATAGGGATAGTTTCCTGTGCCACCTAAAAGAATGTTGTTGTTGTTATACACTGTACAAGATCCTAGTGTAAAAATATAACTCTGAACATTGAAGTGAGGATCATCCACGTTGTCATATTCCCCATCACCCTGTATTGCTGTGAAAGCTGGACAGTGAAGAAAGCCAACCGAAAGAAAATAAAGTCATTTGAGACGTGGTGCTGGTGAAGATTGTTGAGGGTACTATGAACAACTAAGGAGACAAGCAAAGGGACTCTAGAACAGATCAGTCAACCCTGAATTCTCTCTGGAAGCCAAGATGACTAAACTGAGTTGTCAATAGTTTTTTGTGGGGTTTTTGGGCTGTCATACTTTGGCCACAGCATGCCAAGACGTGAATCTCTGGAAAAGACAATAATGCTAGGGAGGGTAGAGGGAAGAAGAAGGAGAGGAGAACTGCATGGCAGATGGGTTGACTCAATCAGGGAGGCCACGGGTATGAATTTGTAGGACCTGGGCAGAGCAGCGGAGGACAGGGGGTCTTGGAGAGGACTTATCGACAGAGTTGGCATGAATCGAGATCGACTTGAGGGCAGTTAACAACAACAAGTTTACATCCCACCTTTCTCCCAGTATATGTACTCAATGGGGCTTAACAAATTTAAAACAGTACAAATTTTAAAAGTGCAGAATCATTTTAAAAGTATAAAGTTTTAAAAACAATTAAACAGTGTATAAAGTATTACACATTTACAATTTTAAATGTAATAAGTATGTAAAATATCCATCCAAACCATGCCTTCTATCAACTTCTAGACCAGCTAATAGTCCTACCAACAAATCAGACTTATCTTGAATGGACTTCAGTTTCTTAGACATCATCCAGCTCAAAAGTGGTTCAAATGACCCATTCAGAATCCTTGCAGTTCAACTTGTTTCAGCTATCTATTTATCTATATTAAAAACTAATAGTATCAAGGTGTGAAATTACACAACCAGGTCAGGTGTGAACAAAATCATTAGGACTCTTCTAAAGGCCCCATGAAGGTTTCTGCTAAAATTATCCTGGGATGACCTTTTCTGTCACTACCCTCCCCTTTTTATATTATTTCCATTTTAGTGCCCAAAAGGACAGATCTATGCTTTTATAACATGTTTGGCAAGCGTACCTACTCTCCCATTTTTTTTCCTTTATTTTGGTGTTCTCGGATGCTCGGTAAGAGATTTTGGAAGCAACTGCTCTTTACCATGCCTGTGCTAAGCAAGCACACACAACCGCAGTAGGATCTGTTAGAAGAGCATCCTGCTCTTTCCCAACTCAAGATTTTTTGCATTGTTTACTGCAGATACATTGGTGCAAACATGGAGAGTCTGTGTTTCCCCAGCCCTCCTTCATGATCCCCAAATGCTGACTTTATGTGACATACTGTTCCAAAGGAGGGATGGGCTTCCCCTGCATGGACATCGGTGGTAGGCTGCAGAATCAGGTGGCAATTGTGCAGAAAAAACAAGTCATCAATGTTGAAAAGAAACAGAGAAATTGTGCCATATCTGTTCAGTACTCCTGGCCTACTCAAAATTGCATAAATGAGGGCTCAACGAGAAGGTGTAAGATAGATCAGAATGGGAAATACAAAAACATGGCTAATGAATAAAGTACTTTATTCTTTTAATGCCTATCTATTTGAACATTGTAATAGAATCATAGGGCCTGTACAGACAGGCTAAAATAAAGCTGCTTCGGGTCACTTTGGAGGTATGCTGTTTAAATGATGTATGCATCCTAACAGGCTGGAAGCTGTGCCAAAGCCACACTCCAGTCTACATAGGGACCACAAATGCAGTGTTCAGACCCGAATCAAGGAACACAAGAAACACTGCAGACTAGGTCAGAAAAATCAGCAGTAGCTGGGCATAAAATGCTGTTTGAAAACACCAAAATTCTGGACAGTGCCAACAACAGGAAAGAAGAAACCCTTAAAATGAACAAAGTGTGGCTACCAGTCCTGAAAAACACCAAAATCAAGACCCAGCAAATGCAAATGAAACCTACGCAGGCTGAGGAGGTTTTTCCCAGCAGACAATGGAACATTAATGAAATAGACACCTTATAGGCCTTGCCATTCAACAACAGAACTGTACACAGATTAACATGGAAATCACTTCCCCTGAACCAACAGTATATATATCTCACTCTCTTCCATGCCAGCATTCTCTGAAGATGCCAGCCACAGATGCTGGTGAAACGTCAGGAAAAAACTCTTCTAGAACAAGCCTCATAGCCCAAAAAACCCACAAAAAACTATATAAATAAACACACAGAGAGGATTAATCTGGTAGATGTTGTCTACTTGGATGTGCTATTTATTTATTTAATTGATTAAATTATTTTATATCCTGTTTTACTTCCACATGGGACCCAAAGTGGCTTATGCCACAGTTACAAAAGCCCTTTGATAACAAACCCACATCAAAGTCTCCTAAGCAAATTGAGATTTCATAAGATAAGTTGTCTTCATGGACTGGAAAACTTGTTAAAGAGTAGTCAGGAGAGAGTTGGAAGAAATGGTCAGTTCTTGCAGTGGAAAGATGTGAGCAATGGGGTTTCTTCAAGATCTGTGTTGGGACTGTGGCTTTTTAAACTTCTTCATAAATGGCCTGAAATTAAGGAAGAAGATTGAGGTGAACAAATTTACTGATGACAATGAAATTTTCTAGGCTGGTGAGAGTATAAAATGGATTCAGAAATCGGCTCCAAAAGGATCTCCAAGCTAGCAACTGAGATTCAATACAAGCAAGTGTAAAATGATGCATATTGTGTGTATTTGTGGACAATTTCACATACACACTGATGGGATCTGAGTGACTGACCAAGCGGTTTAATTTTTTTAACCATTATTTTTATTGTGCATCAAACATCCATAATAAAAAGGTGAAATAATAACCTAAGTAGCAAATAATGCTACAGGGTTATATACAATAGTTGAGAGAAGTATGCAGGGCAAGGCATTTTTTTCTTCAATTGTTTTACACCAGTTCATTTGTACTATATCATTATTTTGTGTAAACATTTGTATTATTATCATCATATAGTTCATGGTTAATATTTGTTTGAGGATACAACTCCATGTATAGCTGCTGCTGCTGCTGATGTTTAAATGAATCCACGATGGGCACAATTAGGGGACTGAAAATAAATACTTTCTGCCAATATGATACTGGCATTTATACACTTTTCTGAGAAAGAGAAAGAGAGAGAAATGGCAGCCATGATGTTAAATGAATTGGGTGGTTGTCCAGATGTTCAACGACCGCTCCCAAGTGCCTTCACCACTGGTTTGGTTGTCTTAAACTTTTGGGAGTTATAATCCAGGAACATTCCACCTGGTGTTAAACATCATACTCTTTTTTAAAATAGAAGACAGGTGTGTTAGTATGGTTAAATCACACACACACACATTTTTCCAGCCTCTTCCAAGGCTACTACTTACATCTACAGGTGCAATTTCTTGTGCTGGATTTTACAGAAAAGAGGGATTTTCTTGTCTTTCATCCTTTTCTCAGAGTCTGGGACACAGCTGAGCTTTGGCTGAGGTGCAGTAAACTTACACAGGGCTGCATTGATTTAATGCTCTTCTCTCTCTTTCATATATATATATGTGAGAGAGAGAGAGAGAGAGAGAGAGAGAGAGAGAGGTAAACTATATTAATTTGCTATGTTTTTCCAAAGGAAAATTATTTATTGGGAGGCATTTTTAGGCTCGAGTGCTTGAGGCCTTAAATCATCGTAATAAATTTGTGCTATTCAGGCTTTCTTACATTGTAATAAATTTGTTTTAAACATGAATGAGAAGATCCATGATTTCTTTAATATACTGTTATGTATTTCCTTTCAAAGTGACATGGCTCACTACATCAACAGGAAGAATAACGGTAAAAGATTTACAGCACTTAAAAATAACTTTGCCTGGGAGTGTTGACATATTCACGATCTCCCACGAATTGGGTCTTGGGGTAAAAAGGGGAACGACTTTCCTGCCCCATTGTGTTCTGGGAAAGGGAAGGAGGCAATTTAAACATGGTGGTCATGCCTCCTCTTAATCTACTCTTCTCCAGGTTCAACATACCCAGCTCCCTAAGCCACTCCTCAAAGGGCTTTATAGTTTCCAAACCTTTTACCATTTTGCTCATCCTCTGGACATGCTCCAACTTACCAACATCCTTTTTGAACTATGATGCCCAGAACTGGACACCGTACAGTTGGCCCTCTGTATCCATGGATTTTGTATCCTTGGACCTAACCATCTATGGCTTCAAAATATTCAAAAATAATATAAATTCCAAATGCAAACCTTGATTTTTGCCTTTATATAAGGGACTCCGATTCACTGTGCCTCTGTATACAGTCAGCCCTCCATAGCCATGAATTATTTTTTATCCACAGATTCAAGCATCCACAGTTTGAAAATATTTTTTAAAATATATAAATTTTTAAAAGCAAACGTTGATTTTGCCACTTTAGATAAGGGACACAACATTTCACTATGCCTTTGTATTTAATGGGACTTTGGTATCCATGGGGGAATCCTAGAACCAAGCCCCAGCGAGTACCAAGGGCCCACTGTATTCCCGGTGAAGCCTGACCAAAGCAGAAGAGAGCGGAAATAGATTTCATCCTCTATTTTACTTTTGTCATTAAAGATAGAACCCACAGTATTACCCATTTTTCTCATCTGATGGGTACCAAGTTGTCAGTTTCACTGAGATACTATAGTCCACTGTGCAAGAACTGGAATCCAAGTCTAGGGTGGAGGCTTGACCATTTCACCAAACTTTTTGGCTGAAGAGAAGGGTATAAATAAATAAATAAATAAATAAATAAATAAATAAATTGTTGTTGTTGTTGTTTTGCTTCTGGCTTCAGATCCCCCAGCCCTGCTGTTTCCAGTCCCTTCATCCTTGCACTTCTAAGATGGAGACAGATTTTTTATTTTTATTTTTTTGTCCAGACCTGTCAAGCTGAAACATAACTATCCCAAGTCAAGAATCTGGAAGATCAGGAAAAGGGAAAATTTCACTTAATCTTCATTTTCTGCCCGGAATTTTGTTGCAGGCGAGAAGTTCTTGGCCAATGTGGGTTCATCTCACAAAGAGATTAATATTAGCAAAATATTCATCCCATGGAGGGGGGAGAATGAGATCCAGATTAGGGACCCAGCTAATTTTGAGAGCCCTGGGCATGTCCAGATCTCAAACAGATCCCCCCCTCCTTTTTTATTTTATTTTATTTTATTTGCTCTGACAGATCCACTTTGCTCCTCTGTGTCTCAAAGCCTCATTTCACATGCCATCCACTAAGCTGTCATGATGAAAACCTGACAGACAGAAACACCTGCTTGACCTTTAAGTCATAAACCCCTCATGCTTAAACGGAATATATTTATCTGCAGGAGGAAGGGAAGGGAGCAACCTCTGCAGGTGTTTCTGAGGCAGCGTTCAGCTCCAGTTGTGGTCCTTAAGGGGGGGGGGGTTGGTTTTTGATGTGCATCCACAACAGCACACCGGGTGGGTCTGCAAAATTGGGTGCAACCATCTGTATATGTGAGCCAGTGTGGCGCAGTGGTATGAGCATTGGACTAGGACTCTGAAGACCAGGGTTTGAATCCCAGCTTGACCATGTTAAACCCACTGGGTCACCTTGGGCAAGTCACACTCTCTCAGCCTCAGAGGATAGCAAGGGCCACCCCCCTACAATCTGCATATGTGGAGCTCTGCACACTCAAGCCAAAAGGTTGCCAACTGTCCTGATTTGGCAGAGACAGACCCAATTAATCCTCTACCATCCCACTTTTCAAGCTACTTTTCAAATGTTCCAGTTTCTCTCTTTTCCTCCTGCTTTCCTCCTTTGTCCTGTAAAATTTCAGTTGCTGCAAACTAAGTCCAGATTTCAAACGTAGTCTGCACTCAACTCAGTGAATGGGGAGAGTGAGACAGATTTTCCCCTAACCAGTAGGCTCAGGCAAAAGCAAACTCCTGCAGCCAGTCCTAGCTTGTCTCTTTTTTCTCTTTAATACCCTTTTGCAGTCTTGGACACATTCTGATGTTGCTTCATCCAGTTTTCCTAAGTGAAATGTTGGGAGTTGCAGTGGTTTACACCCAGCTTCCCACAGTGATCAACTGCAAGCTAGAAGAAGGCTACGTTTGCACTCCCAAATTAATGCAGTTTGAAACCGCTTTAACTGCCATGGCTCTATGCTGTGGAATCATGCGGTTTGTAGTTTGTTGTGGCACGAGAGCTCTCTGAAAGACAAAGCTAAATATCTCACTAAACTACAAATCCCAGGATCCCATAGCATGGAGCCATGGAAGTTGAAAAAGTATCGAGGTGCATTAATTCTGTAGGGTAGATGCAGTCTTACTTTGACTGATTTGTTTACAGAACAGGTGTTGCTGGGTATGCAACCAGGCACCAAGGCACACCTGCTGAAATCCCCTGAAGGCCAGCTATGAGCAACTAAGTGCCCAGTGGCATAAGAAAGGCTATTTTTATATAGCAAGATAGTCTAGATCTGTGGTGGTGGACCTATGGCACGCGTGCCTTCTCTGGCATATGAAGCCATTTCTGAGGGCACGCGGAGAGATGGGAGGGCAAGGGAAGAGTAAGAACACGCACACACTTGTTCCTCCTTTCCCCCCACCCTCCCAGGTTTTCAGCTGCCTCCAGGGAAGTGCTGCCCCAGAAATCCCATCCCCTAGAAGTCTCGGTTCCCCCCCCCCAGAAGTCCCACCCCCCTGGCACTGGGTAACACCCGGTGCTGAAACTCCTTTGAGTTTGGGCACTCAGTCTCTAAAAGGTTTGCCATCACTGGTCTAGATAGTTAATGGTTTGGTTTGGCAATTTAAAGGACTGCTCATACCAGAACTGGGGTATCGGCTGTGCATTGTCCGAAGAGAATTATACCAGAATGGAGGTGAAACAGACCTTTTGGCATGTACAGACAAGTTTCAAGTCTTGCCCTAAATATCTGCCACCAAAAAGAATCTGGGCAAGCCATGCTTGTTTGCTCTCCCTCCAGTTTGTCCCCGACCTCCAAAGTGTTTGCATGTGAATTATAATCATACTACTGTACTCTGCTGTGAAGTAATAACATTTTGCAGTGAAACTGTGACACCTTCGGCTGTTTTTATAAATCATTTACTAGCAAACAGAGTATGAAAAATATATATTAAAATTTGTTTGGCTTTTTCTCCCTAGTATTCCTTGGCTTTATATTAAAATTTTGATCTGGCAATTCTGTTACAGCACGATATCTGTTGTGTGAGTGAGCCCCAGACCTGCCTTTTGTCACATACACTTCTAAGATGTGTCACTGTATCGACACAACCTCTTCCACACCCTGATTGCAATCCACTAGGAATTTTGCTTCATGAGACAATGGCATATGTAAAAGGCACACCAGGCCCAATTCATGTCCCTTTCCCTACAGTTGGACTTGCAAAGCAGACATTTCCTGGACCAATGTCTCCTGTAGTCTTCCAGCCCTGGTTTGTACTGTATGGTGGTTCTTCTGGATTCCTTCTTCCAGGAAGGTGACATGTTAAAACTCTTCCTAACGCCTGGCAGAAAGTTTGGGGAAGTCATCCAACCCTTAGCTGGAGCCATGAGCTTGCACTTGCTGATCTGGAAAATTGAAATACTTGGGTTGTGCAGGATTTAGAAGAAGGTATTAAGTCAAGAAGAAGAAGAAGAGATTTGACTTCCAAAAAGCTGCAGCGCCTGCTTCCAAAGAGATTCATGTGGACACGCTCAAAGTTTGGCACAAGGAGGGGAACTGTTTGAAAAGGACTGTAGCTGGCCTTCAAGGGACAAGTCCAAGAAACTTACAGCGAGAGCAAAGAGTGTGCATCTCCTTGGCAGCTCTTGTATTCTTGGCAGAAGCCTCTGGACAAAGAACACAGACTCTTCCTTCTTTTCCTGAACAAAGTAGTTGAAAGCCAACAAAATGTAGTGCATGAAACTCAGGCCATGTGGCTTAGTGACACAAGCCCTGTACTGCATGGAAAAGTTTCAGCCTTAGCATCGCTACGGTAGGTTGGGGAAACTCTTGCCTGAAATCCTGCTCATTGTCAGTCTGTGGCTTGAATCCTACTGGTTATCTTAAATGGACTCATTGAACAATGAGTCAACTCTTAGGTGAATCCCATCAATTCAATGGGTCTGGTCTTGTTGGCACTGCTAAGAGGTGCCAGTTTAAGACTGTGGCAGATCCTGAGCTTTCCAGGCCAAAACCTGAGACCTAAAATTGGTACCTCGTTATGTTGTTAAGCATTATGCATTAAGGCCTGATACAGATGGGCAAAAAGGGCTGTCCTGGAGCCAAAATTAGGGCTGGGGAGCATGGAGCTGCTGCATACTTTGCGCTCTTCCAGCGCCAATTTGGAGCACATGCATCCAAATGGTGCACATGCCAATGACGTCTTGTGTGCTATGTCCAAACGGTGCAGTGCACAAGGCATGTTACCAGGACACTCCAGGGCGCTAATGGCGCCATGGCAGCAGCGTGGAAAGGAGCCACATTTCACAGCTCCTTTTTGGAGTGTGTTGTTGCCAGTGTCTTGTGGTCATTGCGACAATGATGTGAGGCAGAATGGGATGGCGTCTTGCCACCTCTTCCTGCCCATCTGTACAGGGCCAAAGTCCCAGAGAGCCAGTGTGATGTAGTGGTTTGTGTGTTGAACTATGACTCTGAAAACCAGGGTTCAGTTTCCTGCTTGGCCATGGAAACCCATTGGGTGGCATACTCTCAGCCCCAGAAAACCTCATGATAGGTTTGCCTTAAAATCTTTATAAGTTAGAAACGACTTGAAGGCACATAACAACATAATTAAGTACCAACCACAGTTGTTCATAGCTTGTCATTCAAACAAACACAGGGAGATAAAGACAAGTAGAGCATATTTTCCTGTTTGGAAATTAAAACAGGTCCCCATCCTTACTTGCCAGAGTACTCTGGGGTGCCCCTGGAGTATTCTGACCCCAAATCCCCCCCCCTCCAATTTCCCCTTTACTTTGACTTTTGGCTCTTGCCATGACCAATGCGCAGTCCCTGTTTGTCACCTGGCAGTGCTGCTGAGGTCAGAATGAGGTGCCCAACCATGCTATCAATGCTGGACAACTCGTGCTGACCTCAGAGCAGTGCCAGCTTGCAGGGACCACGAGGAAAAAGTCAGCCATCAGCCTTACTGCAAAGAGAGCTGAAAACCCACAACAAAATGTTAATTATTTAAATGCATTTAAATGCAGACACTGCAAATTGGGTGCCAGTGTCTTGAAGACAGTCCACACCTGATTTGGGATGTTGGCCCTGCATCCTGTCAACAGGGTGCAGTGAGCCTAGGGGGAATTTGGAGGAATTTGTCCATGTAGACAAGCCTGTAGCTAAAGGGACTGTTCCCAGATCAAGGTGAATAAAGAGATTATTCATTCCCATTAATTTAGGGAGCTGGGATAAGGAGCTTCATTTGGTCATTATTTTTAATATTCCACTATTGCTTGCCTTTTAAAAGGAGCCAGTGTGGTGTAATGATCTGAGTGTTGGTTTTCCATGTCCATGTAGGCACGTATTTGAACCCTGATCTCTTGGAATCCTAGTCCAACGCTGAAACCACTACACCAAGTTGGTTCTTAAGATTTGTTTAGAGAAGGTTTTCCATTGCCTTCTTCTTAGGCTGAGAGAGTGTGGCTTGCCCAAGATCACCCAGTATGTTTCCATGGCTAACTAGGGATTTGAATCTTGGTCTCGTAGGGTCCTGTTTGAACACTCAGATCATTACACCACACTGGCTCCTTTTAAAAGGCAAGCAATAGTGGAATATTAAAAATAATGACCAAAGAAGATTTCCATTAATTTAAAAATGGGTGATGAAAACATCAAAATACAGTAGTTAAACATTTTCTATACCTCAGCTCAGTCATTAATCAAAATGGAGAATTCACAAGGAGGCTAAGACTTGGAAGGGCCGCTGTGATGAACGAATTCAAATATAAAGATATATCATTGAATATCAAAGTCAGGATCATCCATACCAGAGTATTTCTCATTTCTATGTATGGATGTGAAAGCCAGACAGTGAAGAGAGCTGACAGGGAAGAGATCATCTCCTTTGAAATGCATTGCTGAAGGAGAGTTTCACAGATACTGTGGACCTAAGAAAAGAAAAATAAATGGGTCTAACAGAAAAATAGGAATGAACTCTCCCCAGAACCCTAGAAAAACCGAGACTCGTACTTTGGACATATCATGAAGTGACAGAACTCATTGGATAAGACGAGAATGCTTGGTAAAACAAATGAAGTAGTAAAAGAGGAGGACTGCATTTCAGGTGAAATTATTAGATCTAGGAATCCAGGGCTGTCCTAACTTTGCAAGACCCCTTGACCAGGGCTCCTGAAGGTCTGTCATTCACAGGATTACCATAAGTTAAAGCTGATGCCATAACCCAGCCTTTGGAATTGCAAGATTCCAATGCACAGGAGGTGGATTGTAGAGAAGTTTTGGCTCCAGATTGTTGGAAGATTTTTGCATTCTCCTTCCCCCTCCTTAGATAGATAGGGATGTTTTTTTTAAAAAATTGCATGCAAACTTCTCTCTCTCTCTCTCTCTCTCTCTCTCATTCAAACTAACTATGTGATTTTGGTCACTCCCCCTTTGGGACAAAATTTTTCTTAAAATTTTTTTCCTCCTACTGAATTGCATATTTTCCCATCTCCCTCCTCTCTCAACGAGATAAAGACATCTATTCACTAGCTAGATTAGGATATAATTTTATATGTAAATATAGATTAAAGCCATTAGTAAACTTTTGTTTTAAATGACAAGCTACGTGTCTGTTGTTTTTGAGTCAGTCTCAGTTCTTAGGGAATCATAGTTAGACAAAGACACATTTCTGCTACTCTGGTGATTTAAAGCTATACCCTAACAGGCTTGGTTTTGAAATTTTTGATATTTCAATATTTTTGTTACCTTACTAAAGGCTGAAGCCTTAGGAAAATTAAGTTACCCTACACAGATACCTCCTCCCCAAACTAGAGAAGCTGGTGGCTGAAGGAAATGAGATTCTACCTAACATTAGGAAAAACTTCCTGATGGTAAGAGTTGTTTGATAGTGGAAGATGCTGCCTTGGATGGAGGGTGGAGTCTCCTTCTTTGTTTTTTTTTTTTTTTAATGATTTTTATTGGTTTTTTGCAAAATAAAAAAGAAAGAAAGATATACATACAGAGTTTTAACAGTCCAATCATTTTGTGTACCTGTTTCCACATTTACTCTTTACTTCCTTTATTAAACTTCCCAATTGTTAAAGAGTATATATTTTCTTCTCTGTTACTTATTGTTTATAATGTTTCCTCTCTTTATGATTTAACCGAAATTAAATTGTTTTTAAACCTTTAAATAAATCAGTCCAACATTTTCTAACTCTGTCTGACGGTCTCCTTGTCCCTTCATTATTTAATTAAACATTATTTACAGGAATACAAGAAATAGTGTTCTATGTTTAACATATATTTGTTTCCTTTATCGTTTTAACTCTATTATTCATATATTAATACCAAAGATGCACCTTTATTTTCTCGAATATAATTTATAAAAGGTTCCCAGGTCTTGAGAAATTGTTCTCTTGGTTTATCTTTTAATCTTATCGTAAGTTCATCCATTTCCATAAGTTCAAATATCTTGCTCGTCCATTGTTCTAACGTAGGAATTTCATCACCCTTCCATCTGCTAGCATACAAAATTCTGGCTGCACTCACCATATAAAATAACAATTTACCATAATTCTTTTCAACATCTCTTTGTTCGATCATATTCAATAAATATAGTTTAGGGTCTTTCGGTATGTTAATTTTTAAGATCTCACAAATCTTACTATGCAGTTCTGTCCAGAATTCCTTTGCTTTTTTACACATCCACCAACAGTGATAGTATGTTCCTACTTCATTAAGACATTTCCAGCATATATTGTTACATTTTTTATCCATTTTCGCCATTATATAGGGGGTTAAATGCCATCTATATTGCATTTTAATCATATTTTCCTTTAAACCATAATTAGGGGTATATTTGAGTCTTCTTTTCCAGTTTTTTTCCCACTGTTCTAACGGGATGGTTTGTCCCATATCTCTGGCCCATTCGGTGGAGTCTCCTTCTTTGGAGGTTTTCAACCTGAGGCTGGATGGGCATCTGTCAGAAGTGCTTTGACTGTGTCTTCCTGCATGGCACAATGGGGTTGGATTGGATGACCTTTGTGGCCTGCTCCAACAATATGATTCTAACTAGGTGAGGGGCTTCTTCCTCAGATGGACTTAACAGACACCGAAGAGATCCCAATCTACTCACCAGTCTGTGTGGTCTGGGAAAGAGAAAAGGAGAAACTTCATAGGATCCACCTGTTAAATAGAAGAGTATATCTCAAGCTATTTGACATGGAGGACCAGCAATTATCCCCCCCCCCCCAAGTGTGTCTGGTACCAGCACTCAGTTTGTGCCCACTGGTTAAAATTGTCTCTCTCCTGAAAATCAGGGTCTGGCAGCCAACAGCTCAAGGACCACCACCAGTCTTCTACTTCAGTATTTAACTGAAGTAGAAGATGCTAGTTGATCAAGTGCCTGGCATCCAAAGGCAGCTACCTATAAAACTCCCAGCTGCTGCTTCTGGGGAGTCTTTGTCACTTATAGCCATTCACTCCCTTTGAGCAGCTGGACTCTTGGTACATCCCTGTGTCTACTGGCATTCTTGACTGGCTATGTTCCTTGTTTCAGCCCTTCTTGGCTTTGGATACCTGAAGGAGCATCATATGGTTGTACAAGGGATATGGACCATACTGGGTGACACCCTACAAGAGATGACACCATTGCTCCCCAAACATGAGGTGGTATGAGTCTCAGTGGGCAGAGAAATGGGGCTCAATCACTGTCAGTAACCAAATGACAGTGACCATATTTCCTGTCACAGCTACTGCACCAAGTGACACCAGCCCTAGTGGCACCATTGGATACTCTGCTATTGACTCAGACAATGACTGAGTAAGACTTAGCTCTTTGTGTCTATCTTCATCTTCTGGGATTATCTACACATGACCTGGCCTGGACTGACTTCCCTGTAAGAGACTGACCCTGAAGAGACTGAGTGTCTTTGGACACTTGCTGCCCATGGGCCTAGGACAGTTGACCTGAGAGTACACAATGACAACAAATTGAACATCTTTCTTGATGGATTTCAAAGGATGGATCTCTTTTAGCAGCAAACATCTAAACAGATATGGGCAATGGCTTTCTTTTTCTTTTTAAAGACTTAAATAAAACCTACTGAAGATTTCTCCCAGTTTTGGAGAAAGGTGGGCTAAAATTGCAATGAATAAATAAAATAATAAATAAACAGGATGTTGCAGCTGAAAACCACTTCTTAGAAAACTGTTGAGGGTTGCTACACTTCAGAATTAATGTAACTTGACACCGCTTTAATTGCCATGGCTCCATCCTATGGGCTCCATCCTGGGGTTTGTAGTTTGTTGTGGCACCAGAGC
Source organism: Urosaurus nigricauda (assembly GCA_034509955.1). Taxonomy (NCBI): domain Eukaryota; kingdom Metazoa; phylum Chordata; class Lepidosauria; order Squamata; family Phrynosomatidae; genus Urosaurus; species Urosaurus nigricauda. The sequence continues at coordinate 7,051,059 of JAOEGL010000002.1, forward strand.
ACTGTGACAGAGAAGGCTAAATATTATTGTTGTTGTTATTATTATCCTTTATTTATATAGCGCTGTAAATTTACATAGTGCTGTACATACAATCTTAAATTAGACGGATCCCTGCCCTCAGGCTTACAGTCTAAAAGAGACAACACAAAAGGAAGAGGGGAAGGTGATGGGAAAGGGGGTGAGGTCCAGTGGTTCTTCTCTCCCTCTGGGGCCAGGACCAAGACAGATGGACTGGAGGGAGGGCTCGGCTTCTTGATACATAGTTAGAAGGAGGCATCCTGGGGCAGATGGCACAATCTTGGGAATGCTTCCCTACACAATATAGTGTTAATTTTGAACCTGGTTAGAGAAATGATGAGGCATATATATGGGGGAAGAAGGTTCCAGGAGTGAGGGGCAGCAAGTGAGAAGGGATGAATCTGGGACAGGGCAGTGGAGATCCTCGGCTGGGACAGGAGACCTTGACTACCAGAACGGAGGGGAAGAGAAGGAGTGTGAGGAGAAAGAAGTTTAGACAAATAAGGAGGGGCCAGTCCATGGAGGGCTTTGAAAGTCAACAGCAGAAGCTTGTACAGTGGTCTCCCGGGATACGAAGCCCCCGGGGAACGAAATCCCCGGAAGCCGAAAGAGCTGGGGCCGCAAGAACGGCCCCGGCTTACAAAGAAAATCCCAGGATACGATTAAAAAAACCCGCGTGGCCCCTTTAAATTGGCGGCGCGGTCTGGCAAAGAATGTGGTCCCCCGGGAAACAAAGATTTCCGGGTTACGAAAGGTAATCCGGAACGGATTACTTTTGTAACCCGGGGGACCACTGTACTGGATGTGGAAGGGGAAGGGGAGCCAATGAAGGGAGGATAAAAGAGGAGAAACATGGTCAAAGCGGCGAGCAGATGTGATAATACGTGCAGCTGAGTTCTGGACAGAGATTAAAGGATGGAGGTGAGAGAGAGGAAGCCCTGTCAGAAGGAGGTTACAATAATATAGTCGTGATACCACTAGGGCATGGACCAGAGTCTTGGCAGTGGAGGCTGAGAGTAAAGGATGGATTTTAGCAATATTGTAAAGAGAGAATCTACAGGTCTTGGCAATGGCCTGAATCTGGGGAGTAAACGACAGAGAGGAATAAAAAATGAAGCCAAGACTGCAGGCTTGCTGAACCGGTTGAATAGAAGTGCCATCAACAGAAACAGAAAAGGAGTATTGAAGGGTGGGCTTAGGTGGGAAGATTAGGAGCTCTGTCTTAGACATGTTGAGCTTCAAGCACCTATGCCACATCCACTGAGAGATGGCAGCCAGACAAGAGGAGACTTGCTGTTCAAGCCCCGGCGAAAGGTCAGGAGTGGAAAGATACAGCTGAATGTCATCGGCATACAGATGATAGGAAAAACCAAAAGAACTGATGAGTTTACCAAGGGACAATGTGTACAGAGAGAACAGTTCCTGAGGAACTCCTACAGATAAGGGGACCACGGCAAAAGATCTGTCTGACAAGTAAGATTTAAACCAGTTGAGAACAGAGTCGGAGAACCCAAGGTCGGAAATTAGGTCAAGCAAGAGACAGTGGTCCACGGTGTTGAAGGCCGCAGACAGATCTAGAAGAATGAGAATACAGTAGAGGCCATTCACCTTGGCCTGCAAGAGATCATTTGAAATTTTGGTGAGGGCCGTCTCTGTAGGGTGCCGTGGGAGGAAACCAGACTGAAACGGGTCTAGGATGAAATTGGCATTGAGAAACTCAAGACAGCGAGAATAAACTACCCATTCCAGAACCTTTGAGAGAAAAGGAAGAAGAGAGATCGGACGGTAGCTAGACAGAGAAGAGGGGTTGAGAGAGGGTTTCTTCAGAATTGGGGGAAATGAAAGCATGTTTGAAATCCGAAGGGAAGGATCCCGAAGAGAGAGAGAGATTAAAGATATAGAGGAGAGAGGGCAGAAAAGAAGGGGTTATAGAGCTTAGAAGATGGGAGGGGATAGGATCAAGAGAGCAAGTTGTAGGTTTGGAAGAATTTAGCAATGTAGAGAGTTCATCCAGAGAAACAGGTGGAAACACAGAGAGTTTATTAGTAGAAGGTACCAGGAGATTGGTGGTAGGGCACAAATCAGGAGGAACAATTTCAGATCGAATAGTAGTGACTTTTGTGAGGAAGTACTTGGCGAAGTCAGTTGGGGAAAACGATGAGAAGACAGGGAGAGAGGAAGGTTTTAGCAGTGTGTTGAAGCAGGAGAACAAACACTGTGGGCGCCTCTCATTGGCAGAGATCAATGATTTATAGTAATTCTGTTTTGCCATAGACAGGGCGTGTGAGAAGGATAAAAGAACAAATTTATAGTGAATGAAATCGGCCCAGTCCCTGGACTTTTTCTAAAGGCGTTCAGCTGCTCGAGAGCAGGACCGGAGAAACCTAACTGTGGGAAATATCTCACCAAACTATAAATCCTACTGCGCCATGGGAGTTAAAGCAGTGTCAAACGGCATTGTTTTTACAGTGCAGATCCAACCGAGAAAGTACAAAAGTTATACACTGCTTCTTAGGGGGGAAAACACACTTGGATTGACAAATATTGATGCTCATCTTCTCAGAGAGTTTTAACCAAGAGTGGGCGTGGGGGGGGGGCTCCAAAGTCATCTAGAGGGGCCCATCTTTCTGAGATAGGGAGGGGTACAAGTCACCCACAAAACAACCCCTTGTGTCACCCTCAAAAGGAAATAAAACCAAACTTTTTGGTTTTCTCCATCATGTTATGTCACATTCTCTCTGTCTCCTGCCCACCTCCTTCTCTCTCGCACACCCTGGAAATGTGGAAACTTCTTAAATCTTGGGGAAAAAGAAAAAAGAAAAGGAGAATGTGGGACTTTGGGGGATTTTCCCTTCTTCCCCCCTCCTTTTCTCCCCCTCTCTCTTTTTTAACCCAAAGAAGCTTTGAGCACATCTTCAAAGGCTGCCAAATTCACTTTGAATAATATAAAACTCTGAGAGGCGAAAAAAGGGAATATTAAACGAAATGAGCTCAGCTCCGACTGAGCGGCCGCTGGAATGGAGCTGCTTGCATTTTTCATAAATACAGTTGCACCGATGCTTTAACTCCCCTGGTAAGGTGAAGGCATCGCACAAGAGCGTCAAGGCAAGTTTTGTGACAATCATAATTCCAAAAACAACAACCCAAAGGTAGCTAACACAAATGGGAAGATATTAAAACAGCTCCAATCTCTTTACTCTCCGATCAAGGGAGAAGTCCCCTAACCACACCACGGTTGCTTCCAGTTTCTTTGAAGGGGGTGCCTAGAAACATAGCTTGGAGAAGTTACCTTTTTTGGAAGACGAACTCCTCCAGCTAGCAAACCTGGTGGCTATGCTGGCTGGGGGATTTTGGGAGCTGTAGTCCAAAACTAATGCTTCCCAGCTTTGCTCAGGAAGAAAGCATGCTACTTTTTTGGCAACTGTAAAAACACTCCAGTGCTTAGAAGAGTTGAAAGGGACACTAAAGATCCTCTGGTCAACTCTGTTGGCAGTGCTTGGATCCTCACCTAAAGCATTCCTGATAGGTAGGCACCCAGTCTCTGCTAGAAAATCTCCAATGAAGGAGAAGCTACCATCTTCAGAGATAGTATGTTCTACTTCTGAACAGCTCTTACTACTGGGAAGTTCTTCCTATTCTTTATTTGGCATCTCTGTTCTTGGAAATTGAATTTGCTGATTTGACCCTACCCTTTCGAACAGGCAATAGTATAATGGTGGCAGGGGTTGAAGGGCCAAAGTCCTGGGACTTTGTAAATAACAGGGAGGTAGGTATCATCTGATCACCGTTGAGGAGCATTTAAATGTTGTATTCCTGCATGGCAGGTGGTTGGATTAGATGGCCATTGTGGTCCCTTCTAACTCTATGGGTGCATCTATATGGTTGAAATTATGCAATTTGACACCATTTTAACTGCCATGGCTTCATTATAGATAATCCTGGGATTTGTAGTTTTGTGAGGCACCTGCACACTTTGCACGAGAAAGCTAAAAACTTGGGAAACTACAAATTCTCGGAATGGAGTTCCAACACTTACAGTGGTGTCAATCAGCATTATTTTACAATGTAGATGCACCCTATGATTCTATGCTTCTTTGATTCTGTTCTGTTATCCTCCACCAGCACCCCTAAAAATGGCTGTTCTGTGCTTAGCAGCAATCCCCAGAGTTATCAGAAGTAAAAAGAGCTTGTTTCCAGTAACAGTGCGTTGCAATGATATATTAGAAGTGCAGTACTATGATCCATCTCTGTTGTATCCCAAATAATTGATTCATGAATGGGAAAGACCTGTTAGCCTTGCAAAAAAAGCGCTCTTGCTAAACAGTTCCATGCAAATTTGGATTCTGCTTCCAGGTTTTACTATAAGAATGATCACAAAGAGGGCTTGCATTTCAAAATCTTTAAATATCATAAGGGAAGCCATGTAGAAGATTGGGTGAGTTTATTTTCTGCTGCTCTGGAGACTAGGCCATAGACCAAAAGATTCCAGATTGCAAGAAAAGAGATTCCACCTAAATATTAGGAAGAACCTCTTGACCAAAAAAACTGTTCCACAGTGGATGAGTGGAATATACTTGGAGAGTGATTGAGTCTCCTTCTTTGAAGATTTTTAAACAGAAGTTGGATGGCCACCTCTCAGGAATGCTTTAATTATGTATTGCTACAAGGGACCCTGGCGGCACAGTGGTTAAATGCCTATACTGCAGCCATTCACAGCCACATGGATTTGAGTTCAATCCCAGGGCTCCAGGGTCCACTCAGCCTGGCATCCTTTCAAGGTTGCTAAAAGGAATACCCATTTTGATGGGTGCAATTAGCTTACAGATTGTAAACCACTTAAGGAGAGCTTAAGTGCGCTGATAAGCAGTATAGAAACGTGTCTTTAGGCACCAAGCCAAGACATGGCCTTTTATTAATGCCTTTCCATTTTAATTTACTTTAATTATACATATGCATGGTTTCAAATGTTGCAGCCTTTTCAGATATTGGAACTTCTAGCTATATTCAATATGGGCTGTTGGCCCATATTGAATACAAAAGTTTTTTCCATGATATCTCTTGAAATATTTCAAGATGACTGTCATGTCACCTCTACGTCTTCTCTTCTCCAGCCTATCCAGAAAGTCTCAGTAGTGAAGGTGCAGCTAATGAGAAAAAGTATAGGACAGAAATCTTGGCCTTTCTACAGCAGATGATCAAGGCTTGCTTGACGCTGATGCAAGGAAATGATATGACTTTAGAGAAGAGCAATGGCTCATTCTGCAAGTGGAAATGATAAAACAGGCTGGTCTTGTGCCTTCTGTTTAGTCTTCAGCCAAAATCTGCCTCTGATCGAGCCAACATTTGAGACTGGCAACCGTACTGCTCCGTAGCTTAGGATGCTCTCCAGCACCATCCAGGTCTAGGAAGATTGTCCACATGGGTAGACAAGATTAACTCATCTGCAAGACTGGGCTGTGGGTCTTAAAGCTCAGGGGCCTCTCCAGTGAAGCAAGGATGATGCATCAGAAGGACGTTGGCCAGGGCAAAAAAGAGAAGGAAGCAAAATCCACAGCTTAGTAAGGGTTTAGAAAAGGAGGATTTTGCTTCTTGTAATTTTTCAGTTCTGCTGTTATTTTGCTACTGGCTACCAGCAGAACAGAATTTGGAGAAACAGATTGGTTCCCATTTGACAAAGGAGTCAGACAAGGCTGGATTCCATCACCCTATTCATTCAACTTGTTTGCAGAAAATATCATAAGCAAAGCAGGGTTAGACTCAGAAGAAGGAGGAGTGAAGATAGGAGGAAGGAACATCAATAAACTAAGGTGTATTTAGCCACCATACTACTAGCAAAAAGCAACCACAGACTTGGAACAATAACTAAGAAAGTCAAAGAAGAAAGCACAAAGGCAGGCCTAATGTTAAACATAAAGAAAACAAAAATAATGACCACAGAAGAAATACATAAATTCTACCTTGACATCGAGGATATTGAAATAGTTCAAGTGTTCCTGCATCTAAGATCAAACATTGATCAGAATGGTGACTCCAGTCAAGAATAAATAAATAAATAAGAAGACTAGGAATGGGAAATGCAGCTATGAAAGAACTTTTTGGGGGGGAGGGGGGAGAACTAGAAAGAACTGAAAAAATGACTAGTGTAAAGATATAAGAGTCTGAGCATTTGCAAGTCAGAATCATCCAAGCCATTGTATTCGCCATCGCCATCACCATGTATGAATGTGAGAGTAGATAAGAAGAAAGTTAATTTGTTTGAGATGTGGTTCTGGAGAAGAGTGCTGGGGATACTATGGTCAGCCAAAAAGACAAACAAATGGGTTTTTGAACAAATCAAACCTGAAACCTCTTTGGAAGCCAAGATGATCAAAGTATGTGGCTGTCATACTTTGGCCACATCATGAGAAGGCACAACTCATTAGAAAACAGCAAAGGTGGAGGCTAGAAGAAGGAGAGGAAGACTGCATGCCAGGTAGAAGGACTCAATGGGGGAGGTCATGAGCCTGAATTTGCAGGACCTGAGCAGAGCAGTGAAGGACAGGCGGTCTTGGAAATGTCTCATCCAAAGAGTTATCATGAGTCAGGGTTGACTTGAGGGCAACAGCAGCTACTTTGCTCTGTAGCTGCCCTATTGTCATGGCCAGCCAAGAGGTGGAATCGGAGGATGAGGAGGAGGATATGTCTCCTCAGGTGCAAGAGGAGTTGGAGGCTAGACCAGGTCCCAGTTCTGCCCTGCCAGACTCCAGCCCTACCATTTCAGCCCCAGGAGTGGAGGCTCAGCTAGGCCCTAGCACTGTGGAGCTCCCTTCAGAGGCTCAGCAGCTGAGTGTGGCCTCTAAGGAAGAACCAAGCTTGAAGGTCCCTTCCTTTAAGGAAAGGAGAGCTGAGAGTGCTTGCCTGCATCGATCCCACAGGCTTGCAGAAAAGCAATCTGCAGATAAGTCACAGCTGGCAACAGGGAGGGTGTCTCCTATTTAACCACCTGTGGGACACCATCCCTTTGCTAGAACTTATTGCAAGATCCTTTGGTGTGATTGCTTGCTGGCACTGACTCTGTGTTTCTTGAACTCTTGTTTGCCTTGACCCTATGACTTTGGAACTAACTGGACTACTGTTGCCTTCTCCTTGCCCTGACCTTGGACTGAACTGATTTCTGTGACTTCTCCAATCCTGACTCTGGCTTTGGCTTCCGGTTTACCCTTTCGGACAATACTAAGGTCTGTAGACTTTCTCCCAGCTGCAGAGCTAGTTCCTTGCTGAGCCCTTCTTATCAGCGTGAGTTTGTGTGTACTGGCCACAGTTCAGGACACCTATATGGGTCAGGTCCAGGCTTTCTGAAGGATCAAATCATCCCATCTGAGCCTACCTACAGTCTAAGGTTGCATCTGCACTGTAGAAACAATGCAGTTGGACACCACTTTAATTGCCATGACTGAATGCTATGGAATCCTGGGGTTTGTAGTTTCATGAAATATGTAGCCTTCTCTGTCAGAGAGCTCTGGATGATGCAAAACTACTCATGTATGCATCTACTGTACCACTTAGTTCTCTGCAGTTGTGGAGTCAGCAAATACATTCGCAGATGTATAGTTGGTGGCACAACATTTGTATTCAGCAAAAAGATGATGCCCAGGGTTGTACCTTGGGAAGCAGGGAAGCAAAATGTAGGCCTTGCCCTTCCAAAAAGAATCCAGCCCTCCAATGAACTGTTCCTTCAGTCCCCAAATATTGCACAATGCATTAATTTAAAAAGTGAACAGTTAAAAATACAGTTCAGACATCCATAGAAAAAGGACCAGGGAATGCAAATAGGGAATGCAAATAGTTCTAGGTGTGAATGATTGTCAGTGTCACACTCTTTGCAGTGCTACAAATGTGGGGACTGCAAAGGAGAAACAGTATGCTGGGTTATGACTCGAGAGACCAGGGTTCAAATCCCTGTTCAGCCACAAGCTGACTTGGGGCAAATCACACTCTCAACTAGTGGGGTCTCATGGCTGAACAGGGAACAGATTCAAACCCTGGTGTCCCAACTCATAGTCCAGCATGGTTACCCCCCCCCCCCCGAACATATCTTGCCAAGATAACCCTGTGATAGGTTCACCTTAATCATAGAATCATAGAGTTGGAAGAGACCACAAGGGCCATCCAGTCCAACCCCCTGCCATGCAGGAACTCCCAATCAAAGCATCCCTGACAGATGGCCATCTAGCCTCTGCTTAAAGACCTGTAAGGAAGGAGACCATGATGTTACCATAATGTTACCATGAGTCAGAAATAACTTGAAAGCACACAACAACAACAGCAGCAACAACAACAATGACAGAAACATAATTGGAGAGGGCACGATTCTTATTTGGTGGATATTCTGTCATTTTGTCCCCGAAACTTAACCGACAGCCACCACCTAAATGCACTGCTTAACACTACGCAAGCATTATGCTGGTTCTCAGCTATTCTTGGGTGGATCTGGCCTCTGAAGTCTGATGAGGAAATTTTTGGGAGATTTGGGTGTTACTCCCACCCACATGGGTCAAAGTTATATATGGTTTTGAGGACTGACAAGGAAATTTGACATCTTGATAACACATCAGGGAGAGACTGGAGGAGGGGGCACCCAGCATGCCTAATAAATGGGATAAAGACGATATCTTCCTCAAGCTCATTATAGATTCTGCTTTGCGTATCACACAGGACCCAGGAAATCAGAAAATTAGTTTTGGCAGAAAAGACAAGATTAAAGAAGAAGGGCAAGGCAGAGTGCATGTGTGCTTCCCAGGAGATTCTCTCTCTTTCCCCTCCCATTGCTGAATTATATTTCCTGTAAACCAGTCCCAATACATACAAGGGCCCTCCCACCATTACTTCTTATTTCACACTTGCATGCATGAATTGGTCTCCCCATACTGGACAAAATTACAAGTGAGTTTTGTGTGTGTGTGCGTGCATTTCTAGACAATTAAAAATAATCATAATAATTTGGAAATTTTGTGAATTCATTCATGCAAAAAGAGCTCAAAACTATTTTTTTTTTACAGAGAAGGTCAAAAAGGAAAAGAAAAAGAAAAAAGAAAAAAGGGAGACGGTGTAAGACAGAACTAAAGAATAATAAGAGTTGGAAGACCCCAAGGGCCCACTATCATGCCAGAGTATATACTCCACTACCATGCCAGAGTAAACCATCCCAACAGCACTCCTAGCAGTTGGCCATCCAGCCTCTGTTTAAACACCTTCAAAGAAGGAGACTCTAGCACTCTCCAGGGGAGTGTCTTCAACTATTAAACAGCTGTTACTGTCAGGAAATTGAGAAGGGATCTAATGTTGAGATGGGATCTCTTTTCCTGTACTTTGAATCCATTGTTCCGGGTTCTGATCTTTGCATCGGCAGAAAACAAGCTGGCTCCATCATCAGTGTGACATCCCTTCAAATATTTAGACATGGCTATCATGTCATCCCTCTCCCCCCCCCCCCACCTTAACCTTCTCTTCTCCAGGCTAAGCATACCAAGTCCCACAAACAGCTCCTCATAGGGTTTGATGGTTTCCAGACCCTTCACCATCTTAGTTGCCCTCCTTTGGATACGCTCCAGTTTCTCCACATCCTTTTTGAATTGTGGTGCCCAGAACTGGACACAGTTTTCCAGGTGGGGCCTGACCAAAGCAGAATACAATGCCACTATTACTTACCTTGATCTATACTGCTATACTGCTATTGATGCAGCCTAGAATTGCATTGACTTTTTTTAGCAGCTGACTCATGTTCAGCTTGTAGTTCAGAGGAGGTTTGCCATTGCCTTCAACTGAGTCTGCAAGCATGTGGCTTGCCCAAGATCCCAGTGGGTTTTGTGGCTGAGCTAGGAATTGAACCCTCCAGGGTCCTAATCCAACTCTTAAACCACTATGGAGTGCTGGTTGATATCTGACTACAATGCCATAAATACTTAACAGGATGCCATCCAGATTTTTGAACTCAGGCTAAGTCCTGTTCACCAGGGATAATCCATGTCCCTGAGCTCTGCTAAGTTTCCTAAAGGGGTGCCTTCTAATGCCAATGTTTTTCTGACTCTTGCTGGGTATTGTTGAGTGGGTAGTATTCCATAAGCCCTGCTCTGCTACATGCAGGTAATTAATTGCTCTGCCAAAAGTGTTCAGAGCTGAAAGGCCTGGTTGTATAAATGGTACCACCTCCCCTCCTCCTCCCATTTGCAAAAAGGGTACGAGATGCAAATTCTCCTGCTGTATTTTTTTTTAAATACCAGCATTTTTCAGCTGTTTGTTCTATTGTAAAATTTATCAGGCTGCCTCCAGGGAGATGAAAGGCAGTGGGTCCAACCACGCAGCGGCAAAGGCAAACGAGCAGCAATTTCTGCAGCTCCCGCTGGGAAGAAAGTCTCGGCTCAGGATTCAGAAGAGGGGCAAGGAATGGCTCCCTGCCTTGTACAGATCTGGAACTTTCTTCTCCCCTTTTCAAAGTACTTTTGACCAAAGAAAGACAGCTCCCCATAAAAGCCTGGGCCCTCAGTATGAGTCCAATTGTAAAGGTGTCAGCCATCATTCGGCTTGTCCCCATGTGGTAGATGGGGGTGGTGGTGGTGGAGGTGGGGGTTATTTATTTAATTTGTATCTTGTCTGTCTCCAAACAAAATGCAGTTTAAAAAATAATAATGTAAATGTTTAAAGAAACCACACCATTAAGTAAGCAGTCCTATTAAAGCAATGACTGACATCACGTCCAGTAATTATGATGTTATATACACCCAACATACGGCATTGTAATCATATGGCTTCACTTTTATGGTCATTATGCTATTGCAACAACCAAAAGTGCTTCCCCAAACCTACTTTTTCAGTCATGTAGCCCCTTCAACTGATGAGAGGCTGGAGGGCTCAGTGGTGAGTTTTGATCCCTGGCTTGCTTTTTTGTAGGACAGCTTTCACAGTCCTCAAGCAGCAACAAAAGACACAACGTGCACCCCTGCTGGTCATTTCTCTCCAGGATTAAGAGGAACTATTGGTGAGCACTCTTTGGCTTCAGTTGGTCAAATCCATCTAACACTAGCATTTATAGGGCTTTATATGTCATCACCAGCACTTTGAATTTGACATGGAAATGGATGGGCAGCCAACGGAGCTGTTGCAACAAAGGAGTTGTGCGCTCCCAGTAATCAGCCCCAATACCCCTAATACTCCAGAGGACAGGATCAAAATTAAAAATGACCTGAATAGACTAGAAAGCTGGGCCAAAGCTAAGAAAATGAAATTCAACACAAAGAAATGTAAGGTTCTGCACTTAAGGAGGAAAAAATGAAATGCACAGATATAGGATGGGGGACATTTGGCTGAATGAGACCGCATGTGAAAGGGATCTACGAGTCCAAGTAGACCACAAGTTGAACATGAGTCAACAGTGTGATGCAGCAGCTAAAAAGGCCAATGCAATTTTATGTTGCGTCAATAGAAGAATAGTCTCTAGATCGAGGGAAGTAATAGTGCCACTCTATATTGCTTTGGTCAGGCCCCACCTGGAATACTGTGTCCACTTCTGGGCACCACAATTCAAAAAGGATGTGGAGAAACTGGAGCAGGTCCAAACGAGGGCGACTAAAATGGTGAAGGGTCTGGAAACCTTGCCCTATGAGGACTGCCTTAGGGAGCTAGGAATGTTTAGCCTGGAGAAGAGAAGGTTAAGAGGTGATATGATAGCCCTGTTTAAATACTTGAAGGGATGTCACATTGAGGAGGGAGCAAGCTTGTTTTCTGCTGCTCCAGAGAACAGGACCCAGAACAATGGATGCAAACTGCAGGAAAAAAGATTCCACCTCAACATTAGGAGGAACTTCCTGACAGTAAGGGCTGTTCGGCAGTGAAACACACTCCCTTGGAGGGTGGTGAAGTCTCCTTCTTTGGATGTCTTTAAGTTGAGGCTGGATGGCCATCTGTCAGGGATGCTTTGATGGAGAGTTCCTGCATGGCAAGGGGTTGGACTGGATGGCCCTTGTGGTCTCTTCCAACTCTATGATTCTATTCTATGGTTAAAAACCTAGTCACAGTATTTTGGGCCTGCTGAAGTTTCTGAACTCCCTTCAAATAAAGCCTTCTACAGAATGCATCACTGCAATCCAACAAGGATGTAACCAAGGTGTGTGTCACTGGGGCCAGGTCTGATGTCTCAAGTGTTTCCATTCAGCACCAAGGACAGAGACTCATAGAATTGGAAGATACCATAAAGGCCATCCAGTTCAACTCCATTCTGCCATGTAGAAACTAAAAATCAAAATACCCCCAAGAGATGGCCATCCAACCTATGTTTAAAGATCTCCAAAGAAGGAGACTCCACCACCGTCCGAGGCGATGTCTTCCGCTGTTGAATAGCTTTTTCATTCAGGAACTTCTTCTTAATTTTGAAATGGAATCTCTTCCCCTGTGGTTTGAACCCATTGTTCCTGGTCCTGTTCTCTGGAGCAGAAGAAAGCAAGCTTGCTTGCTCCGTCCTCGATATGACATGCATTCAAATATTTAAACAGGGCTATCATATCACTTCGTAACCATCTCTTCTCCAGGCTAAACATACCCAGTTCCATATGTCTCTCCTTACAGGGCATGGTTTCCAGACCCTCCACCATTTTGGTTGCCCTCCTCTGGACACAGTATGTATATGTAACACAATCAAAGCATAAACTTCCCACATGGGGATTTACCCTATGTAGTCCCATTTTATGATTGCGGTTAATATGTAGCGTATATATGTGCATGAGTGAATGTGGGGAAGGAGGCGAGAAACACATGCTCCCCATGGTCTTGGGTTGAGCCCATATGACCCTCAGGGTGGAGAAAGGAGCTCTGTTCCCCTCTATAAAACCTTGAATGCTGGAGATGTCTTGACTGTTTCAGAACAATGCAGCTCAGTGGCACATGTTGGTATAGCGGTACTAGGAAAACATGTTGGGTTGTGGATGATCCTCAATAGAAAAGCCAAAACCTGATGATGAGAGAACTTTTACCTACCCAAATCTTTTGCTTTCCTTATTTTCTTTTCCTTCTGGCAACAAGTTCTCCTCCCATACACTTATGGGCACTTTCTTCCTTTCTAGATTTTAAAAGAAGCCCGCCAACAGTCAATATTTATTTTCTGGTCTCCCTCTCCCTTGTCATCCGCCCGTAGAATCTAACGCCTTTGAAAGGCGAATGATTGACGATTTACTGAGAAACTGAGTTAAAAAGTATAAATAATTCTTACAATTTGGCTGCTATATTAAACAGGGCATATGAGAAAAGCCCCAAAGACCAAGGTTGGCTTTTATTATTAACAAGGAAAAAAATTAAATTTAAATAAATGTAATATTTATTAAAATTTCCTTTCACGCTGTTACCTGGGGTTCATAAAACTTTTGAGCTGTGTCAGCAATGTGCTCCCTAGTACAGTGAACTCCAGGGAAAACTATAAGCAAATGCTTAAGATCAATGCAAACTACATCGCCATTACTCAAAAAAAGGGGAATTTTAACTATTTTTGAAGGCCCCAGGACTCTACTAATCCAGATATAAAGACTCTTTTCACCTTCAGACTTCATGATTCTGGTTCCCCTTTCACCTCACCTCCCTTCCCCATCCACCCACATGCAACTGTGGGACTTTACACTGGGGAAAGAGGGAGGAAATGAATATACATTACACTTAAACATCCAGCCACTCACCTTCTTTGCATGCCCTGTAATTTCCCCAGTTGGCCTCTCACTATTAATGGCATCACAATTCCACTCTATTTTCCTAGGGCAGCCTTCTCTTACCGAGAGAAAGGAAAAAGAGCTTTAAGAAGCTGTTGGGAATTTCCCACAGCTTAGCATTTGGGGCACTTGTGGGATCAGAGCTTGGAAAAGTTACATCCAGAGCTTGCAAGCCCCCTCAGCCAGCAGGACTGCTAGCCAGCTGGGAAATTTGGGAAGCTGGAGCAAAGGTAGCAGGTGGTTCCCATATCTAAGCAGTTCAGCACACAACAATGGTTTTGTACCTTAGACAGCTCCTGAAAGTTTTTACACATTGCTGTGTGTATGCTTTTGACTTCACATTGATCCCACAACTGTCCCAAATACTAAGCTGTGGGAAATTCCCAACAACTTTAAGAAGCTGTTGGGAATTTCCCACAGCTTAGTATTTGGGGCAGTTGTGGGATCAATGTGAAGTCAAAAGCATGCACACAGCAATGTGTAAAAACTTTCAGGAGCTATCTAAGATTCTCTGAAGATGCCAGCCACAGATGCTGGTGAAACGTCAGGAATAAACTCTTCTAGAACATGGCCACATAGCCTGAAAAACCCACAAAAAACTATGGATGCCGGCCATGAAAGCCTTCAACTTCACAGCTTCTTAAAACTCTTCCCCCTTTCTATCTGTAAGACAAAGCTGCCCTAGGAAAATAGAGTGGAATTGGGATGCAATTAACAATGAGAGGCCAACTGGAGATCCTGTTGGAGGCTTGTTGTTGTTGAGTTCCTTCAAGTTGTTTCTGGCTTATGGCAACCCTAAGGTGAACCTGTCACGGAGTTTTCATGGCAAGATTTGTTCAAAGGGGCTTTGCCGTTGCTTTCCTCTGAGGCTGAAAGAATGTGGCTTGCTCAGGGTCACCTAATAGGTTTCCATGACGGAGCAGGGATTTGAACCCTGGTCTGTAGAGTTGCAGTCCACCATTCAAACCACTACACCAGGCTGGCTCTCCTTTGCAGTCCCCAAATTTGTAGCAATGCAAAGAGGGACACTCCCAGAGTTCTAGTCCAATACTCATACCACACTGGCTCTTATTCACGATATACAGTGGCCCAAATTGCCTTATAAACTTCTGCACTGTTGCTTGATAAGAGTTTTCAATTCCAGCCATGGAAGGAAGGACACAATCAAAACACTGCTAACAGATGGCCATTCAGCCTCTGTTTAAATATCTCCAAAGGAAGAAACTCTACCACCCTCTGAGGAAATGTCCTCCACTGTTGAACAGCTCTTGCTCTCAGGAAGTTCCTCCTAATGTTTAGGTGGAATTTCTTTTCCTGTAGCTTGCAAAGTGAGGAGGTGGCTGCAGAGGGATGTGTCTAACTTCGGATAAATTGACAAGTTGATTGCCCCTGGGCTGTGCCTCCATACACACTAGATGTGCAAAATCTCTGCGGTGCCATCAAATCTACAAAGGAGAACTGGCCATTACAAGGCTGCATTCTCTACTGGGAGGTTCCTGCCACTGGGTTGGAAAGTTGATTCTGTCTCCAGGGAAGGAGTCTTGTTAGTCCTTATTGTGAGTGATGGTACGGAGAGCTTACATGGAATGCATCAAGCTGCCTAGGAGTACAGGCCATCCCTTCATCCCTCTAACCTGGTGCTATCTGTCCCATGGTGTTTAGCTGGTTTTTCAGGGTCACCTACTGGATTGTAGCCTCACCCAGTGCAGGAAGCACATTCTCTAGCATGAAAAATATGCAGTTTTCAAAAGGTAAGCCACTGAAGAGGTTCTATTACACAGCTGTTAGGTCTCCAAAGTCTCTGAAAGATATTTACAGCATGGAAAAGTTACTCATAGGTTTACAAATCCCAGAACTTCCAGTCAGTCCACTGGAGATTCTGGGAAGTGTGATCTAGAAATGAAACATCTCCAAGTTCTAGGAAGAACCTAAAAGAAGCCATGTCAGTTCATACTTTCATGTTATTTGCTTTCACATTGACTTCAGTTTATGACAACCATCATCTAGGGTTTTCTTGGCAAGATTTATTGACAGATGTTTGATATTGCCTTCCTTGGAGGCTGAGAGAATGTGTCTTGCCCAAGATCTTGAAGATGGTTTCCATGGCTGAACAGAGATTTGAACCCTGGTCTCCTGACTCCTAGTCCAGCGCTCAAATCACTACAACATACCAGCTACATTTGACTCAGGATGGGGAAAAATACTTGCAAATACTTGCAAAAGTTCTCATCCTTGATTAGAAAAATGGCCCATTCACACTCCACATTTATAGTGCTATTATTCCATTCCATCCTATGAAATCCTGGGATTTGTAGTTTGCTGAGGCACTGGTGTGCTCTGGCTGAGATTTTTAAATGTTTATGCCTAAAATGTAAGTCCTTAGGTTCCTTAGAATATAAACCTGGCAGTTCAAGTAGAACAATAGCACCTCGATTCCCATTGTGTGGGAAAGGCAGGATATAAATCCTCGGAAATAATTAAAAATAATAATTTTCTAGTGTGAATAAGCCCTAGGGTCTATCGATACATCGGGACTCATCACCAAGAAAATGGTTGATGACTGACGTCTAATTTGCACTCCAGAAATAAGGCCGTTTGACACCACCACAACAAATTACAGACCGCACGATTCCATAGCACCAAGCCATTAAAGTGTTCTCAAACTGCTTTATTTCATCTGCTTTATTTCAGTGTCATCAATGGAATGGTGTTGCAACAGCCAAAAGACCCAATGCAATTCTGGGCAGCATCAACTGGAGTATCATGCCCATATTGAGGGGAAGTCATAGTACCACTCTGTTCTGACCCTGAGATTGTGCTTTGCTTCCTGTATCTCAAGGGGCTATTGTGTGGCAGCAGCATCCTACACCCACTAGCAACCACTGGTGTCAAGGGATTGCCTTCTGGGCCTTTTGGCCTTCTGGAAGGGGCTGCCTTTTGTGTCTGGATGGGCTGCTGGCTAGGAAAGAAAAGGAAGCAGCTCTCTTTCCCACCCATTCAGCTGCTCCACCAGTCTTGGAAGGAGCTGCCAGGTGCCCCATCCCTATCATGGTAGAGGCGGCCTGGCTGGCAGAGGGCGGCCTGACAGCATGAGTTACTGCGCTGGGGTGACACCAACCCTAGTGACAACACTGCTTAGATCACCCCTATGGATAATTTATTTGGCCCAGGGAGTGCAGAAACCTGAACAAAGGGGCTGTACCTACAAATTTTAGTTCAGAAAGAGGGAGAGAATTGGAGAGAAAAGGCACCGTGATTGCCACCGAGTAAGAATTAGGCCATTACTCCTAATTACTTTGAATTAGGTAACATGCAATTACAACATTACCTTGTATTAGCTAATAGGATTTTCATTTATGGGTGTGGGAATGAGTGGGAACTCCTTGGAGGGCTTTCTGCATTCATCTGTATCGTGTGTTTTAATTTAGAGCTTTAAGGTTTTTGTCTTTAAAAACCACTAACTTTCATGGCTGGAATCCTGTTGGCATCATACCTGTGTGTAAGGCATGTTTTAGCAGTGCATTCCTGCATGACTGGGGAATAACTAAATTGCCCTTATGGGCCCTTCCAATCCTAAGATTCAATCATTAGATATGGGTTGATGTCTAAATGTGGTTGTACTTGTTTTAGTCATTGTGCAGTGGATGTATTCAGAATATGATTGACTAGGCAGAGTTCCACAAATGGAGCAATTTCTCATGCAGTTGCACATACCTAGTGCATAACTATTCCTCAGTGTCTCCTTCATATCCCTAGATTCACCAGGATTTCAGGCCAATCTATTGTGCCTTTCCCATTACATAATGAGACAATAAGCAGACACAGGGGCAAATACACAGTTGGTTGCACAACACTCAGCAGAGGTGTGATGCAGTGCAAGCACTATGTATCTACATTACATAGCATAGATTTACTCAATGCAAAGATGATAATGGAACTCAACCCATATCTTGAACCTTCCAGCAAGCAAGTTCTCCAGAGGTGTTTTATTGGTCACATGGGATTTTGGAAAATATGTATACCCTTTCTACATTCAATTATGGAATATATTATATTGTAGGCAATTATGTCTTCTTAGGATATGTTTAGTTCATAGTATTAGGGTCTCTGTTTTATCATCTTGACTTCTAGGGATAGTTCAGGCTTCATTTGTTCTAATTCCCATTCATTTGTCTTCTTAGCAATCCAAAGTATCTGTAAAACTTTTCTCCAGTACGGCATTGATTTTCTTCCTATTTTCTTCCTTAAATGTCCAACTTTCATAACTGTACACAAAAACTGGAATTGGAATAGGTTTATCCTTTAATAACTAGTTAGACATGGACTAGTATTAGTATGCAGATTCAAATCCTTGTGTATGGAAATGAAATAGCAAGGCCAGTTTTAACATCTTCATTTTGATACACAAAGGATTTTGAATTTAAACTGACATTCTTACATAGCAATGGGTGTATATATATATATATATATATATCTGTCCCTGGTTTCATTAAATGCATCTGATGAAGTAGAGTGAAGTCTATGAAAGCTCATACTGCCAACTTCTTTCTTTCAGTTAGTCTCAAAGGTGCTACAAGATCTCTCTACATACTGATTCTGCAGACTAACACAGCTATATCTTTGAATTTATGGACTAGTATTGTTAGAGAAGCAGACACTGAAAATTCACTTTCCTAGAAGTAAAATAGCTGGACACTTTTGACACTACATCCCATCCATTCATAACATGTATGTCACATGCAAATCGTAGACATGGTCCATTATTATACCATATGATATTTGGGAAGCTATCATGATAAGCACTCTTTGGACATTGCTTATGGCTTGTTTCTGTTTGTCCTTGACGGTAATTGCATGATTACACTTTGAATCATAGAATGTCATCTGTGGAGAAGGAGGGTGGGTAGGTGATAATTTACAACTGTTCTATGTAAATTGCTAATAAAATATTTTAGAAAAAATAAAAAAAATGTTTTTTGCAATAGTCTGCTAGATTCCTTTATGATTTGTTACATCACCTAACTTTATGTATACCTAGTTATGTTGCAAAGATGTTAAGAAACCCCTTTACTGAACTGTGAAGATGTCTAGCAGGACACCAATATAAGTGCCTGATGTGCATTGGTGCATGATGCACACTGGGATTGATGTGATATGCATCAGGACCGATGTAATGTGTGTCCCATTGTGCATAAATACTGTTGAGGGTCAGTCTCACTACATATTGGTTACTTTGCTGGCTTTGCAGGTGTTTTCTGGATACAAATGTTATGAAACTGCCCTATTCCAACTGCCACAGATATAAGTCACTTACAAAGATGTAACTCTCCAACAGGATTTCCAATGTAGCGCCATGAAGGCAAAGAAGCTGCTCAGCTAGTCATTTTCCTCTTCTCCTGTTGATCATTAACATGCTGAAAAGAGCTTGAAAGAAACAGTGCCATTTTTTTTTTAAAAAGGAGAGATTTATTCATTTATTCATCAAGGTTAAGGACCCTGAAAAACTGCTGTCGACATCTTTTAGCTCTCAGTTCTTTCAAACCTCACATCCATTATATTCCTAAATCCAGAGCTCCCTCCCTCCTCCCTCGCCTGGAAGGTTTTTCACAAGGCAAATCCATTGTTATAGACCGAATGTTACAATAAATCCCTTTTTAAAAAATTCGTTATTCTGGTACAATTGTCTGGAGGAAATGGGGATCTGTGGAGTTTGGGGTGAATTTCCTTGCTGTGAAACGGGCAGAGAGTAATATTCTCTTCCAACAAAGCCCTTGTCTGATCCATCGTCCAGTTATTCTGAAACGTTTGAACTTTGGTTGGTTTATTTACCCCCTACAATCTTTAAAATGCTAACTTGAAGTTAGGTTGACAGTTGCTCATGAGACAGAGTCAGAGTCAGAGTCAGATCTGACTAAAGTGGTATGTACCTTAGTTAAGTCCTGGATTACTGTAACATGCTCTGCGTGGGGCTGCCTTTGAAGAGTGCTCAGAAACTTCAGCTGGTTCAAAGACCTGTGGCCAGAGTGTTAACCAGGACTTGCTACAGGGAGTACACAGCTCCCTTCTTTCCAGAGCTCCACTGACTTCCCATTCATTTCCAGGCAGAATTGAAAGTGCTGATAACAGGGGCATCACTAGGGGAGTGCGGGGGATGCAGACTGCGCTGGGTGACACCTCAGAGGGGGATGAACATGCAGTGGGGCAGTTGCTCACTGTCCATAACAAGACCTCCAGCCAACCCCCTCCATCAGCCAGGATGTCTCTGCCATCCATCAGCTGTGGCCACTGGTGTGAGTGGGATGCTGCTGTTTCCTGGCAACCCCTGCCTCTGCCAGCAGTCGTAGCCACTGAAGCCTCCCTTTCCCCCAAAGAAATAATAGGAGATTAGCACATGGAGAAGGCAAGTGCCCACCTCCCATCATTAAATCATCATTAAATCCTGTTAATCGTGCCATCGGGGTGCTGGTGGTGGAAATTATCACACTCCAATGTGCTTATCCTGTTCTTGTCCTGTCTGTAAACAGTAATGGACCTGTCATTTGGTATTAATGGGAGTTTCCAGTAATACAAAATAACGAGTCCATTACTGTTTACAGATGAGACAAGAATGGGATAAGGGCACTAGGGTCTGATAATCTTCCCCTCAGTTGTGTAATTAACAGGATTTAATGATGATTTAATGATGGGAGGAGGATGCTTGACTTCTGTGTGATAAAGTCCATAGAGTAGGAAGAGACCTCAAGGGCTATCTAGTCCTTCCATGCAGGAATACACAATCAAAGCACTCTCTACAGATGGCCATCTAGATGCCATTTAAAAACCTCCAAGGAGGGAAACCCAACCACTCTTCAAGGCAGTGTGTTCTACAGCTCTTATTGTCAGGAAATTCTTCCTAATGTTTAGATGGAATCTCATTTCATGTAGCTTGAATCCATTGCTCCATGTTCTAGTCAGTGGAGCTGAAGAAAACAAGCTTGCTCCATCCTCAATATGACACTCCTTCAAAGATTCAAACATGCCTTTTGTATCATTTCTTAATGTACTCTTCCCCAGTGCTAAATATACCCAGTTCCGTAAGCCCCTTCTCACAGGACATGGTTTCCAGACCCTTCACCATTTTGGTGGCTCTCTTTTGGACATGCTTCAGTTTCTCAACATTCTTTTTGAATCGTGGTGCCCAGAACTGGACACAGTATTCCAGGTGAGACCTGAGCAAAGCAGAAAAGGGCGGTACTATTACTTTCCTTTATCTAGACACTGTATTTCTATTGATGCACCCTAGAATTGCATTGGCTTTTTTAGCTGCAACATCACACTGTTGACTCATGTTCAACGTGGTCTGCTAGGACTCCTAGGCCCCTTTCACTTCTGTTTTTTTTCAAGCCAGGTGTCCTCCTTCCTCTATCTGTGCATTTCACTTTTCTCCTGCTTGAGTGCAGGACCTTATAATTCTTCCTGTTGAAATTTATATTTTGGTTTTGTCCCAGCTTTCTAATCGTCAAAGTCTTTTTGAATTCTGATCCTGTTCTCTGAGATATAAGCTACCCCTCCTAAATTGATGTCATCTGCCAATTTGATAAGCATGCTCTTTATTCCATCATCCAACCATTGAGAAAGAAGTTGAATAGCACTGGCCCCAGGATTTCTTAATTAATATTTTTAAGTTACTGCAATCCCAGAAACTAGTGGAAAATTTCACTAGGGGAAAAGCAATCTTTTGTGATTGGGCCTCATCAATATCTCATTTTCCCTCCCTTCCAGCTACATCCCTGGATTTGCTTCTTGACCAAATGGATCTACTGTTTGGGACTCACCTTTGGATTCCAGCCTTGCTGTTGCACATTCTACTTAACAATGCTTTCAATTTACCTCTTCATTCACTGAGGCAGAAGAAACAGCCCTTGCATATTCACTTCTGCACAACAGGAGAATATGCAGGCACATTGGCAGATATACTCACAAATGCTCAATGGAGTATTCATCTGGAGAGTGGTGCAGCACAACCACTGTGTACATGAGTATTGATTTGCATGATGTCATCACAAGATAGGATTGTGTGAGTGATCCCACTGTATGATCACCAGTGTTTCAAAAAAAAAATGTATTAATATTTACATGATAATTTCTCCATCCCCACCCCCACCCCCACCCATCAGTCTTGCTACTCATATTAGCTCAAAAGACCAAAATACAAGACATTGATTTGAATCCTATTGTTAGTCACTACAAGGAGGGCAGCAGGGTGTTGGACTGAATAGCCCTTGTGGTTTTTTCCAACTCTATGATTCTGTACCATAGATATATTGAATCAATTGGATTTAAAGGTTGAGTCTCTGGAATTCCAAAATCTGAAATATTTCAAAAAACAAACTTTTCCACACAGGCTGCTAAGATAGTGACACCTTTGCTTTCTGATGGTTCAGTGTGTACAAATTTTGTACACATTTTGTACAAATTTTGTACAAATATTGTGTATAAAATTATCTTCAGGCTGGCTATGCATATAAGGTTTATACGAAACACCAATGATAGACCCAGCTCCCTAAGCTGCTCCTCGTGTGGCATGGTTTCCAGACATTTCACCATTTTGGTCACCTTCTTCTGGAGATGGACCAGTTTGTTCACAACCTTCTCCAAAGGATGAAGGACAAGCAACCACCTGCTGAAATTCCATCTTCTCTAGAACTATTAAAGGTCCAGGTGCCCTGTTTAGTTTTCAAGTGGGCAGTCCTAATTTCCAGGTCTTCACCACATTCTTAATGGAGGCTAAGATACAGCCAGAAACCAGGGCAGATACTACAGAAAAGGATGTGATTCTTTCTGATCAACTCACCTCCATTAAAATAGTGGTCTGGAAGTAATAGATAGGCTGTTTAAACTCTCCATGGATTGATGATGATGATGATGATGATGATGATGATGATGATGATGATAATAATAATAATAATAATAATAATTTATAACCTGCCCCTCTGAGCAAGCAATGGCGGGTTACAACAAAGTTAAAAACAGTTACAGTTAAAACTTATTACTAACCAGTCCCTATCTCCCACCCCCTGATGTCTTCTGAGTCTTCCTCTGCTCCCAAAAACCTGTCAACATTACCTGAGATGGGAGGCCTTTTACTCTTCTTGTGGCCATTTCTTGGATCTTTGTCCACCTAGCAATTAAATAGGGAATGAAAAATTATAGACTTGAAGCAAACTTCCAAATGGTGTGTTCATTTCTCTCTCTCTCTCTCTCTCTCTCTCTCTCTCTCTCATTCTCTCTCTCCCAAGCAAAGTCAGACGAGCGTCCTTCCATGGGGCCTTCATTATATTTTATGGCCATACTACAGTAGTTAAGAGCATAATTTAGGAAGTGTCAGGAGCAGCGTGTGCGAGAGCCATCTTAACCCTCCTGTGGCACCACACGCTGCCTCAAAATGACACATGGCTCAGGGAAACATTAGTGTTGTCTTTACATGGGGAAAAATATTGTCTTCTAGGGCCTGTGCATAAATATGGGGATGTTGCCCCTCCTCATAAGCCCAGTGCAGCATTTCTATGAGCAGCAGCTTTGTGGAGAAGGCAGAGAGAGAGAAGGAAAGAAGAAGAAGAAGATGTAGGGAGAGGTGAGAAATGGGCGATAGAGAGAAAATGGCCAATACATACATGCGTTAGAACAGTGAAGCTAAGGCCTTGGACACGCAAAGGTCTACATTGCAAGGGTGGCAAACATGTAGTAGTTGTGTGTTGGGTGTTCTGCAGGCACTGTAGAGGAAATGGATTGCAAAAGTAGTCTACTCAGATGGTACAATTTTTAAAAATGGTGACCTGCTCTGTAGCACTTTAGAAACCCTTCAGTTTGAGCACTGCCTGGCTTAAGAGGTAGCTTTTGGGCATTGATGTATTTCAGTCTTTTATTCCAAGTTTCAAGTCAAGTCCCACTTCTCTACCTTCGAGTCTCAAGCCTTTGCAAGATACTTTCAAGTCAAGTCTCAAGTCAAGTCTTAAGTCTCTACCTTCAAGTCTCAAGTTAATAATAATAATATAATAATAATAAATAATTTATTTATATTTCCCACCTCTCTCTATGGATTGAGGCAGGATGACATCCAATAAAATGAATACTAATACAAATACAGAGGTACCATCAATAAAATACTAACACTATTAATAATTCCAATAAAATAGCTAAATCATCATCTGATGATCAGATAACAGTCATAACAATCATAATCACGAAGTGGAGCATTTCATTTTAATAAATCTCCTATACAGTTGTATCTCAAGTCGTGTCTCACGTCTTTGCAAGATACTTACAAGTCAGGTCTCAAGTAAAGTCTCAGGTTTGGGAGCCAACTATACCTGTGGGCTTGAGGTCAACTTGGCAGCCTGTCTCTGCTGCATATCAGAGTCCTGAAAACTAATTTTAGAAGGACCATCCTTCCTTCTCAAGCAGCCCATTGACTAACACATTTGCTGTCCTGTTCCCTCTGAGAAAGAAACCTGCCCTGAGCTCTGGGAGCAAGTCTTACCTGCTGCTGCTCCTAGGAAGAAAGAACTTTACAAGGAGCCATCCTATCCTCTTTTGCAGCAAGAACAGACTGCCAAGTAGACCTCAGTGCTGGCTTCCTAACCTAGGAATATCAAGTCAGTTGCTAAAAAAAGAAATACAAGCTGTGAGCCAAGTAGAGTTAGTGCATCGTTTATGTGGAGCTAAGTCAATTAATTGAAGTGTTTTGAATCCAAGTCAATTGACTCAAGTCTACAAAACTGGCTTGGTGGGGTGGCATCATCAGATGTCACTAAGATTATGGAGCGCCACCATTGCAGTTACATCTGATGATGCAGGAGCTGAGCCATCATTAAGCTGTCAGTAAAATTCAAAGCAGTTAACAACGTAACCCTTAAAAAGAAGAATAATACATATAAGCAACACAGCATATGGAAGGCCCTTTCCCCCAAGCAGGCCTATTTCTTAGCCCTGGATCATTTATTACACTTCTGATTCAAAATATCTCAGGAGGCTTAACTACTTAAGAGTCTTAAGTCTATTCTGCATTTCAGAGATAATGCAGTTTGACACCTCTTTAACTGCCATGAGTCAATGCTATAGAATTGTGAGATTTGTCATTTTGTGAGTTACTTTGCCTTCTCTGTCAGAGACCTCTGGGGCCACAATAAACTACAAATCCCAGGATTCCAGAGCCAGGACAGTTAAAATGTTGTCATTATTACTGCAGTACAGATGCAGCCTTGGAGTCCATGTTTGCCAGATCATTGCAGTGTATGCATCAGTCTTGGAGTCTGGTTTTGCAGTGTGGCCTTGGACCGCTTTGTCTGCCCCTTCCTAAGGTCCATATTCCCAGCTGATGTTACTGAAGCACCCAGCATTCCTCCATATTAGCTATGTTGTCTGGGATTCTGGGAGCTGCAGTCCAACATCCAAAGACTATTATGATTTCCATGTTTGACCTAGGTTGACACCACTAAGAGTGACAAGGAAAAGTGGTGTTGGTAGTGAGGAACATTATTACTCTGAAGAAACTTCAAATAATTCCAGGAAGATCCCCTGGACAGGGTTTCAGAATTTATTCTTTTGTTAGCCAAAATAGCTTGTTGTTGTCCAAAGGTTGTGGATATGTGCTCTCAGAAGTATCTGCTCCTGGCATCCTGGCATCGACAGTGTACGAAACTCAATTGCTGCTAACGAGGATGAAATTACGGAGGCATTAGTGTAATTACAATGAGAAAACTCTTCTAGTTCAACAAAGATGATTGATGTCAGCGGAAGGCTTTGTGGGAAGTGATTCCAAGGAAGCTGTCCCCAGCGTTATTTATCTCCAGCGAACGTCTCCAGGCACAGAATGGAAGCCGCCTTGACAATATGAAGAATGGGAGGAAATGATATGGATGTGGAAAACTGGATTGCTATCAGATAAACAATGCATGTTGGCACAGCTTTAGACAAGGAACGGGTTCAAGATTCTACAACCATATACTTGTAAAGGAAAGAAGCAGAAGTTGGGTAGTAAATATTCCCATCCTTTTAGGACAAACAGCCAGTCCTAGAAATATGTGAACAGGAGATGATAAAATGTCTTCACCCTCAAAGAAGCGTAGAATCTTAGATCTAGAAGGGATCACCAAGACCACCTAGTGTAACACCTTGCAATTCAGGAATACACAATAAACAATTCCGGTTGCACAGGAATACACATGCAAAAATACCCATTCAACTTCTCTTCAAGGATCTTCCAAAGAGAAATAATCCACTAAACAGTCCATTCCCCTTTCAAACAGCGCTTACATTTCTCATTTTAGGACTGAAACCAACTTTCCCGCATCTTTCTCCCCATATTTGTTCAGAAAAGTTGTTTATACAACGTTGGGAGAGCTGGATATAGAGAAGACCTCAACTTGTGTTCTCCCCCGCCCTTGTTTTTTTAAAAATGCCAAGGCTTAGGCAGGTTAAAAAAGCTCCAGGTGTTCTTTCTAGAGAAAAAGAGATTAAGAGTCAACATTAATCAAGTTTACAGCATATTCAAATGAGGAGATGAAGAGAGTGAGGATGTACCATAAACAACCATCTACCCTGGAAAGGTTTGAATACGGATCTCTTTGTGGAGGAATTTGCTAGGATTGGGAGGGGTGACAGGAAAGAGAAAGGTGCATTTGACACAAAAAGGGATATTTGAACCACAAACTGGGATATTGCTTTTCTGTTATTGGGAGGAAAAGTTGTTTGGAGAAGCAATGATGTGCATGAGCAGCAGAGCCAGAGTTTACAAAAGAAAGTTATCTTTATTTGCACAACATGTAACTCAACTGTGGAATTCTCAGCTGCAAGAAGTGCTAATGGTTTTAGAGAGAGTCTGGCCCGATACAGATGGCCCAAAAGGGCCGTCTGTGGGGAGTGAATAGGGTTAGGGAGGGTGCAACATCCCCAAAAATAAGACAATGTTTTATATTAATTTTTGCTCCCAAAGATGCACTAGGTCTTATTTTCAGGGGATGTCTTATTTTTCCATGAAGAAGAATTCACATTTATTGTTGAACAAAAAATGGGCATGCTTCCAAACAAAAACTTTGCTAGGTCTTACTTTTGGGGGAGGCCTTAGATTTAGCAATTCAGCAAAACCTCTACTAGGTCTTATTTTCAGAGAATGTCTTATTTTAGGGGAAACAGGGTAATAATAATAATAATAATAATAATAATAATAGCAGTAGCAGCAGCAAAGAAACTGCTAGCAGCATGTTCCTGACTACTCCCATCTCACCTTACAGCCACAAGAGGAGGCGGAAGAGGCCTCCATCTTGATGGCTTCTGGTGTGCACCAGGAACAACACATAGCTAAGGGTGACTGTGAGAATGGAGTTTTCAGATGCAGACGCAGGCAGCAAGTCCAAGGCACAAGTAGGTGAAGATGTGCACATGCTGCCCTATGGAAGCAGTAAGCCAATTTTCCTTGATGTGGCACGTTTGGATTCAGTTTGAGGTGGTGCAAGCGAAGTCACACATTCAGCACCATTGCATGCATCTTCTGCATGAAGAATTATATTTGCCAGCATGTCTGCAGGTATGGAGATGTACATTAAATATGGCAGCAGTTTCACTTGCGCAACATCCCAGTTCACTAACAAGGTGGCATTGTACAACCACTGCCAACTCCATGACTGGAAACATCCTCATCATCCTCATCTTTGTTTGTTGTTGGTGCGAGTTCCCTTTCAGAGCTCGAGAAATGTTGACAGACCAAAAGAACTTTCACACACTGCAAACACATAGATTATTTAAGGAAAAGCTGCAACAACAGTTGTAAACACCCATTTTAGGGTTTCCAGACACAGAAGGTTGTAGCGTACCCCAGGTACTGAGTGCACTAGTAGTTCAGCCAAGAAAAAGTAGTAAAAACATTTTGAGCCAAGCAAAGTAATGTACATTAACAACGATAGAGCTCCCTTCCTCCCTGTGTCCATTAAGAATGGAATTGAAAATTACCTCAATGTGCCTAGGCTCAACTTTATGCCCATATCTGCAAAATGGGAGCAATCACACTAATCTGGCTCAGGGTTATGGTTTTTGTAAGGAGTACTGAATTATAGTAAAAATTGCATTTTGCACTCAGAACACTTTCATAGAATTATAGAATTGTGGAAGTGCTGGAAGAGACTGCAAGACCCCAACCTCTTCTGTCACGCAGGAAGATGCAATCCAAGTCCTCCCTGTGACCCTCTGTTTAAAAATCTCCAAAGAAGGAGACTTTATCACACTCCGAGGGGAGTGTTCTACTATCAAACAGCTCTTACCACCAGGAAGTTCTTCCTAATTTTTAGGTGGAATACCTTTTCTTGTCATTTTAATCCATTGCTCTGTATCCTAGTCTCTTGAGGTGCTGAAAACAAGTTTGCCCCATCTTCAATATGACATCTCATCTCAGCGGCTTTCGATACCATTGACCATGGTATCCTTCTGGAACACCTGAGAGAATTGGGCATCAGTGGCACTGTACTTCAGTGGTTCCGGTCCTATCTCTCGGGCAGGTTCCAGATGGTGATGCTGGGAGACAGCTGCTCTCGTAAAAGAGAGCTGACATCTGGCATCCCTTAAGGCACCATTCTGTCCCCCATGCTATTTAACATTTACACGAAACCACTGGGAGAGGTCATCTGGAGACATGGGGTGCGGTGTTATCAGTACACTGATGATACCCAAATTCATTTTCTATGTCTCCGACTGCTGCAGTGACTAAGGATGGCATCTCTCCTCTGAATGCCTGCCTGGGCTGGATGAGGGAAAACAAGCTCAGGTTGAATCCAGAGAAAACGGAGGTACTCGCAATAGGTTCAACCAGTCCTGGATGGGGCCACACTTTCCCTAAAGGACGAGGTTCGCAATTTGGGTGTGCTCCTGGACTCATCCCTACAATTGACATCGCAGATGGAGGCGACTCCCTGGAGCGCCTGGTATCAGCTTCGGCTGATACGCCAGCTGCGCCCCTACCTGGACAGGGGGACCTAGAAGCAGTAGTACATGCACTGATAACCTCTCGTTTGGATTTCTGCAACACGCTCTACATAGGGCTACCTTTGTACCAAGTTTGGAAGCTTCAACTGATCCAAAATGCAGCAGCCAGACTGATTACCGGGCGTCCAGGATGGAGCATATTACCCCCGTTTTAAAATCTCTCCACTGGCTGCTGATCAGCTTCCAGGCACAATACAAAGTGTTGGTTGTTACCTTTAAAGCCCTACATGGCTTGGGCCCAGGTTACTTGAGGGAACACCTCTCCCTACATAAGGTTATACTTGTACAAGATTAACATCAACTTCTCGTATGGCATTCTCAGCAGTGGCCCCGAAACTTTGGAATGACCTGCTGGAGGAGACTTACCTGATAAACACTCTAGAAGCATTTAAGAAGGCACTGAGGACGGATCTCTTCTGGCAGGCATACCCACCAGATCTTATCTTATTGAGATTCCCCCCACATTGTTGGAACACCACAATTATTCATGTAAAATTAAGTATCTTACTCCTTAGATGTATATGTAGATGGTTTTAATGGTTTTAACTAGTTTAATTTTAACTGTTGTATCGGGATTTTTTCTAGATGTACTGTATGTATTGTTTTGATATGCTGTAATCCCGGCTTGATCTGCAGGGAGAGGTGGGAAATACAAATAAAATATTATTATTATTATTATTATTATTATTATTATTATTTCCCTTCAAATATTTAAACATGGTTATCATGTCATATTCTCTTCTCCAGGCTAAACATACCCAGTTTCCTAAGCTGTCCCTCATAGGGCTTGATTTCCAGATCTTTCACCATTTTGGTTGCCACTTTCAAAATGCAAAGTTTTTTCACTAGGCAGACTGCAGTGACTGCTTCAGATTAGGAATGGCCATGAATGATGAACAGTACTACTCCCAAACCCCAGAGGCCCTTGGTGGCCATTGGCTCACTTCACCTTCCCTTCTCCCTGGAGATTATCAGACATGGACAGGATAGGGATGGCATCGCTCTCTCGTCCTTATCCCATCATTATTACGATCGTACGAAAGCATTTCATAGATGTCATGCTTATCCTGCCATTATCCTGTCATTGAAGTGGAACTGTATTAATGCAAACTCCCATTAATACAAAATGATAGGACAATTCCACTTCAATGATGAGACAGTGACAGGATAAGCACGATGTTGTATGAAAATCTTTTTAAGATTACACCATAAGGATGGGAAAAGGATGGGATAAGGGTGTCCTTTCCTCCATCTGATAATCTCTCCTCACTGTGGAGACCACTGCCTTTTTCTGTCTTCCCCTTCCTCTCTTGGTATCCCATCACAGCATGACCTTCTGGCTTGTATTGCTTCAGCCCTTACCTTTCCCTGCTACCGAACCCTCCATCCCCTGGCACTTCCCAATCCCTCCAAAGGTCCCTGTCTTCCCTAGCTAAATTCAGTGAAAGGAAATAATACCTGTGCTTTTCACAAATGTTTTGAGGCAGAATGGTGACTGCATACTTTGCCTCATAGCTTGGCTTCTAGTAGGGTTAGACACTTTAAAAAAAACAACAACCTTGGTATTCAGGTCAGCTAATGGTATAAATGGGCACCAGATGGTACATCTAGGATCTAAATGACAACTGGACAACAAGAGATATGGCAACTGGAAGTGGAGTTCTCTGGGCTGACTAAAAAGTCTACTCTTGTAGACTTAATCCAGCCCTCAGATGTGCAGTTTTCCACCCCAATTCATAACACAGAGAAATGAAATTAAAGCAATGTTTGAATTACTGTCTTTTCTTTAAATTACTATATTATGTTGATTTTAATAGATAAACCAAGAAAGAGCTGCTGTTGAGAATTTCTAGACAGGTTAGCTGGCTCTGAGAGACAGATAGAGAGAAAAATCCTCTCTCACTTCTAAGGAAGGTGGAAGCCTCCGGTTCCTTTTAGTATTTAAAAGCCTGGTTGATACAGCTTCCTCTGGAAGGCTAATCTATTCACAAGGAGGTGGTATGAAAGAAACCATCTTTACATACTTAAGAGAATAATATAGGCCTATTTTTGGCTGGGTGAAATGAAGTTATGCCTGGTTTGTTTAGTAAGATTTAAATTGCTCTTCTCTACATGCTTAAGTGGATATAGCCTCAGTAATTCTGCCTCAGTAATTCACATTTTCACCCCCCTAGTCTCAATTACAGGAAAGACTTTTTCATGCAATGAAATTTTAGTCTGTCCGGGACTACAGTGAGTGCCCTAATGACCGGTATGTGTATGTGTGTGTTGTGTGTGTGTGTGTGTGCGTGTGAGAGAGAAATCAAACATGGTCTGGAATTTTGTTGGGGATGTACACATGTGTAAGCCATACTACACATGTGGGGCCAAAAAGTCACCTTTGTGAAACAGATATATTCTTCTGATAGTGGCAGAAGCAGAGTTGCAGAGACAGCATCTTCACCCATGCCTTGTCTTTGCATGTTGCACATTGTGCATTATGTGCTGTAGTTGTGCATCCTGTATTTGGCATTGTGGCTGACAGTCATGTATTGTGCAATGCATGATGATACCTAGCCATTGTTGCTCTTTTGCTGCTTTTCTGCATGCGATTTGCATGCTGCTCATATAATACATCTTCATGTGCAAGATATTCATGCTATGCTGAGGGGATATCAGATTGTAGTCATCATGTGACAACGGGAGCCATATTGGGTTATGTGTTGTTTATATATATATGAAGGCATGAATCTTATCAGTTGTGAGTTGTCCCAGCTAATGAATACTAACTAATGAGGACTTTTTCTTCAGCTGCCCCCAAACTGTGGAATGACCTGTCAGAAGGGATTTGGCAGCTGAATACACTGTCCAAATTTAAAAGAGCACTGAGTACTAGTCTCTTCCAGCAAGCTTATCCAGATGATTTTTAAACTGGGAACTTTAAATAATAAATTTTAAATGTGTAATTTTTAAATTGTTGGACTTGATGTCTCTTGTGGTCTCTTCCAACTCTATGATTCTATGATTCATACGTGTACATCTTATTTGTTCTTATAAACCCATGTGTGTTTTAACTGATGTGTTTTTAACTAATGGTGTTTGGCTGTTAATTATTGTTGTTCCCTACCTCAATCCATGGGGAGAGGTGGGATAATAATAATAATAATAATAATAATAATAATAATAATGGTGCTTGGTGCCATTTGATAGCCCTCACCTACCTAAAGTCATAGAAAGTTTCTGAACTTTTGGTGCCCTATTAATGCCTAAAACCCACCTCTCTGACAAGAGGTACCCTCCTCTCTTTTAGGGTTATCATGCTAAGAGGGGTCATTATAGTAGTACTTGACCTTAGTATGCATGCTCCAGAAATGTGATCTACTAATTAATGTAGCTACATAGAGATAGGATTTGTTGTTGTTGTTGTTATGGCATGACTTCAAGCCATTTCCAATTTATAGTAAATCAAACTTTGGTCTCCAGAGTTGTAGTACAAACCACTACGCCACTGTGGCTCTCAAAGATACAATACTATGTGATTATCATATGGAAATGTGTATATACTTGGATGTCTGTTCTTTTCCTTTGTGTCAGTTTTTCCAGTCATTAGACCATCGGCGCCTATTTCCCTGCACCAAATAAAACTATAGATTCTCCTCTGTTCAGTCTTATTTCAACCAGGGCTGAAGAACTCTCATTCCTGTGGCTATCAGTATCATTTCTTAGCATTGGCTGCATCTGCACTGCAGAAATAATCCAGGTTGGCACCACTGTAACTGCCTTGGCTCAATGATATGGAATTCTGAGATTTGTAGTTTTGTGAGACGTTTAGTCTTCTCTGTTGTAGCTCTGGGGCTACACCAAACTACAGTTTCCAGAATTCCCTAGCATTGAGCCAAGGCAGCTAAACTGGTGCTAACCTAGATTATTTCTGCAGCACTGTGTAAATTTAAAGCGCTATATAAATAAAGGATGATGATGATGATGATGATGATGATGATGATTTCTGCAGTATGGATGCAGCCTTTATGTGTGTAACATTACACTCTGTCTCCTTGATGTTCTTCTCAGTCCATGTTTTCTCAGACATGCATCCTACATCATTTTACAGGACTCCATTCCAGTGAAGCCATAGACCTTTCCATGCTTCTGTACTGGTTTTACTGGGAAAAAATGGAGAAGTGCTTCTAGGCAGTGACACAGTTCTCCTGTTAGCATTTCTAAGAGGGTGAGACTTGCGCTGCCCTTCCGGAGAGTTTGATCCACAGAGCCACAAATCCCACACTGTTGTTCTTCTAAAGCCATCGTTGGGGCAATGTCATGAATTTTGGCCTCCTTCCTTATCAGCATGAAAAGGCCCTCTAAGTCAGAAATCAAACAGCCAACTTGAATTGGGAGACGTTGCATCTCTAATTTGTATGTGCCTTTGTTTGATCTTCTCACCTACTTGGTTTAAGGTAAATCGCTGCGGAATACCAAGGAGACATTAAATGAAAAGGGGCCATTAATTCAGTCCAATGAGATATGTTTTATATAACAAAGGGATTTGTTCTGATACTCAAACAATGTATATTAATGAAAGAATTGAAAGAGATTCATTTGGTTCTCAAAGCAAACACATTAAGGGAGGGAAAATGATTGAGAAGTAAAGCATACCTTTTTTTTTTTTTTTAAACTGTGCTTTATTTAGGGCTAAGCTGGTAAGCGTCATTCAATAATTACAGAAGATTACAAGGAGTTTTAGGGAATTGAGAATCAGAGAGCAGTTGTATGGAACTGCAACGGCATTTACACACCTAGATACGGCCCTGTTTCGGCTGTCTTATCCCAGCTAAACAACCAGAGAAGGCCAGAGGGTGTTTAGCCAGCATAAAGGCTTCGAAATAGGCCCAACAGGGAGAAAGAAATAACATTTTTTTTCTCTTAAAAAGAAAAAGAAAGAAAAAGAAAGGAAGAAAAAAAGAAAGAAAGAAAGAATCTCAAATCTAACCCAAAGGCAAAGCATTAATCAGAAAGAACTATGTCATTTTGTTTTTCATCCGATAAAATGGAATAAGAAGGGAAAACACACCCTTAAAAAAAAAGTCAAGTCTTAACACAGTGGAAATAAATTATAATAAATATGATATACTTTAAAATATATGTGTTCTTAAATAATTCATTGTTTCTATTTTTCTGATTCAGATTTTAAAGCAACTTCTTTTTTTTAACTGCTCTAAAGTCATTTACCAAAGATAAATATCGTGCTTTCCTTAAATAGTTTTTTCCTTGATTTTTTTTCTCTATCATTACAATTAAAAGTCCTACAAAATATGCAAATTTATTTACAGAAAAACAGAGCCAGCATCTTTATTTTTTTAAACATCCCCCTGTTTTTCAAAATTCCTTGTAAACAGTTTCAGAAATTCTTCAAAGAGATTGCATTTTTGTCATTTTTTTTCTTTTTTTAATGTGTGTGTGTTCTTTTTATATTTTTTTTACATGTTTTTTCTTTTCTTTTCTTTTTTCTTTTTTAAGATTAAGGTTCTAGGCTAAACCCTGCTCCCACCCCGCCCCGCCTTTGTCCTGAAGGATTCTAGAGCAAAAATGGAAGCTACGGAAGCCAAAGATGTTGGGAGGTCTCTGACAACAGTTTATGGAAACATGAAAGCCGTCTTAGCTGTAGTTTTTCTTTTTCTTTTTCCTTCCCCTCCCACCCACCTTGTTTTTGCTTCCTGTTTTGTCAGGTTCACACTCACTTTGGGTAGCTTGCAAGAAGACAGCTCTTAGAAGTTTCAAGTTGGGGTTGACGGTCTACAAGAAATGGAGGAGTTGGTTCTGTTTGCGTATTTGTTTATTTATTGATTACTAGCTGGAATGCTTGCGGTTAAAAAAGCTGCCGAGTTAAGCCATCTTCTTCTTGGCTTTCCCGTATCCCCCCCCCCACAACCCATCCCACCCCCCAAAAAATCCCTCAATAAGACACAGCTTCCAACAGCAGTTGGCTGAGAGCAGGAACTGATTTCAATCTAAACTCTACAAAAGTTACAGTTCTACAACATCTTTGTTTCGTAGCATTGTTGCTAACTTCTATGTATATTTTTTTTTGCCTTTTTTTGCATTTTATGTCATCTAATCCTTTCTTCCCCTATTATATAGGTATTTTAAACGTTTTTTTTCTTTTAAATTCTGTACAACTATTAGGATTTTATGGGGGAGAGGGGGGAATCAGAAGCATTTACAAACCTTTTTTTCTTTCTACGTCATGTCTGCTTTCCGTTTTTCCCCATCTACAGTCCACCAACTCACTTGATTTTCCATCCTTTACACAATTTTCATTTTTTTTGCTTTCTCCAGCGAAACCCCCCTCAACCTGATCCCTTTGAACCACTCATTCCGTACATTATTATACAGAAAACCATATGAAAGTTTCATAGACTCTAATTAAGGTATAACCAAAATCCTCCCAAAGTATCAAAGAACTATTATCTTGCCATTTTTTTTTGTTTAAAAGCGTTTAAGCATATTCCCCTCCCCGCCCCAGTTTTTACATATTTCATATAATTGCTCTCAAAAACTGTTATAGGAACAGCTCAGAGAAAAAGGAAAGAACTTCTTTTAATTTACATACAGCTACAAGTCTGCGATAAAAAGTTATGTCCTTTGGTCCCTATATAGCTAAGGAATGACAGATAAAGATGCTTTAGTGATGAGTGCCATGGGTTATCCATAGCAACCGCATCCCTGGTGGCAAACAGGCACTCCTTTTCTCAGTATCAAGGTTTGCATTTCCTGTTTGGAAGAAAAGCCGCTGTGGTGACATCAGTTTCTCTGCAGAAATCCAAGTCGATCTTCCTCCCCTTGCCATTTGATTTTGTTTGTTTGCTTGTTAGTTTGTTTGCTTCTATCGTCGTTATGGGTTTTCATTTTTTTTTTCAAGCGCGCGTCCTTCGAAATCTCAGCTGACGTGACTTTTCTTGAAGAAAATGTTGACAGTCTGAACAATCAGAAAGAGAATAAGTCTGAAGTCTTCAGCTTGACTGATAATTTTGCTGATATGTTAAAGGTGTAATCCAACAGTTCTCGTTCCTATATATATTTATTTAATATATATATATATATTTCTCTAAAGGTGGCCCATTCAGCTGATGCCCTAGGGAGGGGGTAAAAAAAGAAAGAGAGACATGAAGGAGAATCATTGCAAATTTAGCCTGCACAGGCTCAAACAAAAACAAAACAGATTTAGGAAGAAAGAAAGAAAAAAAACAAACAAACCAAAAGGAAGAATGAAAGAGAAAACTGACAAAGGGAAGAGAAGATCAAAAGACCATATCTTTTAAAAGGAAAGAAAATACAAAAGGGAAAAAAAGGTAAATGTAGGAGAACACCTGTTTCCAAGACAATATTGCTCCCATTGTGGAAACTAAATGCAAATTTGGTTAATGGGTTTAGGATCAGACCCTTAAATTTCTTTACATCTCTTAAAAAGAATACGATAGGCTCCATCTCCTATGTATGAGATGATATTTTCCCATATTTATTCTAAGTGCTAACAGCCTGGTTATGAAGAACCTCTGAGCATAATAAAAGCTAAAATGTTTTTTTTCTACTAAAGAAGACACACCAGTGTTACCATATGAATTGTGAGAGTTTCATCATTCTCATGGGGCTGCCACATTAGTGAAACCTTCCCCATTGACTTCAAATTATGGGACAGCTCCGATCATGTTTCCTCACAACAAATGGGAAGGTGATGGTGAATGCAGAGGCCTGTTCTCATGTTGTGCATCAGTATTCATCACAGAGCTTTGGACTGGGACTCTCGCTTTCCCCTGCTTTCACATTGGAATATTCGCCAAATATCAGGGTATCTCCACAATTACATTTTCAAACTACAGGGACTCTCTGCCAAGTTGTTCCCATAAATATAATTAAGGAAAGATCCATCCAGTTCCCACATCCAGAATAGAACAATGTGTTCTGGAGTTATACAGGCTTTCATAGATATCTCAACCTTTCCCTACATGCTGGGATAACTTGTAAGAGCAACCTTGTAGGTTGAAAAAAAAAAAAATCAAGTGACTCTTAAAGTTTTTTCCTATCCCACCCCAATTCTGTTTTTCCCCCTCTGCTATGACAGTTCAAGTCACTGGCCTGTATAATTGTTATGCCCAGTTGGAACAGGCCCATTGAATAAATGGGATTTACCTTTTTGTTGATTGACCTTTCTTCACTTGATCTATTCTGTTGTTGTTGTTGATGTGTGCCTTCAAGTCGTTTCCGACTATGGCGACCCTAAGGTGAACCTATCATGCTGTTTTCTTGGCAAGATTTGTTCAGAAGAGGTTTGGCTTCCCCTGAGACTGAGAGCATGTAGCTTGCCACAGGTCACCCAAAGAGTTTCATGCAGGGCCGGCTCTAGGTATTTGGCCACCCAAGGCGAGAAATATTTTGGCACCCCCTTTCACCCCTCATAATTATTTTCACCCCTTGATTTCAGCTGTTTT
The DNA here is from genome assembly GCA_034509955.1 of Urosaurus nigricauda. Lineage (NCBI taxonomy): Eukaryota > Metazoa > Chordata > Lepidosauria > Squamata > Phrynosomatidae > Urosaurus > Urosaurus nigricauda. The sequence goes on from JAOEGL010000002.1 coordinate 7,088,278, forward strand.
TGTTTGTTAAAGCCAAACATGACATAAAACTTAGGTTCCAATCTCTCGTCATAGTATTGAGAATTAGTCAATAAGCCAATTAATCACTTTGATGTTGTTTAATTACACAAAAAATATACAAAAAAAGCCGCCATGCCACCCCTAAATTTTGCCACCCTAGGCGGCTGCCTAGTTCGCCTATATGGATGAGCCGGCCCTGGTTTCATGGCTTTGCTGGGAACTGAACCCTGGTCTTCAGAGTTGTAGTACAATACTCAAACCACTATGCTACACTGGCTCTCCTTGATCTATTCTAGTTGGGACTAAACAATAGGTTTCAGCTTACTGAGTTTAATATTTGGTTCAAGACTTGCTTGATGAATCCTAACTAGATTTGTTGTTGTGTGCCTTCCAGTAATTTCTGATTCATGTTGATGCTAGGGTGAACCTATCATGGTTTTTACTTGGCAAGATTTATTCAGAGGAGGTTTGCCATTGCCTTCCTCTGGGGCTGAGAAAGAATGTCTTGCCCAAAACCAACCATGGGCTTTCAGGGCTGAGAGGGGATTTGAACCCTGGTTTCCTAGAGTCTTAGTCCAACACTCAGACTGTTGCACCACATTGGCACTTCGACTACCATTATTACAAAATGTAATACTGTGAGACCCAGACCATGTCAGGAGAAACAGGCTTATATGCCTAAGCTTCACCCTCTTAACTGTCAGTAGATGTAGTGTTGCTCTGTTGAAAGATGGAGGAGGCTCCTGTACTTTAATGTGTACAAGAGGGAATTCCAGCCTGTGTGTTTGTCATGCAGCCTGGCAACAAACAACATCTGCTCAAATCCCCTCCTCTGCACAGCCATTAAAGGTCCAGGAGCCCTCTCTAGTTTTCACTCTGGCAACCTTCCGTGGATAGCTAGCTGCCAATGAAGCATTTTCCTTTACAAATGGGAGAAAGGAACACTTTGAACAGGTGGATTGGAAAATAAAATGGCTTGGAACAAACTTCCTCTCTCCTCCTCCCCCCCTCCTTGCAATAATAAACATAAAAATGTAAAGCTAGCATTTCTTAAATTTTTCTTTAATCATGATCCAACTAAACTTGACATTTAAGGAGGATGCTTAATCATTACGGATTAGCTCTTATCTCTTGCTAGCAAGCAGGTTTCTCGTCTTATACACTGGGTGATTTATTACATCAAGAAACTTAGAAACCGCCAAAGCTCCCCTCTGGTGGAGAGATGTGTCATGCGTTATATCAAACCATGCTGGCAGGTTTTTCCACACTGTTGATTGAACAAACAGCAAACCGTACACAGCGGTCTAAACAATTACAACACCAATAATAATAATAATAGAAGAAGAAGAAGAAATTATATATAAAAAAGGAAAACATTTATCCAGGACCCTTTTTCAGTTGTAACCAAACTAAAAGAGAAAAAATAAAATAAAATAAAAAACCTAAAAACTAAAAATTGCCTCTTACTTTTTTGAATCAGGGATGTTCTCCCTGCAGCCCCACTCCCAAAAAACAATGGGTTTGTTAAGAGTTCTTGTGCTACAAAACCTTACAATTAGGAATTTTGATTAGGAATGTCAGAAGTTGGAGGGTTTTGCTTTCTAGCTTGCTTTGGAATATAGCTATTTTCTTTTGTAAAACAACTCTCATTAACTCTTTGAAATTTTGGGAGGGACTAGAAATCAATTAAGGAAGAAAGGAAAAAAATCAATTGAAAAAGGCCCCCAACTCTCCATTTAAGAACACAAGATTTCTGAGTGCAAAAATATCAATTACACATTTCCCTGGTGTTTTTGCTAGAAATGATGTATACATTTATATTCCCATTTTTTTTTTTTTTTGTTCCTAAAAGGAATTCATGTTTTTTCCCCTTCTGTGTGAGATCTTGAGAAGCATAAAACTGCTGAACAAGAACTTAAACGACAAAGAAACCACGGCAAGCACTAAAGAAAACAAACAAATGATAATAAGAATAATAATAATAAAAAGAAGAAGAAGAAGAAGAAGAATAAAAATAATTAGCACAGCAATAAAAAACTGTGGCAGCACAAAAGTCAAGAAAGGCACATGTGATCATGACTGGCCAATCATCAACTGATACAACATCCAAGAAAAAAATGCTTCAATCACGGCACCTCCACGAAACTTGACGGCATGTCATGCAACCAATCCTTAGCTTTGTTACATGGCGCCATCATGTCACACTTTCAACTTCGAGTTGATTTGAACTTACGGACTGGGGAACTGTATTCTCCACTTTCCTGTCATTACGTGAACTTTTTTCCTAGCTCAGCGCGAGACTGTGGTGGATTTGACTGGCTCTTGGTTGGTTTGGTTGGAATTTGATTGAATGACAAAAGAAGAAAAGATTTTTTTATATATATATATTTATATTTATATATAGTTTGGAAAAAAACGGGGGGGGGGAGGAAGGTGGGAAGGAAGAGAGAGATTAAAACTAAACAAAGCAAAAATAATATTGAAAAAATAAATTAAAAAAATAAATAAATAGGCACCCAACAGATTGTTCCAAAAAGCTCTAATGAACAGACAATTGGACAAGGAGAAAAGAAAAGTAAATAGGAAGCATAAATGAAAATTATATTAATAATAATAAAGAACAACAACAACAACAAAGGAATGGAGGAAGCCTAGCAGAAAGACACCGACATATACACACAGTTCATGTGGACACATAATAAACAGTGACCATTAACAGAACAATATGTCGTGGCAGCTGATAGAAGCATGCGTTGGATGGATGACCAGCAGACCCCAATAAATTGGTTTGCAAAGTCTGGAAAATATATCGGCTGCCAAGCATCCTTTTGGAGTTTTAAAACAAACCTTTCCCAGCCGTTTTCACATTTGCAGGGCTGAACTGGATGGGATATTTCTATTTAAAGATGTGAGTCAAGCCCCAAATCTAACAGAGAGAAGAGGCAAGCCCAGCTCCACCAGGGCTTGCCTGAGGCAAGAGGACTCTCCCTCCATACCAACTGCCATCCTCTGCCTAGGGAGGGAGAGAAGAGGCAGGCCCAGCTCCACCAGGGCTTGTCTGAGGCAAGAGAACCCTTGTTTATCCACTTTTGTAAACCGCTTTGATCTTTTTTGGAAAGGCGGTATATAAATAAAATAAATAAATAATAAATAAATAAACAGTCCATAATTCTCGGAAAGTGCTTAGACCTAAAATCTCTTTCAGCCACAGGTTTGTAGAATTGAAACAAGGACAAAGGTATGGCTTGGATCCTATTGTTAGTCACGGTTAGAGTAGTTACATTGAATCTATGGGATTGTCCTGCATCTTCACTCCTCGCTCAACCATTGATCCAGGAGGTCTACTCTAGTTGGGACAAGCAATATGATCCAGGCCAACGGTGGACTGAGATGTGCCTACCTGCGATACATTGTATGGGGGAAAGCTGTACAAATTCAAGTCCTTGCCAGGAGTCCTACTGTTAGGTTGAGGTAATGTTAGCTCAGCAGCATTTCAAGAATCTCCTTCAAACCTAAAATTTCATTTCTTTTTCTCTTCTCTGTCCGAGTTCATTCCCTTTGGACTCTCTTCTTGAGATTCTGTCATTTGGGTGGGATGCTCTCTGAACCACATTTTCCCATGTCTATAAGGCACCTCCAAAAATAAAAACTCTGGATTTGTTGGTCATATGGTTTCTGTACATGCTACTCCCCTGTTTTCTAATATTTATGAATCCCAAAACCTGAAACCAATAAAAGATAGCAACAATAGTAACCACCAAGAACTCTGTATTCATGGACTATGGTAAGCCCATATTTCACTATGGAAAGATCATTTTGACTCAACCCAAAGTTGATTTTCCTCAATTATCATGTGTAACAGTCTAAATATATGTGGAGCCATTCAGAAGATGGCTTAGCATGTATCAATATTTTGAAAAGTTCTTCTGCTTTGGAAATTAAGAGAGAGGGATTCACGTCATTATAGAACAGTCATCCAGAGTGTTTTCAGTACCAAACTTCATTGTGGAAAAACATAACCTTGTGCTGATGTTGAATGTCCCTCTTATCCCCACTCATGGTCAATCATAAAAGTGTGATGTGGTTGTGTTAAGGATCAAAAAAGACAGTTTTACAATTCCTCATTTCCAAGACCTAAGCTTAATAACTGAACCACATGTTCTCTGCATCTACAAAGCAAAATTAATGTGTCAGATATTAGGGTCACTGCACACAAGACAATTTTCTCTACCAGGATCATATCCATGTTGGATAAGCATCCCAAAGGATGTTAGCCTGGTTTAGTAAAAATATTAGAACTGTAGATTCTCATAGCTAACCGATTTAATTCATAAGTGATAGTAAATACTGAATAAATATTCATGGATTAGAGCCAGCATTTTCAGATGCATGGAATGGCCTAGAAAGGAGATAGGAATGCTCTTGAGTCACACATAAAAAACACACCTACCAACAGACATTCAGGAGGCAATCAAAATAGGTCTCCCCCATTTCCACTGCTTTAATAATTCAGTGTACACAAAATTATAACTGGGTAGCTCCAAATATAAGATTAATCCAAGAGGTACACAAAGAGAAGTGCTTACACTTCTAATATTTTATTTAATTTAAATTTTATTGTATTTTATTTATATCCCTCCTTTCTCTTCCATTAACATGGGATTCAGGGCAGCTTAGACCATTTAAAAAAACACAATATAACTTAAAAACAACAGCCCCTATTAATGCAACACAATTACACCAGACTCCTATTTAGAAAACACAAGTTAAAAACACAAGTTAAAAGACGTTCTGAAAACAAATATAAAATGAAATAAAGCAAAAACACAACACCCCCATTAAAAGCTCAATTTGTTGCAAAATGTTAAAAACAAAAACAAAAAGATCTTTACCTGCCGGTGAAAAGTTAGGGAAGGGGCCAGCCAGAACTCCTGAGGGAGTCCCACAACTTGGGAGTAAATACCAAGAAGTCTCTTTCTCATCTCCTCACCAAACATGCTGCTGGTGGTGATGGGACAAAGACAAGGCTCTTCCCTGCAGACCTTAAAACTCAGACTGGCCCAGATATGTTTATATTAATTGAACATGAGAATCACCCATTGAGATGACAGAAGAGATTGCGGGACTGACAGCTGGGAGAGACGAAGAAGGTCTTGGAAGAAGAACAGGGAAATGGAAAGAAGCCCTTGGAAAACATTCCTTAGGAACGTCTACAAGAGAAGACCCCCCCCCCCCACCCAGCATTAGGAAAAGGTTCTGCCAATCTGGAGCCTGCTTCCAAAACTGAAGAAGGACTTATATTTTGTTGTGAAACATTGGGCCTACTACCAGTTCATAGACTCAAAGAATCATAGAGTTGGAAGAGACTTCAAGGGCCATCCATTCTGCCATGCAGGAACTCATAATCAAAGCACCCCTGAGAGATGGCCGTCAAGCCTCTGTTTAAAGACCTCCAAGGAGGGAGACTCCACCATTCTCTAAAGGAGTGTGTTCCACTGTCAAACAACCCTTACTGTCAGGAAGTTCCTCCTAATGTTGAGCTGGAATCTCTTCTCCTGTAGCTTGCATCCATTGCTCCGGGTCCTATTCTCTGGAGCAGCAGAAAACAAACTTGCTTCATTCTTGATATGACACTCCTTCAAATACTTAAAGAGGGCTCTTATATCACCTCTTAATCTTCTCTTCTCCAGGCTAAACATCCCCAGCTCCCTAAGTCTTTCTTCATAAGGCATGGTTTCCAGACCCTTCACCATTTTAGTTGCCCTCCTCTGGACATGCTCCAGCTCAGTTATTACCTTTCACACCTTGAAAGAAAACCTGTAAGCCATTATACTTCTACTCCAGTTTCTACTAGAATTTTCTGCACTAGGTTATTGAATACACTAGAGGCATTCTCTGAGTTTCCTTTGTCTGAATCCACATCACCCTACTTCTTCAGCAGTTACTGTCCTGAATAAGAATGAGACAGTCTCAGAGCTAATCTGTGTGCAGGACTGCAGACGTTTACTAGATAGTAAAGCAGAAAAGGATCTTGAAATAGCATGCCATGCATTTATTGTAGCATGTAGTTCAGCCTTCAGCCTTCCTTTTTCTTCTCCTACCAAACAGCTGTTTGGGAAGGAGAATACTCAACAACTCCTGTTTGCTGGACCATGTTCCTTGTAATATCAATGCAGCAGGACTTCCCTTATCTGCTTCAAAGGAGGAGTGTGAGGAAGAGAGAGAAAACTGACTGGTGGTACAGTGGTGGAAGTACCAGCCTCTGTGGGAATCATAGAATCATAGATTCACAGAGGTGGAAGGGACCACCAGGACCATCCAGTCCAACTCTTCTGTTATGCAGAAACACACAATCAAAGTACCCACAATATATGGTTATCTAGCCTCTGTTTAAAAACCTACAAATACGGAGACTCCGCCACACTCCAAGGCAGCATCTTCCATTGTCAAACAGTTCTTATCATCAGGAGGTTATTCCTAATGTTAGTGGAAACTTTTTTTCTGTAATTTTAATGCATTGGTCTGTGTTCTAGTCTCAAGAACAGCAGAAAACAAGCTCGCTCCATTCTCAATACAATATCCCAGCAGCTGCAGCAGTTGCTACCGTTCCTTTTAGAGTCTTCAGTCCACGTAGCCGTTCCACATTTCAACTGGTTCCAAGATGAAACAACTGGTTCTAAAATTCTCCTCCTACTTTCTCCCTTTGTCCTCATCTTACTTCAACTGCTTCAAGTTCACAGTGCAAAAAGGAGTTTGCACTCCATTGAGCAAGAGGAGAGGGTGGAATCTTGCTCTACCCAATAGGCACAACCAAAAGCCAACTGCTGCAGCTTCTCCTGGTTTGTGTTGTTGTTTGTTATTGTTATTGTGTCACTTCAAGTCATTTCCAACTTATGGTGACCCTTAAGTGAATCTATCATGGGTTTTTCTTGGCAAGATTTGTTCAGACAAGGTTTGCCATTGCCTTTCCCTGAGGGTGGGAGCCTATAATGCTCAAGGTCACCCAGTGGGCTTCATGGCCAAGCTGGGAATTGAACCCCGAGTCTCTAGCATTGCAATCCAGCACTCAAACCACTACACCACACTTAATAACCTTTGCCACCATGACCACACTCTGGTGTTGCTTTGCCACATGTGTCTCAGTTTTCATTTGTGGAATATTGAAGGGATGCTACTCCTTAGTGTTTCACCTCCCTTAATGTTTCAGTGTTTCATATTCCTCCATATATATTCGTATGATATCGCATTGTCAGTATTAAGATCTGAGACTGCGCTCTGCCATTTGAGATTAAACATTTAATTTTTCCATGGGACTGAACTTTCATTTTGGCAGTTATATACTGTATTGGTTCTAGGAGAAAATTTCATCCAGAAGCCTTGAGGATGTGTTATCATTAATGACTCAAACACACATGCATCTTGCATACTCAAATGCCCAGCAGGCCTTTCGCGGACACCCATTTCTGTGGGTTCAGACTCTTCTTCAATTACCTCTCTCCCTCCTCTTCTCAGCCAAAGCCTTCTGGAAACCAAGACCATCCCCCATAGCTCACAGCCAAGCCGGGCTTTGCGGAAACAAGCTAACTCTAATCTTTCAACACTCAATTAGCACGTTGGATATTTTATTATTTTTTGCCTCCAGCTCCAAATTACCTTCAAGGTGTACAGCGCAATTAGCTAAAAATATTTCTTGACTCATTTTTAATTGCACTAAGACTAGGATGCACCTCCAGCTAGGAAGAGTAAGGTGAAAATTGCTGTCCCCATATGTTTAAGATTGATTGAAGCCTGAGATCACTCAATACGCTTTCATAGACCTATTAATTATTAAACTTTTATTAATTTCTTTTTACACTTTTTTTTCCAAAATCCAAAGCTCTAGTTTGTGTCATGTCCCTGAAATTCAATAACTGCATCAGTGATGCCAGGTTTTGTCAGCTAGAAATAGATTCTGAGTACATCTTGTCAGATTAAATGGGGCCCAACTTTAATATACGTGAGTTTATTTGCAGGAGAATGAGTGCATATATGTGTGTATGCATACCCTATTTTCAATGTGCTCAAATTAAAAAAAAAAGTATGATCTCTGGATTTATGTCACGTTCTAGTCTGGAGATTTTACAGAAAATCTTAACCAGGGTGGAAGAGGCTCAGATTTACTAAACCCTAGGAAAACAACATTTACAGAAAAAGATAGATCTAATTTGCAGTTAAAGCTGTGTTATTCTGTCCTTGCTCAAAGAAAAACAGGCACTCAGAAATCATTGTGATAATACGAAGAATTCCTCTGCATTTTACACAACCTGTACAAGATGCATCTCCTGAGTGGCTGGGTATGTGGGAGAGCTCAGATAGGATGGGCCATGTTTTGTACACTTGTTGTTGTTGTTGTTGTTGCTTTTATTGTGTACTTTTAAAGTACAAAGTGTTGGTTTTGACCTTTAAAGTCCTACATGGTTTAGGTCCAGGGTATCTACAGGATCACCTTCTCCCATACAATCCACCCCAAACGCTGAGGTCCTCTGGGGGGCAGTTGCTACAGCCTGCAAGAACCCAACTGTCAGCCATTACCTGGAGGACCTTCTCATCGGCTGCCCACAAGACTGTGGCATGACCAACCAGAAGAGATCTGACAGCGAAACCAGCTGGCGGAAATATAAAACACATTTGAAGACCTATCTCTTCCAGCAGGCCAATCCAGGCAGTTTTTATCCATGGATTTTAAACATGACTTTTATATTTAATTATTGTCCTACATATTGTAATATAAATATTGCATAGAGATGCAGCTTAATATGTGTATTTTATGTGACAACTGTGTTTTAACGATGTTGCAACCTGCCTTAAGCCACGAGGAGAGGTGGCTAAGAAATAAAATAATACTAATACTAATTTCTGATTTATGGTGACCCTAAGGTGAACCTATCACAGGGTTTTCTTGGCAGGTTTCTCCGGAGGGGTGGAGGTGCCCTTGCCATTCTTAGAGGCTAGAGAGTATCACTTGCCCAGGGTCACCCAGTAGGTCTCATGGTCAGCCTGAGATTCAAACCCTGGTCTCCTGAGCTATAGTCCAACACTCAAACCACTACACCATGCTTTTTTTTTAAAACAGAGGAGAGGAGTACAGCTCTACAAACCCAACTTTGTGCCTCCTGAAACCCTCTGCCAGTCTCTCAAAGTTTTTCAATCTGCTTAAAAAAAAAGAAGAAAAAAAGAATCAGTATAACATGCCCTCCAACATTTTACAGATGAAAACTGGGACATATGCAGCCAAACAACATCAACATGGTCAAGATAGTTATTAAAAGCTATTAATGAGCAAGAATACACCGGCTAGCACAGATTGCAGTAGTTTGCTTTTGCCTAAGCTTGCTGGGAAGGGGAAGTTCCCACCCTCTCCTTTCTGCTGAGTGAATGGAGTGCAAACTACTTCTGCTGCAACTGAACTCTGTTACCAGCAACTGAAGTAAGCTGAGGACAAAAGAGGAGAGTGGGTGGAAGAGTTTAAAAGCAGCTGCCCATGTGGTATAACAGAAGATGAATCAGCATTGCCCCAGCCAAACTGCAAATGTTGGAGAGCATGGTATAGCTCTTTGGGTTAATCTTGCCCACACACTATGTAGTTGCCTGGAAATGACACAGAAAGCTCCCTGCTTGCACAAAAATATCAAAGGTTTGTGCTGCAGATGTAGGTGCCTGGAAATGACATCTGGAGTGAGGTGCATTGTGAGGTGCATTGACACAAGCAACTGTGCAAGACCTTGAGAGGTCTTCCCAACTGCCTGTCCTTGATGTGCCCCGTGAATGGGAGAGCCGTGCAATCCTCATTTTCTGGTGACCCAATCTACAATGCCTTGGGAATCCTTTGGTTTGGGCACTGCCTGGCTGAAAAGGAAGATGTCTGGGGTTGCAGTGCCATCATAGTTATGTCTCATCCTTAATCTTAACCTTAATTTAAAGAGCTCTTGTAGCACCTTTGAAACTAATTGAAAAAAAGAAGTTGGCCACATGAGCTTCCGTAGATTTAAGTCTACTTCCTCAGATGCATAAAGTCTATGAAAGCTTATGCTGCCAACTTTTTCCCCACTTAGTCACAAAGGTGCAACAAGATATCTTTACATGCTGATCTTACAGACTGATATGGCTATATCTTTGAACTTAACCTTAAATATTAAGCATTGCCTTGATGTAGGCAATGCTTCGACCATCTCTGGAAAAAAAACTATTGCCCTTCCCTTTCTTTGCTCCTCATAAGCCATTCCTCTATCAGATAAGCAAGGATTGCTAGTAGTAGAGGGAAGGAGTCTGAAGTCTGGTGACAGGAAGTGATACAATGCTGCCATGTCTTTCAAAATGGGGAGAGAAAGCAACACAATGTCTAGTCAAAGGCTTTCATGGCCAGTATCTACAGTTTTTTGTGGGGTTTTTGGGCTACGTGGCCAAGTTCTAGAAGAGTTTCTTCCTGACGTTTCACCAGCATCTGTGTTTCACCTGATGCTGGCAAAACGTCAGGAAGAAACTCTTCTAGAAACATGGCCACGTAGCCCAAAAACTCCACAAAAAACGACACAATGTCTGCTGTCCCTCCATTTTGGAAGGGACTTCCAACTTGCTGCAAACTAGTGACATTTTACAAGTGACTGCAGAAAAAAACCGAGATATTTGGGCATTCAGTGGGGATGTATAGTTCATGAGGAGAAGCTTGGAAGGAAAATTGCCTTCCCTTGTGGGTGTTCAACCCTAGTTTATAGAAATATAATAAGTTATATACCAGAAATATTAAATTGACAGGGGCTTATGGTTGGTGAGCATATCTAATGAGTGAACCACTTCCATAAAGTTTGGTGATAAGTTGATACACATGGATGTTCACCACCTATTCTCTAGTGTTCAATTACATGTGTGAGCAAGTTAGCCTAGCTCCTATGTGACAGGAAGAACATAGTGTAACTTGTCTTTTGTAATCTTCTCCCAGTTCATGCATTCGGCTGCATATCACTGAGTCCTGGATTGGTAATGGGAGTGTCAACAGGCCCTTTGGTCACATTTTGAACTGAGCACAGCTGTAAAAGAGAGGACCAGTGAAACATTTCCTAAACATATGGCATTGCTCAAATCATTAAAAAGAATCACACATCTCAGTTCTTGTAGATGAATCCATTCATAGTATCCCATTTTTGGTACACAGCTAGTGAAGATGAAGGACCAGCAGGCAATATAAAAGAGATCCTCTTTAATGGACAAGGTTCCACTCAGGAGTGCAATTGCAGATGTTCATTGCTGAACTTGGAGGCTTTCATGCCCTCAGTGGTACAGAGTGCCTTTTCTCTGTGGCTTCCTCCTGGACAGAGACAGCCTGGCCTTTGTTCCCATGCTTTGAACATTTCTGGGTTTGCTGTATATGAGCTGCCTTTGAAGAGCACCCAGAAGCCTCAATTAGTTCAGAATGCAGATGCTAGACTTCTGACAGGAGTCAGGAGGTGGGAATATATCACAGCTGTCTGAGACAACTTCACTGGTCCTCTCTTTTACTTCTGTGCTCAGTTCAAAATGCTGAAACTTGTGTTAAAAACAACAGCATCACAAACCACGCAATGGCTTAGGAACTAGTTATCAGTTGGACCACCTTGTCACATATAAGTCCAGCCATGCACTTAAATCTATATTGCCTCTTGCTTCTAGAAGCTAATAGCAACAGGAAAGCAAGACTTGGGTTCAGCAGTTGTTCCCTGGAGAATTTCTTCCAAAAGGGTATCTACTATGCTATAAATTGTGTAAGAGGAAGAGAACAGAACCTTAAAACCCTAGAATCCTAGAACTGGAAAGTGCCATCTGATCCAAAGAGGCTTTAAAACTATTTGAGCTACAGAATAGTGCCTTTGGCAATTCTGATCGCATGATGTCAACTCCATCTGGTTGCTGCATAACTTTGACCGTCCCTTTTCATTGATGGGGACAAACCATCGATAAGATCCCAATTCTGCCTCTACCTCATTAGTCTTCAAGTACAAAATGTCACTTCTGCAGCAGTTCTGAAACTGCTCAGTCATTTGGTATCTGTGTCTACTCCTCTCTCCCTGTATCCCTTCCAAAGTAGGCAGGTTTCATTTATTTTTTCACTTTTTTACTTTAAAAATATTTTTATTGTTTCATAATAAAAAATAAAACATACAGTTTCATCTAGTCATTTTCAATAGGGTGAGATATATCTGTGTGTATGTGTGTGTGTATAATCCCAACGTGAATTTTCATTGACTTCCTCAGTTCCTCCAACATCAAGCCTCATATCATCTCATTATCTCCACAACATTTTTTTTCATGGAATCATAGAATCACAGAATCATAGAGTTGGAAGAGACCACAATTACAAACAATTTTTAATATAGTTTTCATAAACCTTATTCAAAATCTTATGATTCTTCCCTTATAATTACTTTATATTCTACTCAATCTTATTTTTCCCCGCACCTTTCTCCATCTAAATTTACAATATCAATGTCATATTTGGGGATCATTCTTCCTCTCCTACCTCCATATCTTTGTGGTTTATGTGACAGGTTAATTTATCCATTTTGATCATTTCCAATATCTGCATTATCCAGTCACCAGTCCTGGGCGTTTCCTGACTCTTCCAATATTGAATCAATATCATTCTAGTCATTCTATATCAGATATAACAATATACATCCATATTTTCTTTCAATCTGTAATGGAATCTTGTTCAACATATTTAAAAGATATTTTTGGTCTCATCTTGAATTTAATATCTAGCATTTGTTCATTATTATGTGTATCTCTTTTCAATATGCTTTAAGTTTCAGGCAGCACCACCAAACATGGAACCATGAGCCAGTAGCTGCTCAGCATTTCCCAACATCTGTCTGAGTCTGTCTTATAAATCTTAGCTATTTTATTTGGAGTTAAATACCACCTCTATTCCATTTTCAAGAAATGTTTTCATAAATTTTTGGATTTAGAAAATTTCTTTGTTTTATTTCTGTCATACGTCTAACTCTCTGTAACTATAATTTGGCCACAATCCAAAAACCATTTGATCATAACATCAGATATCAGTTCATCTTCCTGGTCAAAGTTCCTTAGGAATCTATATAATTTAGCAGCTCTCTTACTTTCAGTGCCAAGTAAAATTTTATCTCATTCCAATGTGTCTTCACCAAATCCTTCTATTTTTGGATCCATTTTAAATCTTTCTTTTAATTGTATATATAAAAACCAGTGCATGTTAGGAAATAATTGAGTTAGTACAATTCATATCTATTTGGCTCTGGTTTATACAGAATATCTTTATAAGTTAGTCACATATCTAACGATTTCCATCGACCAATGAATGCTTCTTGTGGCAAAATCTAGAGGGGAATTTTCCTGTAAATGTTTTCCCTATTTTTTCCCAATTATGTAACAAAGCTCTCTTTATAATATGATGCCAGAATTCGCTATGTATCACCACTTTCACATACCAAACGTAAGCATGCCATCCGAACCTGTTATTAAAGCCTTCTAAGTTCAATAATTTGTCATTTTCAAGTGTGATATATTCCACAGTACAGTTTAACACATTAGCTTGGTAACACAGGTTCAGATCTGGCAGTCCGCCTCCTCCTTCTTCCCTCTGACGCGTCATTGTTTTCCATTTTACTGGTGGCTTTTGCTATTCCATACAAAAATTTTAATATCTTTTTGCCATTATTTCAGAGGCTTGTCATTGTTCAAAATTGTTATCGTTTAAAATAAAAAGTTAATCTTTGGTAAAACCATCATTTTGATGGCTTCAGTTCATCCAAATAATGATAATTAGTTTAGACTACATATTTAACTCTTTTTTAAAAAGAATTTCCTTCTGTTTGATTTTATAGTTATAATCAAAGAGATCCATGTTTCTGTTTGTCACCCAGATTCCTAAGTACCTGACTTTCTTTTTAATCTGATATTGAGTTATGCTTTAAATAAGTTGTGCTTTTTTTGTTAACAGTGCTGTTTTGCTCCTGTTAATTTTAAAACCAGAACCGTTTCCAAAATTGCAGTATCTATAATATTAAACAACTATTCTATTTGATTACTTGGTTCTTCCAATTTTTTAAAAAATATATTTTTTCATCAGTTCCTTCAGTGTCTCCCTTATTTCACTAAGGGCTAGTCTATACGTAAGTGTATTATGTGAATTGCTGAGGATTTTCACACATTCACTTTGATGAGAAGCAGACAGATGGTCACATGTGCAATAATGCACATTTCTGCAGATTTTTGTGGATACTGCAGTAAAAACCATGGAGCCTTTTTCTGCGGTGTTTAAGGAAAGCCAAACTCTTGTGAATTGTGTGTGGCTGGGTCACATTCAGTTCGACTGGAAAGAGGGTTTCAGGAACAGTCACTGTGCATTCTCCATATCACAATGAAACAATATGTGGGCACACTGGCAAATAACACAATCCAATGTACAACATCAATATTCAGAAGAAGGGCAGAGTTCCACAACCAGCATTTAAATACATTTGTGCAAATTTATGCAACACAAGCATGATATGGGATCTCAGCCACAATCAGTGGATGTGCAGAAATGCAGAAGGCATGATTGCAGCCATGAGGAAAACTCAGGGAAGGAATTAAAGAGGGAGGATGAATTTATATGTATTTATACCCCATTGTTCAGCTCAAAAGCCTCCAGTTGTGGATTGCAAATGTTTCATAGTTTGTTGTTGTTGTGTGCCTTCAAGTCATTTCTGACTTATGGCGACCCTAAATTGACCCTATCATAAGATTTTCTTGGCACATTTCTTCAGAAGGAGCTTGCCACTGCCATCCTATAAAGCTGAAGGAGTATGACTTGCCCAAGGTCACCCAGTGGGTTTCCATATCCGAGCAGGAATTTGAACCCTGGTCTCCTGAGTTGTAGTCCAATGCTCTAACCACTACACCATGCTGGCTCCTTGATTAGTAATTTAATCATAGTTTAATAGTTTATTAGATTAATTGATTAATAGTTCCCTGCCCTAAGGCTTGCAATCTAAATAAGACAGGACACATTAGAAAAGGGCATGGCAACAAAGGAGTGGATTAAATGTAGCAGATGCTGGCTGCTCTTCTCTCCCTCAGAGGACAGAGGAGGTAGAAGACTACTTCCTGAACTTTGCTTTTCTTTCTCCAAAATGCAAGGATGAAACGTACATGAGGAACTTCTTGCCTGTGACTGGATCAAGCTGCAACAAAACACTGGTAAGTGAGAATGGGAAAAAAAAATCCTGTTGGCATATAATGGAGATGCTTCCCATGTATGTTCCTGTAGCTTTCTTCCTTCACATTTTTAGTAGGGTACGCAGCACAGCTGCTTACTAATATCACAAAATGTATGGACAGCAGCTGCTTTAAAAGTGCTCTGCTTTGGTGGCCATGATCTCCTAGCAACCACCCAATACATCTTTGGGAATGTTTGCCTTTCCTTTCTTGAGGATTGCGTCCTGAATTCATTTGCTTCTTCACAGAGCAACAGTTTTCTTCTCTTTCTAAACAGGAATTTTCATCATTCTGATACAGGCCCGATTGAGAAAAACGGTTCACTTCCCCATGCTCCCCCCCCCCCCTCAAGCCTTGTGACAGATTTTGAGAAACGAGGACATTGTCTCTGGTGCGGGCCTCTTCTTTGATGGATTCCACCTCAGCCAAACGAAATTAAGATTTCAGCAAACAAGCCCCACTTCTGCAGAGCCGGCAGAACAAATGACGGCTGATAATTGCCAGCTCCTTTTGCTTATTCTTTGCTCTGTTCACTCCATCAGTCTCTCCAGATTATATTTTCAGCTGAGTTTAATGAACATCATTTATTAAACTAACACCAGGGCTCTGCTCTGGCCTCAGACAGATGTGTTCGCTAATATGAATCATTCCTTTAAATTGGATTATTCTGATTGGGAACAGATCCCTGCCACTCCATGGAACGCAAACAAATGGGGGCCGATTCGCCTCCGGTCGTGACAATAATCAGGTTGCACTCATTAAAAGCCCATCCTGGTGTCATCCGCATCTGGGACTGGAAGGGCAAGTGTGATTACCATTTCCTGTTGATACCCCAGATACAAAATGCAATCGTCACAGCAAATTCATTTTTAACCCATTTCTGAGACAGAGGGGTAAAATAGTGACGCTCACCCAGTTCAGGGACATGCTTCATAACTTTTAGATGCATCACCAATGGGCAAAGTCAATCCATTACATCTCCTGCTTTGTCACCACAAACAGCTCCTATTCTAATTGGTAACAGTGCAGCAAATGTATTTTGTGTTCTAGCAGGTTGACTCCTAGGAAAGCTGGTGATGCTGATGAGCAGCATTAAGAGGCTAGGCAGAATGGCAAGAAAAGCTGCCCTGGCAGCAGAATCGGGGCATAGCATCCATATAACATATGCCCCAACTCTGCCCCCAGGCTGGCATGATGCCATGCATTGCACCACATGGCATGTGGCATCATAGCGCTCCTCTGGCACTGTGCCCACATGACACAGCACCTAAGGAGCACCATAAAGCTGCAGCACCGTGGCTATTGTGCCCTTTGCAGGGTGCAAAAAGGAGCCGCTTATTGAGGTTCATTTTTGAACCCTGCAAGGGCCAGAATGGGGCCACAGTGTGTGGTTGCTATAGCCCCCATCTGGCTGTAAAAAGAGGCAGTCTGCATAGCCCCAAAGGTATCCATGCAGTTTATTAATCTGCTTGTTTCTACATTGCAGTGACATCCATGGAAGGAACTCACAGGAAACCCACCTAAACAGTGGGAAAAACTGTAAGAACTGTTATATGGTGGAAAAACAAGGCTTGAAGGTGCTGGACCCTCCTGCTTTGGAGGTCTTTAAAAAGAGAGGCTGGATGACCATATTTCAGGAGTGCTTTAATGGTTTACAGTATGACAGCCTTATCCGGAGGATTAGTATCTGTGGTTTCATTTACCCATGTCTGAAAACATATGTTCCCTCTAGACATTTTCTAGGTCCTCCAGCACAATTCTATGGTCTGTTTCTGGCAGATGTTGACCACAGAGTCAGAAATGCTTAGAGAGACGTTCTCTCTAGGAAGCTCTAGGTCCTCCTGCACAACTCTATCACCAACTTCCTCCAGAAGTTGTTAATTTCAATTGGGTTTGCTATTATCCATGGTTTGCTTTTCCATGGTAAGTCCAGAAATGTATCCCCTGTGGGTACAGGGGTTGCACTGTATTCCCAAATGGAAGGGGGCTGGACTAAATGACTTGTAGTCCATTCCAACTTTATGATTCTATCATTCTGTGAAAAGGTTGTCTGTGGGCCATCCCAGCTGGAATATGGAAGTTTAAATGCACATCCACATGACAAATCTCAGGAACACATAAGCAAAGAAATGACCAGGACACCGGTTGCCAGAGGTCATAAGGCTCCAGCTACTTTGGTCTGCAGAACATAGTATTATGATCAGTGATGGCATGGAGATGGCCTGTCTTCTGGTGGGTTATTTGGTGGCAATAACCCATAGTGCCTCACTCTGAGAAAGGACTCCTCAGAACAAGGTATTTGGAAGAGAATAAGTAGTAAAGGGTCAGGAGATATGAGTGGAAAAGATACTGGAGCAGAACTCCATCCTCATATACACACACACACACACACACACAGAGTGGTCCAGACCCCCCCCCCCCCATGTAAGGTGAAAAACACGTATGCTCAAGCCCCATTCAATAGAATGGGGTTTGTCCGTGCGGCACACATGCTTTCTTGTGCTGCGTGAGCATTAGCCATTCATTCTCCTGTTGCATGGCTTCAGCGTAAGCTGAAAGCTGTGTATAGTGCACCCCATGTATGGCACGTGCCATGTATGGGGCGGGCACACTGTATATATGACCGTGCTGGTGACTCTAGTACCCAACTATATTGAGAGATGTACACATCCAGGAGTGGTCCTGTTGGCCATGCAGTAAAATATAGAAACTCCACACAGAAAATAACCCCCTCCAAATCCTACAGAACTTATGGTGATACCTTTATTAGGGCAACCAAAAGGTGCAAAATAGCTTCATTTCCTTTAAGGAGGAGAAAGAAAAGGAGGAGGCTGTAGTCCATGTGCTTGGGTGAGATCTAATTTAATTTACACTTGAGCCATTGCATTCTGGGAGCCAGTGCTGGGAGGCTACTTAAGGCTACTCAAGGCTAGCAGAAGCTTCATTTCCTTTAAGGAGGAGAAAGAAAAGGAGGAGGCTGTAGTCCATGTGCTTGGGTGAGATCTAATTTAATTTACACTTGAGCCATTGCATTCTGGGAGCCAGTGCTGGGAGGCTACTTAAGGCTACTCAAGGCTAGAATTTTGATTTTTTTTATCTAGTCAAGGAGGTGTTTAGAGGATAGAAGAGGAGCCGGCCTGAAGCATCAGAGGAAGTGAATCAGAGACTTGCCTTTGGAAGGAGCTTTTAGCCAGGAGCTCTCTACATAACTATAGGCCCCGTGACTTGAACTCAGTGACAGAGCTTGGGAATAAAGGCCAAGTCTAGCAAGGGAAGCCCACAGTCTTGTTTCAGTGCCTCCTTAAGACTTCTCAGTATGGACACTGAAGGCCCTGCAGCAGTCACCTGCAACACCTGTGGGATGTTTGTCTTCTTGCCTACAGAGGTGGCGAACTACACCTGCCACAAGTGCAAGTTGGTAGCCCTCTTGGAAGAGAAAGTACAGCAGCTAGAGGAGCAGATATCTGCACTCCAGCATCATAGAGAGCAGCAGATTCTCCTGAACAGAACAGGCCAGAATGTCTTGGGTGGGAAACAGACAGAGGAAGTTGTTGGGGTGGAGGAGGTCACTCCACATACAACAGAGGTTGATGCTTGGAGGAAGGTCACACACAGAAGTAAGGAAACCAGGGAACGTTCTGTGAGCGGCTTGCAGCTACAGAATCGCTTTGAATCTCTCTCTGTTATCAGGGATGATGAGGAAAAGCAGCAGGGACAGACATCAGGGACAGAGCAGGAGAGCCTGAGAGTATCACGAAAAGGAACAGCCACTGCTAAGCCTCGGAGGAGGCGCGTGGTCGTGGTGGGGGACTCCTTGCTGAGGGGTACAGAAGCAGTGGTTTGTGGGCCTGACAAGATGTCTCGGGACGTGTGTTGTCTCCCCGGGGCAAAGATCCATCATGTGACGGAGAGGCTGACAAGACTTGTCAAGCCTACTGATCAATACCCCCTTCTTTTGGTTCATGTGGGAACCAATGATACTGCAAGGCACAGCCTTCAGAATATCAAAAGGGATTATGAGGCTCTGGGAAGGAAGCTGAAAGAGATGGATGCACAGGTTGTCATCTCATCTCTACTCCCGGTAGAAGGGCATGGTCCAGGAAGGGAGAGGAAAATAGCAGAGGTGAATAACTGGCTCCGTAGATGGTGCCGCCAAGAACAGTTTGGATTCTTGGATCATGGGCTGCGGTTCCATGAGGAGGGACTTCTGGCAAGGGATGGACTGCATCTCACGCCAGTTGGCAAAAACGTTTTTGCCAACAGTCTGAAGAATCTGATCAGGAGGGCTTTAAACTGAGTTATGTGGGGGAGGGAGACATTATACTGGAAGGCAAAAGGGATGGAGAGAATAGTCCAAGTGGCATAGAGGGAACAAGGCAAACAGTGCAAGGACCCAACAGTAGGAGGCAAAAAAATGTGCAAAAGCAGCAAGTAAAGAGGACACATGGTCTTAAATGCCTCTCCACTAATGCACAGAGTATGGGAAATAAGCAGGATGAACTTGAACTCCTAGCACAACAAGGGAAATATGATATAATAGGCATCACTGAAACCTGGTGGGATGAGTCTCATGATTGGAATGTAGAAATAGAGGGGTATAACCTTTTTAAGAGAAACAGGCCAAGCAGGAAAGGAGGAGGAATAGCATTATATGTCAGGGATATTTACACCAGTGAAGAGATGCAGGAAGTCAATACTGGAAGCCAGGTGGAGAGCATCTGGATAAAAATTAAAGGAGAGGGAAATAACAGGGATGTTACTGTGGGAGTCTACTACAGACCTCCGACTCAGGCAGAGGAATTGGATGATGCCTTTCTAGAACAGATAATCACATACTCAGAAAAGAAAGATGTAGTAGTGATGGGTGACTTCAACTATCCTGATATTTGCTGGAAGTCAAACTCAGCCAAATCCTCAAAGTCTAGCAAATTCCTCACTTGCCTGGAAGACAATTTCATTGTCCAAAAGGTGGAAGAGGCAACAAGGGGATCAGCCATTTTAGATCTGATCTTAACCAACAGGGAAGACCTAGTTGATGGGGTGCAAGTGGTTGGATCCTTAGGTGGAAGTGACCATGTTCTCCTGGAGTTTGTAATACAGTGGAAAGGTGAAGCTAGGCATAGTCAGACACGCACTCTAGACTTTAGGAGAGCTAATTTCAATAAACTTAGAGAAATACTGGGAGTGATCCCATGGTCAGGAAAACTAAAAGAGAAGGGAGTTCAAGATGGATGGGAGTTTCTGAAAAGGGAGATACTGAAGGCGCAATTTCAAACAGTTCCAATGAGGAAGAAAAATGGAAGATGTCTCAAGAAGCCAGGATGGATGACTAAGGAACTTTCAACTGAGCTAAGTTTTAAACGGAACATGTATAAGAAATGGAAAAATGGAGAAATCACAAAAGAGGAATTCAAACAAATAGCCAGCACTTGTAGGGGTAAAGTCAGAAAAGCTAAAGCACAGAATGAACTCAGGCTTGCTAGAGAGGTTAAGAACAATAAAAAGGGCTTTTTTGGATATGTCTGCAGCAAAAGGAAGAAGAAGGAAACAGTGGGGCCACTGCGTGCAGAAGATGGCAAAATGCTAACAGGGGACAGAGAAAAGGCAGAATTACTCAACACCTTCTTTGCTTCCGTCTTCTCAGAAAAGGCAAAGGGTGCTCAACCTAAGGATAATGGAGACAGAATAGAGGAAATTCAGCACAGAATAAGTAAAGAGGTAGTACAGGAATACCTGGTTAACCTAAATGAATATAAATCTCCAGGACCAGATGAACTACATCCTAGAGTATTAAAAGAACTGGCAAATGTAATATCAGAGCCATTGGCAATAATCTTTGAGAACTCCTGGAGAACAGGAGAAGTCCCAGCAGACTGGAGGAGGGCAAACGTTGTCCCCATCTTCAAAAAGGGAAAAAAAGAGGATCCCAACAATTATCGTCCAGTTAGTCTGACATCAATTCCAGGAAAGGTTCTAGAGCAGATCATTAAGCAGAGAGTCTGTGAACACTTAGAGGCCAATGCCATAATCACAAAAAGCCAACATGGGTTTCAGAGAAACAAGTCATGCCAAACGAACCTGATCTCTTTTTTTGATAAAATTACCAGCTTGGTAGATGAAGGGAATGCTGTGGATATAGTATACCTTGATTTCAGTAAGGCCTTTGACAAGGTTCCCCATGACATTCTTGCAAACAAGCTTGCAAAATGTGGGATAGACAAGTTAACTGTTACATGGATTTGTAATTGGTTGACTGGCCGAACTCAAAGGGTGCTCAACAATGGCTCCTTTTCATCCTGGAGAGAAGTGACCAGTGGGGTCCCACAGGGTTCTGTCCTGGGCCCAGTGCTATTCAACATCTTTATTAATGATTTGGATGACAGAATTGGTGGCATACTTATCAAATTTGCAGATGACACTAAACTGGGAGGAGTAGCTAATACCCCAGAGGACAGGATCAAAATTCAAAATGACCTGAATAGACTAGAAAGCTGGGCCAGTGCTAACAAAATGAAATTCAATGCGGAGAAATGTAAGGTTCTGCACTTAGGGCGGAAAAATGAAATGCACAGATATATGATGGGGGACACCTGGCTGAATGAGACCACGTGTGAAAGGGATCTAGGAGTCCAAGTAGACCATAAGCTGAACATGAGTCAACAGTGTGATGCGGCAGCTAAAAAAGCCAATGCAATTTTAGGCTGCATCAATAGAAGTATAGTTTCTAGATCAAGGGAAGTTATAGTGCCACTCTATTCTGCTTTGGTCAGGCCCCACCTGGAATACTGTGTCCAGTTCTGGGCACCACATTTCAAAAAAGATGTGGAGAAACTGGAGCATGTCCAAAGGAGGGCAACTAAGATGGTGAAGGGTCTGGAAACCTTGCCCTATGAAGAACGCCTTAGGGAGCTGGGGATGTTTAGCCTGCAGAAGAGAAGGTTAAGAGGTGATATGATAGCCCTGTTTAAATATTTGAAGGGATGTCATATTGAGGAGGGAGCAAGCTTGTTTTCTGCTGCTGCAGAGACTAGAACACGAAACAATGAATGCAAACTGCAGGAAAAGAGATTCCACCTCAACATTAGGAGGAACTTCCTGACAGTAAGGGCTGTTCGACAGTGGAACACACTCCCTCGGAGTGTAGTGGAGTCTCCTTCCTTAGGGGTCTTTAAGCAGAGGCTGGATGGCCATCTGTCAGGGATGCTTTGACTTGGAGTTCCTGCATGGCAGGGGGTTGGACTGGATGGCCCTTGTGGTCTCTTCCAACTCTATGATTCTATGATTCTATGATTCTATGATTCTAGGTTATGCAAGCTTTCAAAATTTTGTGCTTTTTGATTGGTCCAATAAAGACATCATCACAGTGTCTGTTGTTGCCGTTTGATGGATTTTGCTAACTTTATTGGTTGTGCACCCTGACCAACCAGAATCTGAACAGAATGAGGGGGGACTGAGCTCATGTACTCGAATATATTATTGTTAGAGTGCCAAGCCAATGATACATTGTGCATGTGTTGGGTTAACTTTCCCTCTAACTCACATTCCCAGCCAGATGCTCTACAATAAAAATTTGGGGGACGGTGTGATAGCAATTGTATCAACAGTGTGGTAAGGGAGGTATAGGGGAATGTATGGACCTTAAAGTATTGTTGGACTGTGATACCCATGATCCCGCACCATTGGGTATGCTGGCTAAGGCTAAAGGAAGTTACAGTTCAACACCACCTAGAGGTCCACATACTCCGTACCCTTAGGTTACAATCTGTAAGATCATTATCTGGGAACCTCTTTGTGCCTAGTGCCAAAGTTGTCAACTGCCATTCTGTACTGTAGTTATGGATCTGTAACCCAGGGTACATCTACACTCTAGAAATAATGCAGTATGATACCCCTTTCAGTGCTGTAGCATCATTCTGTGGAATCCTGACATTTGTGGTTTTATGAAGTGTTTAGCCTTCCCTGCCAAAGAGTGATGGTGCCTCACAATACTACAAATCCCAGGACTCTGTGGGATGGACCCTGGAAGTTATTTCTACAGTGTAGGTGCACCCCTGGAGTTACA
This sequence comes from Urosaurus nigricauda, assembly GCA_034509955.1. Lineage (NCBI taxonomy): Eukaryota > Metazoa > Chordata > Lepidosauria > Squamata > Phrynosomatidae > Urosaurus > Urosaurus nigricauda. The sequence goes on from JAOEGL010000002.1 coordinate 7,111,589, forward strand.
GACCTGCTATTCCTTCAGCATTGTGATACTATTGCCAAGAGTGTAAATGCCCTTCCCAGCCCACCTTAACGCCCAGCAGCCAGCTCAAGTAAAGGAGGTCTGTTTAGCTTCCTATCAGGGCACAAGGATAATGATGTTCCCATCTTCCTCCCATCACTGGAGGCTGTGAAAAACAGAAGCAAGACCCCTGACAGCCTTCGTCATGCCAGTCTCACTCACTGCTGGAAAGAGGCTGGAAGTGTCATCTTCCTTATGCCCTGCTCAGCAGCTGAACAGACCTCCTTCATTCAGTGAGGCTGCTGGCTGTTTAGGTGGGCTAGAAGAGTTATCCAGGAGACATTACTTAATTACATATTTGTAATTACACATTTGTAATTAAGTAGCTGATGTAGGATATCAAGGCTCATGTTGCATCAAGGGTGTAATGAGACAATGCAGGGGTGGGAGGGAGAGAAGGGGTTTTGTAGTGGTCAGCATAAAAGAGGTTCAGCGGAAAACCATTTTCATAGGTAATGACTACAATAATCCCCAGCTCATGCATTTTAAATTAGAAAATATGTTGTGAAGCTTCCAAAGAAGCAAATCAATTTAAAAAACAATATTTTCAGCATGCAAAATAGTTGTGAAAACTAAATAACAGTGACTAAGAAGTAAATACAATATTGTGCAATCCATCCTACTCTAATTATGCAGACTGTTAATAAAGTCTAGTGCGCTGGGATTTCCGCCCCTCCCCCTTGCCCACCAGCAAACCTATGGAGAAACTGTCTACTTGAAATTCCTTCAAATGTTTTAACTTTCAAAAGCCAAGATTACTAAGTTTGCTTTACTCTGATGGACCAGCAAAGGCCTGTATAGTATCAGCACAATGGTCAAAGTTGAGAATGAATTTTCACACATAGCTGTAGATGCACCAAAAGTGAGTCCTGCAGCATACAAAATGTGCATGCGTGGAAAGGCTTCCTTACAAATGTACAACGTCTTAGTAAGTTCATGAAGCACTAGAGTTAAGGACAGGGGCCCATTTGTTTGTCTTTTTTGGCTGTCCATTGTATCCTCAGCACTCTTTTCCAGCACCACATCTCAAATGAGTTGATTCGCTTCCTGTCCACATTTGTCACTGTCCAGCTTTTGCATCCACACATGGTGATGGGGAATACAATGGCGTAAATGATTCTAACTTTAGTATTCATTTGCATACCTTTACTCTTTAGAATCTTGTCTAGTTTTCATGGCTACCTTCCCATTCCCAGTCTACTGATTTCTTGACTGCATTATCTGTTCTGATCAATGTTTAATCCTAGTTACGGGCACCATTTTACTATTTCTATTTCCACATTGTGTTGGTATTTCTAAATGCTCATTTGCAATGCTGGAATTTAGAGCAGTGAAAGAAAATTTCATTGGGGGACAGAACTTTTATTTGGGGGGACAGGTAATGCCTAAATTTGCCCCCTCCCCGGATTGCTACACCCCTGGGCTGCATCAAAGCAGACTTGATGACTCTATTTCCTTCAGCAATAAAAAGTCTGGTGGTTATTTGCATCTGTTTCTAATGTTAATAGAAACTTGTAGGTCCCTTGTAAGGTAGAGATCAAAAGTAAATTGAAAATGTGGTGGTTCTTAGCAAAGTTAGAGCTAAATTTCAAATGGAGTTCTTTGTACAGGATCAATAGAAGTGAAATTGGGTGATATTATCTGGCTGCTAGTTTCTTGTGTTTTCCACTCTCGCAACAAAGCCCTAGCAACAGACAACAGAAAGTGTGATGTCCCCGTACCCAAAGGCTTATGGCTTAATTCTTCAAGAGATGATCTGATTAATAATGGCTGTCATCCTGTACTGACCTATGTAAAAGAACTCACTTTTCTAGTCATTGAAAAGGTTGGAAATCTCTACGGACCATGCAATGGCCAACCTGTCAACCTACATTTAAAGCTAGGACAGCTCCGCACAACATGGGCATTTACTGAATGGCAAAGACTGGGGGCAGGGTATGTGTTTGCAGAGCAGTGTCCAGGTATGTTCCTATATCTGGACTCACAATTATGACTTCATTCTCCACGACCTTCAGGACTACCACTGATAAGGGTCTCCTCCAACTCTATGATTCTATGAAAAGGTGGGTTGGAGGAGTAAGAGGGCAACATGTCATAGTTCCTCTGTAAAAAGTTTTATGATGCTTTTCCTGATCCAGAATCTCACCTGTCCCCCCACTAAAAGAATCAAACAAAAACCCAGTCTGTCAAAGACAAAAGTTTTTACATTCCTGTGCTTTTGGCCAGAGTCATGTTACACAGTGAATGATTTAAATATGTGACCATTGTGTTTGATGTATCCTTGGAAAAATGGTGACGAGGAGGAAATGAGTTCCAGTATAACTTTGTTGTATAGTTTCCAAAACTGTGAGGAGATGTGCTTGCATTGGTGGAATCCTCTATCTCATGTTTATTACAATTCCTACCAGTTCCCATGGTGATGTTCCCAGCTCTTCCTTCTCCAAAAAGTAAATTACACAGGTGTGGCAACCCCCCACCCCTCGCACCAACAAGGGTAAACAGTAGCAGATGTTACACATTGCTTCACTGAACAGTCCCTTCAGATCCTTTAAAGAAGAACCATTCATAGCATTCAACAGGACCTCAAGCTCATGTTGTTTGTGCCTTCAAATAATTCTCAACTCAGTGGAGACCCTAAGGTGGACATATTATGGGATTTTCTTGGCAATATTTGTTCAGAGGGGTTTTTCCTTTGCCTTCGTCCGAGGTGAGATAGCATGACTTGCCCAAGTTTGCTGAGTGGGTTTCCACGACTGAGCAGTCATAATCGAGTATCAAAATCACAGCACCATGCTGACTCTACCATTACACCATATATCATAAAGCCCATATATGCTATATAAAAGAGGTGTTTATGGTTACAGTTTCACTACGTAATCTTATGTCATATCTGAATTATTTGTGGTTGTTTTGATCTGACATTCATTGAGACAAAGAGGATATCTACACACTACACAGTTATGTCAGGTTGTTACCACTTCAACTGCTGTGGTTCCATCCTATGGAAAGGTGGGATTTGTAGTCTGGTGCAGAACTCAGAATTCTCTGCTAAAGAACTGTAGTATAGCAGTTCAGAGGAGCAGACTAGAGTGCTCTCTGGCACAGTGTTTCTAAGTATCTCACCAGACTACAAATTGTAGGATTCCACAGAATGGAGATCGTAACTAAAGTTAGAATCATCCAAGCCATTATATTCCCCATCATCATGTATGGATGTCAGAGCTGGACAGTGAAGTAAGCCAAAAGAAAGAAAATAGGCATGAATTTGCAGGACCTAAGCAAAGCCATGAAGGACACAGTTTCTTGGAATCAGTCATTTAATCAAAAGTGTATGCTTACCTAGATCACTGTTGCCATTGTTGTTGCTGTGCCTTTGTTTCTGACTTATGACAAACCTAAGGTGAACCTATCATTGGGTTTTCTGGGGCTGAAAGTATGTGACCTAACAAAGGCCACCCAGTGGGTTTCTGTGATGAGAGGGGACACCAAGTCTATGAAGGCTTATGCTACAATTTCTTTTGCACCTTTAGTCTCAAAGGTGGTACAAGATCCCTCTGCATACTGATATTCCAGATAAACATGACCATGGGTGCAAATGCATGGGCAGGATATGATGGGCCAGCACCATCGTATTTTACCAATGGATCCCACCCTTTCTCACCCCTATCATTTACATGGGCAGGCATTTGGTTGCTCACACACTGCCATGCCATGGGTCTGCTGCCGCCACCTCAACCATCACTACCATTCTCTGTGCAAGCCCCTGCAGGGCACCTGGCTTCACCCACATGGCAAGGCTCCCTTTTCCAACATTACAAGCCATGACTGTGGCCTGCATGGAGAACAACAATGGTGGCGATGGCAGGCAAGGGAGGCATGTAGCTGCTACACTACCAGCTGCTGCTGTAAATAGATAGTTATTTTATATCAGGCTAAAGACTGGTTGGTCTGTGGTCAGGCTAGATCTGCTGAAATAGCATCTGGTCTAGTTGTTCCTGGCCTAGGGCTGTTGGTCTTTGTCGTCTGAATGGGACAACACTAGGTTGGTGGGAAAACAGGCCTTTTGGCCCTTGCAGACAGATCCATAGCCTCTGAATTCCACCTGATATCCAGTTGTAGTCTGATACTTAAACCACCATGAAACGCTGACTCTTGCCATACCTGAGTATTATGTTATTTTCTCTGGGGTGGCATTTTGTTTTGTTTCATTTTTGAACAGTGCCAATGATTGGGATGCTACAGAGGCATTAGGGAGGTGAGGATTTGGGAGGGAGGGGGTGGTTAATTGAGAACAGGAAGGCAGGTGTTGAAAGCAAAGGACGCAATCTTTATATAGTCACATCTGAATCCACTTATAAAGCAATCCAAATAGAGTGGGGGTTGAACAGTCTAGTGGGGGAACTGCCAAGTCCCAAACTCTGCTGGTTTTATGCCAGGAGGGGAGAAGGTACATGTATTCAGCTGGAAGGAAAATATGTACACCATAATTGAATTTGTACAATTCATTTTTTATTTTGGCTAGGTGCAGCTGTGTCTCAACTCGTGTTGAATTACTTTTGTTTCACTTTAATGAAATGTTTTGAATATTTCCACGCAGGTGTTAGCCACTCTTTATCAAAGACTTTGTAGTCTTAAGGTGGCACAAACCTTTTGTGTGCCTGTTTCACTCCCAGTGAATATTGGGAAGGAATAGTCAATTTCAGGCCATTAAAGAGAAACCAAGAAAGCCTGGCTTCTGTTGGTGCTTTCCATGCACCTAAGTTCCCTTATGTATTTTGGAGGCCTTGGTATAATGTATGTATCCACTGTTTGCAGTTGCAGAAGCAGAGCTCCATAAGTGCTACACATGCAGTTGAACATTTTTTGATGGTGCTCACCAGTGCCTTCAGTGGCCCACTTCGTGAAAACAGCAAGCACATTGGCAGAGATGTGGTGAGCAGAAGAGTGGTGCAGTGCAATCTCCACTAAGGCCTCAACCACATGATACCATTATAAATAATGGTGCAGTGTTGAAGAGTCCTAAGTAGAGATTGCACTGCACCACTCTTCTATGCAATATTGAGCAATTAGCCCTCCCAAGGGAAGAAAAATATCAAAATCACATGAAATGCTAATCAAAAATTAAACATAACTGGTATGTAATGATTAAAAAAATGAATTTCAGATTTGCTGTTGAAAAGTTTAATGAATGAGGAGTAACAAATTAATCTTATCAAATTTCCCCCAGGGTCTCAGGTGGGCCACAAGAATAAGAAAGCAAAATGGAATTTCTCTCACCTTCCATCCTCCTGAGAAAAATCTTACAAAGCTCTAGGATGTCTCTGCACTACACAGTTATCTCAGTGTCAAGCCACTTTCACAGTCATGTCTCCATTCTATGGAATATTGGGATTTATATTGGTGAGGGAATTAGAATTCTTTGTAGACTGACACTATAGTTTTCCAGAAAAGAATTGCCAATCTAGAAATATCAGGGTTCCATAGGATGGAGCACTGGTAGTTTAAAGTGATGTTGAACTGCTTTTAGTGGTGTAGTGCAGATATATTCTGAGAGCCAGCAAACCAGTAGTGGTTTGAGAATTGGACTATGACTCTGGAGATCCTCCAGCTCAATCAGTTTCCATGGGTCAAACTGGAGGATCTCTATATGCCTATAGAACACCTCTCCAGGTGGTGTTTCTTATTCTTGTGGCCCAAAAATAAAAGGTTAATCTGAGACACTGGGGAAAATTTGTTAAGATTAATTTGTTACACCTCATTAACATTAAACTTATAACTGCTTTAACTCTTAAAATTGTTTAGTTGTTTTTTAAATTTTATATTTATATATTTTAATATTACTCTACTGTTTTTAATTGTATTGTTTAATACTTGTTGTTTGCCGCCTCTCTATATTGGGAGAAAGAATATAAGATAATAATAATAATAATAATAATAATAATAATGCATCTGGAGGTCCTCCAGCATGACTCTATATTAAATATCACCTGAAAATATAGGGTTCACTATTATCCATGATTTTCACTATCTGCAGTAAGTCTGGGAACATATCCCACACAGATACAGGGGTTGTACTGTTCAATTTTATAGTGCAGTTGGTAAGATGTATTTGCTAGGAGTCCTGAAAACCTAAACAGGAAGACTTTCAACTGATTTATAGAAGGGACAGTATTCCAGAGATCAGGGGAATACCTAGTACTGGGGACAATTGGGCCAATAGTACAATAATCCAATACTGGTAGCCCCCCCCCCCCATGGAATAACTTGAAGAGAATGGCCTATGTTGTCAGATGTCTCTATACTAATGTATAAAGCATTGGAAATGAACAAGATGAACTTGAACTCTAACACAGGAAGGCATCACTGAAAACTTGTAGATGAGTCTCATGACTGGAACCTGTTGACAGAAAATGATAACCTAGTCCAAAGGAATAGATCAAACAAGAAATGAGAAGGATTAGCATTATATGTCAAGAATGTGTACATCTGCATGAAACCTCAAAATCAGAGCATAGAAACAGGTTGAGGGCACTGGGATAAAAATTAAAGGGGAGGGGAACTTCATTGAGGGGTCTACTGTAGGCCACTAAACTGGACTGAAGATTTGGATGATGCCTTCTTAAAACAAATTACCAAACATTCAGAAAAGTAGTTGGAGATTTCAACCATCCTGATAATTGTTGGAAGTCATACTCTGCCAAGAATATAAGGTCCAGCAAATGCCTTACCATCCCTGCAGACAATTTCATTGTACAGAAGGTGGATAAGGCAATAAGGGCAACAGCTGTTTGGGATTTGATCCTAACTCACAGAGATGAATTAATCACTGGGTTGGAAGAAGGGTGTTTCTTGGGTAGGAGTGACCATATCATCTTTGAATTTATTACGCAGATGAGAAGAGGAGCCAAATATATTCAGGCATGCATTCATGAAAACTGATTTCAGGAAGATTAGGGAATTATGGGATTAATGAGATCCCATGATAACAAACACTTAAAGAAAAGTCATCTGATGATGAATGTGTTTCTCAAAGGTGAGCCACTGAAGATGCAGTTGTAAACAATTCTAACGAGGAAGAAAAGTAGTAGATGTCTAAAGAAACCAGGGTGGATATATAAAACTTTCAGATGAGATGAGGTTTAAAAGAGACATGTATAAAAAAAATGGAAGTGGGACGTCACGGAAGAGGAATACAAATGAATAGCTGGTACTTGTGGTGGGGTGAAAGTTTAGAAAGCTAAAGCTCAGAATAAGCTCAGGCTTGTTAGAGAGGTTAAAAATAATAAAAAGGGAATTTTGGGCTATGTTTGGAGCAAGAGAATGAACAAGGAAAGTGTAGGACCACTGTGCAGAAAAGATGGCAAAATGCTAACAAGGCACAGACAGAAAGCTGAACTGTTTAATATCTTCTTTGTCTCAGTCTTCTCCCAAAAGGAAAACAGTGCTCCAACTGTAAAATATAGAACAAATGATGCAGTAAGGAGACTGCAGTCCAGAATGGGTAAAGAGCTAGTAAAGAAGTACCTAGGTTCTTTAAATGAATTCAAGTCTCTAAGGCCAGATGAACTGTTTCCAAGAATACTAAAGCAATTTATAGTTATAAGCTCAAAGACACTGTCACTAATCTTTGAGAATTCGTGGAGTACAGGAGAAGTTCCAGAAGATTGGAGGAGGGCAAATATTGTCCCTATCTTCAAAAAGGGCAAAAAAGATAACCTAAGCACTTACCAACCAGCCAGCTTGCCACTGATAAGGGATCTTTAAATAGTCAGTCTGTGTACACTTAAAAAAGAAGGTTGTGATTAATAAGAGTTAGAATGGGTTTCTCAAAAATAATTCATGCCAGACTATATTTATCTTGCTTTTTTACAAGCTTGGTAGATCAGGGGATTGCTGTAGTGATAGTATATCTTGATTTCAGCAAGGCTTTTTGACAAGGTGCCCATGATATTTTTGCAGGCAAGCTGGTGAACTGTGGTCTAGACACTACTACTGTTAAGTGGATTCATAACTAGTTGGCCAACTGAACCCAGGCAAACTGAACTCACCAATGGCTCCTCTTCATCTAGGAGAGAAGTGACTAGTGTGTTGCCTTCGGGTTCTAACCTGGAATTGGTGTTGTTCATATAAATGACTTTGATGATGTAATAGAAGGCATGCTTATTAAATTTGCAGGTGACACCAAGCTGGGGTGGCTGGTTGAGTAGCTAATATCCCACAGAACAGAATAAGAATCCAAAATGACCTTGGCAAATTGGAGAATTGGGCCAAAACATTTTTTAAAAAATGAATTTCAGCAATGATAAATGTAAGGTATGACACCTAGACAGGAAAAATGGAACACACATAGGATGGGTGACATCTAGTTTGAAAGCAGCAGATGTGAAACAGATCTTGGGGCCTTTTAAACATTTGTTAGTAGTTTGTGTAGCAGCCAAAAAGGTCAATTCAATTCTAGGTTGCATGAACAGATATACAGTGTCTAGATCAAGGAAAGTAATAGTACTACTCAGTTCTGTTTGGCCAGATCTAATCTGGAATTCTGGGCACCAAAGGAGATTGACAAGTTGCAACATTGTTCAGAAAAGGGCAACCAAGATTACCAAAGGTGTGGAAATCAAGATTTATGTGGAACAATTTAGAACACTGAGCATGTTTAGCTTGAGAAAGAAAAGACTAAGAGGTGACATGTTATACACAACATTCAGAGAGTTCAGTTGGACGATATTCCATGAGGCTCTGTTTCTCCCAGAGCAAACGGAGTCCTTTTCCTTACCTCCCCATGTTCACTAAGGTGCCAGCACAGCAATATAGTTAAAATAGCTGCCCTGCATTAAACAACAACATCAAAATCCTTTATGAACAAGCAAGCAAATATTGCTGAATGGAATTTTGCCTCAGCATGGTAATTGCTGATTGTATTTCGAAGCGAACGCGGTAATTAATTATTGCAGTTTTCCATCAATGCAGCCTATTGTATGCCAATCTTCGTATAACCATGATAATTAGCAAACGGGATTTCACGTCCATTAGAAATTGAAAGTTGCAGTTCATGGAAGAGAACTCTGTGTTGTGCAATAATAATTATGAAGCAATTGGTAATTTAAAAGAATACTATCAGAATGGTTTTTTTTAAAAAAACACACACTGATGCACTAAAAAAAAGAACAAAAATTACATTCAGAAATGAGCAACATCTGAGATAATTAGATGAGAAGAAGCTAGTCAAGGTTCCCACTTTGTAACAGTCCCTCCAATTTCTCTCTTTGGTTCCCATTTTCCAGCAGGGTGCAGTAAAGCCAAATTAAAAAGCAGAAGTTACAAGTGAGGTCTCAACCAGAAACATCCTGCCTATACCAAGAAAGCTTTCTCTCATCCGCTCTTCTGAGCAGAGTGCCTCTTATTAAAGCTAAAAGCTTGGAAAAGTTACCCCTTTTTTGGCCTGCTTACAGAATCTCCTGGCCAGCATGGACAGGGAGCTGTAATCCAAAAAATTATCTCACCCCCACCTCAAAATTCTCCTAGAATCATAGAATTTTAAAAGATTCTCTGCTCAGTGCAGAAATTCCAACTAAATCACCCCCCAGGAAGTAGCTGCCCACCCTCTTTTTGAAGATGTCCAGAAAATAACACCCCCCCCCCATCATCTCACTAGGGAAATGATTTCATTGCAAACTGCTCTTATTGTCAAGAAATTATTTCTGATATTCAATCAAAATCTACCCTCCTGTAACTCCAAACCATTAGACCTGGAGCAGCAGAGAACAGGTCTGCAAGCTCTTTTCTGTGACAGCCCTTGAAATGCTTAAAGAGTTCAATCATGTAACTACGTTATATGTCTCCCATTGCAGAATCTCAGCTCAAATGTGCAACTGGATATGCAAACAAAGGTGTATTGCAAGGGTACAACTGCAGAATTGACTTCTACGCACCACACTCTCTTGAAGCCCCACTGATCACTACACACACTTACATACCGTATATACTCAATTATAAGTCAACCTCATGTATAAGTCGAGGGTAGGTTTTGGGACCAGAATTATGGATTTTGATATAACCTGTGGGTAAGTCGAAGGTAAAATTTAGGTGCATGTAACAAAGGATCTAAAGGTTGAAGTAAGGAAAATAATGCCATATAACTTACAAAATTCCAGCAGGCATCACTGTTTGTGTTCACAGGCTGAATGGATGAGAGACCAGGGGGGAGGGATCTCAGTGCTTTCAGGACAGATTATGTTCTTGCCTTTCACCAGGGGATGGTTCCTTTTTTAAATAAGAGTTAAAGCGCAGTACTTACATTGACTCATGGATAAGTCCCTCAGGGTTTTGGGGTCAATTTTTTGACTAAACTTTCTAGACTTATACATGGGCATATACAGTATATATAGTACCTCCTGAACACACTACTCAGACATACAAATCACAGACTCAAAACTCTTAGATTTAGGGACTGCTAATCTGTCCTTCTTCTGCAGTGGTCCTTCACCCCTGTTTCTCTCTTATGAGTCTCTTTGGTTTTTCTCTTATGAGACTCTATGACATCCAGATGACGTAGCGCCAAAGGTGCCTGTGGCATTTGCAGCTCTGGTGTCCTTTCTGTGGTGCAAAAAGTAGCCACTTTTTTGGGCTCCTTTTTGCACTTTGGAAAGGCCAGATCGGGGCTGCAGCATGTAGTTGCCACAGCCCCTATCCAGCACTGAAAGGGACATTCTGTTCAGCCCCTGGGACAACAGATCAGGATGCATAACATAGATGATAATATCCAAATGTATCTGAGGAAGTAGACTTAAGTCTACAAAAGTTTATGCTGCCAACTTCTTTCTTTTAGTTATAGGCCAAACAGATAGCCCTTTTACACCACCATCTTGTGGCTTCGGGGCATGGTGTTTTGATGCCATATGTCCAGATGCCACCTGGAAGCCGCTCTGGCCATTTACATGTGAGTGGCTTCATGATGCTCCAGTGGTATGGCATTTACATGCCACACACCACTGGAGCATCATGAAGCCAGCTTTGGGCTTCAGCAGGGCAAGAAAAGCTGGCTTTTTGCCAGCTGAAAAAGGAGTGTATTTTTGCTGCTCCTTTTTTGGCCAGCTGCAAGGTGGATGGGGGCTGTGGCATGTGGGTGCCATGGCCCCAATCCGTCTTTGGAAGGGGAGGCTTCAAGCTGCCCCTTCACGGCCATCTGTTCTGTCCCTTAATCTCAGAGGTGCTACAAGATCTCTCGACGTACTGATTCTACAGACTAACATGACTATATCTTTGAATAGATGGTAATACATTGACAAGACTGCTACAAGCCCAGATGCCAACTCTGTCTCCACATCTAGTCTGGGAGTAATATTACAGGGCCAATAACATTACCCGCAACATCAGAGGTGCATTTCCTTGCTCCTCGTCCAATATGATGTATGCCTTCCTATGCCAGCAATGGCCCCCTAAACTCTACATTGGCCAAACAGGATAGTCTCTACACAAGAGGATTAATGGAAACAAATCTGACATAGTAATGACAATACCCCCAAATCAGTTGCAGGACATTTCAACATTCCTGGACATAAGAGTAAGTGGTTTACAAGTTGTGGTCCCTGTGCAAAGGAACTGCAAAGCAAGACTAGAAAACGAACTTGCTGGATTGAAATATATCCAGAAATTCCAGTCCATTAGCAGATGCATGAACAAAGACAATGGCTTCATGTCACACTACATATGCCCTATGACGGACAAGAATCCTTGCTAGTGCCCATATAACAAAAGGAACCTTCTGAGAGAGATGATTGAACCCTGGGAAACTGACCTGGATAAGCATATATATTGCTTTTATATATTTACACTAACTGACCACTGTAAAGATCTCAAAGACATGTATAACATTATGCAGCCATTTGAAAATGGAAAGCAAGGGTCATGATTTGCATCTCTCTGGATTATATTTGATTTCATGCCATCCCACTTGTTTCTACATATGTAAATATGCAATGTGTGCATCTGAAGAAGTGAATGGCACACTGTATACATCTGAAGAAGATTTGTATCCATGAACGCTCATTCAAAAACCAAAACCAGTTAAGTCTTAAAGGTGCCATCACATTTCTTTTTATTTTTCCATTTCCTCCCCTCTCCTTCCTCTTATTTTTTATGATGCAAGAGACTAACACGGCTATTTCTTTGACAAATTCTTCTTTTGTATACCATGAGCCTATCATGACTTCCATCATAGTCAATGAGACTCAGAGAGACGGTCACCCAAAAGGCTTAGGAATTTCACAAACACAGTTTCCTGCCTCTCATTATTTTGTGTCTCCATTGAGAGACACTTTGAGTAGCGATGAATCTATTGCCATCTCCTCTTGGTGTGGGATGGAGGGATTTGAAATAGAATATATTGATTTTGGCAGATTCTCCTCAAATGATCATTTCTTTGTTCATGCCGTTTCCTTCTCCCTCTACACCACACATACAAACACACGCACACACACACACACTTTCCCCCCTTCTAGCGCTGCTTCTGTAATTAGAAAGAAGAGCAAGAACAGAAGGCAGCCATTTTGGAAGCGGTTTTACAACAAAAATCCTTTGGGGGTTTGTTTGCTGAAGCTTGTGACCTTATCTACCGCATCTCAGTGATCTTTTTAATGCCTGAAAACAACTTTGAGAGCATTAGTGGGGGGAAAGCAAGACTTAAAACCACTGTAGACTGAAACAATTTGTGTTCTAAAAGAGGGATTTGATCAAAGGGATGAAAAAGGCACTCAGAAGAATTAATTGAGTGAAGCCTTCTCTCTCTCTCTCTCTCAGTACTTTCTTTCTTTCTTTCTTTCTTTCTTTCTTTCTTTCATCTCACCTTAGTAGGGCCATTTCTAGTAGATGTTCAATGTGGGCAATGAGTTTCACCGAACCAAAGGGCCCAGTGTAATGGTTTATTAATTTATCAAAGGCAGAAAAATGTGGATGTCTTTCAAAGGGATGCACATATGATTACTGCATTGCCGGCCAGGAATGTTCTCAGAACGGTACAAAACTGGAGCAGATGGGGCTGGAAGTGGCTGCTCCTGTTTTGTACCGTTCTGAGAACGTTCCTGGCCGCAATGTGGTAAACCTCTACGGCCAGGGAGTTTCACTGACAGGAGCTCCATGTACACATTGATGTTCCCAACTGAAAGGACACAATTGATAGTCCCAATTAGAGTACCTCCACTGAACCAAATGAGTTTGCTAAGAGCTGACTCAACCATTGATGCCATAGTTCTACTCTAGGCGATACATCCAGTGTGGTGTAGTGGTTTCAGTGTTGGACTAGGACTTTGGGCAACTATGGAAACCCATTGCATGATCTTAGGCAAGTCACACTCTTTCAGCCTCAGAAGAGGGCAATGGCAAACCTCCTCTAAAGAAATCTTTCCTAGGAGAGGGTTGCCATAAGTCAGAGTCAACATGAAGGTACATCACAGCAACAACTCTAGATGACAGTACTTGAAGGCAATCAGAAAACAAGAAGACCACATTACTGTTGGATTAGATTTGTCAAAGAAGGCAAGACCTTGAATTTGCAAATCCTGAGCAGGGCTGTTAATAACATTGGAGGTCTCTCATTCAGAGGATAGCAGTACATTGAGGCCAACTTGACAGCCATAATTCTATTTGGATCTACCACTAGTAAGATTCATGTTCCAGATGTTGAACAGACATCTGTTAATCTACCATGGGGAGGATCTTTGGAAGTACTTTCTTTTGTTCACAGTAGATTATTGTATTTAAAGAGTGTGAATTGCACTCACTCACCCATCCATCATTAATAATAGATGAGTTATTGTGCCCTCAGGAACAGCCATAACCCATAAGTGGAAAACATGCATCCCTTCAAGATGTTGTTGCATTTTCATGTATTTCCACTCTTTTGATTGGGCTTTCTCAGTGGTGTTGGGGAAAAAAATTGTCCAAAAATTACACTAATTTTTTTTTTAAAAAATTTTTTTGGAGGACTGAAGAATTTTTTTTGGGGGGGGGGGTCTCCAGGGGTCACATACAATCCATGTTCCACATTATTCCCACCTTTCTGTTATAGGAATAAGAACTCACATGTGCTCAATAAATACTGTTCTTTGCTTCATGTTGCTTGCATAAAAGCACAACTCTGTTTTACTAACACACAAACACACGTTTCACAAAATGATGGCCGCATGAAACTTCTATTACTGATCACTTGTCCTGGATAACTCTCTCTGACTGTCTTAAGGTCATGAGAGGCAAACTCAGGAGAGGGGAATCCTATTGCATTTTGTTGTGTAAATCTGATTATGGCAACTTGAGCTTGAAAATTTCTCCATTGCTTGCTTCATAATTCGTTGCCACTCAAGAACGACAAATCTATTGCCCATGGACCATATACTAAAGTGCTTATCAAGGTTTTGCCAGGTTCTCAACCTCACCCACACCGTCTTTGGACTTCAGAGGAAGCTTTATCACTGTTTCCAGTGATGGGTTTAGCTTGGACTCTAATCCCTCTTCTATGTTTAGGTTTTGGAAGGGATGAAGGCACAGGCAAAGAGCAGATCACCCTTGAATGTTATTTATTACTATATGGGTTACCTTCAAATAAACAAGTCTCTGTGTATTCCCACCACCTCGCAGTAGCATATTGTCCAGGGTGGTGGCCAGTTGATGAAGATATTTGGGGGCTGCTCAACTTTTGTAGGGGTTGTGATAAGACACTGAGGAGGAGAAAAAATGTTCTTATCTTGGACTCTAATCCCTCCTCTAGACTATGAGATTGTTTCAGGTTTTGGAAGGGAGGAAGGCACAGGTAGAAATGTAAATGGAGGGAGGGAATAAGGGCATTCTCCCCCTCAAATAAAAACTCTGCAGCCCAAATGAAATTTTCCTTCAGTCCCCAAATTTCTACCAATACTGTAACTGAAAACGTCAGTTGAGCATTTAGAAATACAGTTTACTTTGAAGCTTTAAACAGGGGTTGGGCAAAATGAAGGCATTGCCCTCCCATAAGAATTCTGATCCCCAATGAAATGTTCCTTCAGTCCCAAATTTCTACCAATGCGGTAACTTAAAACTCCAGTTGAGCATGTAGAAATACAGCGTAGGTGCCTAAACAAAAGAGACAGGCAGACTTCCCAAGGGAACGTAAACAAAGAAAATATGAGTCCTAGGTGCAAATAATTTTCGATGACTCATTCTTTTTTTGCAATGCTAGAATAATGGGACCAAAGGAAACTTTTATTTGGGGGGATGGATTTCTTATCTGTGCAGTGTAATGTCATTGTAGCTACATCCCTGGACAAGGACCCACAACCTCTTTTACATCAAGTCCTCCGGTCTTTCCATGCTCTGCAGTGTGTTGCTAGAGGGATCAGGTCTGAGCTTTAACTTAATCACTGTATTGTCATATGATAATGGAGAAGTTATATGTTTTTTTCTAGTGTGCAGGAAGTTTGACCCTTTCCCTCAATGGAAGCTGGTAGTCTCCATGTTGATGAGTTGGTCAACATGGTCTGGGTTTTATTTTGAACTTTAAATGTTCTATCCAAAGAAGTGAACCATACTCCCCCCCATAGATTCACTTCTTCAGATAGCTACTTTGAAGTTCAGACTAAAGCACAGAGCAAATTAGGAATGGAAAGAATATTAGAAAATATTTGAAAAATGGTTGAAAAACATGTTTTTTGATCACAGAGAAACCTAGACTGATTAGAATTTTCACAGTTTTGGACTTATTCTGTGCAAAATATGCATGTGATTGCAAAGAGAATAAAATTTCTATGCAGAAATCTTTTTTCCTGTGCAGAAAATGCTGTAACTGAAGATTTATTCTGTGCAAAATTTGCACACAAAATTTGATTTGCATAGAAAACAGCATATTTCTGTGTTGGAAATATTATTTGCTGTGCAGAAAATGCTGTCTTCTGCATAAAAGGATGATGTGCAAATTTTGTACAGAATAAGTCTCGAACTGTATGATTTTCAAAGACTTTCTTACAGCAAGATGAAAATTATTACAATTACTTATTGCTTCCTGTGACAAGTAATTTAATGAAGAATTACATCCCTAGAGCAAATTCACCACCCTATTGATGTGGAAGCCACCAGTTATCCCTGTTTCCCCCTCTTCTCTGCATCTTGAAATAACTCATATTAGCAACAGAGCACACCTATCGCCCACTACCCTAATCTCCCTTTCCAACCCACCACTATACAACCCACACTATACAAATTTTCCTTTGCCTCCATTCAACTGCTAACCCAACATTCCACATTTCACCTACACACCAAACTCATACTGATCTTTCATCTGCCATATTTTTAGTTTATCACTCTCTCTTTTGTTACCAGGGCAGAAGCAAGATCGTTTAGACAATAATGGGAAAGTGCAGCAATTTTAGGACATCTTTGGCATTTAGTGTGAAATGGGGGTTTGTTTCCACAGGCAATTTGCAGCAGTTTCTCTCCACACTTGCCTCACCCTGTTCACATGGCACAGGGCCAAAGATTCAAATTGACTGTAGACTGTCTTAAGGTGAGAAAAACAGTCCTGCAGTGAATCTGGCCATCCCTCTGTTAAACCAAACTTAAAAGACTCACCATTTAGCAACAGCAATATCATTTAGATTTCTATACCACTTATCAATGAACTCAGCACATTGCTAGACAAGAATGACATATGATTCCATGTTTTCACAACACAATAGTAAGGGCTGCGTTGCCAGAAAGATTTGAATACACAACAGTAAGTTTGCAGATCTCATGAGAACTACATCCTGCAAGTGTCATAACCTTCAATGTAACACAGCCAGGAACAGCTGTTTGCTTTCATGTCAGTGGACTGGTTAATCCACTCCGAAGTTTAGTTTAAAGGAAATATCCAAGGTTTAGAACTGACTTTGAGGAGACAACCCAGTATTTTGGATGGATCCTTTAATGTGTGGTCTGGAACTTTGAATTAGGAGTTTGGAGTGGATTCACAGATCCCTGACATGGAAGTCTCTTTCTCCTATTGAACTCAGCCAGTCACCAAGTGTCCCAGCCAATACTTCTTCTTAGGCTTTGTTGACATAACTGAAGGTAGCACTTATAACCATGAAGAGAAAATATCACATAATAAAATCTGATCTATAGAATGAAAGGACAATGCTTTTGATAGACTCAAAATAGTAATATGAACTACGGATAGATAGATAGAATGCAAAGGGATCTTGTAGCACATTTGAGACTAACTGCGAGAAAGAAGTTGTAGCATAGACTTGGTATTCTTTCTCAGATGCAGACCAAGTCTGCAAAAGCTTATGCTAAAGCTTCTTTCACACAGTTAGTCTCAAAGGTGCTGCAAAATCCCTTTGCAGATTTATATTTCAGACTAACATAGCTATGTCTTTCAATTCTACCCAGATAGGTAGCTAGGTAGGCGGATAGAAAGACTGACAGAGAGAACAGATCCTCCTGTTTAAGGATTGCAATAGAACTTGCATCTTTAGTTCTTAACTGACTCCAGGAGTCAGGGATTATTGACTATGCCCATTTCACTGAAATGGGAGGGATTTAACACAAGAATGCATCCATGCTTCCTAAGAGAGTGTGCCTATTGTCCTTTTCAGCCAACAGCAATGGGAATGAGTATTTGGTGATGGGTGCTTTGTGTAATGGTCAAAATAGGTACAGTCCAGTACAGACAACCTGACAATGCACAAAACCACCTATCCCTTTAAGTGCCTCTTTCACTCATCTTTTTTACATTGCCAAGTTGGTACCACAGGGATGGGGAAAAGATTAAAAAGAATGAAAAAAGAAAAAGAAAAGAAAAGAAAAAAGGGTGCTCTGCAAATGTAATACAATCGACCCACATATCCACAGATTCAGTCATCCATGGCTTGAATATATATATATTTTTTAAAAATCCAAAAAGTAAACCTTGATTTTACCATTTTATGTAGGGACACCATTTTACTATCTCATTATATATAATGGGACTTGAGCATCCAAGTATTGGGGGTCCTGGAACCAAACCCCAGTGGATACCAAGGGTCTACTGTTACCATACCTATCCTGTATCTCCTTTCCCATAACCAACAGTAATGCTTAAGCTGCCAGATCCCATTTGATGTGTATGCTTCTGGAATGGCTCTGAAGGAGAAGGTAGAACCTTAGAGATTAAATGGTTAGGGACCACAACACAAGAGACGCTATCGGACAACAGGTGATGCCCCCTTGCCCCCCTGCTGATCAGTTACCTGTGCTAGACCTTGCTTATCCAGTGTTTCCCACAATGCTTCAGTAGGGGCGGTTAGCATCCTTTGGCCTTTTCAGCTGCACCTTCAGCCTCTTCATGCCAATCTGGAAACCGTTCATAGCCTGGATGGCAGCTTGGGCACTAGCAGGATTGTCAAAACTCACAAAGCCTGTCAAAACACAAGGCAAGGTGCAGGGTTTAACCAGCTGAAGGGGCTAACAGGACCAACCCCCACACATAAAAGATTGCTTCAAGGATGGACATGGAGGGTGGGCAAAAGAACTGGCAGAGACTTGGTCTGCCAGAAGGAGCTGGATGTAGGGGTTTGTGGTAGGTCAGATTTCATGATGAGGGAGATGGGGTGTGAAGTGAAAGGGATGGGTCAAATCCTGACTTCCGGTGAGTCTTGACTGAGAGGTGGGATGGTAAGCAAGCAATGGAAAGTCAGATTCAGGTAAAGGAACTAATCAGGCATAGGGGTGTATCATTGGTAATTACAAGATTTGAAGGGGAAAGAAAATCTCAGTTGCATAGATCCTGAGCTGAAGTAATCCTTGTAGGGGAGTATAGCCAAGAAGGCTAATGGAAGAAAAGACCTACAAAGCTTGGAGCCAGAGTGCTGTCAGTTACATGCACCTATGTAGGCTCTTTTATACATGCCATTCTACATTTGTTGGTCATTGTGTGACAAATGTATTTAGTTCATGGTTGCATAAATGGAGTTTCACAAATATAACCATTCCACATGGGCCTAAATCCCATTGTTAGTCCTGACTAGAGCAGAGTCATTGAATCAACTGAGTTTACCTACCTCTTGACTCAACAATTGATTCAGTGGGACTAGCCAACTGGATTTTAGCCATGTAGTTTTGCATTCTTGGATGGTATTTAACTATCTGTGAATGAATTCAGTCTTCCACTTGATTCACTGGGACTGCAGAAACAGCCGCTATGCATTTTTCACTGCACAAGTGCCCCAAATGCAGGCACACTGACAGTTATATAGTCCTTTGTACAATGTTGTTATCCACCCAGAAGGGTGTGTAGTGCAATCATTGTGTAACTAAATCAGTGTAGATTTACATTATGCAAGCATGATGTAGGACACAGATCAGGGATTTGTAACAGATTACAGGAGAAGTAGGATTTCAAGCCACATGTTCAACCCAACAGTTATGCAAGAGATTTCTGCTTGAAAGCTGACAAATCCAGATTCTGATTAGGGGAACAAAGGCAGCTTTTGGTTGTACAGAATGCTCAGGACTTATATGTGGTTATGAAACTGTAACAAGAAGCAGATGGTCCAGTAAAGTTTAGTATTAAATATGTAGCACTAAATCTCAGTTCCATAGGGCATGTCAGTCATAGAGACATGCTCAAAGCTGCCATCTGTCTTTCAGCAAGAGTGTTCCATTGCCATCATGGAAAGAATCATGGCCTTTTGGTTGTGTGCTTTCATGTTTTATGGTGACCTTAAGGCGAACCTACTACTGGATTTTCTTGGTATGTTTTGTTCAGAGCAGGTTTGCCATTACCTCCTTTTGAGGCTGGTTTCAGTGACAATAGATCCCAAAGTCAGTATCTACACTGATATGTCCAGCAAGGGTGCTTGATCCCTCAATGCTCACTGGGGGCCCTAAACGTCTGACCACTAAAACTTCTTATTCTTGAATAGAAAAGTGCAAAACCCTGCCATGGCCCGCCACCAATTATAAAGAGGATTGCTCAATTTGATGACGTTGTCTGTCAGGAATGATATATTACCCCGAAAACCCACTCTCTGTGTTTGATCTTGTTTTCCCCTTTCTTTCCAGTGTCTTTTCAATGCCAAAGCCTGACCGCCCCATGAACCATGATGATATGGTGGTAAAATCCTGATCTGATTCTATAGACTGTACCAATTTGGGTGGGCTGCGTTGTGATTTTTGAATCTCTTCCATGATTTTTAATTCCTGAGAATTAAAAATGTAAGCTAGCAAATCAGAAGAGAGTTTCTGGGTTAACATACTATATTTGCTCTTGCACTAGAATTCTACTTGCAGGAATGTCCTCTCCCCCAATGTTGCTGTTGTGTGACTTCAAGTCACTTCTGGTTTATTGCAGTCCTAAGTGACCCTATCCCTAGATTTTCTTGGTAAGATTTCTTCAGAGGAGGTTAGTCTTCCTGTGAGGCTGAGAGAGTGTGATACACCCAAAGCCACCCAGTAGGTTTCCATAGCTAAGCAGGGATTCGAACCCCCATCTCCCAGAATCCTAGTCCAATATTCAGACCACTAGACCACATGGCTCTGCCTCTAATGTAGAGAGAAGCATTAATAAATGTCACTCCATACCTGACAATTGAAGTATTTCAGTCTATCACATCTGATCATTCCTGCTCCTTTGACTAGGCCTAAAACTATGAATTTTCAGATGAGGTTGTATTTTATCCTTTTATAACTTCTAGAATGCACATAGATATAACAACAACAACAGCAGCAGCCACAGCAAAATTTCTCCTGCATTCAGAATGATTACTGATACACACCATAGTTAGGGATTATCAACAAATCCAAAAACCTGACCTATTCTTGTACCTTAATTGTAGGCTGACCTGCAGAAGCTACTGCTAAATTTTTCAACCATGGAGCATGGTGACCAGATGTCTTTTTTCCCCCAGGATACATCCTACATTTCAACCTTCTGTCTAGGAGGAATTCCAAAATGTCTTCCATTTTGAGCATGGCTGAGAAGCATGAATTTAATCTATATTACTGTTTTTAGCTTTTCTTCAGTAATGTGCTACATTTTTCTTGAATGTCCAACATATTGCAATGCTTTCTCTTCCTTTGCAGTTATGGCATCTGGTCACCCTGCCATAGAGGCAAGCTGTCAATATTTTGTACTCTACAGATCAAGCTGCTATTAAAAATCCAAGATCAGGAACCTGTAAAAAAAAAAACTGACAACTTCAAGAAACACGTGCAACACACATGCAGTTATCATGCTAAAATACCATTTGTAAAGGTATGCGGCTTTGAAGGAAGCCAACAACCTTCTTTTCATGCCAGTTCCGAGGAAACAGCCATGTTAGTATGTGCCAGCAAAAACAAGAAGGGATCTCATGTCACCTTCAAGACTTTAACAAGTTTTATTTGGAATGAGCTTCTGTGGACTGTAGCCCATGTCTGACAAAGCGAGGCTTCAGTTCATGAAAACTTATGCCAAATAAAACCTGTTATTCTTGTGTCCATCCTGGTTATCATTCCCATCATAGCATACGTCCCAGCTGAATCTCTTTAGCAGTAGCCTTCCTTTTTGTTGTTGTTGTCATCTACCTCCTAATGCTGCCCGCTGCAGACAACTTGTTAAAATGTCACTAGGAGTTGCTACTAGACTTGTCATTCTTTCTTCAGGGTTTGACAACTTTCCCCAGAATATCTCCAAGGGACACTGCAGACAGGGCAATTCTGTGCATGTCTGCTCTTAAAAGCTACAAGGTTTAATGAAGCTTATTCCTGGGTAAATGGCTACAGGTTTGCAGCATCTGTAGGTATGATCTAACACACTAAAATAGATGGATGATAGGTTTTTGCAATACTGCATGATGGAAGACTTAGAAACAAAGGCTGCATCTACACTGAAGAATGAATGCAGTTTGACACCACTTTTGTTGCCATGGCTGAATGCTATAGAATTTTGGGATTTATAATGTTGTGTAATATTTAGCTTTCTCTGTTAAAGAGCTCTGCTGCCACAACAAACTACAAATCCCATGGAGCCATTGGAAGGAGCCATGACAGTTAAGGTTGTGTCAAACTGCATTGGTTTTGCATTGTGACAGCAGCTGAGATGGGTGAGAATTTTGCCTGGCCCTGAGTGTTTCTTTAACAAGAATTTTCTACAATTTGTGCATTTCTTCATAAACCTGATGGAAGGAATTTCAGATTTTAAAAAGTTCACATTCAGATGGAAGCAAAATAAAATGAAATTAATTCACTCATTCAGGCAACAAGCTACCAGTGATGAGCACTTCAAAGGCTGGGTTTTAATTCCCTTGCTGGTTCAGCCATTTTTGTAGTTATGAACTTGAGTTGCCACCTCTATTTTCTGTATTTGTTTCTTCGAGGCCTGATATTCTTAACAGTAAAAATATAGGCACTTCAGATACTTAAAAATGCAGGCTTTATTATTGTGTAGGCCTTCCCCTGTCCAAGGCAATGAAGCAAAAGCTTGAACATATAATAGAGAACATGGGTTGGAATTTTTTTACTTGGTCCAGAACATTATAACAAACCTGAACCGGGCCAAGGATGAAATAATCACAAATATTTGCAAAATGGTTACAAAAATGTTTATGATTGTTGAGAAACCTTGATGAGAAGAATCCTGGGAGTTGTTGGCATGGACCAAATAAAATATCCTCCCCCTATCCTCTCAGTGAGGTGTTTGGATGACACAGGGCACAATCCCTGGTTCTGGTGCAAACTGTTTAGACGACATTGGGCCAGTTCAGCACTGAACCTGAGGCATAACACCCTTGAAACATTTTTTAAAAACTCACATAGAATCAATGGCCCGCTCTAGACGGGCACTAAAAGGCGCCTGGGCAGCGCCATTAGGGTTCGGGAGCGCGCAGTGTTCACACGCTCCTGAACCCAAGCACGTAATTGCGGCGCCACCATTATGTAATGCCGTTTAGACGGCGTACGTAATGGCGGTGCCGCAGCTGTGCAGCTTCTGCACGGAGCTGTGCAGTTGTGGCCCCGCAAAGGCGCCAAATGCCACCTTAAAAAAAAAATCACACCACAACTGCAGCGCAAAAAAGGAGCTCCACAACTGCTTTTAGATAGCAGTGGCAAAGACCCAGGGAGAAAGGGGCTGTGGCGGTGGCCCCTTTCTCCCTTCTGCCCCACCTCCTCAAGTGGGGTGCAGTGGGTGCCCAGGGCGCCTTCTGCACTCTGCTTTGAGGCCACGGGGAACCAGCAGTTTGCCGCTTCCCCACGGCCTCTGGAAGTGGCGGGATGGGGCCGCGGAGGCTGCTGGTCTGGCAGCCTCGGCCCCATCAGGCAGCTTCCTGGGGCGGTCACGGACCACCCCTTTTGGGAGGTCTAGAATTGCCCATAGAGCTGGAAGAGACCTTATGGGCCATCCAGTCCAATCCCATTCTGCCATGCAGGAACACAGAATCAAAGCACTCCTGACAGATGGCCATCCAGCCTCTGTTTAGAGTCCTCCAAAGAAGGAGACTCCACCATCATCTGAGTGAGCATCATCCACTGTTGAATAACTCTTACTGTAAGGAGGTTCTTCCCAATGTTGAGGTGGAATCTCTTTTCCTGTAGTCTGAATTCTTACCCTTTGCTCAGGATTTTCCCAGAAGGTCTGGAGTCCTTGGCTGCAATGCCAGACAGCTCTTTTACAATGCTTCCTCCTGTGTCACCTGGTACTGCTGTTGCCATGTGTCCCTTGCTCTGAGGTCAGAACTAGACACCCAGCCATGTTGTCATGGAATCATAGAATCATAGAATCATAGAGCTGGAAGGAACCACAAGGGCTATCTAATCCAATTCTTTGTCATTCAGGAATACAGCTAAAGTACTTCTGAGAGATGTATGTCAAACTTCCTTTTAAAGACTTCCAAAATGGAGAGTCCAACACCTTCAGAGGCAGTCCATTCCACTGTTGAACATCACTTACAATTATCTGCTACAGAACTCTAGTCTAGGGGTGGGAATCCACTAGCCCTCCCATTGTTGTTGGACTACAACTCCCAGGATTTCTAACCACTGAATATATTGGCCAGGGCTACTGGGTCTTGGCCAGGATAGAGCCATGGTGCATTAAGTGGTATTAGCTATGTAGCATGGACGCACATTGCAAAATATTGGTCGATGCATGATGGATTCATGTTTGTTAGTCTTTTTAAAGCATTTGGATTTCTTTCCTGAATATCTATTGTGGGAAAATCATCGTTTTGTCTTTTTGTCTGCACTTAATATGAAACATTTCATCACAAGGAAAATGAGGGCATGTCTACAAGGACCATTTACACCCATTTTCCCCCACCATCATGTCATACTGTTCACACAGCACTGGGCCAAAGCCCTAATTCGAGTGCAAGTTGTCTTCATGTGAGAAGGCTAGTTCTGCACCAAATCTGAGTCATCCCTCCCTTAAATTGAATTTTAAAAACTGAACTTTTGATCCAGATTTTCCTGGAAAACCCAGAGCACTCCACAGTGACACTGGGTGGCTGTTTAATGTTTGCCACCTGGTACCACTGCTGTTGGCATGAGTTGCTGCTTCTGAGGTCACAACGAGGTTAACTGATGCTGGGCACATCATTTTTGGCATCCTGCAATTTCTACTTTTACAAGCCTTCTCTGACAAAGAGTGCTGGTTTCTTACAAAACGACAAACCTCAGGATTCTGTAGGATGAAGCCATGGCAGTTAAAAAGGTGTCAAACTGCATTATTTCTAGTGTCAAGACTCCATTCTGGAAAACCTTTGTATTTGTAGTTTTGTGAGGCATCAGCACTCTCTGGCAGAGAAGGCTACAGAAGGCAGAGAAAACCACAAAGCCCAGGATTCCATAGGATGGAGCTACAGCACTTAGATGTGGTGTCAAACTGCATTATTTCTATAGTGTAGATGTGTCCTCAGTGGTAGCCAGTGGATTAGCTTGTTGTCAAATGGACACTGATGCACATTCATGAGCATCTGGGCAATGGCAAAGAAGTGCTGGAACACAACTGCAGCATTTGATGAGCACCAGGAGTGTCTGATGAACACTGGTGCACTCTTGCAAGGCACAACTTTACAATTCATTAACAGGGTATTATTCCCCCCTCCCTTTTTTTGCAACATAGCTATGGATTTGTAAAGTTACAAAACATAGATTGTGAGGAAGGATCTTGACCAGCATTGTTAAGTCTTGTGGGAAGTGAGTACTGGATCAATGCTGGCAGTAGTATAATAATATGAAAAGCACTGTGAGGGTTATGTGGAAGACAGCATCACCCTTTTTCGGACAACAAAGAGAGGAAGAGAGAAGGAGAGGTTAAAAAGCTCTACACTCACTCCGTGCTATGTTAATTAATAATCAGTGAAATATATGTACCAGTCTGAAGATGGTTGGTAGGAGGACAGGGTTTTGTGATAAATCTATTTTATGTTTTTTTTCCTAGGGATTATGTAAAAAGGCTGTGCTAAATAAATGATTTAGCAAGGCAGTAAAGGATCAAGAAATTTGCAAGCCTTGCAGCTCAGGGCATCTGATCTCCCTTGTTCGGCAAAGTTGCCAGTTCTAAAATATGGGAGTTCTTATTTGAAGGGAGTGTCCAATCTGGATGAGGCCACAAAGCCGAGCGAGGCAGGATTGTGCTAGGAGCAACACTTTTTGGTCTAACAGCAAAGAGATGAGAGTTCCTGGCTGTGTGCAGTTCTGTTGGTCAAACAGAGGTGTCTGTGTGTATGAAGGGTCAGATGCTTTTCAGGAAGCCCTGAAAGTCTCAGAAGGAAACCTAAAGTCCTAAGTCGGATAAAAATAAAGGGGATAATCTACACAACAGCTCTGCCTGAAGTCAACAACTTCATCACAAGCCACAATGGGGCTGTACAGACCACCCAAAAGGGGCAGTCTGCAGGTGCCCAGAGAAGTGCCGGGATGGGGCCAGGGATGCCTCACTGGCAGCCACAGAGGCCCCATTCCACCACTTCTCCAGGCCACAGAGAAGAGGCAAACTGCTGCTTCTCCATGGCCTGAAAGCAGGGTGCAGCGGACGCCCTGGGCCGCGCCATTGACCAGCGCCAAGGACCAGCTCCTTTTGGCGCCGCAGAAAGGGCGCCCTAGGCACCATGATGCCAGGCGTGCGATGCGTTGTATAAACACAGCACATGCCATGACACCATCCATACTGCTCCTGGTGGCGCAGTGGTTAAATGCCTGTACTGCAGCCACTCACTCAAAACCATAAGGTGGCAAGTTCAAGACCAGCAAAGGGCTGAAGCTCGACTCAGGCTTGCATCCTTCCGAGGTCGCTAAAATGAGTACCCAGATTGTTGGGGGGCAAATAGCTTACAATTGTAAACCGCTTAGACACTCATTAAGGGTGTGAAGCGGTATATAAATGAAGCTGTTTGTTTTGTTTAGGGAGCATGCAAATGCTGTGTGCTCCCTAACGCTAATCCTGTCCCACAGATGGCCCTTTTGGGCCGTTTTAATCGGGCCAGTGACAGAAAAATGATAAGAGTGTAACCTAACACATACAGTACACAATCTTCAATTTGGGCAGGGGGAAACTAGCCTCCCCACCATTTCCTGGTGCTCTTGTAGGAAAATTGAGTCCTATACATTATGTCTGACCCCTAAGCTTTTTTTGGTGGCCCAAAGTCTCCCTTAACCTTCAGACCCCGCATAGTTTAGTGGTTGGAAACATCCATTAAATATCTTATGGGATGTCATTATGCATCAAAACAACCCGATAGCTCTCAAATGTGTTTAAGCTATTAGGAATTGTCCTCAAATCACTCCAAAGAACTAGATGTAGGAATGACAATGATATTTCTGCCCTCTTCCAGGTTGCATTTCCAGATGATTCTTGGCCAAACATTCAATAGTGCAGTTCTCCATAGGGGCAAAACTGGGCCCTGCTGCAGTTGCCTACCCCAAAGAAAAGCAGCTCTGTTGTCTTTGGGTATATACACCTGAAAATGGTGGTAGTGGGTCAAGTGCATTGGGGACGGCTACCATCAGAGCAAACAGCTCTATGGCTGCATCTGCATTGCAGGAATAATCCAGGTTGACACTACTTTAACTGCCATTGCTCAGTGCTATGGAATTCTGGGGATTGTGGATTGTTGTAGCACCAGAGCTCTCTCACAGAGAACGCTAAATGTTTCACAAAACTACAGTTCCAAAAATTCCATACCATTAAGCCATGGCAGTTAAAGTGGTGTCAAACAATTATTTCTTCAGTGCAGATGCAGTCTTTGCAACCCAAATAAGCAAGCAAAGCTATAAGGGACATCTAGTAGGGAGAAGCAGTCTGGCACTCTTTAGGTTTGTGAACTGCAACTCCAACAAATCCAAGGTAGCAGGGGCAGTGGGCAGGGTTTAGGGTAGCACCCATCATCTGGAAGCCATTAGGTTGCTTAGCACTGCTACACATGAAAGCAGTATGCACCAAATAATAACTAGTGTCTCTCTGAAGCTAGGGAGTATCTTACTGGGTATCTAATGATCAGAAGAAGGGCTTTGATGATCTCCCAGCTTCTAATAATAATAATAATAGTAATAATAATAATAATAATAATAATAATAATTTTATTTGTATCCCACCCCTATGCCCTTCCCCTTTGTCCTCCCTCTTCTCTAACCTACTTGTCTCATCTCTTGGCCACTATCCCAGCCCACTTCCAATAGCACAGAATCATATTACGAACTTGGAAGAAACCTTAAAGTAACATACAGTCCAATTCATGCCATGCAGGAACACACAGCTAAATCACTCCTGGGAGCTGACCATCCAACCTCTGCTTAAAAACCTCCAAAGATGGACTACTACTCTCAAAGTCTATTTCACTGTTCCACCAGTGAGCAGCTCTCTCTCTCTCTCTCTCTCTCGTAATTTGGTTCACATTCTAGCTCTGGAGCAGCAGAAAACAAGCTTATTCTGTTTTCTACAAGACACCCCTTTCAGATGTTTAAAGATGCCTATCATGTCACTCCTCCGTCTCCACTTCTCCAGTGAAGCATAAACAACTCCCTAAGCCTTTCCTCATAAGGGTTGATTTCCAGGCCTTTGATCATCTTGGACACCCTCTTCCAGATACATTCCAGTTTGTCAATATCATTTTTTGAACTGTGCTGTCCAGAATTGGACACAGGATTGCACATGAGGTCTGACCAATGCATAATAGAGCCAGACTATGATTTCCCTTGCTCTGGATACTATACTCCTGTTGATGAAGCCTAGAACTGCATTGGTTCTTTTGGCCACCATGTCTCATTTTAGACTCATGTTTAGCTTGTGGTCCACTACTACCCCAAGACCTTTTTCACATGTACTGCTGTCAAGCCCAGTGTCACCCACCTTGTATTTGCGCATGCCATTTTTCTTGGCTATATATACTACCTTACATTTATCCCTGCTAAAATTCATTTTGTTAATTTTGGCCCAGTTCTCCAATCTAGCAAGGTAATTCTGACTCTTGATCCTGTCTTCTTGGTTATTAGCAGCCCCTCCACATTTGGAATCAAATCTGCAGACGATTACCATGGTCGCCTCTATTCCAACATCCAAGCAAAACATATCATCTAATTTAAAAAGAAAAATCCAAATAATTTTAAAAACAATACTTGGAAGCAGTATAAATGAGAAATTATATGCAAATTAGCAGTAGATTCTAACCAGAGAATTTGATTGAATTTTTATTGGTTCAGATATATGTGGGGGGTACAGATCTATTTACCAACAGTATCTCATTTAGTCACAGACTAAGATCTATCATACTGAAATGCTCTGTTGGAGATGTAGAAGTACAAAAGCTATCTTCATATTTTTTTGAAAATGTAAAATAAGATAAAATCTGGAACTCTGTGGTATCGTTAATTAATGATTTAACAGTGTATACTTTGTCTCCAAATCCAAAAAGTATTCCAGATCCAAATAGGTATACTATTAGGAACATTGAATACAATAGTAAAGCGTTTTAACTTGCAGGTGATCAATTTTTTAAAGCAATACAGCTAAAATATGTATTACTCAGTTCTGGCATAAAAAACAACAACATTATTCCAGCATTAACAACTCGGTTGAGAAAGATGCAGGAAGTGTCTTTAATGTTTTAATTAACTTATAAATGAGAACTTAATTATCAGCAGAACAAGCAATTTATTGAAAGATGGTTCTTTATTTATTAATACATAGGATGGAAGAGTTAGCAAAACCATCTTTTTTAGTTTATTTAGTTTAATTTAAGGATGTGCTTGGGTGTATGTTTTGCTTCCTATTTTAGTTTTGATTTTCACTTTGAAATAATAACAGGGCCTGTAATTCTAGATCAGCTTTTTAGCTATATAACTATCTTATGTAGCATTTCTGGAACCGACCCCCCATTTGGGGTTATTGGGCAGCATGTACTGCAAGCAACAGGGGTCTGTTCTTCTGTTGATAGGGGACCTGAGCAGATGGGGCAGGGGCCATTCCTTACCTTGCTGGTGTGAGAAACATCTGAGAAACTGAGAGTTGCCCTTGACATGGAAACGGGGTGCCTGGCTGCACCCACATTACCAGGTGCCCTATTTTTGCATCAGATGGGACAACTGGGGGCTTCTCAGTTTGCATGCCAATAAGGCAAGTAGTGCCAAAAAAAAAAAAAAAAAAAAAAAGGCTGTCTGAACAGTCTGGTTTTGCTGCAGAATTTCTTAAAAACTCATGGCAATTTTACCCTAAGACAAAGGCTTTTTACCCCAGGACAAAGGCTCTGGTAGGATCAGGTGTAATCCCACCACGGAGATTCAATTTATGTTGTCTAAATTAGACAACCTGAAAGCAGGGGGAGACCAGGTCATTTGGTCCATGTGGACAACCCCAGGGATGCAGCTGACTGGTGTTTCCATATCTCTCTGATGAGAAATCTCCAGCACAACAGCCAGAAGCAGATTGCCGTCATAATTCTCCATTTCACAAGACATTGCTCATGGGATGGCTGGTGGAGACAAGAGTCTGCTGCATCCCAACCAACAGGAGAACAGACCCCTGTCACTGGCAATGGCTGTTGCCTGGCAAGTCAGGACTGGGGGCCTTTCATGAGCCCTACATATTCCCCACGCTATTGAATATGTAGGGATCATGAATAAAAACAAGTCACAAATGTAAAATAAGACCCCAAATCCACAAAACAGCAATATCTTTTTAGGCCAAACAAAATGTGCAAAATACATTGTTGTAAACTTTTGAAGATTCACTGGCTTCTTCATCAGGCATGGGATTAAAAATTGTACAGGAGAAAGAAAAATATGACAATCACAGGCCCACATTTTGCCAAGATGTTGTTATTGTGCCCACCTAAAATTAAGTGAAGGGCTATCCATGAAGCCAGAGGCCATTCTTACTAGCCACATGGGTTCTGGGAGAGTCCAAAGTCCAGGAATTTAAATTCCATTAGCAACACAAAAAGCTGCTTCCTTGGAGATTCAGACTGAGATCCAAAGGAAGCATCTTTTTGTGCTGCTAAGGGAATTTAAATTTTATTTCCTAGACTTTAAGACTCTTTGTCTCCCAGAATCCAAATGACCAGAAGGAATGGCCTCTGCCTGGCATGGATATCCCTCCGTACTGTCTTAACTGACGACAACAACAACAACAACAACAACAACATTTTGGCAAAATGTAGGCCCACGATTCTAACATTGTTATATTTTACTTTCTGCTGTATGATTTCTACATCTTTGCCTGATGAAGAAGCCAGTGGAACTTCAGAAGCTTGCATGATGTATTTTGTGCACTTTGGTTGGCCCAATAAAGATTGATGTTTTATGAATTTGGGGTGTTATTATACTTTCCTGTGTGGTCAACAAAGCTACCCCATGATAAGTCACAAATGTGTAACTCTACAGAATCATAATTGTGATTGTGAATTCTAGCCAGGGTTTATAAAAATCTATGATGAAAACTTAGCCTTCTTTCATTGTTGAATATATACAAATAAGAAGCCTGTTTTCTGAACCACAGTTTTGTTTTGTTTTTTGGTAAAAAAGTGCATGTATGTGAATGAACCCTGCATTTGGTTGACAAGGTTGGATGCAAGTCATCAATATTTATTATTCTTATATATTTCTCCTTCTTACTAATAAATGAGCTTCTATATAGAGAAACTGTGATACAAGCAGGTAAAATGCAAAGTTAGTTTTCATTGATTTGTCACATAATTTCTCCATGTAGGAGTTCATTTACGAGAAAGAGTAACTGCAGAATAATTGCTGAGAAAAATCACCTCATGGCACGGTGGATAAAAATCGATGATTAAAAAAAATTAAAATGGGAGTTTTTAGATTTAAATTGGGTTTTAAAAATCCAATTATGGCAAGCATTTCTCTCTCACACACAGGTTTTCATGTTATATATATTTTAGGATTTAAAATGAAATCTGAATTTAATATAAACAAACAAGCTAAAGCCTACACTGGTAATCCCTAAAAAATGAGCCATGACTGTCTCTCAGACACATTGAATTAAAGGCTGCTTCTCTATTGGGGGAAAAGATCTGAAGTTAAGCAGTATGAATAACAGAATAAATCATGTTTTGCATTTATAACTGTGGACTCCTTGCTACCTGACCTAAGGACTTTCATGGTATCACAGGGGGAATAGGATTAAGAAGATCCCATCTTGTGTCTCACCAGCATCTTACTTGGGTGGCTTTGTTGTCCTGCGCAATGCTTTTCCAAACTACCACTAGCACCCAGTTGGTGTTTTAGACATACATAATTGGGATGTAATTCTTCACTAAATTTCTTCTCAAAGAAAGAAACAAGTAATTATCAACACTTTCCTTCTTGCTGTGAGAAACTCTTTGAAAACCATATTTTTGGAAGATTGCAATCCAGGCATTATTTTGCACAAAATTGGCATATAGTTGCTTTCCACAGGAAAAACAGCATTTTATGCATAGGAAACAGCATTTTCTGAACATAAAAATATAATAATAATAATAATAATAATAATTCTTATTATTTATATTTGGCCCCCTGGGTGAGCAATCGGGGCGGAGTCCAACATTTAAAAATACATACAGTTAAAATAACACTTCGGTCTCCCCTCCCACCCCTTAAAAATAGATTAAACTAAGAATAAGATTTAAAACAGTGAAACATTAAAAAATAAACATTAGACAATAATAGCTGTAAAAGTTAGGTACGTGGGCTGCCTCAAGAGTATCAATGTCTTGGTAAATGGTGCTGGAGGGACAGTAGATGACAGAAAGATAATCATTTTCTGGGAAGGCCTGCTGGAAGAGATGCTCTTAAAGCTGTCCAAAGTTGTAATAAGGCACATCTCATCCGGCAGGCCATTCCATAGCTTGGGAGCAATGGCAGACAAGGCCCTCCGGGAGATCTGTGCCAGCCTAGTTTTCATAGGCTGTAGCAAATTCCTCCCAGAGGACCAAAGAGTGCGAGGGGGGTCATATGGGGAGAGGCAGTCCCTAAGATAGGATGGACCTGAGCCATTAAAGGCTTTAAAGGTCAAAACCAGCACCTTGTACTGTGCCTGGAAACTAATTGGCAGCCAGTGGAGAGATTTCAGCACAGGTGTTACGTGCTCTCTCCTGGATGTTCCGGTGACTAGTCTGGCTGCCATGTTTTGAACCAGTTGAAGTTTCCGGGTTAGGCACAAAGGTAGCCCCATGTAGAGTGTGTTACAGTAATCCAGACATGAAGTGACCAAAGCATGTACCACAGTTTCCAGGTCCCTTATCTTCAGGAAACGGCGCAGCTGGCGTATCAGCTGAAGCTGATAACAGACACTCCTGACTGTCTCATTCACCTGACTAGTAATGTGGAGCGACAAGTCTAGAAGTACCCCCAGACTGAGAACAGAGTCCTTCGAGGATAGTGTGACTCCATCTAGGACCGGGAGTTGTATTCCCAGACCTGGGTTTTGGGCCGGTGACCGTCAGTACCTCCATTTTGTCTGGATTAAGCCTCAATCTGTTTTCCCTCATCCAATCCATTACTGCTGCCAGGCAGTCATTGATAGAGGAGACGCCATCTGAGGTCTGAGCAGATGATCTTGTCACGGAGAAATATATCTGAGTGTCATCAGCATACTGATGACACTGAGCTCCATGCCTCTGAATGATCTCACCCAGTGGATTCATATAAGTGTTAAATAGCATCAGGGACAGAATGGCACCTTGAGTGATGCCACAGTTTAGCTCGATTTTAGAGGAGCAGCTGTCCCCAAGCCTCACCCTTTGGGACCTGCCAGAGAGAAAGGAACGGAACCACCGCAAAGCGGTGCCTCCGATACCCATCTCTCTCAGCCAGTCCAAAAGGATGGCATGATCTATAGTGTCGAAGGCAACTGAGAGGTCCAAGAGCACCAGCAGGGTCACACTACCCCTGTCAATGCTCAAGCAGAGGTCATCTGTCAGAGCAACCATGGCAGTCTCAACTCCATATCCTGCCCGGAAGCTGGTTTGAAATGGATCAAGAAAATCCGTTTCATCCAAGACAGCTTGGAGGCGTGAGGCGACCGCTCTCTCGATTACCTTGCTTAATAATGGCAGCAAGGAAACTGGTCTATAGTTATTTCTGTCCAGGGGATCAAGGGAGGGTTTCTTCAGGAGAGGCTTTACAGCCGCCTCCTTCAGAGAAGGTAGAACAATACCCTTCCTGAGGGACGCATTGATGACATCCCGAAGGAATGTCCTAAATGTATCCCCTCCCTGGACGACCAGCCATGATGGACATGGGTCAAGAGAGCAGGTTGTCTTCCTCACGCTTCCAGGGAGCTTCTCCACATCACCAGTACTTACAGATTGAAACTCATCCAGTAAAATGACAACAACGGAGTCGCTAGGCGCCTCATTTGCAGATACTGCTGAAACATTGGCATCTAAGATGGCCCTTATCCGAGAGATTTTGTCTGCAAAGTGGGTGTTAAATGTGTCACAGCAGGCCGTCGTGGGGTCAAGCAAGGGATTTGGCGCAGGGGGAACCTGCGTCAGCTCCCCCACCACCTTAAACAGCTCTGCTGAATGGGACTCTGCAGACGCAATGCGTGCAGAGCAGAAGGATCTCCGCGTTGCATGCAAAGCCTCCTGATAGGCTTGAAGGTGCTGCCTATGGTGAGTTCTGTTGGATGAGACGAGTCTTCCGCCATCTGCGTTCTAGTCGTCGTCCAGCCCACTTCATCTCCCTGAGTTCCTCTGTGAACCAGGGCTTACGGTTGAGAGTGGGTTGGAGAGGACGCTCAGGGGCGACTGAGTCGAGAGCCTTGGGAAGATTGGTTTTCCAAGTATTCACCAAGGTTTCAACGGAATCGCCGGCATTGCCAACCATTAAACCCTCTAGGGCCTTCTGGAAACCAATCGGTTCCCTTAGCCTTTGAGGGCGGACCATTCTAATGGGTCCGCAACCCCCGAGGGGGTGAGGCACAGCTTTAAGATCCATCTTGATCAGGAA
Organism: Urosaurus nigricauda; assembly: GCA_034509955.1. NCBI lineage: Eukaryota > Metazoa > Chordata > Lepidosauria > Squamata > Phrynosomatidae > Urosaurus > Urosaurus nigricauda. The sequence continues at coordinate 7,146,056 of JAOEGL010000002.1, forward strand.
ATGATCCATCCATGACAATGCAGAGGTTTTGGTTACCTCCGCCCATGGATATTCCTGTTCTGTACTAAAAATCCCATCGAGTGTGTGACCTGCACAATGAGTAGGCCCGTTAACCAATTGGGATAGGTTCATGCTTGTCATGGATTCCATGAACTCCCGAGCTGCCCCAGATAAGTCAGAAAGGCTGGTCTCTAGAGGGATGTTGAAGTCACCAAAGACCAAACGTCTGGGGGACTCCAACAGTAACTCAGAGACCAGCTGAGTCAGCTCGGTCAGGCAACAGGGTGGCTGGTAAACCAACAGAATCCCCAAACTGTCCCTGGTCTTCAGGCTAAGGTACACACACTCGATGTGGACTGTTTTCTGGACAGGTTTCCTGATCAAAGTTAGGTTGGTCTTATGGACTATAGCCACGCCACCACCCAGCCCACTTTCCCTTATTCGCTCACTGACTGTGTAACCAGCTGGGAGAGCCTTTGCCCACGTGGCAGCGCTGGCATCTCCCAGTCAGGTCTCAGTGAAGCATGCCAGGTCGGCTTGTTCATCCACAAGGAGATCGTGGATGATGTGGGTCTTACCTTTCATCGACCTGACATTGCAAAGAAGCAGATTAAGGGATTATGGAACAGTTGGTATGCTCTCCAACCTATCTTGGGAAACATATTATATTATATTCAGCACAGAAAAATGGTCTCCTATGCAGAAAATCCTGTTTTCTATGCAAATCAATGATATGTGAATTTTACATAGAATAAATCCCCAATTACAGCCTTTTCTGTGGAGGAAACACCATTTTCTGAGCTGGAAATAATTGTATTATATTATATTATATTATATTAATTATATTGTATTGTATTGTATTGCAGTATAGTATAGTATAGTATAGTATAGGGATGTGGTGGCTCAGCAGTTAAGGCACTGATTCTGTTGATTGCAAGACTGGCAAGTTGGCAGTTCAAGGCCCAACTGCCGCATGATGGGATGATCTCCCATAACCAGTCACAGCTTCTGCCAACCTAGCAGTTCGAAAGCATGGAAATGCAAGTAGATAAATAGGTACCACTTCAGTGGGAAGGTAAATAGCATTTTGTGCAGTCATGCTAGCCACACAACCAGAGTCATCTTTGACAATGCTGGCTCTTCGGCTTAGTATCGGAGATGAGCACCATCCTCTACAGTTGGATATTACTTGACAACCTTGTCAAAGAGGAATACCTTTACTTTTACCCATAGTATGATATATGATAATTAATATAATATAATATAATATAATACAGAGCCAGGATGGTGTAGTGATTTGAGCGCTGGACTCTGGAGACCAAGGTTTGAATCCCTGCATGGCCATTGAAACCCCCTGGATGACCTTAGATAAGTCACAATCTCTCAGCCTCAGAGGGAGGCACTTGCAACCACCCCAGAACAAATCTTTGCAAGAATACTCTGTGATAGGCTTGCCTTAGGGTTGATATAAGTCAGAAACACCTTAAAGGCACACAACAAGTATAACTGTATAGAAATATATGATATGATATAATATAATATACAATATAATATCACATAACATAACATAAATATAATCTCATCTCATCTCATGTCATCTCATTAAAAGCTGTTTCCTGTACAAAAAACACTGCATTCTATGCAAATCAATTTTGCAGGATAAGCCACCAATTACAGTTTTTTTTTTTCTGTGCAGGAAACTGAAAAGAAAAATGCTATCTTCTACCAAAATACCCACCAAAGAATTTTGCACAAAATAAACCATGAACTATGAAGATTGTGATCAGTTCTGAATTCTTCTTGTCAATGTTTTTGAATATTCTTTCCATTCCTACAGGCAAATGATGTTACACATGTGGTTAGACTTGAATGTAGTCAGTTTATATTTGCATAAGCAGAGTGCTACAGGTCTATCCTTTGCAAATGAAGTTCTGCATTCTGTTCATCAGTGCCTTTAATATACCACTTGATCTACTGGGAATGTGGAAATAGCAGCTGCATTCACAAATATGCACCTGGCTGCCTAATTCAGCAGGAGTGTGGTGTAGCACAACCAACACTTAACTACATGAGTGCAAGCATGGTGTAGGATCTTGACTTCTGTGTTCATACCAGGACCACAGTTTAGGAATATTTATAAATTTATCAACCAGCTAGCATGGACATTCGCTATTCCTCACTCTTATCAGTGAGTAAATGCATGTGCCTTCAAGTTGCTTGTTGACTTATAGCTACTCTGTTAATTCCATAGGGTTTTCTGGGTCAAGGGATACTCAGAGGTTGTTTAGACAGTTCCTTCCTCTGAAATATAGCCTATTCCATCTGGTATTCCTTGGTGGTCCCCCATCCAAGTACTAAATATGCCTGAGTTTGCTTAGCTTCTAAGATCAGAGGGATCTGGTCCCTTCAGGGCATTTAGGCCTTGTGATGGTTCTTTGCAACGATTCCCTTGCTCACAGCAGCTACTCCCTGCTTTCATAGCCATTTAGTTGCAGGGGAGAGTGGGGGTGGCCAGGAAGTATCCACTAGAGTTCCTTGAGTTGGACACACAAAAAGGCAGGTATCCTCCTGGACCTTCTGGGGATCCTCCAAAGCTCTGTAAGATGAGGGCCCAAATCCGTGGTAGACAAAACAGGGTCACGTGTGCCTGTCCAAGGCTTTTTTGGTGACCCTCAGCCCCTCCAGATTCCCTAAACCTTATTCCTGAGTGACATTTTCATTCCCCCCACCTCTTGTGGAATCCCTAAGGAGTGGGAGCTTTCCTTTTAGTTAGGTAGTATGCACAATTTACATTTAAAAATGCGTTTTGAAAACCAGAAGTGGACATTTGCCCAGTTCTGGTTTTGTTTTGTTTCCTTGTTGGTTCATTTTTGTCAGTCCATGAGACGCAGAAGCCGAAAATGGCTCCTGAATTCACTGCAGTTGCACATCCTAGCCTAAATCCTATTGTTAGTCCCATTTACTATAGAGCCACTGAATCAATTGGATTTACTCACTATTCAACCATTGATTCAATGGGCGGACATTCTAGTTGGAAGTAACCAACAGGATTCCAGCCAATGTCACATCCAGGAATATAGCTAGCTGTTGGTCAGATGCCCAATTCCTTCCCCAGGCAACTAAATGAGTGCAAGGGGAGATACCTGGATGGCAGGGAGGTAGGTGGCATACATGAGAAGATAGATTCTTGGTACATTTCTATTCCAATAGGATCTTGAGAAACTAAGTTTTTTGCTCACAGCCTGCAAGGTGCAGCTGTTTCTGAAAAGTTCTGAATACTGATAGCCCTTGCCTCATCCATGTTTACTCAGAAGCAAGCATGCACATGATCACACCCCTAGCCTTCAAACAAGCAGACTCCTTCTTTGCAACTTTGAAAAAGTGACATTTCATTTCTCAGCTGAGATAATTCTGTAGTGTATGGGCTTCAATGTCCAAAGGCTTTGGATTACACCCCTAGGATAGGATATGTAAAGGCATCTTTTGTTGCAAATCAATATGTTCTAATTGTTACTTAGCAGTTAGTGTGCCCGCTAAGTCCCTTGCAAAACAAGAAATCTGATTTTCTCTATTCTCTGTGAGCTAAAAAGGACTAGAGGCATGCAGCCAGAAAACTGGCTCATATTTCAAATTAGGAAGTGCAAGAGTCAGCCTCCTTTGACTCTGCATGTCTTGTCCATGTGACTGTTTCCTGTCTCAGCCCATTTTCTTTGGCTTCTGTGTTTCCATTCTCCCCAGGATCCTCCCACTGGCCATAGTTCTTTTCTTGTCCTTGCTTTGATTTCTCTCTTGCCTTTTCTCCTTTCTTTGGAAAAGTTGGCCCACAATCCAAGTACAAGGTGAGCAGTATCGGGAAGCTCTCAGCCTCTCATGATGGGATGAACTCTGCCTTCCTATTCAGGCTGGGGGGTCACCTGGACTTCCTAGGCCATCCTGCCGCTCTTAGCCAATTGCCTTCTCTGCAAACTGCTGCTTTATGTTCTTATCCTTCCTTCATCCCTTTATCTCTTTTGAACTGCTCATGCAGAAGTCTATGCAATGGGTTGCTGTTTTAAATTGTAATTTTATTATGTCGTTTTAATTGATGTTAGTTTAATTCAATTTTAAGGGGTGGGTGGATGGTTGGGTATGGGTCGTGTATATTTTATCTTGTACTTTTTAATTTATGTAACCTGCTCCGATTGGATACAGAGGAGCGGGCTATAAATAGAACATTATTATTATTATTATTATTATTATTATTATTATTATTATAGAAGCCAAAGGCCTCTGTGGCATTAGGGTAGGGATGCAAACAGTGAAGTCTATGGTCTACATGTTGCCCTTGAACCCCACAAATATTGAATTCCATTTTTTTCAGAGTATGTAATTTAAAAAAGGGTATAAAAGTGACACAAACTGCCCATCAATGTGGCTGTGTCACTCTAGTACCTCTCTGAACCCTTCCCCACCCCCCAAATCACATTAGTCTGGGAGCACAAAATGGCCCCAAATGGTGACTGAGAGTGATGTGATTTCACTTCTGGTGTGGGCAAAGTACTAGTCTGGCTCACAGTGGGGACTCTGCTGCTTGTGCAGTTGGCCTCCTACATCTGGACCTGTTAGCCAATCACAGTAGTCACTTCATTACTACTTCAGGCACTACCACCCCTTCATGAAATCCCCCATGATATATACACTGGGAGCAGTGGCATCCTTAGGGTGGGTGTCACCCGGTGCAGTTACTCATGGGGGGGAGGACTTATGGTGGTGGGACGTCTGGTGTACGTCTTCTGACAACCTTCTGGCATGTGTGGGAGCATGCATGCATGGCTAAAGATACGCTGCAAGCCCCCAGGGAGCAGCCACAGTGCCTGGGGTGTCTCTGCGCAGGGTCTAGGTGGCTCGAAGAGACCCTGTGCAGGGCAGGAGAACTGGACTGGTGTCACCCCCTCTTCTTGGGTGTTGCCCTCCTTCTGGAGTGTCACCGGGTGAGGTCCATACACCTTGCACTCCCCCATTGATGCTACTGACTGTGACAGCCAGTGTAGCGTAATGGTTTGAAGGCTGGATTATAACTCTGGAAACCAGGTTTCAAATTCCTGCTGGGATATGGAAAGCCACAAAGGAGTTTATCACACAAAGGAGATTGGGAGTTTATCCTGACAGTAAGGGCTGTTTGACAGTGGAACACACTCCCTTGGAGTGTGGTGGAGTCTCTTTCCTTAGAGGTCTCTAAACAGAGGCTGGATGGCCATCTGTCAGGGATGCTTTGATTGGGAGTTCCTGCATGGTAGGGGGTTGGACTGGATGGCCCTTGTGGTCTCTTCCAACCCTATGATTCTATTCTGGAAAAATAACATAATTACACTAAACAATTTCACATGATGTTGCACAAAACCCACTATTAAAGTGGTCATTTGTGCAATTACTCACCATTTTCTCTTTATTTGCGGGATGCTTTAAATGCACTTTAATATCTCTTTAATGCTGAAATTTACCCCAGTGTGATAAACTCCTAAGTTACCTTGGGCAAGTCATACTCCTTCAGCCTCAGAGAATGGCAATGGCAAGCCTTCTCTGAACAAATCTTATTTCTCTCCCTACTGCCCTCCATGAGCATTGAGATCTTATGACACCAGTCTCCTGACCCAGCCAAGTGTCTCCTCCTCCCATGTTAGAATCCGCCCCTTCTCCTGTGCTGCTCTTCATGCCTGAAATCTCCTCCCCACACAATTAAGAACTCAGCGGCTACACACATGCGTGGCTAAAAGCCAATGGTTGGTGCCCCAGCAGCCACATGCTGTAGCACTGATCCACTCCCTAAAAAGAAGCCGCTCTATGAAGCTTCTGTAAAGGGGAGTCACAGGTGCGCTCTCGTGCCATAATGATGCCCCTTTGGCCCAGTGCTGTTTGCCATTAACACAGCTCGGATGCCCACACATCATCATGGTGCACCTCGTAGGGCTGGGAGCGTGTAGATGCCCAGGCCTATCTAGCCCTAGTTTTGCCCCCAGGCTGGTACAAAGTGCTGGCCTGTTTAGGGTCTTACTTCCTAGGCTAATTTTAAGGCTGAACTGAAGACACTCTTGTTTAAGGAGGCATCCCAAATTACTGGTTATTAATCTGCTGCTTACGTTGTCTTTATTGTATACAAGTTAGTATTATTTTAGAGGTATTTTAATCATGTAATGTTGTTGTTTTAGATTATATGCCACTTGGCAGTTTGTTATTTTCTTCCCCTCCCCCCTTATTTTATTTAACCCTTACTATGTAAAGGGTTGTGCAAATGCTACAGCACTCTATAAATAAATGATATAATAATAATAATAATAATAATAATAATAATAATATCATCCCATTTTAGGGCTGCCATATGTGAGAAAAGATTTGAAAGCACACAGCAGCTAAAACAATATATAGATTGTACAATAAGGCAGCCCAAAGGCCAAGCAGTCCAGTTCAAATCCTGTTTTGATACTGATGTGTTCCCCAAATCAGGTACTGTATTTTGTGAAAATAAATATGCCCCCCCTCCAGTGTGACGTAATATTTTGTTTTCTTTACATGGGTTTTATTGCCCTGGAATGTGGAAGCCTTTTAAAGAGGGTTGGATGAGTGAGTGGGTGGGTGAATGAAGGCATTGCCCCCCCCATAAGAATTCTGCTCCCCATTAAAATTTATTTCAATTCCCAAATTTCTAGCTTTGCATAGAGTGAGACAATGAAACACCATCCACACCTAGAACTCTTCTATATTTTTGTGTTCATATTGCCTTGTGTTCATATTATCCCTTTTCTTTGGATGCCTAAACTGTATTTCTAAATGCTCAGCTAAAGTTTTAAATTGCTCCAATGCTATCAGTTTGGACACTTAAGGAAAATGCCATGGGGGTAGGAAAAGAATTCTTATGGGGACAATGCTCTCATATTGCCCTCCCTTATATACACTTGCTTCCAAACATACTGCAAAACTGAAATGTTGCTGTCATCATGTGCTCAGTTCTCTTCATTAAGTACGCTTTTGTACATTGAATTGAAGCCTTCCTGCTGGATTTTGCTACAATAGTGCCTAAACTTGCTCTCTGTCCATGGTGTTTGCCATAGTGATTGTGTGGGTTTTACACTGATAGCAGAAAATAACAATTATTTTAGGCTTCCCTATGTAACGTATATATCGCCATGGGATGTAAAACAAATCAATTAATGAAAAAGAAGGAAGGGGAGGTGGATCCACTTAGATGTGAACACAGCATTTGGACAGAATGGAATATTTTAAAAAGGTATGTGATACACAGCACAAATATCTGTCTGGAACTCATTTTGGCTTCAGAAACTTTTGTAACACTTATCCGAGCATATTTAAGTTTTAACCAAGATGGCAAAGAAATATTGGCATCAAAAACTTAACCATGCTGTTGTATCTATACATTAGCTTCTGAATTAATCCCTACCAAACCAACCCTAAAAGCCAGTCAGTGGTTTGGAGCAATGAAGCAAAGAAGAGGGGGTGTCTCCTGGTGAGCAAGGTGTTGCAGGATGACATGACCAGCCTCCTCCTAACAGCAAGATTGGCATCTCTCCTGGGGCAAAAAAGCTTCTAGGGAGTTGCAGGGGTTGTGGACTGCACAGGGTGAGACCTCAGAGGGGATGTCTCCTGGTGTGCTTGTGGGAAGAGACTGCCTCCTGGTGTGTACTGCTCTGTCTCTCCATGAGTAGACTGGGACTCCTGGAGACTGAAGGACCTGGTTTGCCTGCCCACAGATGGCAAAGAAAATGGCTGGGACACTGTCTGCACATCGTGGCAAAAAACTGGAGGCCACTCCCTTCATTGAATAGTGCCTGGACTCCTTTGGCAATTGCAAACAAGGCAGGTGGACTGGAATTGCCTTGGACATGGATATTCCCTTTGGGCGCCCCACTCCATCAGCCATCGCCAGCAAGTAGGCCAGAGCCTTTCTCTTCCACAGCAGCCTGATCTACTCCTGAAGGACCACTGACTTGACTGGGGGTGGTGGTGGTTATGAGGCAGCTTAGGGGTAAAAAACATGAGTTATGGCACTAGGTGACACCACTGTCTGGGGTCCTTGCTTTTGCTCCTTGCAACCTCACTTGCTGGTGGGAGCGGGCCGTCATGTCCTCCTGCATCACCATAGTTGTCAGCACAACAGATCTCTGCCACTTCTGATGCTTGACCAATTGTTCAGGTGGGGTTCAGTATAATTTACAGTTGTGGCAAAAGTGCCACAAGTCTAACTTGTGACATCTTAACTGACTATCAGGATGCCAAACTTTCCTTGGCAAATAGATGGCCTGAACCTAGAATCCCCTGAAATATGCTACTGAACAATGTCACCTTTGCAATACCAGAGGAAGGAGAGGGATGGAAGAAAGAAAGGAGCAAAGAAAAAGAAAATAGATAAGACTTTCACACCTCCGGTAAAGAGTTTCACTGCTGAAGTTGGCAAAGGAAAGGGAGGGCTGTCTCTTTAACAGTGGAGAAACCAACAGCTGTTCTTTCTGCAGACATGCTTGCTAGGACTGAAAGTTTTGGAAAGTTGGTGCATAACTGACAGTTAGATTTATCTCCCCAATAAGCAATCAACATTATAATAAAGGAAAAATGCTTTCCGTGCACCTTTGAGAGCGCATCAGAAATTAATCTAAACATCAAATTAATTATAGTTTGCAAAATGAATAGTGGCTCATGGCCCTAATACTTCTCTGGCTCTTCTCCCTCCCCCCATCAACCCTCCCAGGGGGCTGCCTCCTTCCGAAATCTCCCCTGATTGCTTGGAAGCTGTTTCAGAATGTGGGCGGAGGGCAAGAAGTTTTATGGGCCTTGGGTTTTCATTCATGCCTTCCCCATGCACCTGGAATATTTCCCCTTTTGCCATTAACACAGCATAACATCTGCCAGAGCATTGTACGTGCTCCAGGTGGGATGAAACTTTGTCCAAAGGTCAAGCAAAGCCCAATGTAAGGAACGATTACTGGAACTTGGGGCTATCCTTTTTAGAATACAACCAACTCCCATCTGTGTTAACACTCCCAGGTTTGCTTGTCCTTAAGAAGAAAAAGATTCTTGATACATCAAGACCTCCCACTGATTAAAAAACGATCAATCACCACAAGATTGTTCTTAATTCAGATTTTTGTGTGTGTGAAAAACATATTCACTGGCTACCAGTTCATTTTTAATCACAATTTAATCACAATTTAAACAGCTGGCCATGATCTATAAAGCCCAATATGGCTTATGTCCAGACTATCTGATAGACTATATCTTCCTATTTGAACCTGCAAGAACTCTAAAATCTTCAGGGGAAGTCCTGCCACCATCACAGAGTCTCTTGGAGAGGATATGAGAGAAAGCCTTCTCTGTGGCTGCTCCCAACCTCTGGAACTCCTTCCCACAAGAGGCTGGGCTGGTTCCTTCCCTGCTTTCCTTTCACTGACAGGAAAAATATTTTTATTCAAGCAGGTTTTTCATATGCAATCACTCACAGGGAGTGCATGCTGTTTATTAGGATGCATGCTTTCTATGTTTTTAACTTGTAGGCTTTCAAAATGTAATTTTATACTGTTTAAATGAAATAATTTTAATAGTTTTTAAAATAGCATTGCTAAGTTGTTAACTAATTTTATCTGTGAACCATCTTTGGTCCCATTCCAGGAGAAAGGCCACAGAAGATCCTCCGCCCTCCCTCCACCATCTTGGGAGTGGCGAGGCTGGTGAGTGTCCTCGGTGGATAAACCCCCCCAGAACAACGTCCCGGCTCCTGCAGCCAAGGTGGCAGAAGATCCTCCGCCCTCTCTCCACCACCTGGGAGCAGTGAGGCTGGTGAGCGTCCTCAGGGGATAACCCCCCCCCCCCAAGAACAGCATCCTGTCTCCTGTGTGGTAGCAGCCAAGGCTGCAGAAGATCCTGCGCCCTCCCTCCACCATCTTGGGAGTGTCGAGGCTGGTGAGCATCCTTGGGGGATAACCACCCCCCCAAACAGTGTGCAGGCTCCTGTGTGGCGGCAGCCAAGGCCGCAGAAGATCCTGCGCTCTCCCTCCACCATCTTGGGAGTGGTGAGGCTGGTGAGCACCCTTGGGGGATAACCCCCCAGAACAGTGTCCCGGTTCCTGCGTGGCGTCAGTCAAGGCTGCAGAAGATCCTCCACCCTCCCTCCACCATCTTGGGAGTGGTGAGGCTGGTGCGCGTCCTTGGGGGATAACCCCTCACAGAACAGCTTCCCAGCTCCTGCGCGAAGGCAGCCAAGGCCACAGAAGATCCTCCGCCCTCCCTCCATCACCTGGGAGTGACGAGGCTGGTGAGCATCCTCAGGGGATAACACCCCCCCCCCGAACAGCGTTCCGGCTCCTGTCCAGCGGCAGCCAAGGCCGCAGAAAATCATCTGCCCTCCCTCCATCACCTGGAAGTGGCAAGGCTGGTGTATGCTCCTATCCTCTTGAATTTTCTTTTCTTGCTTCGAGGACGTTTTCTAGCAATTTTCTTTGCATAGAAACTATGGGACTTGTTTAGCAGGGAATGCAATGATAATTTGGTGTTCTCCCTATTGTTGAATGACCTTGCTGCTGTTGGGAATAAGAACTAGCCAGGGAATAGCTGGACTACCTTCACCTTCTAGTGGGAAATGGAGCCGGGAACAGCCAGGGAGTGGGTATTGAGGTTGTGTGGGGGCAGGGAAGGTATGGCGGCAACAGAGTGAACAAGTGTTACAGAAGAAGTAGGGATTGATGCTTGATATTTATCCCTTCTTCAGTTCACTCTGTTTCCCAGGATAATGTGGAGAGTGCACCAAGTGTTCCACAGTCCCTTAATCTGTTCCTCTGCAATGTCAGGTCGGCCAAAGGTAAGACGCATATCATCCACGATCTCCTCGTGGATGAACAGGCCAACCTGGCATGCTTTACCAAGAACTGGCTGGGAGATGCCAGCGCTGTAACATTGGCGCAGGCTCTCCCAGCCGGTTACACGGTCAGCGAGCAGATAAGGGAAAGTGGGTGAGGGGGTGGTGTGGCCTTAGTCCATAAGACCAACCTGACCTTGATCAGAAAGCCTGTCTGGAAAACAACCCACATTGAGTGCATGTACCTTAGCCTGAAGACAGGATAGTTTAGGGATTCTGTTAGTATACCAGCCACCACGTTGCTTAGCAGACTCCCTGACCAAGCTGACTCAGCTGGTCTCTGAGTTGCTGTTGGAGTCGCCCAGACTTCTAGTCTTGGGTGACTTCGACATCCCTCTCAAGACTGACTTGTCTGATTTATCTGGAGCGGCTTGGGAGTTCATGGAATCCATGACAAGCATGAACCTATCCCAATTGGTCAACAGGCCTACCCATTGTCATACACTCGATGGGATTTTTAGTACGGAACAGGGATATCAGTGGGCGAAGGTAACCAAAACCTCTGCATTGTCATGGATGGATCATTTCCTGATCAAGATGGAACTAAAAGCTGCTCTCTTCCCCCCTGGGGGTGGCAGAGCCATTAGAATGGTCCGCCCTCGAAGGCTAATGGTACCAATTGGCTTCCAGAAGGCCTTAGAGGGTTTAATGGTTGATAACGCTGGTGATCCCGTCAAAACCTTGGTGAATACTTGGAACACCGATCTTCCCAAGGCTATCGACGTGATTGCTCCCGAGCATCCTTTCCAACCGTTTTCGAACTGCAAATCCTGGTTCACAAAGGAACTCAGGGAGATGAAGCGGGTTGGACAATGACTAGAGCACAAATGGCAGAAAACTCGGCTCTTATTCGCCAGGACTTGCCATAGGCAGCATCTTCGTGCCTATTGGGAGGCTTTGCGTGCAGTGTGGAGATCTTTCTGCTCTGCACGCATTCAGAGTCCCGCCAGCAGAGCTGTTTAAGGTGGTAGGGGAGCTGACGCAGATTCCTCCTGCCCCAAATCCCCTACTTGACGCAACGATGGCCTGCTGTGATGCGTTTAACATCCACTTTGCAGATAAAATCTCTCAGATAAGGACCAACTTGGATGCCAATGTTTTACCAGAATCCATATGTGAGGCGTCTAGCAAATCTGTTGTTGTCACGTTACTGGTTGAGTTTCAATCTGTGAGTACTGATGACATGGACAAGCTCCTTGGAAGTATAAGGAAGACAACCTGCCCTCTCGATCCGTGTCCATCTTGGCTGGTCGCCCAGGAGGGTACCTTAGGGAAGGTTCTTTACCATCCTGCCTGAAGGAGGTGGCTGTTAAGCCCCTTCTGAAGAAACCTTCCCTTGACCCCCTGGACAGGAACAACTATAGACCAGTGTCCTTGCTACCTTTTTTGAGCAAGGTGATCGAGAGAGCAGTTGCCTCCCAACTCCAGGTTGTCTTGGATGAAACCAATTATCTTGATCCATTTCAAACCGGCTTCAGGACTGGTCATGGAGCTGAGACTGCCATGGTTGCTCTGACCGACGACCTCCGCCTGAGTATTGACAGGGGTAGTGTGACTCTGTTGGTGCTCTTGGATCTCTCCGAGGCCTTTGATACTGTAGATCACTCCATCCTTTTGGACCAGCTGAGGGAGTTGGGGATTGGAGGCACTGCTCTTTGGTGGTTCTGGTCCTTTCTCTCCAGCAGATCTCTGAGGCTCAGGGACAGTTGCTCTTCCAAAATCAAGCTTAATTGTGGAGTCCCTCAGGGCGCCATCCTGTCCCCAATGCTATTTAATATCTATATGAAACCACTGGGTGAGATCATTCGGAGGCATGGAGCTCAGTGTCTTCAGTATGTTGATGACACTCAGATATATCTCTCCATGTCCAGATTGTCGGCACAGACTTCAGATGGTGTCTCTCCTCTTAATGACTGTTAATGGATTGGATGAGGAAAAACAGATTGAAACTGAATCCAGACCAAATGGAGGTACTAACAGTTACAGGCTCGAAACCAGGCTTGGGAATACAGCTTCCAGTCCTAGACAGATTCACTCTCTCCTCTAAGGACTCTGTTCGCAGTCTGGGGGTACTTCTAGAATCGCTGCTTCACATGACTATCAGCTTCGGCTGTGCCCTTTCCTGGAAACGAAAGACCTGGAATCTGTGGTACACGCTTTGGTAACCTCACGCTTGGATTTCTGTAATGTGCTCTACGTGGGGCTATCCTTGTGCCTAACCCAGAAACTTCAGTTGGTTCAAAATATGGCAGCCAGGCTTGTCACTGGAATATCTAAGAGGGAGCACATAACACCGGTGCTCAAGACTTTCCACTGGCTGCCGATTAGTTTCCAGGCGCAGTACAAGGTGTTGGTTTTATCCTTTAAAGCCCTACATGGCTTGGGTCCATCTTAACTCAGGGACACCTCTCCCCGTATGAACCACCTCAGCACACTCCAATCCTCTGGAAGGAATCTGCTGCAGCCTATGAAAACTAGGTTGTTGCAGACCTCCCAGAGGACTTTCTCTGCTATGTTCCCAAGCTTTGGAATGACCTGCAGGATGAGATACATCTTATAACATCTCTTGAGTGCTTCAAAAAAGTGCTAAAGACGCATCTCTTCCTGCAGGTCTTCCCTGAAGCCTCCTAGTTCCTGGCTCCGAAATTGTATTTTAGTCTTCCGCTAGTTCCCTATGTTTTGAGTCTGTCATCTCCTACCTCATTCAAAGAACAATGTTCATGTTCATTTTAAGTGTTGATGAGTTTAATTTATTTTCAAGGGGTGGGAGGTTGGGAATGGGTTGCTGAATTGTTTTAATTTGTATATTTTAATCTTGTTCTACCCCACTCCAATTGTTGTTTACAGAGGAGCGGGCTATAAATAAAAAATTACTATTATTATTATTATTATTATTATTATTATTATTTAAATACAGTCTGCCCTCTGTATCCATGGATTCTTTTTCCACAGATTCAACCATCCACAGCTTGAACACACGCACACACACACACACACACACACACTCCAAAAAGCAAACTTTGATTTTGCCATTTTATATAAGGGATGTCATTTTATTACACAACTGTATTTGGTGGGACTTGTGCATTCACAGATTTTAGTTCTGGGTGTGTGTGTCATGGAACCAAATCCAAGTGGATACCAAGGGCCCACTGTGAAAAACTAAAATAAAAACCTTGCCGGAGAACCTTTACCATTCCTTTCCCCAAACCTTCCTTCCTGCAAATCTTCCTGCAACCTGGCTGCACCCCAACCAAGGACTTTCTGATGTGCTACATATTAGGGCACATGAGGGACAAGATGGGACAATATCACATAGGTTGTTAAGAATACTTAACTACATAACTTCTCCTGGCCCAACTCTCCAATCTAACTGCCAGCAGTCACACTAAGCAATGGAGGTCTGTTTTGCTGGTGATGAGGGGGCAGCGGGATGATGTTTCCAGTCTCCTCCTATCAGCAACCACCAGAAACAGAATCACTGTTGCAATTTTCCATCCCACCACAGATAGCTGGCAAGAGGGGGGCTGGAAATGTCATCCTGCTGACCTTCACTTGTCAGCAGAACAGACTTGCTGGGTGTTGCAGTTTGTCTGGGGGTATTTTTTGAAAGTGGCAATGGACCGACTCCATTATCATAAATATGAATACCAAACACTTGTAAACATGTATGTCAGGCTTGCACATTCATAACGGCCCAAAAATGATGCCAACATTTGTGCAGAAAATAGCACATTTGCATGAAATACAGACTTGTCTACACAAAAATGTATGACAATATTAGTTTAGTCATCTTGGCTTGTAGGGAGAGCTCAGGATCGATGTGTTCTAGGGACTTTATCACATGGGGAAAACTGGAGGTTTAAACAGAGATTATCCTGTAAAAATTGTGCAATCGCAATTAAGATTTCTCATGACGTTGTGATTAAAGTGCTATTACTCTGGGAATAAACAGGTAATAAACAGCAACAAATCATTCAAGGGGAAATCCCATGAATGATTTGTTGCTGTTTATTGTCTGTTTATTCCTGGGATAATGTCTCTTTCATTGTGATGTGTATGAAAATGTTAATTACAATTGTGCAATTTTAATGGGATAATCGTTGCTTAACCCTCCCTCCAAATTTTCCCCATTTGATAAGGTCCTAGGACCCACTGATTTGTCTTTTTGGCATTCCAAAGCATCTGTAGTACTCTTCTCCAGCATTACATTCCATTTTCTTCCTATCCGTTTTCTTCACTGTCCAGCTTTCACAAACCTACACAGAAACAGGGAATGAGATAACATGGACAATCCTAACTTTAGTATTAAATAATATATTTTAAACTTCATGATCTTGCCTAGTATCTTCATAGGGGCTTTCTAGATTGGCAAAAAAAGCGTTTTCATGGCACACTTTGCCTTTTTCTCATCTAAAGACTAGAGTTTCATGCAGCCATGAACACACTTCTTTTTGCCAATCTAGAAAGCCCCATTGCTTCCCTTCTAAGTCCTAATCTTCTTCTGATTTCTTGACTACCATCTCCATTCTCACCAATAGCCCATCTGTTGCCAACCCTGATTTAGTTGAACAGGTATCATACCATGGGAATTCAGAAGTTTCTTGATTTCAGCCCAGCAACATTTGCAATCCCCCTCCTTTCCCCCCTTTCACCAAGATAAACTGTTGCATTGTATGATTTATACTTCCCTTTTAAAAACATGACTTTGCATTAACTCTACTAGGATAGTATCCTAGAAAGGGATTGTTGTTGTGTTTCTTGTATTTAACTGCTTAGCTCTATGCATTTGGAGGAAGCAGGGGCTTCTAACCAGTTGTGGGTGGTGGCTCCCATGTCCATGGGGTTTCAACTCTAGGATTCAGTTTGAATTTTAAAGGAGAAGTCCCAAG
Organism: Urosaurus nigricauda; assembly: GCA_034509955.1. Lineage (NCBI taxonomy): Eukaryota > Metazoa > Chordata > Lepidosauria > Squamata > Phrynosomatidae > Urosaurus > Urosaurus nigricauda. The sequence continues at coordinate 7,161,845 of JAOEGL010000002.1, forward strand.
TGCTGAATGTATTTTGGGGGAAAAGGTCAACACATGGGATAGCTGAGTCTGAAACAAATTCACCAGCTGACATGGAAGTAATCAGCTGCCATTGTTTCAAATCCAGTAAGGAGATCTGAATATAGAAATAGACTTCTGGATGTCGATCATTTATGCTGGTCATAAATTGGATGCATGTCTGGGTACCCAGACAAATGCCGATCCAATCTATCTATTAATTTATTTTCAAATCAATATATGTTCAGGCACACATCTGGATATCTAGTTTAACCCATATTCTGTTGTAAGCAGTTGGCTTGGATCAGGTCAAGGGAAAGACGGAAAAGGAGAAAAAGGCAATTGACCAAAAGTGTTAATTAAAATAACAACAACAACTTCACATACATCCAGGGAATAATCAGAGACTTCTAACCAGTCCTGAGCTGCTGCCATAATGCAGAATGAGTGCAGTTTGACACTGTTTTCAGTGCTATGGCTCTATCCTATAGAATCAGGGGATTTGTAGGGGTTTTTTTGTGGCTCCAGAGCTCACTGACAGAGAAGGCCAAATATTTCACAATACTACAGTTCCCAGAATTCCATAGCATTGAGCCATTACAGTGAAAGTGCTATTAAACTGCATTAATTTTGCAGTGTAGATGCAGCCCTGGTTGGTGGCTCTCGTGTTGATCCTATGTATAGCTAGGTCTGTTGCTATTGTATGCCTAGGCATATTGCTGTTTCCAACTCATCGTGAGCCTAAGGCAAACTTGTCATGGTTTTTCTTGGCAAGATTTGTTCAGAGGGGGTTTGTATTTGCCTTCCTCTGAGGCTGAGAGAGCATGATTTGCTCAAGCTCACACAGTGACTTTTCATGGCTGAGTAGGGATTCAAACCCTGGACTCCAGAATCATAGTCCAATGCTCAAACGACTATACCACATTCACTGTCTAGGCAAGTTCATTATATATATTGAAATCAGCCAATAATCCAGGCACTCTTACTTTTTTTCCAGAACTGCCAGAAGAATCAGATCCCAGAAGAATCAGAAATCTTGGGCCTTGTTCAGCCCAGCCTGAAAGGCTGGCCTGGGGGCAGAGATGACAAACCCCCGACTCTGCCCCCAGGGTGCCATGATGCCATGCACTGCTCCACATGGCACGTGGCATCAAAGTGCTCCTCCAGTGCTGTGTCCATATAATGCAGCACCAAAAAATCACCAAATAGCCATGGCAACACAGCTATGGCACCCTTTCCAGGGTGCAAAAAAGACGAACTTTTTGAGGTTTCTTTTCACACCAGGGAAAGGCCAGATCAGGGCTGGGGTTGCCCTGAAGAAGGGGCAGCTGGAGGCTGCCCCTTCTGGGCTGTTTGTACTGCTCCTCAGTTTTCATTTAAAAATAAATAAGGAAAACTGGGCATACTTTGCCATACTGAACCCACTGACCAGTACAGCCACTTGTTCATGATAGTGGTCACCTTGCCTCTTAAGTACCTAATCCAGGCAAGGAGCTTGAGGGCACAAGGGGAAGGTGAGCGATAGCAGGCCAAGGGTTGGAAGTTCAGGACCAGTCGGAGAGGGCTCCATCATATACACTTCTAGTTCATTTTGATATTCTTACAGTATTCTGTAACTGTTAAGTCTAGTTATCTTTTATCTTAAGGCAATCTGTTGTTCTTATGTACCACGCAGTCATGAAAAGGGCTTTGGCTCAAAAGATGCCCACTTTGAAAGCAAAACGTGTGAAGTGGTGAGAAATGGAATCGTGAGACTTTTGCATTAAACCTCAGACCCCACTTTGCTGAAATCCCAAGAGAGATTTCTTTCTCTCCTCTCAAGTTATTCCTGTTGCACTGTCAGATAAGTCAGTAATTGGTATTAAAAAGTCAAGTATTATGGATGTATACAGACAGTATCTTGTTTTCAACTAATAATTGCTGGCGATTTATGGCTTTTTTCCATTAAAAAATAAAAATGTGATCCTACTCACCACTAGACATGTGTACCCCTATTGAAATCAGCCAAAAGGTCCATGCTGAGCTCTTGTTTTTGTTTGCAGAACTGCAGCAGCAATCTCACTTTCCAATTCTCTGGTTGGTTGCCATACAGCTCTTCATGTACCCTTGGACTTGATTAATGGTGGAGTAAAATATTCCACCAGCGTTTCATGGGCACATGCCGAAGAGATGGCTCATAGCCTGTTTCTCTGGATTTGGCCTGTGAGCCCTCAGTTCCCATTTCAGATCTCATTCATAGTCATTTATTTATGTACTGGATTTATATCCGGCCTTTCTCCCAAAATGGGAATCAAGGTGGCTGTTTGTGATTTGCTGTTCGTTCTTATTCTAATGCACTCCTGTGTTCCAGCTTACTTTGGGAAAACATTTCAAGTGTGTGTGTGGCCAGTCACCATTCTGATATGGGCCAGAGGATTCAGAAGATGGGCTTTGAGTGGCAGGTGGGCAGGACAGAGGATATAATATAAATCTCCCCAAACTACAAAGTTAATTGACGTATTTGGTCATTCCAAGAGAAGAAAGCCTGGGCTGCTGGTGGAGAGGGTTTAGAAGAAGCATCAGAAAGAGGAAGAGGAGGAGGGGGGGAGGAGGAAGAAGGAGAAAAAGAAAAAAGAGAAGAAGGAGATGATTGAGAAGATGGGAGAAAAAGAGAAGAAAAAGATAAGAAGCAGAAGGGGAAGGAAGAAAAAGAAAAGGAGAAGAAGGAAAATGAGTAGGACAAAACAAGGAGGAGGAGAAGGAAGGAAAAGAAAAGAAAGAGGAGGTGGAACATGAGTAGGAGGACAAAGGAGGAGGAGGAGAAGGAAGGAAAGGAAAGAAGAAGGAGAAGGTGGAAAATGAGGAGGAGAGTGACAAAGAAGATGGAGGAAGAGAAGGAAGGAAGAAAAAGAAAGAAAAGAAGAAGGAGAAGGTGGAAAATGAGAAGGTAGGCAAAGAAGATGGAGGAAGAGGAAGAAGAAGGATGAGAAGGAAGAGGCGCAGAAAGAGGAGGGAGGAAGAGAAGGGAATGGAGTGGAATAGGGGTGGAATAGGATGGATTGGCAGCTGGTTTGGAGACCATCAGAGAGCTGATAAATGATTGTTGGTGGCAGGAGGTAGATGAATGATGTTGAAGAAGACCGCACCACCCCACATCACAACATCGCACCCAATACAGAAAACAGCAGCACAAGAAGGAAAAGGAGTGAGGATGGGGAACAACCTACAGAGAATTCAAACACTGGGATCACATGCTCCAACATGCATTTGATTTGATTTGTTTTGAAAAGTCCTGTCGCCAAACCTTCCCTCTTTGGTAAAAGGAGCAGACTCTCTGCTCACTGGAGATGAGTCCCACCCTCCTGGTCATCCAACCTCACTCAACACCCCACTAGCTGAGGACTGGGGACCTACCAGTTTCCCTCTCCATCTCTTTCCCCCTCCACCCCATCTCTACTTTTGCAGGAAGCTTTTCCATTCCCACCCGCTGCCCTAATCCAGTTTTGCTCTCCATTGTTCCCTTCCCCTCAATGCAACACACTTTCCCATTCCCTAGAACCAGGATTTGGGATTTTTTTTTAATTTTTATTTTTTTGTCCCAAAGTATCCTGGAGTTCATGATCCTCTCTGTAGCAGGGCATACAGTTCTGAGTATGAGACGGTGAGAAGGGAGCAGGTGGAGGTGGGGTAGGGCAGCGGTGGGTAGGGAAAAAAACGGTATATCAACAAAGGTAAATTGAGAAAAAAAATCAGCTAAGTAAAGTTATAAAAATATAGCAGTTTGAGAGAAAAAAATGGTAAAAGTAGTTCAGAGAAAGTTCCTTTCCTGGATGAATCTAATTGTTTTGTTATCTTTACCCACCAAAGCATTTACTTTGGTTTGTCGCCCGATCCACAAACACTTTCGAGGAGATGACATTACCGAATGGCAGGAACATCTGCATCAGCTCTGCGTCCCCAAACTCCTGGGGCAGATGGTAGATAAACAGGTTACAGCCCTCTGGTCCTGTGGAGAAGATGGAGGAGAGAGGAGAAGAGAGGAGGGGAAAAAAAGAGGTAAGAGATCTATGTGTAAAGAAGCAACCAAGGAAAAAATGATGAGGCCTGTTGTAGCTCACATTGCAAAGCTGGACACTACATCTGCCAGTCTCATATATCCCCTTTTTGGGGGAGGTGTTAGAATGTATGGTGGCTTCCCAGCTCCAGGGCTTCTTGGACAAAACAGATTATCTAGATCCATTTCAATCTGGCTTCAGACCTGGCTATGGCATGGAGACAGCTTTGGTCACCTTGGTGGATGACCTATGCAGGAAACTGGCATGAGGAATGTGCCCCTGTTGGTTCTGCTGGACCACTCAGTGGCTTTTGATACCCTCAACTATGGTAACCTTCTGGGATGGGGCTTGGGGTCACTGTCTTAATGTGCTTTCAGTCCTTCTTGGAGGGGTGAACTCAGAAGGGGGTGTTGGGGGACTCCTATTCGACCTCCTGGCCACTGGCCTGTGGTGTAACTCAGGGTTCTGTTTTGTCCCCCATGTTATTTCACATCTACATGAAACTGCTTGGAGACACCATCTGGAGTTTTGGAGTATGATGTCACCAGTATGCAGATGACACCCAACTCTGTCTCTCTTTTCCATATGACTCCAAAGAAGCTGTCTCTATACTGAACCAGGGCACACAAATTGAAGTTTAATCCAGACAAGAGAGAGGTTCTCCTGGTCAGTTGTAAGGTAGATCAGGGAATTGGGACTTTCCCTATGCTGGATGGGGTTACACTCCCCCTGAAATCTCAGGTTTGCAGCTTGGGTGTGCTCCTGGACTTAGCTCTGAGCCTGGATGCCCAGGTTTCAGCAGTGGCCAGGAGTGCATATGCACAGTTAAAACTATTGCACCAGCTGTGCCTGTTCTTTGAGAAGTTAGATATGGCTACAGTGACACATCCCTTGGTTACATCCCATTTGGACTATTGGAATGTGTTTTATGCCCTTGGAAACTGTTCAGAAACTTCAGCGGGTCCAAAATGCTGTGGCCAGGCTGTTTACTGAGGCTGGCTACAGGGATCCTATCACTCTCTTGCTGAAACAGCTGCACTGGTTACTGGCCCTTTTCTGGGCAGAACTCCCGGTACTGTTTTTGACCTTTAAATCCCTAAACGGCTTGGGTCCAGACTATCTGAAGGGCCATATCTCTCTATACAAGCCAGCCCAAGTGCTAAGATGGGCAGGAGAGGGCTTTCTCTCAGTCCCATTACCTTCACAGGTGTGGTTGGTGAGGAGTCTGGAGACAGCCTTCCCCTTGGCTGCTCCCAGACTATGGAACTCACTTCCATGGGTGGTTAGATCGGCCCTCTTCCGGCTCTCTTTCTGCCGGCAGCTGAAGACATTTTTATTTAGGAAGGTGTTTGGTGGATACATTTTACTTGTGTTGTACTGTGTACAGTAAATGCTTTTAAAACAATTTTAAAAACAGTTTTTACTACTTTTAACTGTTTTAACTTATTTTTAAATATCAATAATGTTTCATCTTTTTAAAACTTTTGTACATCTGTTTTTTTAAATTATTGTAACCCACCTTGAATCCCATTGTGGGAGAAAGGTGGGATGTAAATCTTTGAAATAAATGAAATAAAATAAAATGTGCAGGGCCAAAACGTCACCATTGTGCAATTGAGGTATTCTGCTGATAGTGGCAGAGTTGCACGAACAGCATGTTCATCTGTGCCTTTTCTTTGCAAGTTGCCCATTGTACATGTGTTGTGGTAGAGCATCCTATATTTTACATTGTGGTTCTGAATAATAATAATAATAATAATAATTTTAATATCCCGTCTGTCTATAAAAGATAATTGAGGCAGCTTAGATATTAAAACTTCATACAAAATCCCAGCATCCCCATTTCCCTCCCTCCCCTAAAACAAGAATTAAACAATTAAACATTAAAATAATCCAATTAAAATAAGCAATGAGTGATTAGGCACGAAGTATTTGATGGGATAGTTGTATTAATGTGTTGGTGGGATTATTATTCAGGAAAGGCCTGCTGGGAAAGATCCATCTTGACAGTTGTATATCATATACTTTCAATTGTAGTTGTGTATCCTTTATTTTGCATTTCAACTGGACATTGTGTATTGTGATTGGAGCGATGGTACTTAGTTATTGGCATATTGCTATTCTGCATGAGGGTTGTGTAACACTCATTTAGCATATCTCTACATGTAGGTATTTAAGACACCAGACCTTGGAAACTAAATAAGGTCAGCCCTGGTTAGTAGTTGGGTGGAAGACAACAAATGAATACTAGATGCTTTGACCTATATTTCAGAGAAAAGAGTTTCCAAAATCACCTCTGAGTATCCCTGGCCTAAGAAAACTCTAGGAAATTCATGGGGTCACCATAAAGTTACACTTAAGTGGTGGTTACACTATATCCCTTTGTGTTTCTCTGAATGTGGTTGCTTTTTCTGAATCAGGAAAAGGACATTGATGGTTGTGCAGCATCCAAGAATGCAAAATGGTATGTGCAACAGGTCCAGTGGCTGAATTCCATTTATACAACTGTGCAGTCAGTATGGAAATTTTGCCATAGCCCAGAAGTACAACCATATTCACAAGGGAACATACCAGCTCATAAAGAACCAACAGTATTCTAGCAACTATTTTAATGCAAACACTTAAAAAAAAAATGTCTCCGGGTGTGCAGAATCTTGACCTCAAACAAATCAAGAAAGAAGTGACAGATATGTGTATAATTTGGGATAGAGACAGAGGCTTGTGAAACACCATCAGAGGTTCTTGAAGTTTAGGGAGCTATTTACAGTGGACTCTTTCACATGGGAGGAATTTCTCCCAACTTCGAATGGAGCCAATGCGAATTCAGGTGAATTTGCTAGTTTAGAGAATTCATGTGAATCCCCATTGCATTTGGAATGTGTTCAGATTGATTTCCCATTACCCGAAAATGACCCCCCCCCTGCCCAAAATTGTGTGAGAAGCTTTAATTCGCAATAACATGAAACCCATGATTGCATTCGGATTGACTTCCCTTTTGCTCGAAATTGTGTGAGAAGCTTTAATTGACAATAACGTGAAACCCCATGATTGCGTTTGGATTGCCCTTGGATTATACTTCCAATTTCCCATGTCTGAAAGAGTCCAGTGAAGGTTCTTCATCTGGATACAGAAATATCAGTCTGGATGTTTTTCTGTGGACAGGTACATGGACAGGTACTGACTTCAGTCTTCTACTGTTTCTTGGCACTTGAATGATATTAGTCCATTTATTTAAAAGGGACGGGGTTGTCAAGTAGAGAGGAACAAAACAGACATGAAAGACATGACTTTGCTTTTCTAATTGCACCCAAGTCAAATGTCTGACAGAGATGTCATCCTTGAAGGAAAACTTTTGCAGAGCAGTTTTCCCTCTGTGCTCTGCTACTAACATAAACACAAGACTGGGATTTAGCTTTAGTCTTACTTTTAGTATAGGATTAACAGTTCAGCAGTAATTGTCCCTGGCTATGATTTTTCTAAATGTCATCAAGAATGTTCTGAGAATGTGTTCCAGACACTCCAGCATGCACAGCTTGGTTTTCTGCATGGAAAAGTGTGAGAGAAATATTAAGTGTGCTGCCTGTAAAAGTGTCTTCCTCTTCACTGGCACTCTTATGTTGTAGAGTCTTAAAATAATGCATTCTTAAAACAAACAGATTTGTTTTATTTTGCTTCAGTGGGTCTTGCTCCTTGGGGAAGAGTGGATGGGGAAGGGACTTGGATTTTCAAGAAAGAAAACTTCACCTTCACAAGTCTAAGTAGAGGCCTAAAGAATGATGTCCCTGCTATTCATCAGAGGTTCACAGAAACTCATATCTGATCTGAAAGTTACTCTCTACTTGATAACAAAGGAGCAACGGTCTCGTCCTTCCACACACCACTATTGGTGTTCACAAGAACAATGGAAAAGAAAGTTAGGTGCTCCTGTTGGCGAAAGTGTCTTTGGAAAGGTCCATCTTCTCCAAGAGAGAAGATGGACCTTTCCAAAGACACGTTCGCCTGCTTTTGTAATTCATTTAATGCAGAATATTCTGCTGACTCTCAAAAATTAACACTGCCTTTCTGAGTGACTTACTGAGGAGTCAGTCTGAGCATCCAGTGAAGCAAGGGGAAACTTTTTTTCCCCCTTTCTTGGAGGGGCAGGTGGGAGGGAAAGGAATGGGGATATACTACATAGAAGAGCAGGATTTTTAATGTTCTGGCTTTCTTCATCAGGGCATAATTATAGTGTCATAACACAGCAAATTACAACTTTGCCTTTCCCGTTAGAGAGAGGAGTTCACCAAGGCGCTCCCCCCTTTTTATTGGCCATTACTCATCCCCTCGGCTGGCAGGGGTAGTTCCGCCGAGTCAGGATTCTGACAGATGCCCATTTAAAGCTCATTAAAATTCCCAGGCCCTGGTGTGATTGAAGGCACTTTCTCCCTCCACATTTTCTTTTTGGATTAATAGAAAATGAAGCCCTTATGAAGACTTGCTAAGCAGAATTTCCTGGCTACGTTGCTAAAAAGAACAGCCGGTCCCTTCCAACACGTGAACCTCCTGAAGGCCGCAAGGTTGTGGCAGGACTTATTCCAACATGGTGGGACAGGGTCAGACCCTTCAACTGTTTCAGTTTGGCAGGAACAGTCCCGATTAATCCTCTGTCATCCCACTTTTTCAGCAACTTTAAAAATGCCCCAGTTCCCCGCTCCTTCTCCCATTTTCCCTCTTTGTCATCAGCTTATTTCAATTGCTAAAACTGAGTTGAAAATGCAAAGGTAGTTTGCACTCAGTTAACACAGCAGGGAAGAGAGGACATCAGGGAGCAGAATCTTGTCCTTCCAAGTTAACATAGGCAAAAGCAAACTGCTGCAGCTTTTCCTAGGCTGTATGCTCTTCTTCATTAACAATGTTTGCCATCTTGACCACAGTTTGATGTTGCTTGGCCACATGTGTCCCAGTTTTTATCTGTGAAAATGTTGGAGGCTATGCAGAACCAGATTTAATGTGATATGCTAATGAACCAATGAACCCACCCTACCCCACCCCAACTAACAGGGAGTTATAGAAGCAGATATTAGAGGCTAAGGGAGTTATAAAAACAGAACTAAGGGAGTTATAGAAACAGAACCCTGCAAGGGATTAGAAATAGTAATGTATGAAAAAGTTAATTTCTCCCTGTGTCATTTCCAAAATCCTCCAGCCAGCATGGCCATCACTGGTTGGGAGCTTCTGGAAATTGTGAACAGAGAAAAATAAATTTTCTAAGTTGTACTCTATGCTCTCCAGAAAGCAAGGCAAAAGTATCTTCCCCAATATTTTTAAAAATAGTGTGTAATCGTATTCATAATCATACTGCAAAGTTCCAGATTATTCAAGGCCATACATTCCAAGAAGTGTTTCTTTTCATTTCAGACCTAAGAAACCTCATAGGAAATAGAGAAAACTTCTGTTGGCATTTGAAAACCATAAAGGAGGAGCCAGGACTGAACAGATATGGAATATCTCCCTGAGAGGCTGGACTGGCTACCTTTACTGCTATCACTCTGCCACCAAGTAAAAACATTGGCTCAGATCCTGCCCCAAATATGAAGCCATATGTGGTGGACTTGAAATGAAGTACAGAAATATTGGACACGAAATAATGAAAGATATCTTTAAGATAAAAATTAAGTGGACATCAGAGACTTTCCTGCTGGGACTATTCAATGATGTTCTGGGAAAGAATTATGGACGGATATTGCAGTATGTGATTATATTATCAAGAATTGAATTGTCTATGTTCAGAGGTGGAAGTAAGTTGCTACTCCAGCTCAAAAAGATTGGTTAGTAAAGATAGTTGAACTTGCTGAAATGGACAAACTGACAACTCTGATTAAAGAGAAATCCTTGACGATATTTTTTAAAAGTTTGGGAGACATTTGTTTTCTTACATACATTCCTTTTGGGTTCAGTTAACAGTTTTAGGTTTTGTAAAATGAACTCAATTTGCTTATATTGTAGAAACTTTGTATATTGTGAATTAAATGAAGTTTAGTAACAGGAGGATATAAGCATAGGTTTTTTGGGGGGGGGGGAGTCAGCATGTTTGTTAGGGTTTTTTGTGGTATATTAGGATTGTACTTGTGTTTGTTGTTGTGTTGTGTGTGATAAAAAAGAATTATAGTTGTGTCTTTTGTGTGTGTGCATAATTGTGGATTTTTGTGGTTTTCTGAGCAAAGAAACAAGAGCCTTCCCCCAAAAGTGGCTATTTGTTTGTGTAAGATTGCTGGATGTCAGGCAAAATCCAGCACTCTTTCATTTAAAAAACAGCCAAGAGTATTTTTCACAAAGAACAGTGATCCTGGACAAAGCCATTATTTTCTGTGCGTGTATGAGCGCTGATTTTTGCGCACACAGCCTCTAGAGGGCAACATTACTTGTCTAGAGCAGTCCAAAGTTTAGCATAGAAAAGTTAACCAGGAGGACATACTGCTCTCTAGACTAGGCTTGGGTTCACAGCAGTCATGGTTTTGCTTTTGGCTGTTTGTGGCTCTCAAAGCTGTCTTTGTGTCCCTTCATCTGTTCAGAATCCCTGGATGGGACAATCTTTTCCTGACCTTTCCCAAAAGAGTGAATTGCCTCTCTGGGAAGCTTCCAGGGTTGTCAATTCAGTTTTTACATAAGTTGCTAACTTCCCAACCTTGTACTATTTTATGTAAAAACAAACAAGCAAGCAAAAAACACTTGCACAGAGCTAGCATCCCATGGTCCCGTTATGGATTCGTAACTTCCAATTACAGATCCCAACTACTCAGTATTCAGTAATACTGTGTACTGTTGCTATAAAATGGTGAAAATGTCCCTCAATCCATCTTAACAGCCAGCAGTAGGATGAAACAAAGTAGGTCTTTTTAGCTGACAATCAGGTCACAAGGAGGAGGATGTTTCCAACCTTCTTCCATCAGCGATTGAGGCTGTGACAAGGACTTGCAACTTGCTTCTCATGGTGGCATCCTCAGTCACAGGTGGGAAGGAGGTGGGAACTTCATTCTCGTTGACCCCGATAATCAGCTGAAGAGGCATTCTTCACCTGATCCATGTGTTGGGTGTAATGGGCCTGATGCTGCCCCTTTTAGCAGCAGATTGAGGCTGCACAACTACATGCTGTGGCCTTGATCTGGCCTTTCCCCAATGATAAAAGGAATGGCAAAATGCTGCTCCTTTTTGTGCTGGGGAAAAGGCACCTTTGCTACCATGGTGGCACTTTCTGGTCTCATTTTGGCACTGCATCATTTGGACACAGCGCCAAAAGAGTGCCATGATGCTGCCTGCCATGCAGTCAGGTGCACGGATTGACAGCAGCACCAACACAGTGTTGTGGCATGCTTCGTGCGGATGCCATGTCCCCACTTTGCCCCAAGGCTGGCTTATAACATCAGTCTGTACAGCCTCTTAGTTATGTATTTGTAATTGGGTAGCTGATGCAGATTATCAGTGATCTCTTCCCCCCCCCCCCCCAAAAGTAATTCAGGCACAACTACTACACAAAGCAGAATCTGGAGCGGGACCTTCCTAGAAGCTTGTAAATGCTCGGGGATGCTTATGTAGGAGGAGATATACTCTGTCCCACTGAGGTAAAAGCTTTGGCCTTATGCAGTGGGGAAATATCTTTTCTTTTATTTAGTCATTCATTTCATTTCTATGCTGCCTTTCTCCCAGAAAGGGACCCAAGGCAGCTCACCAGTCAATCTTTGGCATAACACTGCAGAACCATACATGCTGAGTCTCACTTATCTGAAATGCTTGAAACCAGAAGCGTTGTAGATTTTGGATTTTTTTCAGATTTTGGAATATTTGCCTATACATAATGAAATATCTTGGAGATAGGACCCAAGTCTAAATACGAAATTCTTTTATGTTTTGTACATACCTTATATTTACAGACCTGGGAATAATTTGATATGGTATATATTTTTAAATAATTTTGTGCATGATATATAGTTTGTGTACACTGAACCATCAGTAAGCAAATCACTATCTCAGTCACTCAGGAAAAAACGTTTTGGATTTGGGAGATTTTGGAATTCTGGAATGAAACCTCAACCTGTAGTATGCTTCTGACCACTTGTCATTTTGTTTTTAATTCTTTTGGCATTTTTGGCAGTCAGGGCACACTGGGGAATCTAGCCATGTAGAATGAGAGAGGAATCTATGTTGCCTTTTGCCTCTAGGAGAAAGACTTCATAGCCTAGTGCTATATTGGCAGTACTTATGTGTATGACATTACAAAGCAGTGTGGCTACAATTTGGTGTTTCTGAAGCTGTAGAAAGATCAGTCTGTGTCCAGTATGGTATCCCATAGACTTACCTTCTCTCTGTTGCTGTGGGATCATGGGAGGCGGCTGTGGGAAGGCTTGGCTTATCTGACCATAGGCAGCAGGGTAAGCAGCTATAGAAGTAAGAGGAGGAGAGAAGAAAGAAGGAACAATTTCAGTATCATTGTAGAACCAGCATGTTACCCCAGTAATTGCTCCCAAGTGAGTTGATTCTCTTATGGGCAGGAGGGGCACTTTGCCACATGAACATGGAAGAACATGAGTTCTAAAAAGAGGGAATTCCCATACCCACAACTTGTGAAGGACGTCGCTCTTGGGAAACAGGTCCATTGCCTGTATGAATGCTGAACACTTGAACGTGCCCTGGTGGCGCAGTGGTTAAATGCCTGTACTGCAGCCACTCACTCAAAACTATAAAGTTGCGAGTTCAAGACCAGCAAAAGGGCTCAAGCTCGACTCAGGCTTGCATCCTTCCGAGGTCGCTAAAATGAGTACCCAGATTGTTGGGGCAAGTAGCTTACAGTTGTAAACTGCTTAGACACTCCTTAGGCTGTATGAAGAGGTATATAAATGAAGCTGTTCATTTTTGTTTTGACAATTTAAGTGAGTGTGTTGAAGTTGTGCTACTGTTGAGCAGCACTGTATTTCCAACATAGTGATGCAGTCATTAAATCATGAATATATGGCAGGTGAGGGCCAGAAGACAGATAAGAAAATGGAACAGATTCAGAAGATATATCAGGTTGGCAGTTGATAGACACAGAATGCATCTACTTAAATAATTTAAATGCTGTAACTCCATCCTAAGGAATTGTGGGATTTATAGTTTTAAAATGTATTCAGCCTTCTCCACCAAGTGCTCCCGAAAACTTCAAATCCCAGGATTCTGTAAGATGGAGCCATGACAGTTAAAGTGGTTTCAAATCACATTATTTCTACAGTGTAAATTCATTGATAGCAGCTGCTGATGTTTTCTATCAGTGAGTAAGTGAGTTCACTCCAGAGTCTATCTAGGAGCTATCCAAGGTGCTTAACTAGTTTAGCATCTTTGGTAGCATCTCTGGCTAAAATCCAGAGTAGACACCAGTTCCCAAGGATAAATAAGAGTTGGTTTAGCAATAGCAACAATTAACAGCACTCACCCAAAATTATTTTTCTAAATAGTTGTACTAGAAAATCCTAGATTCTGCATCCACAGATTCAATCATCCATGGCTTGAAAATATTAAAAACAAAACAAAACTCCCAGATGTAAACTGTGATTTTGCCATTTTATATAAGTGACCCCATTTTACTACACCACTGTATATAATGAGGCATCCATCCATTGATGTTGGTATCCATGGGGAATCCAGGAACAAACCCCAGCAGATATCAAGGGCCCAAAGTTTGGAAAACCAGGCATGATCCTTTGTGTGTGTAGGGACTGTGAATCAGCTTACAATGAAACAAAGTCATGGATTGAAGCATGTGCAATGAACCCTCTATCACAAACCATAATTTTGAGTTTTGGCTTGTTTAGCAGACCTAAAGGTTTCCATAAAAAGCAAAATAGAAATGTCAGGCCTGGAATTTGCCCATATCTGTGTGTGGAAACTTGAGGATCTGGAAATACATGATGATAGGAAGAACCACAGTTCATCCGTGCAGTCCAAGGATGAAGGCACAGGGAAAAAAAATGTCATAAGACTGGGATCCTGTTGGGTAGCCCCAAGTAGAGCTGACTAACATTTAAGAGTGAGTCAACACATTGTTGTTGTCACATGCCTTCAAATCTTTTCTGGCTTATGGTGACCCAAAGGCCAACCTATCACAGTGTTTTCTTCATAAGATTTTTTCCCAGAAGGGATTTGCCTTTGCCTTCTTCAGAGGCTGGGACAGTGTGACTTGACCAAGGTCACCCAATGGGTTTCCATGGCTGAGGATTCAAACCCTCATCTCTACAGTCATACAGTCAGTCAAACCACTTTATCACCCTCAGCAGGGAGGAGCCCTGGTTGCCCAGTGATTAAATGCCTGTACTGCAGCCACTCACTCACAAACCACAAGGTTGTGAGTTCAATACCAGCCAGAGGTTCCGGGTCGACACAGTCTGCCATCCTTCTGTAGGTCATTATAATGAGTACCCAACTTGCTGGGGGCCAATTAGCTTACACTTTGTAAACCACTTAGTACATCAGTAATCAATATAGAAATGTACTTGCTACTTGCTAGGGAGGTACAAACTTGCTCTTCTAAGTAAGATGCCTGAGTTAGACTACAGTTTGCAACAACTGAAGCAAAGGGAGTGAAAATAAAAGAAGGAGAGAAGAACCAGGTCATGTTATAAGCAGCTGAAATAATGGGACAACAGATGATTAACTGGGACTGTCCCTGCCAAATCAGGACAGTTGGAGGGTGTGTTTACTTGTATAAATTACTATCTAGATGTGTCTTGCATTTGTTTTGAGATTAATTTCTTTGCCAAGTCAACTCAAAGTCCTCACTGTGCAGAAAGGGTATTTTCATTTACCCATTCAAGCATTGCAAACCAAGCCAAATGGCGTACTAGTTTGCATCGGTGACTCATCTTCAAGGCCCTGAAGCCTTACCATTTGAGAAGAAAACCTGTGGTCTCAGAGATAAGTTACTGATAACATTCATTCAGCCCTATCTCCACACTATAAGGCTCAGAAATGTCTTCTTTAACAAGAGAGAACAAGAGAAAGTAGAAATTCTCAGCACGCAATTATGCTACAAGCAATGCTACAATGCTTAACACTACAAACCACCCTCTTTTAGAATATCATGAAATATGCCCCCCCCCCCCCCAAATAAGAAACATTTACAATAATCAATGTGGAGAGTGGATGGTCAAAAGAATTTTGTTTCAAATAAAGTATGTTTTACCCCCACTGCTCTGCATTTTAAATGCTGTTGAAAAGCAGTTATTGTTTAAATCCAATTGTTAGTCCAAGCTAGACTAGACCAGTAAAACAAAGGTACCTTGAACCCTGTGCAAGGAGAAAGGCAGGATATAAATTAAAATAATAAAATAAATTTTACAAATTACATAAAATAAATAAAGAACTTTCTGGGGCTCAGGGACATGAGATCTTGGGGGGCTTCATCTAGCTCTCACATTCCCCAGATGACCCCAAAAACCCTCTGGGAATGTGGGAAGAAATTTTGTGATGTTTTGCAACTCCCCCCATGCCATTGTAGGTTCAAAAGAAGCTTTATTAACAAAAAGAAATGAACTGGATGTCACTTCTGGTTCATTTCCTTTTTTTAATGCCTCCATTAGGCCTAAAATGGTTAACCAGGGGGGTGGGTGGGGGTTGGTTGGTGAAATTGCTCCCAGTGGCCTTTAAAGAACACTTGACTGGATTTGGGCCAAATTAAAAAAAAAAAAACATATATAGGGAAAAAATGAACCCAGAGGAATCCCACAAAAATATCCCCGGAGGCTGTGTGAGGCCCCCAGACCATTTTGCCCACCCCTCAATAAATCAACAGAAACCTGGCAAGGCCACACTTACGTATATTCCATTAATTCAGCCAGTCTACTATAGTACGGAGCAGCAATCGGTGTGTTTAACTGGCTGCCCTTCAGAAAATTTTTCTGTGTATTTCCTTGCTCTTCATAGGGTTTCATTGTTACTGCTTATCATGTCATGTGGGAGCAAAGGGATCTTCTAGTGCCTTCCATACTAACTGTGTGAAAGATGTTGTAGTATGAGCTTTCATAGACTTGGTCTCCTTCCTTTGTACCTGGGCAAGTGTCTTGAACAGGCTGATGGACTTCCACTCCATCCGACTCTATTTGGTGCTTTCCATGGGTATAGAATTAGAGATTTAGACATGTTAATCTGGAATATCAGTATGATCAGTAGATCAATATATCTATAGATAGGGATGAGGACATCAATATATCTACAAAAGCTTATGCTCAAGGTTGCTATTCAGATCCCTTTGCATACTGATATTCCAGACTGGCACGGCTACATCTCTAAATTCTATCCCTATGTTATGTGGACTTGGTCATTTTTGACATGAGTTGCATTGGACTATATCTAGTTGCTGGCCACACCAAAAGTAGAGCCACCAAATCACTTAGATTTCCATATGTCTGCAATTGATTCAAAGGGTGTCCTGTAGATGGGAACAGCAATTGGATTTAGGGCATTTTTGTTAATGTTCTTGGGTGCAGAAAAGTGGAGTACAGTTGACCCTAGATATCCATGGATCTAGTATCCATGGATTTCAGCATCTGCAGATTGAAATGGGGTTGATGGCAGCCAGGTAGAGAAGCAGTTTCAGGGCAGTAAGAATGGCTGGTATTCAGGGACACATTGTTCCTGCTTCTGGTACGATTTGACACAACAGCCTCCTGTTTGAGGAGTTAAGAGGAGGAAGAATTCCTGGATTCCTCCTGCATCCCACTCCTGAAGCTGGAGGTTGCTGCCTCCCATTGATGCACCAACACTTGCTGCTTCTGGCTGTCATATTTACACCTTCCCATGATGGATTTCGATCAGTCAAGACTGAAGGGGAAGGCAAGAACCGAGCACCATGCCTACATCCTTTCTGCTTTCTGGGAGCATGCCAGCCACCCCCTCTGAGCCAAATCACAGCAGAAGTAAAAAGAACATGCCTCTGGCACCTGGGCCTTTCAACCTCAGCCTTCCTTCATGCCCTGAGACTGCTTCTCAGCCTGGCTACTTTCAGTCACAGGTAAATTTACATTTTAAACATTTACTTGAACATCTTTAGTTTTTTGCATCCATGGCGGGGTCTTGAAACCAAATCTCAATGGATTCTGAGGGACCACTGTATATACATTTAAATATGTAAATAAACTGCCCCTTGGGGGTGTGTGTCAAGTGACAGCCAGTGGTGGTGAATCTAATTGCAAGACTTGGAAAAATTCTTTTTTTCTGGATAATCTGGATAATCCAGAATGGAGTCACCATACCCCTGAGATGAAGGTTGCAGGCCTCTACACTTTGGGGTAACTCCAAATGGTATGTTTGGAATTCTGAAATGTAAAATTTATGGATATAATGGCCATCATGAAGTGTGTTGACATGTCATCGGGTACTGCGCAGGTGAAAGTTTTATTGGGGGAAAGTGTTAATACTAACGACCTGCATACTGCTGCACTCCAGCGTAGGCTTGCTGCAAGGGATCGGCTGCAGTGGGACTCTGTGCTGTGAAGACACAAGAGAGAAAGTAGAGGGGATTAAAGGCAGATGGATAAGACAAGATCACCTGAGCGTGCAGAATACCATTTTGAATGTGAGGTGGACACAGTTCTACACTAAATCCCAAATCTCCTTTGCCAAGGAAAGCAACAATGAGTACAGTGACTGATTATGATGATGACAGAATACGTGAACTGGGCCAAGGGCTATCTACACTGTATAATTAATGTAATTTGACACTGCTTCAGCTGCCATGGCTCAATGCTATGGAATTCTGGGATTTGTAGTTTTGTGAAATATTTAGCCTTCTCTGTCAGAGAGCTCTGGTACCACAGCAAACTAAAAATTCCAAGATTCTGTACTATGGATCCATGAGAGTTAAAGCAGTGTCAAACTGCATTAATTATGCAGTGTGGCATTAACCCCAGGCCAACACACTTCCAGAACAACAACAACAAAAAATCTACTAATGCTGATGCTGATCTAGTCACTTACACCCCATCCTTTACTCAGAACTGGGATTCAAGGTAGCTTTCCAAAATGCAAACAAGTACAGATAAATGTACTTACAAAGGAGAAAGTAAAAATGTACAAAAGTATATTGTTAAAAGTCAAATAAATTATCAACAGAATTAAAAACATTTAAAACACACCTGTAAAATGCAAATTATGAAGGCAGCTGGTTTGTAATAGCCTGGTGGAACGGAAAAGTTTCTACTCTTCATGAGAAAAAGAGCAACATGGGAGCTTGGGAGGAAAAGTCCAAAGGAAGAGATTGCGAGTGAACATGACAAAAGTTGCTGGATGAGAACAATGGTCTTTGCTGAGATTCTGTGAACTCAGAGTAGTTCTGGAGGTATGAACATGCCTAAGTCTATAACTGCTATCCTGTTGGTGTTTATACTAATGTAAGTTGCCTTAAACAGCTGTCACAGGGTGTCATAGAGAGGAGGGTACAACTTTGTTCACTGCTGCTCCTGATAGTAGTACCAGGTCTAATGGTTTACAGTTACAGGAGGGTAGATGTTGATTGAACATTAGAAGGAACTTCTTGACAGCAAGACTGATTCAGAAATGAAACCAATTGCCTATATGTTGGGGTCTTATGCTCCAGATGTCTTCAGAAGGAGTCTGGACAGCTACCTGCTCAGGTTGCTCTAACTGAATTTCCTGCATTGAGTAGGCCATTGGACTCAATGGCTGATGTGGCCTCTTCCAGTTCTATGAGTCGATGATTCTACACATGCAGTTGTACTTTTTTGGCCATGGCATAACATCTATATTCAGTTCACAGTGAACTGCAGGTGTAATAGTTGCACATGCAGCTCTTGCATGGTGTGTAACTGCTAGAGTTTGACATTTTTGACAAGATATGGAGCTCAGAAAGCTCCCAAATTTAAAATGAACTGATCTGTGCCCAAATACCTATCAAGATCAACTCATTTCTTCTAGGGAAGCCCACTTAAAACCAAACCTCTGGAAACTCTGCCATCTTCCACCCCAGCATGTGATTTCACAAAGCCAAAAGAGAAAACCACAAGACTCTTATTTTGCAGAGCATGACATAAAATTTCTGCAGATGGAACTAGACGACGTCTCTCCTCTCATGTCCACGTGGGCTCTGCAGAGAACAAACCGGCACCTTCTTCTGTGTGACAACCCTGTGACAGCTGTTTAAGGCAACTTACATTTATATATAATAATAATATAATAATAATAAAGTTTTATTTTTATTTTCCGCTTCTCCCATTGGAATGAAGTGGGATTCTAACAAGTTATTAAAATACAGTCATATACAATCAACAATCTAAAATTATCTTAAAATTGTTATTTTAAAACCATTATACAAACAATTATTAAATCCAATACAATGCAATCCTTAGATCTTATCAGTTGCTATCATTTCTTCCATTATTGATCTGATTCTGAATAAATCTCCAATAGTCCATTATAGTAGATCGGGTGGGTAGGCCCGCCAGAAGAGATCTATCTTAAGTGCCTTCTTAAAGGTGTCTAAGGTGGTAATAAGACAGATCTCTTCCGGCAACTTATTCCAAAGTTTCGGGGCCACAGCCGAGAATTCCCTATGGGAAGTCGTCATCAGTCTAGTGCTGTTAGGTTCCAATAAGTTTTACCCTGAAGTTCTGAGAGTGCGGGGTGGGTTGTGTAGGGAGAGGTGTTCCTTCAAGTAACTCGGGCCCAAGCCATATAGGGCTTTAAAGGTAATGACCAACACTTTGTATTGCACCTGGAAGCTAATTGGTAGCCTGTGTAAAGATTTTTAAAATAGGAGTAATGTGATCTGTCCTCAATGCCCCTGTAACTAATTTGGCTGCCGCATTCTGGATCAACTGAAGCTTCCAGACTTGGTACAAAGGTAGCCCCATATAGAGCGCATTACAGAAATCTAAACGAGAGGTTGCCAGTGCATGTATCAATGTTTCAAGGTCCCCTTTGCCCAGGTAGGGGCACAGCTGGCATATCAGCCGAAGTCAATACCATGCACTCCTGGCTGTCGCCTCCACCTGTGAGGTCAGCTGGAGGGATGAATCCAGGAGTATAAAACACCACCAGGATGCCTGTCATAGATTTAGGCATGTTTTTAGCTCCAGAACCATTCTGAGCTCACAGAATCCCAGCAAAGACAGTTGGTTGTTGTAGAGGGAATTCCTCCTACCAAAAATGAGGTATATTGGACTTACACTTGTGTATGTCACTAATGAAATGCTGGCCTATGATAAAAAGTCACAGATCTTCCTCTCACCCACCTCCACAATTGATAGAATTTACAAGTCAATTTTGAGAGGTCTTTCTTTAACTGCAGCAATACAAATGCTTAAAAGCAAAGCATGGCTGTACCTCTCTTCCCCATGAAATATCACCTTGACCCTAGTAGTTTGGTTCTTATTATAAGATTAATTTGTATTTATTGGTTACTGCCCTGTTTTACATTTGAGCTGCCCACTTAGCTTTGGACTTTTAAAGGAACTCCTTGGGAAACTGTAAGTGTTCATCCTTTCCCTTTCTACCTATTTGCCTTTCTTCTTTCTTTTAGCATGGCAGATGCCCTGGAGATGAGGCCTCAGAGTCTGTGGAAGGAAATGTCTAAAATGAATGCCCAGATGCTCTTGGCTTGACCTCTCTGAGACACCCAGCTCAACACCTGAAGGCACAGTAGCTAACATGGGTGCCCTGAACTGCCATGTTTTGATGTGAAACATTGCCTTTGTCAAATGCCATCAAGGAGGAATATATTACCTACCCACCAAAATTCTGCACAAGGAAAAAAGGTCATTTTCCCCAACTTGTATACCTTTGGAAAATTAATCATTCATTGAGATCCTATGTCAAGGTTGTGCTGCACAATCCCCCACAAGTGGAGATGAGGCTTTATCATGCTATGCAACCCTTGTGTTGAACAGCAATCCAGTGCAATGGAATGCATAACCGGAAGCAAAGGTGAATACAATCTGTACATCCATACCTATTATCATGGGCACCTTCATGTATAACAGCACTACATGTATAACTGTGCTTCTGACATCTTGAATTGAATATGCACATCCCACATTCAAAGAAAAAAAAATCCAGATGCTTTCATAGGGCAACTTTGACATGCAGAAAACACAAACAGGATTCTGGCCCTAGTTTTAGATTTTGACACGATGAATTATACATTGTCGACATGCTAGTCCAAGACATCTGGACTTCTTTGTCACTTAGCACCAGTGGTGTTATTTGATATTAAGTCAACTTTGACTTCTGCTGATACCATGAATGAGAAACCTCCAAATTCACTGGTCAACTGTCCTGATCAGATCTTGGAAACTTAGGGCAGCCAAAGATTCCATAGTGTGGTCTCCCTCTTTTCATACTGCCTTCTATTTTTCTTAGTTGTTGTTTGCCTTCAAGTTGTTTCTGGCTTCTGGCATCCCTAAGGTGAAACTATCACAAGGTTTTCTGGGGCTGAGAGTGTGTGACTTGCCCAATGGATTTCCATGGCTGAGCCAGCAATCTAACCGAGTTCTAGTCCAACTCTCAGACCACTACACCATGGTGGCTCTTTCATTTTTACCAAGCATTATTATCGTTTCAAGTGAATCACATCATCTGATGATATGTCCAAAGTTCAACAGCCCCAGTGCAGTCATCTTTGCTTTTAGTGAGAATTCAGGCCTGATTTGCTCCAAATAAAATGTTGTTTCGTGTGCAGAAAATGCAGTTTTCTTTGCAAAATACCCATGTGCAAATTTTATGCTGAAAAAGTCCTGAATTTTGAACACATTCCAAAAAACCTGCATGGCTTTGAAGGAATTGCTCTGACAGGGAAGAAAATTGCTAAAATTAGTCATCCCTTCCTGTGAGAAGAAAATTAGTGAAGAATTACATTTCTACCCCCCGTCATGCAGGAACATACAACTAAAACACTCCTGAAATATGTCTACCCAACTTCTCTTTGAAGACTTCAAAAGAAGGAGAGTCTATCACCTTCCAAGATAATTTATTCCAGCATAGGACAGTTCTTATCATTAGGAAGTTCTTCCTGATGTTTAGCTACCACCTTTTTAGCAATTTGAATCATATCTTAAACTAGGGAGAAATAGAAAAAGCCTGGCACTGTCTATTCCATGACATCCCTTCAAATATTTAAAGATGGCTATCATGTCTCAGGGTGCATTTACACTATAGAAATAATGCAGTAGCTCCACCCTATGAAATCCTGGGGTTAGTAGTTTTACAAGGCCTTTAGCCCTTTCTACTAAAGAGTGCAGGTGCCTCAGAAAAGTGCAAATCTCCAAGCAATACATTACAATACAATACCAACCTGTGATACTCAGGTTGCATCTACACTGGGGGATTAATGCAGTTTAAATTGCTTTAACTTCCATGGCTCAAAGCTATGGAATTCTGGGATTTGTGATTCTGTGAAATATATAGCCTTCTCTGAACTTTATCACATGCAGGAAAATTGGAAGTTTAAGTGGGGTTTATCCCGTGAAAACTGCGCAATTACTATTAAATCCCAATTAAGATTTTTAGACACAGTGCACTAGAAGAACCACTATCCCAGGAATCACCAGAGTATAATCAGGCAATAAACAGCAAGAACACATTTTGGGGATTTTCCTGTAATTGATTAGTTTTTATTATTTATTATTATTATAATTTATTATTATTATTATTATTATTATTATTAGTTGCTCTTTATTGCCTGATTATTCCTGGGTTAATGACACTTTAATTGCTTTTCAACACGACATTGTGTGAAAACCTTTATTGCAATTGTGAAACATTTCTGGGATATTCCTGGGATAATGGCTATTTAATTGTCACATTGTGTGAAAATCTTAACTGCGAATGTGCAATTTCTATGGGATAATGTCCGTTTATACCTCCAATTGTCCCCATGTGATAAAGCCGTCTGTCAGAGATCTCTGGTGCCACAACAAACTATGAATCCCATGATTCCATAGCATGGAACCATGACATTTAAAGCAGTATCAAACTGCATTTATTCTGCAGTGTGCTAGCAGCCTAAATCTTCTGGATGAACCGGGCCTGTTCTGATGCATAGTAACTGAGATTCTGCCCATACAAATGAAAGACGCAGCTGAGCTGATCCAGCAGATGCTGAAAGTAACTTGTCTTGTCAGTTGGTGGCAAAAGCCTCCTCCCTGGGCACTTTTCCAAGGGGAGGGAGGTCTGCCTCTCTCTTAATTTCTTCATTTCCATATCCCAGCGGGGAAAAGTCTTTCACAGGCTCAGTCACCTCTCTTTGGAAAGGCAATCCCGACCAATATGACACAACCTAACCACAGCAGATCACCTTCCATAAACCCGGAGACATAAAACAAGCCAATGACCTCCTCAACAACCATAAATATAAATTTAACGAAGGCAGCACTTATTCATTAGGCAAGAGTCTAGAGAAACGACTCCCAAGTCCTTCAAAAGAAAGTGGATCAGCTAATGTCACTTTCCCCAAGTCTCTGTCCAGTGCCAAAAAAGGAAAAAGAAAAAAAAGGAGAAAGGGAAAATAAAAAAAGGGGGGAGGAGGAAGCCCAAAGTCAGCAGGACAGTGAGGGCCTTCTCTGAAAATGAGCCTTGGCAAACTGACCAGGGCAATAGAGTTATCCTGTGCCATTCAGGGTGCTCTGGGTGACTGGAAGGGACAGGTGGGGAGATTGCTGGGGACAAGCTGACACACAGGGATGTTTTTCATTAGAAGTGCCACTGTCATCAGAGAGGTTGCACTGATCAGTCTTGAAAAAATACATTTCTAAAGGGCAGAAGGAGATGCTATAAGATGTACTGGGGACACTGCTGAAAGAAGATGTGCATTCCCTCCTTCCTTCCTTCCTTCCTTCCTCTTTCTCCTTTCCTTCTTCCCTTTTCTCCCTCCCTTCCACCATCCCTTCTTTTTCTTTTCTCTCGCTTTTTCTCCTTCCTTCCTTCCTTCCTTCCTTCCTTCCTTTTTTTTTGATCTTTTTCCTTCCTTTTTAAAAATCTTCTTTCTTTCTTTCTTTCTTTCTTTCTTTCTCTCTCTCTCTCTCTCTCTCTCTCTCCTTCCTTCCTTCCTTCCTTCCTTCCTTCCTTCCCCTCCCCTTCTGACTTCCAGGCCCAAGCATGCAAAATTGAAGTGACACTCTCAATAAACATGGCTTCCCTCTGCCTAATTAGCACATCTAATTCCCTCTGGAGGAATTTCTTACACAGAAGTGACTTCAGAAGATGGCCCAGGGGTTCATTATCAGATAGCAAGGCCTGTATGTGTGTATGGGGAGGTTTCTCCAGAAAGGTCATGGGTGAGGGTTTGTAGAAAACCCCTCTTATTTTGTTGAGACAAAAGGGACAGCCAAATCACACTTAATTCATAGTGATCCTGTGTAGTAATAATAATCCTAACATTGGAGAGAGGAGATAGTTAGTGGATAGGACTTTTCTTTGTTTGACTCAACAGCTTGTGCTGATCATTGTTAAGGGACACTGACATTTCCCCCCCTATTTTTGTCCCTCTTTCGTCAGCAACTTTTAAGCCAGAATCCTATGTGTATAAGGTGTTTATGTAATATAAATTAATGTTATGTTTCAACTGCAGTTCCATCTCCAAGATATCTCATTATATACAAGTATATGCAAATAGAAGGTTTTCCTAAATCCCCAAATTTCAAAAATCCAAAACTCTTCTGGTCCCAAGCATTTTGGAGAAGGGAGACTCAACCTGCATCATTGTTCTGTGGATTTTGGGTTTTGTTGTACATTTGGCCCTCCTGTTTTTGTGGGGAATCCATTCCAGACTCCCCTGTGAAAATGGGTGTGTGTGCATATTCAAGCCCCATAAGCTTGAATGGAGCATGCCCCACTGAAAATAGTGGAGGCTGTCCTTCCGCGGATTTTTGAGGCCGCAGATCTTGGGTCTACAAATTAGGAGGGGCAATTATATTTTGCTGCATAGCCACTACGGCTATCCCTGAATATGTTTCCTAGATTTGAAGATAACGAATTTTGCTGCAACAAGGGAAACTTTAACAAGAGGAAGAGAATGGACCAGGACTTACTTCTTTGAGCCTACCTCCAACAAAAGTAAAACTCTTTCATTTGGACTATAGTTGGAAGGTTTTTACTTATACAGCACCTTATCCCTCCCTCCCAAGATGTAACGTTACAAAGATTTCTTTGGAAATTTAATGTTCTCTCTCTCAGAAAGAGGCAGTTAACTTTGCACAGAACAGTGACAGCATGGATCTCAAGAAAAGTTAATTTTCTGTCACTAATGGAAATGAAATTATATTTGATGTAACTTTTGTGTGTCTCCAAGTAATTTCCGACTTATGGTAACCCTAAGGTGAACCTATTACGGGGTTTTCTTGGCAAGACTTGTTCAGAGAGTGTTGCCTTCCTCTGAAACCGAGAGAGTGTGACCTGTCCAAGGCCACCCAGTGGGATTCCATGGCTGAGTGGGGATTCAAACCGTTGTCTCCAGAGCCATACTCCAACATTTAAACCACTATACTACTCTGGCTCTCTTTGAAATTTCATTTTCTATCTTTTATTGCTTTATATTCTTCATCCCCACATGGTCAATAAGCAAGGTGCCTTCATTTGAGATCACTCCGGGTCATTGTAACTGACAACAGAAATAACAGCAGCAACAAAATGTGCTTGCCTCTCCAGGAATCACAATTTAGCTGCTACAGACACTATTTCCACTACCATTTAATAGCTGGTAGATAGGAAGGGTGAAATCAGAGAAACCTTTGGCAATGCCACCACAACCAAATACAGAACTCTTACATGATCTGCTGATATCCACTGGGGTCTTCTATCAAAGGGAAGATATGTGTGCATAAAAGACCAACAGGATGGTAACCAACAACAGCAAAATGTGCTAATTCTCTTGGTTGCAGTATCATGGCTGAGACCCTGCCTTGGGATTATGTAGCAATAATCTTCACTTGTGGAGATCCATGCGACACAACCTTGGAATGGCAATGCTACCTAACTGAATGCATGCCTGAATGTATTGATTATCACACTAGGGTCAATTCCAGAACCATCCCACAATTATCCCATTATTGGCAATGAAAATCCCATTATTGGCAATGGGATAATTGTGGGATGGTAATGGAATAATTGTGGGATGGTTCTGGAATTGACCTAGTGTGATAATGTCTTAAATACATACATACCTGCATCTGCGGGCCCAACTCCACTTCCACAGTTTTGAAGATAATATGGAAGTTCTGCCCCAGAAAAATATGTCAAGCTGTGAGGGAATATATGCATACCTAAGCAGGGGTAGGGGTGGTTAGTCCTTGGATGAGTAACCACCAAGGAGTAACAGATACTCTACGTCAGTGGTAGTCAAAGTCTGGTCCTCTATGTGTTTTGGACTTCAACTCGCAAGACCTCTTGGACTCCTGGGAACTGTAGTTCAAAATAGCAGGAGAACTATGTTGCAGGCTGTATTGCAAGGAAGGCCATGGCAAACCACCTCTGAGTATGCCTTGTCTAGAAACATTATGTGAAATTCATGGGATCACTATATAAATTAATAGGCAACTTGAAGGCATGTAGAGACACGCACAAGTTATGAACAGGACTCTGGACACTTTCTTCTTGGGTTGCGTCACCTCCCAATCTGCTTTGGCCATATGCAAGTGTTATCAGTAGCAGCAGGGATTGCAGTTGCAGCTGCAAAGCCATCTCTGCAAGGTCAGGATTGAAATAAATAAATAAACAAGCCAGTGGGAGGGCTCGCTTCACCTTCTGCTTAAATCCAATTTAAATCACTCTCCCCAAGCCTAATCTATATCCATAATTATATCATTTGGTACAACAAGCCTGCGAGAGGTCCTATGAAATTTATGTAGATTAAAATTCATGGGTGCCATACTACGGATTCCGTATTATGAAGATTGATTAGGACAGCTGATGCAGTGATTAAAGAAGTGCGCGTTTACTGTTGTAATTAATTAGGCATTCAGACACAACAATAACTGCAATAACGGGAAGAAAATGCTGAGATGGCAGAAAATGGCAGCCCAGTCCTTGGCTTTTTTCTTTTCTTTTTTTAGGTCCCTCTGGTTTGATTTCAGAAAAGTGATGGCTGGGATCCTAATTGGGCCAACATGGTGGAAGTCTACACTCGCCTAGTTACACTGTGGTTGCAGCACACAACCTTTCTGCTGGATACAAACATTGTGCAACCTAGTTCTTGTCTGCCAGTGTGTCTGCTTATTGTGTTGTTGTGCAATGGGGGTGCACAGGGTCCCCCCCCCAACCCAGTGAATCAAAGGACACACTGAAGGCTCTGACAAACAGTTAAGTACCATCCAGGAATGCACAGATACATATGAAATGGTATGGGACTCTGCTTATGCATCCATGGAGTGAATATGGACTTTGTGCAATGGTCAAAAAATTACAACTGCATTTACAAAAGGAGCATGCAAGATTCCAATGGATTCCAGCCTCTGACTTGGGGGAAAATCCAAAGATGCATTAACTGGTCCATTCTCTTTCCCTTTAAGGACAATAAGAGCGTTCAGCTTCAAGATGCAAGTGTTCAGAAGTGTTTCCAAGGCTGCATCTACAATGGAGAATTAATGCAGCATGACACAACTTTAACTGCCATGGCGCCGTGCTATGGAATTCTGGAATTTGTAGTTTTGTGAGATATTTAGCCTCTTCTACCAGCAAGCTCTAGTGCTACATCAAACTACAAATCCATGAATTCCATGGGACTGAGCAATGACAGTTAAAGTGGTGTCGAACTCCATTAATTCTGTGGTGTGGCAACAGCCCTAGAGTCAGCTCCTGGTTGCTAAGAGGCCTTGAAACTTGTGATGCAGGAGGGCAAACTGAAATAAACATGGCTACTGTATCAAGCCCATTTCCATGGGTGTGAGAATAAACAATTTCAAAAGTTTTCTCTCTCCTGGGTGAAATTGTTGTTGTTGTGTGCTTTCAAGTTGCTTCTGACTCATGGCACCCCTAAAATGATGCTGGCATGGGGTTTTCTTGGTAAGATTTCTTCAGAGGAAGTTTGCCATTGTCTTTCCTTGAGGCTGAGAGGATGTGGCTTGCCCAGTTGGCCAAGCTGGGAATTGAACCCTGGTCTCCAGAATGGTACTCCTGTGCTCAAAATGCAACATGGGCTCCCCTGGATGAAATTACAAGAGTTTTAAAGCATTCTTCACTCATTGTGATTTATTTTGTGATAATTTTTAATTGCTTTTGTTGTTGTTGTTGTTGCAAACATTCATATGTGCAAAAAAACATGGTGCATTTTTTTTAAAACAACAAAATAATGTGCAGGTGTTTTTTCCTTGGGAAAATGTGCACAACCCCATATTTTTGCACAGAGAACAATCTGAGTGTTTGCATGAAATGCAAGATCTTGATGCAAGGAAGTGTTTTGTACAAAAGCCAATCATAAACAAACATACAAGAGGGAAGGGAAATTGGTCTTTCCACACCCAATGGAGATTGGGAAATCTCAGTAGCTAACTTTTTTGTCAGTGGGATGCTCTGATATGTTGGAGCACCCTTGTTGAGAATATGAAAAATAATGAATGTTCTCTGGCTCACCCCTGTTAGAGACAAAACTTTGAGTGGTGGTGTTGCTGCTGTTGCTGTTTTTATATTTGTATCCCACCTTTCCTGCAGTTTTGAACTCAAGGTGCCTTATAACAATTCTCACAAACATAGCTAAAAATAAATAGCATGCAAAAGCTTAAAATGCAGTTAAAAGAAATTGAAAACCGGATGTGCGGAAAAAACAGCAATTTCTGTTAGGTAGCTCAGTAGTTGAGCAAAAACAGGGGGTTCCAGGCTTACTCCTTTGCCATCCTCAGGTAGGAACTGAGAAGGAGTCTTGTCTGAAACCCCCAGAGATCCATTGCTGCTGGTCAGAATTGATAATACTAAGCTGGATGGGTTCTCAAGGGTCTGACTCAGTTTAAGGCAGCTTCCTATGCTCCTAGGTTTAAAATCTACTGATCAAACATACAGCCACCAAAGCACTTTTTTCCATTTCTGTGTCTCTTAGAACAATATGATAAGATGGATCTCTGTTTATTAAAGTTGTTGTAAGAGACCAAAAGAATACCCTAAAGAAAGCAGATCTTGCTTGATCTTGGAAGCTAAGTAGCGTCAGCCCTGGTTAGTAATGAGATGGGTAAATGCCAAAGGATCCCAGAAACTGTAGAGTATATTTCAGAGGAAGGAACTGGCAAAACGACTGATGAGGATTCCTTGCCAGGGAAACCCTATGAATTTCATGAAGGGGGGTGGGGTGTCACCATAAATCAACAGGTGATTTGAAGGTGCATGTACACACACACACACACACACACACACTTGCTAAAGAGGCAAGGTGCAGAAAGTGGAAGCACAGTGTGTAAAATTTAGGATAGTGTTTCTAACAGGAAACTCATTAAGTAGACTTTTTAAATGGCTGGCATGGAAGTATATCACTTATTAATTGGTCATTTGAACTCACCCAGTGTCCTAGGGTTTACCAGGCAATAGTGGCCTCAGTCCTAATATCCTCTTAGCATAACATAATTACCTACTTCAGGATAATACGTCATGGCAGCACTATGCAACTCTCATGTAGAATACCGAGGTAGCACAGCAGAAGCGGATAAACACAACCATTGCACAATGACCACACTGTTGTGCACAATGCACAAATGCACTGTGATCATATGTGTGCACACCATTGTGGCTCCCACAGATACACTTATGCTGCGGTCAGCTGAAAACATTTTTTGCACAATGCTGAGATTGTCACTCTGCAGCATGCACCATGCTGCTTATACATGAATAAATCACTATGGGGCTTTCTAGATTGGCAGGAAAGTGTGACATGAAGTTGCCTTTTCCTTAATGCTTAGCAGCTGCACCGCAGCCTTTAGATGGAGCTGCGCTGTTCTGCAGTTTTTAAAAAAGAAGCTGGGAAAACCAGCACCTTTTTAAAGGTGCTTCTTCTCCCCTAAAACGCAAAAAAAGTGTTTTCATGGCACACTTTCCCTTTTTCTCATCTAAAGGCTAGAGTTTCATGCAGCCATGAACACACTTCTTTTTGCCAATCTAGAAAGCCCCAATCTGAATTCCAGCTAGAGAAAGCTGGCCAAGATCCTTCAATGTCAAGGAGATGGAATGTTGTTGTTGTTATTATTATTAACCTTTATTTATATAGCGCTGTAAATTTTACACTCATGGAGTTCTGTGACAATTGTGCAACACCAACTCATTCATGAATGGCAACATTGCACAATTGAATGTGAAACCAAACATAAAATGCATGGCTGCAATATATAACATAGAGTGGGACCCCATGTAAAATGGCATTGCATGTGCAACTCAGCCTCAAATTAAATGTAGCTGTCCTGCATTGGATAAAAAAGTCCAGCCACTTCTGTAGGTGACCTTACCCAAGTGATGCCAGCCCAAATCTAGGCTGGCCTATCTTTAAATAATAATCACTAAGTTCACTGGGTTTTTCTCTGAGGTATGTTTGTATATAAGGAGTGGAGAACCTTTGACTGTTCAGATGTCAAGGAGCCACTATTTCCATCTGGTTTGTCTTACCTGGGTAAGGGTGGATGCCGTTGGCAAAGACAGCTTCTGCAGCGGGTTGCCCATTAGCCTGTGGCGGTAGGCCAGTGAAACCATTCACCCCAATGGGAGATGGGATGCTAGGCACGGCTGGTGCGGTGATGCCTGGAGGCGTGCTGCCACCTGGAGGGGAGGGGAAGGGGGAAGACAAAGTAACATTGTAAATATTACCAGTTTGTCAGCTGTATTCTATGTTCCTCCTGTGATTCTGCCATACTAGGGCTGTTTCATGTGCACCTGTTACTTCTGAGGGTGTATTGGATGCTTTAGGATACTCCTAAGGTATATATGTATAACCAGTATTTTAAAATATCACAATAAATGCAAACATCAAGAGGTTTACTTATGAAATTAACCCGAGCAATGCAGCACAAGCATGGTTCTAACTCTGTATAGGCCAAAGAGTGTACAACTGCTGGAGTCTGGGAAATTGGGCCTTTGAGAGTTACGCACATAACCATTGTCACTCCCACCCCCCCCCCAAAAAAAAACCTGGGGAAAAGTGAAAAAAGTATCCCTCCAAAACATAATATTACTCTCCGTGTGTGTGTATATATGTGTGTGTGTGTAAGTGCTATTGACCATTTCCCTCTGTTTGGGGTTGCTTGAGTCTTACTCCCCACCCTTTACATGTTATCTTACAGACTTACTCATGGGGTGGTGGGCTGTCCTTTTTTGGAGGTCTTCAAACAGAGGTTGAATGGGCATCTTTCAGGAGTGCTTTAGTTGTGTAGTTCTGCATAGCAGAATGGGTTGGACTTCATAGTGCCTTCCAACTCTAGAATGCTCAGGCCTACAGATAGGGTTGCTTGAATGAAAACTGGAGAGGGCTTCTGTACCATGAATGGTTGTGCAGAAGAAGAAATTTCAGCAGGTTTTCCTTGTTACCCAGTTGGGTGATACATGACACCTCCTGAAACCCCCTCTTCTACACTACTTTTAAAGACAAAGGAGCCCTCTTCATTTTTTTCAATCTGGCAACCTTATCTATACAGGTCCTTCCTCAAAATAGGAAGTAACAGGAGAATGAAGTTTGCTTTAAAGAAAGGCCAAAGGAAGCTCCCACCTCTCTATAAACATGGCTAAAAGTAGCCCTCAAATCCTTGGATGCTATTGGCCATTTTGGAGCAAAATCTTCTACCTTTCCAAAACCGAGGGAGATATGAAGTCTTTGGAGGAGTGAAAAAGTGGCATTGGACACACTTTCCCCACCCTGGTGTAGACTCTGCGCAATGGGGAATTGGAATTAGACTTGTAAGTTCTGGCCCTTAGCATCTACCTGACATTCCTGTACTGGATATCGCTTTCAGGGAAAGAAGGTACAGTATATAGAAACCTCACCTACGTAGTGCTTGTACACATAGACCAATAAGAATGGGGTACTATATGTATGTAAGTCCAATTTAAATGTGACTTTCTAAATAGGGATGGCAAGCATGTCTGGTGATAGGATGAGTGTACTGGAAAGGGAGGGCCCATAACTCTGGTTTCTTACCAGGCACCAGCTTGGCCACAGCCTCAGAAGACTCTGGATTGCTTGTGTCTGGAAAGAGAGCTGCCAATCCAGTGGTGGTTGGTGCCTTCCATGGAGTGGCACACCCAGTCTGGGTTTCAAACTGAATTTTACAGGAGCTGTCCATGGTGATGAACACTAGTTCAAAAATAGATTTAGCACATTGGATAGTGCCACCAAGGGACTGGGTTTTCTACCCTCAGCCCCCAGCTGCCATTGGTGTAGTCATCTCTCCTTGGAGAGAGATTCCCATCCTCAGATCCATGAGATCCTTGAGCCAGCTGCCAAATGAGTAACCCAAGACAACTGCCCTACTGTGCAACAGAAAGAGTGGATTGCAACCCCCCAACACCTTTTCAAAGGACGTCAAAATGCAATTGATGAATAAAGGATGTCTAATGAAGTGGAAATGGTTGTTCTCATCACATGAGGAGACCTGCAGAACTTCCAGTACTAACTTGGTGCCCATGATGGACAAAAGGGCTGGTCCTTACCGGAGGTGGGTGTCATGGGTGTGGCGGCCAGTCCGTTCATGTTGAGCGCTGCCATCTGTTGCATCTGAGCTGCAGCAAAGGCTGCCATAGGGTTTAGGTATCCTCCTTGAGCCACGGATGCCATGATGGCTGCCTGTTGCTGCATCAGCTGGAACAAAGAGAACAGGGAAAAAATATCACGCATTCACTGGCAGGGTTGCCCCACACCCTCCAACATTTCTCAGTTGAAAGCCAGGACAGCTGTGGCCAAGCAGCATCTATGTGTAGTCAGAAGGGCAGGGGTTATTAAAGAGAAAAAACAGACAATCTAGTAGAGGCTGCAGCAGTTTGCTTTTGCCTGAGCCTGCTGGGAAGGGTAAGATTCTGCCTCCTCACTTCAGAGAATGAAAACTACTTTTGCACTTTGGTCTCAGTTTGCAACAATGAAGTAAGCTGAGGACAAAGGGGGAAAGTAGGAGAAAAGAGAGGGAAACCGGGACCTTTAAAAAGCAGCTGAAAACATGGGACAGAAGAGGATTAATGAGGACTGCTTCTGCCAAATCAGGGCAGTTTGAACATATGTTGCCCCAGAAAAAAGGTCCTACATGGATCAGGTGCAAGTTATCTGACGGCCTTTTACATCTCCCTATATGAGTCTGAGCCCAAAAACTCTAAAGGTACTAGATATTGTCTGATGTTAGAATCTAAGCAGGGTCAGCTATAGTTAGTAGATGGATGGGGGACTGCCAACAAATACCAGGTGCTGTGGGCTATATTTCAGAGGAAGGAACTGTCAAAACTATCTCTGAGTATCTCTTGCTCAAGAAAACCCTATGAAATTCCTGGGGTTTCTATAAGTTGACCGGTGACTTGAAGGGACATAGACACATGCATAAACACAATCTATTACGTGGCAAGCTATTCAACCTGCTTTTCATTTTCATTGAGTTACCTTGAGCCCCAACACTGAGCAAAAGCTGGGGTATAAATATATAAAACAACAACAACAATGACAACAGCTGAACACTTTCATTGCCTTGGAGGTTCTCCCTCCAAACCTCTCATTTTTTCCCCTTTTTTTGGAAAGTGAGCTTTTTAAACAAGGTTGTCAAACAGGAAAAAAACTTGTATATGATTAATCTACTGCCTTTTAGCCCATGACTCCATTAATTGATTGCATTATATATTTAAATACATTTGCATATTGCCAAATCCTGTCTGAGAAAGGGAAGGCAGTATGAAACAACATTTCATGAACAAAAGCTACAGCTTCTTTGTTAGAAGAAAATGTATTTAACATGTTCTCTTTTTCATTTGCTTTCATAAAAAGACATCTGAACCGAAGAACATTAGTCTTTACCTGTGTCTAAGGGGTATCCACATTGCAGAATTAAAGCAGTTTGACA
Organism: Urosaurus nigricauda; assembly: GCA_034509955.1. Lineage (NCBI taxonomy): Eukaryota > Metazoa > Chordata > Lepidosauria > Squamata > Phrynosomatidae > Urosaurus > Urosaurus nigricauda. Next base: position 7,195,881 of record JAOEGL010000002.1, read on the forward strand.
CTACTTTAATTGTCATGACTCTATCTTACAGAATCCTGGGATTTGTAATTTGGTGAGGCACCCCAACTCTCTGACAGACCAGATGAACATTTCATCAAACTACAAATGCCCAGATTCTATGCTATGGAGGTATGACAGCCTCACATCATTTAAGAAAAATTATGGTTGCTCTGCCAGCTCCATACTTTTAACAGACTTCCCTGGGCCTGTTTGAGTCCACAAATAGAAGCTGTTTTGGTTGGCCTAATAAAGATATTACCACAATGAAATCCTTTATCAGGGTTGTGTGCTGGAAATCTCTGTATGCACAGATGTGCTTTCATTGTGCAGCACGACACTTGTGTTGAATGACAAGATTGCACCAGTGAATGCACAACCAATTGTGCCTGCTGCTTGACAGGTGCACAGTGTCGGCACATGTAGAACTCCAATTCTACAGCCTTGAATGGAATTCAAATGCTTGGCATCAGACAAAGATGTGCAATCTCGCTCATAGGGGAAGTTGGTTCTTGTTGTTCTTGTTGTTGTTATTGTGTATCTTCAAGTCATTTCTGACTCATGTCAACCTTGAGGCAAACATAAAGTGGGGTTTTCTTGGAAAGATTTGTTCAGAGGGGTTTGCCTTTGCCTTCCTCTGAGGCTGAGAGTGTGTGACTGGCATAAGGTCACCCGGTGGGTTTCCATGGCTAAGTGGTGATTCAGATTCTGGTCTCCAGAATCGTACTCCAACATCCAAACCACTGCATCATGCTGGCTGTCAAGGAAACTAATATGTGCATATGACATCAAGAGAAACCATTCATCCATCACTTTAAATACCTCATATTCATTCCAAATTGAGTTTCAAGGTGGATTACAAAATAGAGCTAGCCATGGACTTTTGAATTTGTCTTACAGCCAACACAACTACCCCTGCATACCAGTCTTAGCCATTCAGTTGTGGAATATGGCACTGAAGGAAGAGAAATTCATACAGATTTAACTAAGTGCATCAACTGTGCCTAATCCTACAGTTGAATGGCTTGTCCATGGTGACATATGCCTTGCTTACATGCCATTTGAATTACATAGGACTGCCCCTGAAGAGTGTTCACAAACTTCATCTGTCCCAAACAACTGCTCCCAGATGGCTGATTGGGGTTGGATACAGGGAGAACACAACTCCCTTTTTGCAACAGCTCTACTGGTGCATTGAAAGTGCTGGTTATGACCTATAAAGTCCTATATGGCTTAGGCCCAGGCTATCTGAAGGCCATATCTTTCCATCTAAGCTTGCCTGTGCTCCAAGATCATGGGGTGAGGCACCTCTCTTGATCCTGCCACCTCCACAGGCAAAATTGGTGGCAACGTGGGAAAGGGCCTTCTTGGTGGCTGCTCCCAGGTTCTGGAACTCCCTTCCTAGAGAGGCTAGGATGGCTCCTGCAACTGAAAACCTTTGTATTGCAGAAAGCTTTTAGAAATGGATTGGTTTACAAGAAGAAGGCTTTTTATGCTGCCACACTCCTTTTATCCATTGTTTTAAATGGTTTTAATTTTGTTTTTAGTTTTTAGTTTATTACTGTTTTAAATCTCAGCTTGTTGTGTCTCATAAGCCACCTGGAGTCCCAGTCTAGCAAAATGATGGATAGGTGGGATTAGATTTATACTGGGATTGGGTTTTGTGAGGGATTGTTCACTCTAACCAAAGTTAAAGCAAACTACCTAGTTTATCTCCTATTGACATGCTTTCTTTGATCAAGCAATTTATCTCCAGCCCTTGCAATAAAAGGCACTTCATGAGGAAGGTGCTGCTCTCTTCCAACAAAGGACCTTGTGACCTTTGCACTGAACAAAGAAGTTATATTGTGAAGTGAACCAAATATTATGGCTCTTCTTATATTGATTTTGTCTTTAAAGTGTCAATACAAACAGAATATAGATAGTTCTGTGTTCAGTGTTCTTTAGTTGCTTCAATTCTTGCATGACAAGGGATTGGACTAGGTGGCTTTGAGCTGTGTGGTTCCATGAATCTGTGATTGTTTTTGCCAGTAAGATCAAGAACAGTTAGTGAGCAGCCTGTTATGATGGGAAGTTTACTTGAAAACTCATACCCAAAATACCCAAAATATGTTTCCTCAGTGCTGAGAAATCCTGATGAGAATAATTCTTGACTGTGGAGAATCACTGCCGTTCAGGACATTCTCTGTGCAAAATTCACATGTGGTTGTCTTGCACCGAAAGCAACACTTTCTGTGCTGAAAAAAAAATTATGTGCAGAAAATACTGTTTCTACAATTTCTATAGAAGACCTCTGTGTAGAAAATACTATTTTACCTGAAGATTCAACCATGCCAGAATCTGCTCAACATTAGAACCTCATTGACATTGGCATGTTTTGATGTTCCTCAATATTGTTCTTTTACCTAATTATATCCATATCATTATTGATTTGTTACTTGGTTATTAGTAATAATTGAAAAATGTTGCTGTTTTTATAGGATGAAAATTTATATAATTCCTGAATTGTAATAAAATAAAATTTGAAAAAAGAAAAGAAAAAGAAAAGAAAATGCTACTCACTGTGCAAAAATACCACATGCAAATTTTGCATGCATTAAAGGTCAAGCTATGAATAGGCTTCAAAAACTATGCAGTTTTTGAAATCTTTCTGAAAATGAAAATAAACTTGGTAAAATTATATGTTGATTCCAGCAAGAAGAAAATTAGCAAAGAATTCCACAGGAGTCAGATAGATTGGATTTTGATAAGCTGAAGACCCTTCTTCCTTCACATCTCAAGACAACCAGCAGGCTTGGTAACTCTTACACTGTCTCTACCCCTCTTCCCTTTCAGGCCTTTAAATCATCTTTGCCCGGTGAAGAAAGCTCTGGCTTCAACAGATTGCACAGAGAATATTGTGCCTTTTTGGTTGTCTCAATAAAGGTATTCTCACAATATGGAACACCTCCATTTTTTTGTCCCCCAAATAAATATTCATGAATTCCCATTCATGCGCTGGAATGACCTCTGGTCTGACTCAACAAAGTTCTTTTTGTCATTGTATGCTCTTGGACTTTCATTCTTAAATTCTGGTAACCCCCTGGATTTTTGTGATGACAATAAGTACACTGGTACTTTTATGTTCACAAGAAGAACAGCTTCTGATGACTTATATCTCAATTTCAATGAATATTCCTTGTAGCCTTGCCCCCTCGTGGTGACTTCTAGAATTCACCTACCGAGGGAGAGTATATATTCTCCAGCTTTGACAGTGAGAAGCCGTATAACTTGCTTTTGAAAACAACTTGATGGATGAAGACAACTAGAGATCCTGAAAGCTTATATGCATTTTTGCACCTTTACTTGGACTAATGAAGGTACTAGTTTCTGGACAAGATGAAAAGTATTTATTACGTACATGGTTTGAGTCCAGGTTACATATAGGATCAGCTTCTGCTGTATAATCTGCCCCATACACTCTGGTCCTCTGGGGGACATCTACTTCAGTCAGCCAAAACTAGGCTGGCAACTGTTAAATAGAGGGCATTTTCTTCAGCCGCCCCCAGCTTGTGGAATGACCTGCTGGAGGAGATACTGCCAGCGTTCTATACAGCACTAAAGACCAATCTCTTCCACTATCCAGATGATTTTTAGATTATGAGTCTGAAAATATTTTCACATGTCTTGGTTTTATGTGCTCTTTTAATTGATATTATGCATTTTAAATGTGTCCAGTCTCTTGTATTTTAGTCTGTTCCTTTTCCTTGGCTCAATCTGTAGATAAAAGTGGATGAGAAATTTTTCTGGTGTTGTTAGTTGTGAATCCATATTAAGGTGTATATTGTGTAATTTTCTGAATATCTCTGGAGCAGCAGAAAACAAGCTTGCTCCATCCCGAATATGGCACCCTTAAAATATTTAAACATGGCTATCATGTCACCCCTTAACCTTATTTTCTCCAGGCTAAATACACCAAGATTCTTCTAAAATACTCCCCACCAGCTGCTACTGACTTGCATGTGGAAAATGTAATCTTAGAAGAAGCATTCCACCCTCAGTGTATGTGGAGGAGGGGTTGCTTACTTCTTCTAAGGCAAAGCCTATTTTTACATCACCCCAAAGCAAAAGGAAGTTTTGCTTCCCTCCTTTTAAAAAGACTCTTCCCCCCTACAATGCAAAGAGATGCATGTGGAATTGATTCATGAATAAATAATTGGACTAAAATCCATACGGTTAATTGACTTAAGATTTCTTGAGATGAATGGAAGTCCAGCTGAAAAGCACTTTCAAGAACAAAAGAAGAGGCTGAGATCGCAACTTAGCATAAAGTTCCACCAATTGGAAGTAGGCCACATCTTCTCCCCTCAACCCCCCCCCCAGCACATCTTTGACCTACTACAACCTCTCTTCTGAATGTGACCATTTACTATCCAGTGGAGAGTGATGTCAGTGGAGGGAGGCATGTGTCCAGCTATGTTCCTACATGGAGGAGACCAGACTGGTGAAATGTTTGGAAACCATGCTCTGGGAGGAGAGGCTTAGGGAGCTGGTTATGTTTAGCCTGGAGAAGAGACAACTGATATGTGTGTGTGTGTGACATGATAGCCATGTTTAAATATTTGAAAGGATATCATACTGAGGATGGATCAAGTTTGTTTTCTGCTGCTACAGAGACTACGAGGACATGGAGGAATGGATTCAAGCTACAAGAAAAGAGATTCCATTTAAACTTTAAGAAGAACTTCTTGACAGTAAGAACTGTTTGACAGTGGAATAAACCACCCTGGAGTGTGTCGGAGTCTCCTTCTTTGGAAGTTTTAAAACAGAGGCTGGATGGCCATCTGTTGGGAGTGCTTAGACTTTGTATTCCTGCATATCAGAGGGTTGGACTGAATGGCCATTGTGCTTTCTTCCAACTCTACAACACTTTGATTCTACAAGCTATCTTCTGCAACCTACCAGGAACTCTTTGGAAGTGCAGAGAACAGTGCTGTATTGTGTGTCAACCTGAGAATCGCTGGACACTTTCCTGCAGCCTCCTTGTGTGTTGGGGGCAGGGTGGCTGCAGAACATAAAAGCTAAGGGATTGGATGGTGTTTCGATATGTGTGAGACTGGTAGAGAATTATGACTTCTGCAACCATAAAAGTAAACAACAGCAATGATGACCTACTGAGATGTAAGTTGGGGAAAACATAAATTAGGGAACACACAATATAAATAGCAGAATACAGGACACACCTCTCAGATTTAAGCTGGATTTATGCCTGTGTGAGTCACATAACAGGAGGCCAGCCGTAATTTCCCCAACATTTTTGGCCACTTTGACACAGATGACCATTTGACACAATTCCAAATATATGTGTTCATACAAGGCACATATATTTGCAATTGTATGAGGTGGCAGTGTGGGTCAAGTGTTTTTGTGACATTTGTATAAGCAACCTTTACTGGTCCCACCTTGTCAACCTGATCACCCTAGTTGGTTGGTATCTCCAAGGTGACTGTTCCCAGGAAGAAGAGTTTGGAAAAGAAATGGCCCAGAAGCAGCAACAGAGCAAAAGGAAAAGTGCAGACACAACCAGAATGAATATCTGTTTAAATTTAGGTTGGCAGAACCCCACCCCCCAAGAAAAATTGTTTTGCTCCCCCAAACAGAAGAATGTTCTAGCTCAGTGCTGCCTTTTACATTTTATCTAGCTTTAGAGATGATAAATTCAGAAGGGATCTGGAGAAAAGTTTTAGGGATACAGGGAACAAAAAATAGGTCTTAGAGCAGATTAAACCTGAACAGATGCTCTATATTTGCAAGACCTGAGCAAGACAGTTATGGATGAATAAATCTAGGGAACTCTTCTATATTCATGATCACTGTTTAGTTATGATTGTGATACTATTGCCATGAACATACGAGGGGGTATCCAAAAGTTTTAGTGATCACCTTTTTAAAAAATTGACAGAAAATTTGTTTTGATTTGTAGTTGTTAACACTAGGGCCATCCAGTCCAACCCCCTGCCATGCAGGAAATCCAAATCAAAGCATCCCCGACAGATGGCCATCCAGCCTCTGCTTAAAGACCTCCAAGGAAGGAGACTCTATCACCTTCCGAGGAAGTGCGTTCCACTGTCGAACAGCCCTTACTGTCAGGAAGTTCTTCCTAATGTTGAGGTGGAATCTCTTTTCCTGTATCTTGCATCCATTGTTCCGGGTCCTGTTCTCTGGAGCAGCAGAAAACAAGCTTGCTCCCTCCTCAATATGACATCCTTTCAAATATTTAAACAGGGCTATCATATCACCTCTTAACCTTCTTTTCTCCAGGCTAAACATCCCCAGCTCCCTAAGTCGTTCCTCATAGGGCATGGTTTCCAGACCCTTCACCATTTTTGTCGCCCTCCTTTGGACACGCTCCAGTTTCTCAATGTCCTTTCTGAATTGTGGCGCCCAGAACTGGACACAATATTCTAGGTGGGGCCTGACCAAAGCAGAATACAGTGGCACTATTACTTCTCTTGATCTAGACACTATACTTCTATTAATGCAGCCCAAAATAGCATTGGCCTTTTTAGCTGCCGCATCACACTGTTCACTCATGTTCAACTTGTGGTCTACTTGGACTCCTAGATCCCTTTCACATGTAGTTTCATTCAGCCAGGTGTCACCCATCCTATATCTGTGCATTTTATTTTTCCGCCCTAAGTGCAATACCTTACATTTCTCTGTGTTGAATTTCATTTTGTTAGCTTTGGCCCAGCTTTCTAGTCTATTCAGGTCATTTTGAATCTTGATCCTGTCCTCTGGGGTATTAGCTATTCCCCCTAATTTGGTGTCATCTGCAAATTTGATTAGTATGCTCCCAATTCTGTCATCCAGGTCATTGATAAAGATGTTGAATAGCACTGGGCCCAGGACAGAGCCCTGTGGGACCCCACTGGTCACTTCTCTCCAGGATGAAAAGGAGCCATTGTTGATCACCCTTTGGGTTCGGCCAGTCAACCAATTACAGATCCATTTAACAGTTCCTTTGTCTAGCCCACATTTTACAAGCTTGTTTGCAAGAATGTCATGGGAAACCTTGTCAAAGGCCTTACTGAAATCAAGATATACTATATCCACAGCATTCCCTTCATCTACCAAACTGGTAATTTTATCAAAGAAAGAGATTAGATTTGTCTGGCATGACTTGTTTCTCTGAAACCCATGTTGAGTTTTTGTGATTATGGCATTGCCTTCTAGATGTTCACAGACTCTCTGTTTAATGATCTGCTCCAGAATCTTTCCTAGATCACCTTTTTAAAAAATTGACAGAAAATTTGTTTTGATTTGTAGTTGTTAATTTATCTCTATGTAGTCACTATCTAGATTTATACATTTTTCCCAGCGTAACTTGACCTTCCAAATACCTGATATGGTAGAAGTCTGCAGATTGCACCTTACGAGGGGGTATCATAGGAGGAGGTTCTAGTCCATGTGCTTGGGTGAGATCTAATTTAATTTACACTTGAGCCATTGCATTCTGGGAGCCAGTGCTGGGAGGCTACTTAAGGCTACTCAAGGCTAGCAGAAGCGCGCGCTTAACGGCGCGCGAATTTTAATTTTTTTATCTAGTCAAGGAGGTGTTTAGAGAATAGAAGAGGAGCCGGCCTGAAGCATCAGAGGAAGTGAATCAGAGACTTGCCTTTGGAAGGAGCTTTTAGCCAGGAGCTCTCTACATAACTATAGGCCCCGTGACTTGAACTCAGTGACAGAGCTTGGGAATAAAGGCCAAGTCTAGCAAGGGAAGCCCACAGTCTTGTTTCAGTGCCTCCTTAAGACTTCTCAGTATGGACACTGAAGGCCCTGCAGCAGTCACCTGCAACACCTGTGGGATGTTTGTCTTCTTGCCTACAGAGGTGGCGAACTACACCTGCCACAAGTGCAAGTTGGTAGCCCTCTTGGAAGAGAAAGTACAGCAGCTAGAGGAGCAGATATCTGCACTCCAGCATCATAGAGAGCAGGAGAATCTCCTGAACAGGTCAGACCAGAATGTCTTGGGTGGGAAACAGAGAGAGGAAGTTGTTGGGGTGGAGGAGGTCACTCCACATATAACAGAGGTAGATGAGTGGAGGAAGGTCAAACACAGAAGTAAGGAAACCAGGGGACGTTCTGTGAGCGGCTTGCAGCTACAGAATCGCTTTGAATCTCTCTCTGTTGTCAGAGATGATGAGGAAAAGCAGCAGGGACAGACATCAGGGACAGAGCAGGAGAGCCTGAGAGTATCACGAAAAGGAACAGCCACTGCTAAGCCTCGGAGGAGGCGCGTGGTCGTGGTGGGGGACTCCTTGCTGAGGGGTACAGAAGCAGTGGTTTGTGGGCCTGACAAGATGTCTCGGGAGGTGTGTTGTCTCCCTGGGGCAAAGATCCATCATGTGACGGAGAGGCTGACAAGACTTGTCAAGCCTACTGACCGTTATCCCCTTCTTTTGGTTCATGTGGGAACCAATGATACTGCAAGGCACAGCCTTCAGAATATCAAAAGGGATTATGAGGCTCTGGGAAGGAAGCTGAAAGAGATGGATGCACAGGTTGTCATCTCATCTCTACTCCCAGTAGAAGGGCATGGTCCAGGAAGGGAGAGGAAAATAGCAGAGGTGAATAACTGGCTCCGTAGATGGTGCCGCCAAGAACAGTTTGGATTCTTGGATCATGGGCTGCGGTTCCATGAGGAGGGACTTCTGGCAAGGGATGGACTGCATCTCACGCCAGTTGGCAAAAACGTTTTTGCCAACAGTCTGAAGAATCTGATCAGGAGGGCTTTAAACTGAGTTATGTGGGGGAGGGAGACATTATACTGGAAGGCAAAAGGGATGGAGAGAATAGTCCAAGTGGCATAGAGGGAACAAGGCAAACAGTGCAAGGACCCAACAGTAGGAGGCAAAAAAATGTGCAAAAGCAGCAAGTAAAGAGGACACATGGTCTTAAATGCCTCTCCACTAATGCACAGAGTATGGGAAATAAGCAGGATGAACTTGAACTCCTAGCACAACAAGGGAAATATGATATAATAGGCATCACTGAAACCTGGTGGGATGAGTCTCATGATTGGAATGTAGAAATAGAGGGGTATAACCTTTTTAAGAGAAACAGGCCAAACAGGAAAGGAGGAGGAATAGCATTATATGTCAGGGATATTTACACCAGTGAAGAGATCCAGGAAGTCAATACTGGAAGTCAGGTGGAGAGCATCTGGATAAAAATTAAAGGAGAGGGAAATAACAGGGATGTTACTGTGGGAGTCTACTACAGACCCCCGACTCAGGCAGAGGAATTGGATGATGCCTTTCTAGAACAGATAATCACATACTCAGAAAGGAGAGATGTAGTAGTGATGGGTGACTTCAACTATCCTGATATTTGCTGGAAGTCAAACTCAGCCAAATCCTCAAGGTCTAGCAAATTCCTCACTTGCCTGGAAGACAATTTCATTGTCCAAAAGGTGGAAGAGGCAACAAGGGGATCAGCCATTTTAGATCTGATCTTAACCAACAGGGAAGACCTAGTTGATGGGGTGCAAGTGGTTGGATCCTTAGGTGGAAGTGACCATGTTCTCCTGGAGTTTGTAATACAGTGGAAGGGAGAAGCTAGGCATAGTCAGACACGCACTCTAGACTTTAGGAGAGCTAATTTCAATAAACTTAGAGAAATACTGGGAGTGATCCCATGGTCAGGAATACTAAAAGAAAAGGGAGTTCAAGACGGATGGGAGTTTCTCAAAAGGGAGATATTGAAGGCACAATTTCAAACAGTTCCAATGAGGAAGAAAAGTGGAAGATGTCTCAAGAAGCCAGGATGGATGACTAAGGAACTTTCAAATGAGCTAAGTTTTAAACGGAACATGTATAAGAAATGGAAAAATGGAGAAATCACGAAAGAGGAATTCAAACAAATAGCCAGCACATGTAGGGGTAAAGTCAGAAAAGCTAAAGCGCAGAATGAACTCAGGCTTGCTAGAGAGGTTAAGAACAATAAAAAGGGCTTTTTTGGTTATGTCCGCAGCAAAAGGAAGAAGAAGGAAACAGTGGGGCCACTGCGTGCAGAAGATGGCAAAATGCTAACAGGGGACAGAGAAAAGGCAGAATTACTCAACACCTTCTTTGCTTCCGTCTTCTCAGAAAAGGCAAAGGGTGCTCAACCTAAGGATAATGGAGACAGAATAGAGGAAATTCAGCACAGAATAAGTAAAGAGGTAGTACAGGAATACCTGGTTAACCTAAATGAATATAAATCTCCAGGACCAGATGAACTACATCCTAGAGTATTAAAAGAACTGGCAAATGTAATATCAGAGCCATTGGCAATAATCTTTGAGAACTCCTGGAGAACAGGAGAAGTCCCAGCAGACTGGAGGAGGGCAAACGTTGTCCCCATCTTCAAAAAGGGAAAAAAAGAGGATCCCAACAATTATCGTCCAGTTAGTCTGACATCAATTCCAGGAAAGGTTCTAGAGCAGATCATTAAGCAGAGAGTCTGTGAACACTTAGAGGCCAATGCCATAATCACAAAAAGCCAACATGGGTTTCAGAGAAACAAGTCATGCCAAACGAACCTGATCTCTTTTTTTGATAAAATTACCAGCTTGGTAGATGAAGGGAATGCTGTGGATATAGTATACCTCGATTTCAGTAAGGCCTTTGACAAGGTTCCCCATGACATTCTTGCAAACAAGCTTGCAAAATGTGGGATAGGCAAGTTAACTGTTACATGGATTTGTAATTGGTTGAGTGGCCGAACTCAAAGGGTGCTCAACAATGGCTCCTTTTCATCCTGGAGAGAAGTGACCAGTGGGGTCCCACAAGGCTCTGTCCTGGGCCCAGTGCTATTCAACATCTTTATTAATGATTTGGATGACAGAATTGGGGGCATACTTATCAAATTCGCAGATGACACTAAACTGGGAGGAGTAGCTAATACCCCAGAGGACAGGATCAAAATTCAAAATGACCTGAATAGACTAGAAAGCTGGGCCAGTGCTAACAAAATGAAATTCAATGCGGAGAAATGTAAGGTTCTGCACTTAGGGCGGAAAAATGAAATGCACAGATATATGATGGGGGACACCTGGCTGAATGAGACCACATGTGAAAGGGATCTAGGAGTCCAAGTAGACCATAAGCTGAACATGAGTCAACAGTGTGATGCGGCAGCTAAAAAAGCCAATGCAATTTTAGGCTGCATCAATAGAAGTATAGTTTCTAGATCAAGGGAAGTTATAGTGCCACTCTATTCTGCTTTGGTCAGGCCCCACCTGGAATACTGTGTCCAGTTCTGGGCACCACAATTCAAAAAAGATGTGGAGAAACTGGAGCATGTCCAAAGGAGGGCAACTAAGATGGTGAAGGGTCTGGAAACCTTGCCCTATGAAGAACGCCTTAGGGAGCTGGGGATGTTTAGCCTGGAGAAGAGAAGGTTAAGGGATGATATGACCGCCCTGTTTAAATATTTGAAGGGATGTCATATTGAGGAGGGAGCAAGCTTGTTTTCTGCTGCTGCAGAGACTAGAACACGGAATAATGGATGCAAACTGCAGGAAAAGAGATTCCACCTCAACATTAGGAGGAACTTCCTGACAGTAAGGGCTGTTCGACAGTGGAACACACTCCCTCGGAGTGTAGTGGAGTCTCCTTACTTAGGGGTCTTTAAGCAGAGGCTGGATGGCCATCTGTCAGGGATGCTTTGACTTGGAGTTCCTGCATGGCAGGGGGTTGGACTGGATGGCCCTTGTGGTCTCTTCCAACTCTATGATTCTATGATTCTATAAAGTAATAATTATCACCCGGAAGTTATTATGGCATATTGATGAAATTTTGTCAGTGTCATCATTGGTCTCTAAGTGTACGTTGCTGCAAAAACTAGCTCATTGCATGCTTTATTTTTGTGACTGCTCTGCCAGAAGTAACTAAACTGTAAAATCCTCATCAGGTGCAATCTGCAGGCTTCTACAATATCAGGTATTTGGAGGGTCAAGATACGCTGGGAAAAATGTATAAATCTAGATAGTGACTACATTGAGATAAATTAACAACTACAAATCAAAACAAACTTTCTGTCAATTTTTTTAAAAAAGGTGATCATTAAAACTTTTGAATACCTCCTCGTAAATCCCTCTTCATCTACTTTACTGCGCACTGGATGCATAGGGAGAAGGAGATTTCTATTCTGATGATGTTTCTATCAGGTTTGGAGAGTATCAGGCCACAAAGAGATTATTTAACTAATTTAACTAATTAACTAACCAGCTTAGTTAAGTATGCTTAACTAGCTATTTAACTAAGTAGCTGATGTGGAATATTGGTCATGGTCTCCTGGAGATCTCTCATCCATAGAGTCACTACAAGCTGAAGTCAACTTGCCATAGTGTTGCCTGACAAAAAATAGAGGGGGCTCCTGTTCCTTTAATACTTGTGTAGAACCAAAGTACCCTAAAGACACCAGATCTGGCCTGATCTTAGAAGCTAAGTAGGGTCAAACCTGATTAGTGTTTGGATGGGAGACTGCCAACCAATATCAGGTGCTGTACGGAATTCACGAGGTTGCCACAAGTCAACAAGCAACTCAAAGGCACGTACACACACACACACACACACCTTATTATTCTATAAAACATTGTGAGTTGTCATTGGTTTGTCCCCCTCCCCCCTGCATCCAGTAGCTTGCTTCTTTCAAACACAAATATTGGAAAGCTAGAACTGATTAAAGTTCAACCAGACACATAATTGTGCTGCCACTATCAATGAATACCAGGTATGGTAGGCTGTATTTCAGAGGAACTGGCAAAACCACCTCTGAGTATTCTTTGTCCAAGAAAACCCTACGAAATTCATGGGGACGCCTCAATTTGACTTGATGGCACACACACATACACAGAAGAGGGGATATCAACTCCACTTGCTGAAATTCCCACTTCTGCACAACAGGTACAGGAGTCCTGTCCTGTTTTTGTGCCCAGACACAATGACAACAAAATCCAGAACACTCTCTGCAGACGAACCATTGAATTTTGTTTCCTGCAACTTTTCATGGGCTGCTATTGCCAGGCAGGGAACGCACTGCTCTCTCTCCGCCTAGTGAATCTCCCACACTCACACCTACCACTTTTTATTTTCATTTTTAAAAAAGATGTCCTTAGATCTGCTTGAACTGAACGTGCTAAACTAAAAACTGGACCTTGCTAGGCTTTCCTCTATCTCCCTGCACATCATCTGGGTGTCAAGGTGGAGCTCTTCCATTTGATTGTTAATTACCCTTTCTTACTGCATGCCATGCAAGACACTTTCACATTTTAATTAGCGATTTACTCTTCTTTGTAATTACTGATGGAGTGATTAGAAGCCCTTTTCTATTGCTGCACAATAGCAGTTCTCTTCTCTACCCCCCTGCCGCCCCACTTTAACTCTCTTTAAAGAGCACACCCGTTCGCTCATCTGCTGTTCCTGGAATTTATTCTATGGATTAGACACTGAGCAGGTGATTTTGTAAAGTACACCAAGAGAAGGGGAGAGGAGGGGAAGGAGGGAGGGAGGGAAATACTTTTGTCTGGCAGAGAAACATGGTGATATAGGGCATCTCAGAGAAGGTACACACTTTTCAGTAGGAGAACGTACGCCAAGGACAGGTTCATGGGCCTCTTTTGAGGATCGAGGCCCTGTGACAGCCACATGGGCTACTGTAAAATGAAACAAATCCACCAAAATTGTTTGATATCCACCTCTATTCCTTAAAAAAATGAACGCTGATATCTTGTAGGGCAGTTATAGCATTAGTATTAGTATTTATTAATATGAGTCCCAGTAATTTCCCAAATACCGGGACTCATAGTGGCTTACTATATTTAAAAAAAAACAGTACTATTAAAAAACAGTACAAACAGGTCTTCTGTTAGTCGATAACTATTAAGGTCAGTTCTCATTTCAGTCCTTGGCTTAACTGTCTTTTCTTCTTCAAGACAATATTTGCACCTGTTAGCACTGACATTGTCTCATGGATTTACCTTAATACCTGTGACCAAATTCTGGTTCTGTGGTTGAAAAATAGCCTTTAAATCAAATTGTCCAAGGCTACAGCTGCACTGCAGACACAATGAAGCTCAATGTCACTACAACTGCCTTGGCTCAGTTCCATGGAATTCTGGGATTTGCAGTTCTGTAAGATACTTAGCTTGAGCTGTCAGAGAGCTCTTGTTTAATATGTTTCTACTTGATTGAAATTATTTATGCTTTTAATCTGGAAATGTTTAAAATTCTTTAATTTATTCACTGCCCTAAAAACCTGTGATAAAAGGCAGAGGCAGCATAGTAGTTTGAATGTTAGACTAAAGGTGCATCTCCACTGTAGAAATACAGGTAATGCAGTTTGACATCACTGTAACTGCCATGCTCCAGTTTACAGAAACCTGGGGTTTGTAGTTTGGTGAGGCATCCAGCCTTCTTTGGCAAAGAAGGTGAAAGACCTTGTAAAACTACCACCCCAGGATTCCATAGGATGGAGCCACAGCACTTAAAGTGGCATTAAACTGCATTATTTCTACAGTGGAGATGCATCCTAAGACTGGGGGCCCAAGGCTCAAATCCCCACTCAGCCATCGAAACACACTGGGTGGCTTTAGGCATGTCACACTCTTTCAGCCTTGGAGGATGGCAATGGCAAACTTCCTCTGAACAAATGTTGAGAAAATCCCATGATAGGTTCACGTTAGGGAGGCCATAAGTTGGAAATGGCTTGAAAGCACACAACAAGAAGAAGTATTAAAAAATGGGGGAACGGTATTTTCTGTATGTACCAGAAACCCATTTTCTTCCCATGTTTTAACCACAAAATAATTCCTCCAGAACACACTGAATACTGGGAGAAAAATGCTCAAAAATCTTGTCGGTCTATTTTAGTTTGCAATGGCAGATCTCAATTTGTTGTCAACCTCTTTTTTAACCAAGGGAATGAATGATTATGAATATTCCTTGCATCCCTAGTTTGAGTATATTTACAGCGCTTTAGAAATAAAGTTTAATAATAATAATAATAATAATAAAAAAACTTTTAAACTACAACTTTCAGCATCCCCCATGAGCAGAGAGATTGTGAGATTTGTTCAAAAAGTAACTTTCCCCCCACCAGTTCTGTTCCTCTTACATTTAGTGGCTCACCCCAAGTTAAGAGATTGTTTGGGCAGAAGCAGGTTAAAGCTGGAGTTATCCCAACTGTGTGCATTGAACACCTTGGGACAGGAAGACCTATATCACCCTGCAAGCCAAGAGCAGAATTATAAATGAGAGCGCCAGCCCTGAGAATGCATCTAGAGGAAGATTTATGGGAAGTAAGCCGGCTGCTGCAAGGGTCATGGCTCTCTCCTGTAAAACCTCCAGAGCGTGTCTTCATTTGACACCAGGCCATTAAAATAAGCATTGGGTCACATCCTTGCATCTCCCCACCCTGAGATGAAAAGACTGCTTGACCCCCCATTTATTTAATTATATTCCTCTTTTTCTTAAGAACATAAGTGGATAAGAACAGCCTGGCCAGAACAGCCCAAAGGTCCAGCTAATCTGGCACCATGTGGTTCGTAGTAGCCAGACTGTGAAGCCAGTGACCCAGCCACTAGTTGGTCTGCCTCTGCCTTTCTCTTTCTTTCTTTCCTTCTTTCTTTCTTTCTTTCTTTCTTTCTTTCTTGCCTTGCCACACCTTCTCCTTCCTTCCTTCCTTCCTTCCTTCCTTCTTCCCCTATGAAAAAGGTGTAGTTCCCATCACTACCCTTAGTTCCCAATTTGAAGAACAACACCACAAGGGTTTTCAGCCCCCAAAAGTTCCACTTTACATCACCTTGAAAGGGAAGATTGTTTCTTTCAGAGGCAGATTATAGGGGCCATTTAGGCTCTTTCCATCCTTGCCGCAAGTTTATTTTTCTCTCTCTTCTATTTACCAGGTTCAGGAAAAACTCTTGCTGAGATCAATAGGAAAGGTGTGCAGAGTCACAGATCTTGGAAAAGTAACTTTTCTAAGCTCTGGAGAATTGTAGCCTTAGGAGCTATGCCAAGCTAGGCAAAGAGGGAGCAACCTTAACTTAGATATAGCACTTTTAAGTAATTTTCTGTTTGTTTGGTTCATAGTCTTACTTTGTCTCTTCCTGCATTAGTTAGTCTTCATTTAATATAAATTTCTTTGTTCTCCATTTTGTGATCTACAGTGCTTTCTCTTTTTCTCTCCTCCATGTTTGAAGACTGACATAAACAAATAGTGAATCAGCTTTGTGGGTGTTTCAGCTTTGTAGCCGAGTATTCAAAAATATTCAAAAATTGCCACATGAGATTTATTATTATTATTATTATTATTATTATTATTATTGATGTTCTGCCTCAGAACCCAGAACTTGAATGCTTCATACTTATGGGCATCTCCTTACCATTTGCATTTTATCAGGTGTCAAAAAGAAAATCTCATAAGCTGCTGACTGTCAAATATTATCAGCTGCCAAATGCAATCAAATGCTAACAAATAATAAATATCAAATGGTGTCATTTTTAAAATACTGCATCACTCAATATAAATTGAAACAAAATATGTATGCAGGCCAATAATACACAACATTGTGCTGGTAAGACAAAGGTAAAAAAATAATAATATTCCGAGCACATTTTGCAAAGGCTACAATATTTTGGGGGGGGGGGGGGGAAATACCCAAGTTTTTTTTTTTAGCACCAAATGGACAGTTTCCAAGAGACAATTCCTTTTGTCTCTAAGCAACCCACCTCACCAAAAATAATGTTGTGAACTCATGCTGGAATCTTGTTGGTTAATCCCAGGTAGAGTAAACCCATTCAGTCATTAGTTGATTACAGTCCAATATTGGTTTAGTATAGCATAAGTACAGTCAGCCCCCAACATTTACTTGTTCCTTTTGTGCATTTGATGATTCACAGATTTTATAAATATGTTAGCTCTAGGAATCTTTAGGTCTTCCAGCACAACTCAATGGTCAGCATAAGGCAGATTCCTCAAGAAGTATTCTTTCTAGGAATATTTAGATCCTCCAGCACAACTTTATGGACAACTTCCACTAGAAACTGATCATAGAACACTTGTCTAGGAATCTGTCAGAAGCTGCCCACAGATTTCTAGACAAGTGTTCTATGGTGAATTTCTAGTGAAAGTTGTCCATAAAATTGTGATAGAGGACCTAAATATTCCTAGAAAGAACACTTCTCTAGGAATCTGCTGGAAGTTGACCATAGTCAACTTGTATCTGTAAGCTGCTCCGATTGTCTTTGACAGAGTGGCAGGGTATAAATAAAAGTCTTATTTTATTATTATTTATTATTATAGAGTTATGTTGGAGGACCTGGAGAGTCCTAGAGAAGTATTCTCTCAGGTTAAAAAATAGCATTTGTGTGTGTGTGTGTTTTTTAAAAATATAATTGTTTTCCCTTTTTTGCAGGGACTGTGCCCCCAGCTCCTGCAAGTGTGTGTGTGTGTGTGTGTGTGTGAGAGAGAGAGAGATTAGCATGTGTAGATATTTTGTACCAGCCCTAAACTAAGCAGCCCCTGGGGAATATCAACATTATGCAACATATGTCAATGATTACTGGGTGCCACTGTGCAATGTACTGTGAGCATTGTTCAGTGATGTGCAGCCTCAGTGGTACAATGTGCAACCACAATGGACAACTGCACTTGCACAGTGCACAACCACAATGCACAACATTGTGTATGTGCAATTCTGCTCCCACCACTGTCAACAGAATATAGGTCTACTGCACTATAGGATTCATCCATGTGTAATGTGACTTAAACATGTCTCTCTCTCTCTCTAAGAGAACACTCGCTGTTGAGAAGTGAATCAACGCTAAGGCAAATTTAATTGAATCAGTAAATAGCTGAGATAGGCAATAGCATTTAGGCCTCAAATGGCAGCTTCCCCTGAATTCCCACAGACAAGCATTGGCTATTTGGATTGGGGAGCAGAGCTCTGCCTGAGAGCCATTTACCTGTTGTTGCATTCCCTGGGGACAGTCATTGCATCAGGAGGTACGGAATACTTCTTTCACAATGGCATAAAAACTACTTAGGCTAGCATAACCCCTCATTAAGCTAGTGTAAATCAACCAAGAGTATTCCTCCCTGGGAACTATCATTCAAAATATAACTTTCCCAAGACTTGCTCTAGAGAACTTAATAGATAAAAATGACCTCCTGTTCTTTCTCAACCTTCCTGTTTGGAGAACCTCCCTTTTTCCTCCTCCCATCTCACTTGATCTCTCTTGGGCATTTCTAAGGTGACAATCACCACAAAACCTTTAAGCCAGTGATCCAATGTGGTTAAACAAAACCAGTGGGTCGGGACACAGTTGTATCCTTCTGGTCCTTTGCTTTGTGTATGAATTAACAGATAGGAAATGACACAAAGAAGCTTCGGGCACTTTTTTGGGCGTGCTGACACCAGATTCTGGGATGTGATCCTGTCAGCTTGGCAACTCTGAATCTCCCTGGGGGGGATCCATGCCACCCGCTTGTCATCTTTCAGTCAATGGCTGCATGTCTGTGTTTGGGTAATGTCAGCCACCACATGGGTTGTTGACAATCCAACATCCTTCTTTTATTGACTTAAGGCAGAGCAGAAGAGTGTACAGAGAATGGGAATTTGAACATGAATCCTAACTGGGGTGACTGGAGGTGGCTTCCATGTGGCCCATGGATCACACCTTGCCCACTACCCCTAGATAGGATGCTGAAAGTTGTTGTTCAACATCTGGATTAATGATGGAAAGGATATTCACAGTTATTCATTCCCAGGTTGAAAAATGGGTTTCCCAATAGCCAAAAAGTGGTTTGGGGAGAACAATAGATGTATGAGAATTTTATGCAGTTTTCTTTGAGAAACAACTCGGGAAGCTCGGTATGTTTAGCCTGAAGAAAAGAAGGCCCAAAAGTGTCATGATAACCATGTTTAAATAATTGAAGGGACGCCATATTGAAGATGGAGCAAGCTTAATTTTTTGTTGCCCCAGAGACCAAGACACAGAGCAATGGATTCAAATTACAAATTCCACCTAAACTTCAGCAAGAACTTCCTGATGTTGAAAACTGTTCACCAGTGGAATATGCTGCCTCAATAGAAGGTAGCAGAATCTCCTTCTTTGAGGGTTTTCAAACAGAGGCTGGACAGTAATCTCTTGGGAGTACTTTGACTGTGTATTCCCTCAAGAGAGAATAGTGTTGGACTGGATGGCCCTGGTGGACTCTTCCAACTCTATGATTATATGCTTCTCCTGGTATTTGATGTCCAGAAGTATTGAGGAGGAATTATTTTGCATATAAAAACACATAGATATTTTTGCACTTAAACCTGTTTTGTATCCAGAAAACCGGTTTTGTTCCCCCCATAGTTTCTATAGACCATAGCTTGATCTGTACCCCCAGGGAGGTACTAGGGTCATAAAAATGGTCCTGGGTTGCATATGGTCCATGGACCACATTTTGCCCACCCCTAGAAAGGATGTGTGGCAATCCAGGAGTTGAACTACAGCTCCTAGCAATGGCAGCTAGAATAGCCAGTGGCAAGGGGTGTTGGAAGTTGTAGTTCAAGACCCAAGTTTTGGGTCTTCATAGACAACTTCTGGGGCAGTAGGAACAGGGAACATTGTCTTAATTGAGACAGAAAAAAAATGCATCGTGACCTCATCCAGTAAAAGGTGTAATCTATTCCTTTGTGTTGGTTTACGATATCATTAAAACAACCCTGCTTCTGCAAAACAGACACACAGACACATTTTTTTTTTGCTTCTTTACCTCTGCCAGGGATCTTATATTATATACTGATTCATGCAGTTACCTCTTCCTTTTTTCCCTTTGATCTGCCCTCCTGTAGACTGTCAACAATGAGCACTGCTAACTTCCCATGACAAATGCCTTAACATTCTTAAGATTGAAATATACAAAAACAGCGTGTGGTGTAGGTTTTCTGCAGGCTGCCTGAAGGAGTAGAGACCTTTCGGGGCTGTTCCACTTCAAACCGAGGAAGGACGGGAGGGGACTGCTATGAGTGCAGTATGTCCCAGCCATAAAATTGAGTTTTCTACATCCAGACTTTCTCCCTTTTTACATGGGCAATCTCTGAAATATAGGCTTCTTTCCCATCCACAGGCTGAAAAGAGCGATAGGCCCTTCCGCATATTTAAATGGGTTCTTTGTGATAACTTTTGAGTATCCTGAAGGCAAGAAGAAGCTATCCAAGCCTCACTATGATCAGGAAAAGTTACTTTTGTTGATGAAAATATGTTAGCCAGCTTGGCAAATTGCAGTCCAAGGCCTAAATCGAATTGCTAGTCCAATGCTGTAGTGGGCAACTGTGGCTTAAAGGGCTGTATTAGCCCACTTGAGAAGGCTGACCTCCCCACCACCAGTCCCTGCCTCTCTCTCTCTCTCTCTCTCTCTCTCTCTATATATATATATATATATATATATACATACATATACATACATATATATATATATGCCCTCAAATGCCCTGTTGGGGAAATGGGAACATTTTCATCATATTTTTTGGTCTTCCTGAGCCATGTTAGGCCCAGGAGAGGCATTTTTCTTAAACAACCATTGGCCCAAGGAGGCCCAAAATGTAGTGGAAATGTTCTTCATACTCCTAGAAAACATTTGGGGGGCATTTTTGACCCCTGGGGGCTGCATGCAACATACGGACCACACTTTGCTGATTTACCAGCAAAATGCTGACTTATCATGAAGTGCAAATGCTGACATATCATTGAGCAATCTCTTCTAGTTGGGACTAGTAATGGGATATGGGCCTGGCCAGGATGGATGAGGGAAACTGAGAACCATTGTCCAAAAAAAGGCAACTTTCCAGGCTCTGATTAAGATGAGTTACAATATCTCTTGAGGAGCTAACCTACTCGCCTTTGGTCCCACCCCACGTTGTATCTACACTTACTGCCTGTGCGTAGGCGCCATATGCTCCAAACTGGATCGCCATTGGGTTGAACATGCCCATCTGCCCGGCCATTTGCTGCATGCGCCTCATTGTACGCTCCTTGTCCGTGTCTGCAAACTTGACCACCAGGCTCGATGAGGCTCCCTGCAGGAAAGAAAGGGGAAAGGAAGAAATTGAAGAAAGGGAACACCACCTATAAGCACATTTAATTGGTATCTGTGTGAAGGACCAAGCAATGGTGTCCATGGCTGTGTCTGTACTGTTCAAAGTATTCAGTTTGACATCACTTCAAAGTGCTGCAGCCCATCCTATGGAATCTTGGGATCTGTAGTTTCACCTGGTCTTTAGCCTTCTCTGCTGGTGCCTCACCAAACTACAAATCCCAGGATTCTGTAGGATGGAGCCATGTCAGTTAAAGTGGTGTCAAACTGCATCATTTCAACAGTATTGATAAACTCATTGGCTACCCAAGGGAGGCAGCTGCCCAGCTTTCAAAATGTCATCCTACAGTTCTGAGTACCAAAAGAGACAACTTGGGTTAGGACACGGAGAAGGGAACAAATTCCATGCTCTTTATCCAGGGTTAACTAATAAATTTGGCCATTCTCTACATCCTTTTTTTTTTTTAATGGAAGTGGGCTCCCATCATCTAGATCCAAATCCAAGGTTGCAATGTGGACTCAACTGCATTTTCACATGGCTTGCGAGGTCTGTGTTGTACCGTTGCCACTATCAGACATTGTTTGGGATGACATTGCTGTAGCTGCTCTTAACCTGCTGTTTTATATGTATACCAACAGCCTCTCCAGTAATCAAGTATAAAGAGGTGAGGGATTATTAAACTAAGGAACCCAATTTCCCAAGCTGTAGAAGTCTCATAGTAAAAGCCATGTTCTCTGGATTAGCAGCATTTTATGGGAGGAAGTGGTTTCCATTGGTGACAAGTCTCTTTCTCTCTCCCCAGACCCTCTCCTGTCTCTTTGACCTGTCATTCTTTCCCACTCTAATAAATCCATAACCCACTTGAACAATGCAGCAAGGAACAAGGGAGTGAAACAAATGATTTAGCTAAACAAAAGGAGAGAGAGAGTGAGGAAGAGAGGGAGGGAGGGAGGAGGGAAACGGCGTTCAAGGATGCAGAGCACTAGGTATGAGTTATTAAGAGAGCACAGCAAGGAATGGAAAAAAATTGTCTCCACTCCCTCTTGATCAAGGTTTTGGATTCATGCAAGCAACGTATTTACCTTAATTTCTATACCCCCCCCCCCAACTGCATGACACAGGTATTGATCCTTCCTCAAACAGTGCTCTTAATTACACTTCATTGACAAATGAATATTCTTAATGCATACATTTCCTGGTAATTATCACTAGACCAGGCCTTAATTAGATCTCAAGATTCGCTTAATTAATCCTGGAAAAAAGACTCTTTGGTCACTGGGATCTCACAGTTCTTAGCCTGCTGGCAGAAATGTTTGAAGCAGAGACCATTTACTGCAAGGCAGAAGCTGGAGCAGAGGTGTAGTTTGTTTGTTTGTTGTTGTTGTTGTTGTGGAGCCATGGTCCTGAGTTCTATCATTTGATACCAGTGCAAAATGATATAAACTTGCGATGAGAACAAAGTTGTGAAAAGGAATAAAATGGACTTCATTTGGTGCATCTAGAAGGCTGGACTTGAAAGTCATTGTCGTCGTTGTCATCATGATAATACTTTTAGGAATTCGTCTTATACTCTGTGGATCCAGATGGAAGCGATTATGCAAAGAAGGGCTCCTTGTATGCATTTAAGAAAAAATTGAGACCCTCTCTACTCCAGAGATCTTCTTCTAGACCAAAAGTCAAGCTTCCTCCCTTTCCCAATGCAGTTAACTGTCTGCTAGAGGAAGGTAAAGAGTGTTAAAAAGACATACCAAAATCTGGAGCAGGGGGGAGGCTGAATGAACTTATCTTGAAAGAGAATTCCTCAGCTATGAAGCTGCCACAGAGAAGGCCTAGTACCTGTAAAGATACCTGTGTAGCTACTATATGAAGAAGAACCTGGAGAGGGGCCTCCCAAAAGCTCATAAATGCTTGGGGATGCTCATACAGGAGGAGACCTATTGCTTGTTTCATAGAGGTAGAAACCTTTGTCCTTGTGAAGTGGGAAAATGTCTTTCATTGGGTGCAATAGTGCTCAATCCAGAATCATACTACTTTTTATTAATTCTCTCCTCACTACTTCTCAGTAACTAAGAGGGCTAGATTCTTCAAATGTACAAAAGTTCTCCATTGTTAAAGACCATCATTACAAGCTGCACAGAACCGAGACATAACTTTTGGACCAGAATAAGTCAGAGCTTTCTTAAAATGGCAAAAGATGCTCCATCCACCAAATGACCAATAATAATATTTAAAATATTTGCTATCCAAAGAATGAGGATACACCCTAGCCTATTGGAAAACCTTGACCAATTCCTCCCTCCCCCATAGTCATAAGCTTCTTTTTCTAGTAAATGTGGATTATATGGATATTGTAGGTGGAAACAGAACTGAGTGTGACAAAGTGTCTTTCTTTATAATCTAATTTTTAAAGACTGGACCCTGAAACTTTGCTATTGAGCTATAGCATGTCCTAATTTATTGAAATACTCTTTCAGCCCAGAAGCTGGAATGTTGATGCTGTGGCATTGCAGACACATTTAACTGTGGGGAGTGAAGCTGGTACAAATTGCCAGATCTGGAAGGTGACCTGGGGCTTATTTTGCATGTGTCCATGGGACACAGCCATTCCAGATACCATATTTCAGGAACAGTGAGAGCAGGAAGAGTGGACAGCAGCTGCACTCACAATAGACTGACCTCTGAGCATTCGGCATAAAACAAAATGGCCTCAAATTACACACAAAGCACTGTGGGGTATGTGTCTGTGTGTAAATGTAAATTTTTGTAGCAAACATGGGTGACTTTTGTTCTTCTGCCTTTTAGCCCTTTAGGGCCAGATGAGTGGCACGTGAGGTAGGCCTATATAAAGACACCATACTCTCTGCACCCTCCTCATACTGCACAGAGTATTGCATCTCTTGCATCCCCTAGTGATGCTCTTTTGGTTTTGTGAGTTCAGGGAAGGGTGTCACTTGGGGGTGCAGGGAGTGTGGACCACACTAGTTGACTCTCTAAAAGAGGTGACTTCACTACTCCCCAAACACCTGCCTTTGGGCAGAAATAGGCTGAAGTGTTTGCCTGCATCCCTTTAAAACTCTGAAGAGATGCTTTGAGTGGGACAAGGTTCAATTGGAGGAGAAAAGGAGAGACCCCAGAGTTTTTTTAAAATTAAATGTTAAGTTTAAATTTAATATTCTTTTAAACTTCTTTTAAAATATCACATCTTACTAGATTTTCACTTTAACCACACCAAACTATCTGCTGTTGCCTCTTCTCCTCCGCGGGCTTGCCATTCACAGATTTGAGCATCAGTGAATGGCCCTGCCCTGTTGTTCCCAATGGTGGTGCATGCATGCAGCCTCACCAATGTGGTAGTGCACAGGTCGCGTGTCATTGGGAACAATGGGACTTCAGGTCTTGTGGATTTTGCTATCTGTATGTGTGTATGTGTGTGTGTGTGTGTGGGGCATAATGGAAACCCTGTGGATACAAAGAGACAACCATGCAAACAAATACATTTAGGCTGTGCATATTATATTGTAATTTAAAGGTATAATTTTAATTTTGCTAGTTGTTTTATGTTACAAACTGTTACCATTACATTCAGTGATATATGGTAATTATGTTTATGAGTAACATTAGTACAAAAAGCATTACTAAGGATTCTGTATTGTATGGTATGGGAGCAGGTCAATGAAGGTGTGACACCATGAGTTACCACATTGAGTGATGCCAGCCCTAGCAGCACCACTGAGCCCAAGGCCTCTTTCAAGAGTTCTGGGATCCTGTGAGATTTCTAATTTAAGTAGCCTAAAACTCTCATAAGAGGCCTTCTTCTTGCAAGGCTCGAGCAGCATTATATATAGGCATGTCTTACACGTACTGGTCAGTATTGTGCTAGCCTGGCAACAGAGAGCTGTCCCGTATTGCTGTTTGAAAAACCCTACAACACCAGGCGGGATGCCCAAAAAGAATTTTTACTGGAGCCCAAATCCATTCTGGCAAAACTGACAGATCAGCTATTTTTTTTTTTTTTAACACAAGGGATGGCTGGTTGCTTCCAGTCAAAGGATGGTAAATCTGTTCCAAATTTTAATCCATCCAAGGTACTTAACCTTAACATTCAAATGGGGTTAGCACTTTAGGTAGCATCTTTTTAATTCAGACTAAAATCTGGAGCAGATGCACCAGCTTGCTGACATGGAAGGCATCAGGCATCCGTGTCAAACTGATGAGAAAACATGATAGACCAAACTCATGCTTGCGATAAAAAAGTGAAATGTTGTAAATACGGAAATGGGCAGATTTGTCTGTTCCTAATGCAAATCCACTGAATGCAGTTTGGTGATCAGAACAGAGATGTGGTTGCAAAGCTGATATGAACTTTTGCATTGACTCCAAACCATCAAGTCCCCTGAATGAGGATGAAGTCTCCTTTTGGGTATTGGCTTTTATAATAGGCCAGTTAAATGAGGAGCTTATCAAAACTAAATTCCTCTCAGTCTGGCACATTTGGTTCCCTGTAACTCCTTTGCTTGCTCTCCAGCAGCTTGTAATAGATGGCTCCCCTTAGTCAGCCGAGCTCAGCATTCTTGAATCCAGGACTAGGAGGAGAGAATAAAAATGGAGGCACAATTGCCCCTGTGCCGTGGCTCACTTTGTAATCCCTAATGAGAGACCTCGGTGGGAAAAACTAATTTCCCAGCCTGTCTCGAGGTGTGAAATAAAGTTCTTCTTGAAAATGAGAGCTTGACAGGTCAGTGGTGAAATTTCATATTCACAGCAAAATAAAATATCCATCCATTGATATTTCATTAAAAGCCATGAAAACAAATCTGCCAGCCCCTCCCGTGCTCTGCCTGATATTCTGTCCCACCAGCTCCAGCTCTTCCAGAGTTCAATCCTCTGTATATAAAGGAAGCATAAACTTTTCATCAGGAGAAAGACCGTGGTAAAATAGCTGGTCAATCTTATTCTCTTTAGGAGAATATTCGCAGTTGGAAGCAAAAGGCACATACACACCTGTGAGAGTTATTATAGTACATTACAAAGTTAAATATTGGGGCCAAGATCCTACACCTGAGTTGCATAGTGTCAGTCTCCACATATGGAGTTTTGCATTGTTTAGGCTATTCAACTCTTATGTTGAATGGCAATGTTGCATAATTCAATGCACACCTGAATGTGCAGCCAAACGTGGAGTTGAATGTGGATGTATATCCATGTGTGCATGGATTACACCACATGCACATGGATGCACATTGCAGGATCATGTCATGCACATTTTCTTCTGCAGGAACAATGGCACTGCATGCACAACCCTGCTTCTGAAACCTTGAACTGAAGGTTGACAAAAATATCTAACAGCTTCCAGGCCTGTGACTAACACTGTCATATTTTCCCTCTCCTGTTTGATTTTGCCCAGTGAAGAAGCCAGTGGTGCTTCAAAAGTTTGATGATGTATTTTGTTCATTTTGCTCAGACCAATAAAGATATTGCTGTTGTGTTGATTTTGGGTGTTATTGCAGTTTGCTATGTGGCCAACATGGCTGCCCCTCGATATAGCTTCTTTAATGTTCTTTGATGTTCAAGTTAAAAACTGTCATGGATTTACTGCCCCACTGACATACTACTAGAGGCCACAGTTACTAAACTTTAAAGGCATTATCCCAGGTGCTGAAGCTATTTTGGGGATAGGTTTCAGAGCTCCAGAGAGATCCCTTACAGTCCAAACTAATAGATTAAGCACTCTATTGACATGGACACCACCAGTCAGCACTGCTGGCAGGTTGGGGAACTAACCAGCCATTGGAAAGCAGGTGAGGTCAAGGCCATGGTACACATTGTACAACTGGTTGGCCGCCTATGAGATCCAAGATTTTACTGGTGGAGCACAGAGGCTAGGTTTTGATCACTAGTTTAGTTATGAAATCCACTGGTGACCTTGGGCATGTCACATGCTCTCAGCCTTAGAGAAAGGCAATGGCAAATATCACCTGAACAAATCATGCCAAGAAAACCCCATGATAGGTTTATCTTAGTGTCATCATAAGTCAGAAACCACTTGAAGGGATACCACCACCACCACTGTTTACACCATATGAGAAGGGTTTAATGTCTTAGCTTGTGTGTCTCTCCTTCCTAAATTCCACCCAGATCCCATTTATCTGACCATCAGAAGTGTTTGGATTCATCTGAATGTTTAGCCTACTTTCTCAAGAGTGCTTTCAGTCCTTACAACTTGTTAACAGAGCTCACGGGAGCACTTGAGGAGATTGAAGATCTCATCCTCTGTGGAGCAGGACCTTGAATTAATCAAGAAAGGAATGATGGGGAAATGGACACATGGAGTTCCTCCCACCCCATGACCAGATGATCCTCTAATTGAGGAGGCAGGAAAAAATGACACAATGGCCTGAATAGTATTGGTGGTCCTAACTAGAGCAGACCCACCAAATCAACAGGATGTACATAAATGTTGATTCATCGTATAACAATTGCTTCAATGAATCAACTATCAATTGGGCTCAGGCCAATGCTTACTTAGAGGAGTCCCCCATTTCTGCTCTAGACCCTTCCTATGGCCACCTGCGGGACAAAAGGGCTAGTGGGAACTGTGGATTGGATGTCAGTTGAGGTGGTGAATCTTGCTTTAGGTTTTAATCTGCTTTAAAAGAGCTATGCAAAGTACCAAGTCCTATTCTGGATTTGCACTAAAATCCACAGTGGATTCATCACCCACTGACATTGGATTGCCTGTTTTCAGTGTCACAAGGCAAGAGGTAACAAGGGGCATTCTGCAGCTCATCCCCCAGATGAAAAGGGGGATGTTCTTCTTTTGTTTTGTTTTGTTCTCCTTAGAAGATGGCATGACAACTGCTTGCTTTAAAAGAGAAGATTGTCAAGTAGTCCAAGTGAGGACAGAAGGTGTGCATGGCTCTGCTAATAGAACTCTGGGTGGTTTATAGCTTTACAACAGACTTGGAAAGAATTTCTGGCTCACAGTGTTTCACAGTTGCAACAGTCAAAGTACTCTCCCTCCCTCCCTCACCCACCTGCCCCACAATTATATTACTGGAATGAAGAAAATAACCCAGAATAGGAATGGCAGAATCTGTCAGTTTTCATATCTTCAGCATTCATTCTCTTTTTTCTTTCTTTCTTTCTTTTTTCTTTTTTAAAAAAACCTCACATTCATTTCATTGAAAGTGTAGAAATAGGTGAACTTCGGAAGGTTCTTATTGAAAGTGAAGTGAAGGAGAGGCCCCCACCATTTGCACTGGCCAAATTCAATAGGCACAGCAAGGAGATGGCCATGTGTTATGTGTACCATGGGCACTATGGGATTATTAAAGAGGAAGAGGTGGTGGCCCTAGTTATGTACTTCTGAATATGCAGGGATCCAAAGTCAGGCAGTGGTGGCTGGCATTTTCCATGTCAATGTGATGATGAAGCCACTCCAGGTTTTAGATAGTTTTAAAGGTATTGTCCAAGGTGAGGAAGCTATTTTGAGATGAGTCCATCATGCTATAGTGTTTTGAGCATTGGGCTATGAATCTGGAGACCAGGGTTCGAATCTAGGCTCAGCTATGCAAACCTACTGGGTGACCTTGGGCAAACCACAGTCTTTCAGTCTCGGCAGATGGCAGTGGCAAACCCTCTCTAAAGAGTCTTGCCAAGAAAACCCTGTGATTGGTTTGTCTTAGGGTCACCATACGTTGGAAATGACTTGATAGCACACAGCAGCAGCAACAACAACACCTTGATAGCACACAGCAGCAGCAACAACAACACCTTGAAAATCTCCTTTAAAGCATGGTTCAAAATTCACCAGTCCACTGGCATGGAATCCACTGGTCACCACTAAAATCAGACATTTAAGAGCTGAGTACTCAAAGGTATCTATTTGGATGGATAAATCAATTCCACTTTCTCCCACATTTCAGTTTGCAGATCTCAAACTCTTTGTATTGGATTAATGAAGGTGGTGATGGTGGTGAAAACTCAAACAAGTCAACTCAAATAATTTCTCTTCCATCCTTAACCGGGGTGGATTTTTCTGAGCTCATCTCAGTTGTTCCTTAAAATAAATTCCTGGATTCAAACTATTTTGGCACAAGAAACATCTTTGGAAATCTGCAATTGAAATTACTTTGTGGGCTACTTTGCTGGGGATATTAGGAGCTGTAGTCCAAACATTCCCAAGTTCTGTCCTCATGATAGTTCTTTTGATCTTCATGAAGAAAGACACTGCAATTTGAACCCTGGTCTTTTGCAATGCTGAGAGTACATATTAGTCTGTTGGCCTGCAAAAAGGATGAGGATTGGAAAGTGGGGAGAGATGGGGAGAAAGCCTCTTTCCCAATTAAAATTAGGCACAACTTCTCCATAAGAAGGGGAAAAAATCCAGTCCTCTCTGGCAGAAAGCAATTACTGTGACTCACAGTGACAGCCACTAAGCAATGGAGATTGGGGGGGGGGGGAGTTAAATCAAGCCCTCTGCAAATAAATTATAACTCAGAAAGACCCTCTGAGCACCGCTTGCTATTTTGATACCACCCTGAAGAATCCCACAAGCAAGGAGGATGCATTTGCCATAGGCTGTCTCACAGCAGCTCTGGATGAATGCCCTTCAGCCACCAGCCCTGACTTGGCCACTCTTTAAGAATGCATCTACACTGTAGAGATAATGTGGCTTGACATCACTTTAACTGCCGTGGCTCCATCTTACAGGCAAACAGTGAAAGGACCCAAGAGTAGGAAGCAAAAAACCATGCAAAAGCAGCAAGACAAGAGGACACATGGTCTTAGATGTCTCTACACTAACGCACAATGTATGGGAAATAAGCAGGGTGAACTTGAACTCCTAGCACAACAAGGGAAATATGATATAATAGGCATCACTGAAACCTGGTGGGATGAGTCTCATGATTGGAATGTAGAAATAGAGGGATATAACCTTTTTAAAAGAAACAGGCCAAACAGGAAAGGAGGAGGAATAGCATTATATGTCAGGGATATTTACACCAGTGAAGAGATCCAGGAAGTCAATACTGGAAGTCAGGTGGAGAGCATCTGGATAAAAATTAAAGGAGAGGGAAATAACAGGGATGTTACTGTGGGAGTCTACTACAGACCCCCAACTCAGGCAGAGGAATTGGATGATGCCTTTCTAGAACAGATGACCACACACTCAGAAAGGAGAGATGTAGTAGTGATGGGGGACTTCAACTATCCGGATATTTGCTGGATGTCACACTCAGCCAAATCCTCAAGGTCTAGCAAATTCCTCACTTGCCTGGAAGACAATTTCATTGTCCAAAAGGTGGAAGAAGCAACAAGGGGATCAGTCATCTTAGATCTGATCTTAACCAACAGGGAAGACCTAGTTGATGGGGTGCAAGTGGTTGGATCCTTAGGTGGAAGTGACCATGTTCTCCTGGAGTTTGCTGTACAGTGGAAAGATGAAGCTAGGCATAGTCAGACACGAATTCTAGACTTTAGGAGAGCTGATTTCAATAAACTTAGAGAAATACTGGGGGTGATCCCATGGTCAAGAATACTAAAAGAGAAGGGAGTTCAAGATGGATGGGAGTTCCTCAAAAGGGAGATACTGAAAGCACAATTTCAGACAGTCCCAATGAGGAAGAAAAATGGGAGATGTCTCAAGAAACCGGTATGGATGACTAAGGAACTTACAACTGAGCTAAGTTTTAAACGGAACATGTATAAAAAATGGAAAAATGGGGAAATCACCAAAGAAGAATTCAAACAAATAGCCAGCACATGTAGGGATAAAGTCAGAAAAGCTAAAGCGCAAAATGAACTCAGGCTTGCTAGAGAGGTTAAGAACAATAAAAAGGGCTTTTTTGGATATGTCTGCAGCAAAAGGAAGAAGAAGGAAATGGTAGGACCACTGCGTACAGAAGATGGCAAAATACTAACAGGGGACAGAGAAAAGGCAGAATTACTCAACACCTTCTTTGCTTCAGTCTTCTCAGAAAAGGCAAAATGTGCTCAACCTGAGGACAATGAAGAAGGGGACAGAGTGGGGGAAATTCAGCACAGAATAAGTAAAGAGACAGTACAGGAATACCTGGTTACTCTAAATGAATACAAATCTCCAGGACCAGATGAACTCCATCCAAGGGTATTAAAAGAACTGGCAAAGGTCATATCGGAGCCATTGGCAATAATCTTTGAGAACTCCTGGAGAACAGGAGAAGTCCGTGCAGACTGGAGGAGGGCAAACGTTGTCCCCATCTTCAAAAAGGGAAAAAAAGAGGATCCCAACAATTATCGTCCAGTTAGTCTGACATCAATTCCAGGAAAGGTTCTAGAGCAGATCATTAAGCAGAGAGTCTGTGAACATTTAGAAGCCAATGCCATAATCACAAAAAGCCAACATGGGTTTCAGAGAAACAGGTCATGCCAAACGAACCTGATCTCTTTTTTTGATAAAATTACCAGCTTGGTAGATGAAGGGAATGCTGTGGATATAGTTTACCTCGATTTCAGTAAGGCCTTTGACAAGGTTCCCCATGACATTCTTGCAAACAAGCTTGTAAAATGTGGAATAGACAAGGTAACTGTTACATGGATTTGTAATTGGTTGAGTGGCCGAACTCAAAGGGTGCTCAACAATGGCTCCTTTTCATCCTGGAGAGAAGTGACCAGTGGGGTCCCACAGGGTTCTGTCCTGGGCCCAATGCTGTTCAACATCTTTATTAATGATTTGGATGACAGAATTGGGAGCATACTTATCAAATTTGCAGATGACACTAAACTAGGAGGAGTAGCTAATACCCCAGAGGACAGGATCAAAATTCAAAATGACCTGAATAGACTAGAAAGGTGGGCCAATGCTAACAAGATGAAATTCAACACAGAGAAATGTAAGGTTCTGCACTTAGGGAGGAAAAATGAAATGCACAGATATAAAATGGGGGACACCTGGCTGAATGAGACCACATGTGAAAGGGATCTAGGAGTCCAAGTAGACCATAAGCTGAACATGAGTGAACAGTGTGATGCGGCAGCTAAAAAAGCCAATGCAATTTTAGGCTGCATCAATAGAAGTATAGTGTCTAGATCAAGGGAAGTAATAGTGCCACTCTATTCTGCTTTGGTCAGGCCCCACCTGGAATACTGTGTCCAGTTCTGGGCACCACAATTCAAAAAGGATGTTGAGAAACTGGAGCAGGTCCAAAGGAGGGCAACTAAGATGGTGAAGGGACTGGAAACCATGCCCTATGAGGAACGCCTTAGGGAGCTGGGGATGTTTAGCCTGGAGAAGAGAAGGTTAAGAGGTGATATGATAGCCCTGTTTAAATATTTGAAGGGATGTCATATTGAGGAGGGAGCAAGCTTGTTTTCTGCTGCTGCAGAGACTAGGACGCGGAATAATGGATATAAATTGCAGGAAAAGAGATTCCACCTCAACATTAGGAGGAACTTCCTGACAGTAAGGGCTGTTCGACAGTGGAACACACTCCCTCGGAGCGTAGTGGAGTCTCCTTCCTTAGGGGTCTTTAAGCAGAGGCTGGATGGTCATCTGTCAGGGATGCTTTGATTTGGAGGTCCTGCATGGCAGGGGGTTGGACTGGATGGCCCTTGTGGTCTCTTCCAACTCTATGATTCTATGATTCTATGATTCTAATCCAGGGATTTGTAGTTTTCTGAGAGGCCAGTGTTTTTGGTAGAGAAGGGTGAAGACCTTCTAAAACTACAAGGATTCTCTAATCTGAAGCTACAGCACTTAAAATGGTGTCAAACTGCATTATTTCTACAATGGAGATAGAACAACCCCAAGAACTCGGGATGCTCATCTCTCCTTATGGATGCCTTCTTTTCTCCTCCTTTAGGGGAGAGGTGTAGTGAGAGAGTGTGGCGGAGGAAGAGAAGGAAATAACCCAACGTATTTATCTTCAGAAATACATTGAGTTTAAGCTTATTCTTCTAATCTTTAATTGAATGGATTCTTAGTGTTAAGTTCATCATGGCCAAGATCCTACCTCATGCTAATGTAGTGTAAATTCAAAAAGAGTAGTATGGTTTGAGGGGTGGACTAGGACTCTAGGAGACCAATCCTTGCTGAGCCATGGAAACCAGCTGGGCAATCTTAGACAAGTCACACTCTCTCAACCTCAGAGGTAGACAATGGCAAACTTCCTCTGAAGAAATCCAAGTAAGTGTGTGGTAGTATTTTGAGTGCTGGACTAAGACTCCTGGAGACCTGGGTCTCATTCACACTATAGAATTATAGTGATATTATTTCACTTTAGCTGCCATGGTCCCATTCCATCTAATCTTGGGATCTGTAGTTTAGGGAGGGGATTCAGTATTCTTAGCGAGAGCATTTTAATGCTTTTCCAAACTACAAGCCCCAGAATTTTTAAGAATGGAACCATGGCCGTTAAAGTGGAATCATCCCTGCTCAGTCATGGAAACCCACCTTGGGCAAGTCATGCTTTCTCAGATCTGGGGAGACAATGGCAAACTTTCTCTGAATAAATATTGTCAAGGACACCTTAGGATAAGGTTGCCATACACTGGCATCAAACTGAAGGTACATAAAAACAAGAAGACAAGAGTCAGTGTGGCGTAGCGAGTGTTGGATATGACTCTGGAGATCAGGGTTCAATTCCCTGCTTGGCCATGAAATCCATTAAGGAAGTCACATGCCTCAGCGTCAAAGGATAGCAATGGCAAGCTTCTCTGAACTAATCTTGCCAAGAAAACCATATGACAGGTTTGCCTTTGTGTCGCCATAAGTCAGAAACAACTTGAAAGCACAACACAACAACAAATGTACAGATACCTTGGAATTCCACTGATTTTTGTAATTTGGATGTATTCAGGCAAGCCTTGCCTGAACAAATCTTGCCAAGTAAACCCCGATGGCCTTGGGGTCACCATATGGCATAAGCAACATGAAAGCACACAACAACAACAATAACAATAACAACAGGAGGTTGTGTGATTCTTTGTTTGTTGCATTAGGACTCTATGAAAGTAAGGTTCAAATCCCTGCTCAGCCATTGGAATACACTGGGGCAATCTTGGGCAAGTCCCACACTCAACCTCAGAGGAAGGCAATGGCAAATCTCCTCTGAATAAAGCTTACCAAGAAACCCTTTCCAATCTAGCCCTCCTTCTTCTAGCTTCCTTTAACAATAATAATACTAACAAATGTTTATTTTTTCCTGCCTCTCCTCAAGGCTCGAGGTGGGGTACAGCATATTAAAATGCAAACAGTTAAAAAAGAAACACTGAAAAACAACAGTTAAAATACAATACAATAAAGCTATTGAAGCACAGTCATATGAATACATTCTTAAAAATATACAGATTAAAAAGTCATGTTTTTAAATTGACTGGGTTGGCCTGTTGGAAGAGATGTCTCTTTAATGTTGTTTTAAATGATGTCAACGCTTCCAGATGTCGTATCTCTTCTGGCAGGCCATTCCACAGTTTGGGGGCAGCTGAAGACAAGGTCCTCTGGTGCCTCTTTATCTCATTCCTCAGTAGCCAGAAAGTACTCTAAGCAACTTATGTCACCTTTGCTCATGGCAA
Source organism: Urosaurus nigricauda (assembly GCA_034509955.1). Lineage (NCBI taxonomy): Eukaryota > Metazoa > Chordata > Lepidosauria > Squamata > Phrynosomatidae > Urosaurus > Urosaurus nigricauda. Next base: position 7,230,544 of record JAOEGL010000002.1, read on the forward strand.
CTTATGGAGAAGTTGTGCCTAATTTTTGGTCCATTTTAGGGTTGCCATAAGTCAGAAGGCACAGATCACCACCAACAACAACGGGGCTAGCCAACTGCCTTCTCATCCTCTCCATTTTTCATCCAGGCAGCCCTGGGTTTGTTTTCTCTCTCTTGCAGAGCCACTTAGCTCCTTTTGCCTTTGACAAGGCTGTCAGGAGTCGTGCCATTGCTTATCCTCCACTTATCCCATTTGGAGGTAATGGATTCCACTGTGGCAGAAGACTTTGAAGGGGAACGGAAAGAAAAGTAGGAGAGAGGCGCAAAAAAAGCGAGCGAGCAAGGGGAGGGAAAAGATGCCTGTGATGTCCCCCTGGGCCTCTTAGCTGTCCTGCCAGATGCCTGCGCTGTTACCGAGATGTGACTAGAGAGGAAAAGTAGCTCAGATGAGGTCTTTATGCCCCAAAAGGCCGCCTTCGAAGCTGGGATGATTCATACCCCCTGTCAAGCGGCCAGGCTGCCTAACTTTCTATTCTGGGGCTCCGGAACATGTGATTTATTAGTTCATTTATGGAACAATGGCAAGTGGGGAGGGAGGGAGGAGAGAGAAAGTTGTTCTGTGGATTAGCAAAAACACACACATCTGGATTCACACATGCGCACATGTGCACTGCACATGGTAGACCAGCATTAGCAGAGAAGTGATGGTGATCTAAGTTGCTAAGAGTGTTTTCTGGCCAATGGAGAATGAGACATAGAGGAGGTTAAAAGAAGGAAGGACCTTGGATTGGAAAGGCTCACTCAAACAGGTTGTTGTTGTGTGCCTTCAGGTCATTTCTGACTCATGGGACACTTAAAATGAATCTATCACAAGGTTTTGTTGGCAAGATTTGCTCATGGGGGTTGCACCTGTCTTTCTCAGAGGCTGAGAGACTAACTTGCCCAGGGTTACCCAGTGGGTTTCCATGGCTGAATGGAGTCTTAATCCAGCACTCAAACCGTGACACCACACTGGCTCCTAGAATATTGAAGGCTAAACCTCAGACAACTAATCGGATGAAAGGGAGGAAGGAGAGAAGGAAGGATTTATTTTACCTACCAAATGCATAGCATATAGAATTTGCTTGCAGAAGACATATTGATGGCTGCCAAACAAAATTCAGTAAGAACAAGGATCTGTTATTGGCTATCCATTAGGATACACTACACCAGGTTGGTGTAGTGTTTGAGTGTTGATCTGACTCTGGAGATAAGCATTAAATTTCCCGCTTGAGCTTAAAAACCCACTGGATGACCTTTGACATGTCACACTCTTTCGGCCTCAGAGGATGGCCATGGCAACCCTCTGAAGAAAACCCTATAACACATTCACCTTAAGGTCACCATAAGTAAAAAATGACTCGGAGGCACATAACAACAACAATTGTGCATTCTTGGATGGTGCTTAACTATCCACCAAGTGCCTTCAGTGTACCATTTGGTTCATAAAATACAGGTAATGAAGTTTCAAAGAAAGCTAGAATAGTGGAATAATGGAAACCCATTGAGTGACCTTGGACAAGTCCCACTATTGGCTTCAGAGGATGGCAAGGGCAAACCCTCTCTGAAGAAACTTGCCAAGAAAAACCTATAATAGGTTTGCCTTAGGGTCACCATAAGTAAAAAATGACTTGGAGGCATACAACAACAACAAATGGTACTGTTGAGAGGCAATATCTCTCCAATATGCAGAGACAGTATACAGCTTGGTGGGATAACAATGGGATAAAGTTCAGACTTTTATGGAATGCCTACAGTCTATCTGAAAGTTGGCATCTCTGTCAGGGCCTCCCCAAGTTTAACATCTTTGAAGGAGGGCATCGCAGATCCATATGAAGAGGATGATGCATAGGCACTGTCAGTAGTTTCTCCCAGCTTATGAAACTTTCTTCCAAGGCAGGCTTCTTTGGTCCCCTCTTTATTGTCTTTTGCTGGCAAACAGAACTTCAGCTTTTGACTGCCTGGGATAGTGCAATGGTTGTGTTGGTTTTAAATACATATTAGGTTTTAATGTGTTTTTAAATTATCTAAATGAATGCCTTCGTAACAGTGATCATTAATTCTAGCCAAAGTTTTTAAATGGATTGTTTCGTTTTTAAGATAAGATTGTTGTGACCTGCCATCAAGTTGATTTTGACCCATGGCAACACTATGAATGAAATACCTCCAAGTCTCCCTAACCTGAGGCTCTTGCAGATTCATGGCAGTGACTTCTCTCATTGAATCTATCCATCATGTATATGGTCTTCCTCTTTTCCTATTGCCTTTATCTTTACCAAGTATTATTATTTATTCCAGCGAGTCCTTTTTTTCTCATGATATACCCCAAATATGACAACCTCAGTTTAGTCGTATTTGCTTTGAAGGAGAGTTTGGGCCTGATTTGCTCAAAAATGTTGCATTACAAATTGTTTTAGCTATTTTGTTTTAATGTCACTTTGGTTCTCAAATGGGAGTAAAGTGGGATAGCAATCAATCAATGAATCAATCAATCAGCCAGCCAAACAATCAATATAGTCTCTCTAAAAACCTCTCACCATTAAAGAGAATGGAATGCTGGAGTAGATCGACTGGCTTTTACCAACCTGGTGCCTTCCACAAGGGTTGGACAACCGATACCATCACTCCCAGTGAGGATGGCCACTGGGACCAGGTTGGGAAAGGATGAGATATAAGTCAAGTGTTGGTCCAATAGACCTCATTAGGTCAAACATATGGTCTGTGCCAGGTTCCCCCGGTGGTCATACTGACTGGGAATGATAACAGTTATAGAAATTCAAGATGTCTGTTTAGAAAATAATATGTGTTTTTTTTTAAAAAAAATTTTTTTAAAGGAAGGACTCTACCACAAAGCTTGGCAAAGTTGTTTTTTTGAGGAGGTCCTATAACCTCTCATATCTCCTCAGGCCTTGTGACTAGTTCTAAGAATTATAGTCCAAAAAGTAATTCTTCTAAGCTCCTGTGGCAGAAATATTTGTAATGTAGGTAGAAATGCACTCTTGCAAAACAAAGCAAGCTTTTAGCACAAAAACTAGAGATAAAGATAAAGAGAAAAGATGCCTTATTATTGGTGAAGTAAAATATTACAAATTCAAATAAAAATAATAAAAAATGTCCAAAGATATTTTTGGGTCCATCAGATGTTTTCAGATGTACAAGTTAGAAATGGATTTTGCTTATTTTTTTCATAACTAGTTTTTGATTGTCTGAGGTGGGTATGGGTAAGTCACTTAGCTGTCATAGAGAATAGCCACTGATGTCCCAGATCTCCATGTAATGGTCTAATCCATCTTGTTTGTTTTAAAGCCCTAAGTGAATGGCCATCAGAACAAATTTTGGCAATTAATTTGATGTTAATTGTCTGATGTTGTAAGAGGGAAAAATACTTATATACCCTGACTTTGTTGCCAATCAGATAGTAATAGAGATAAAGAAGAGGAGAGTAATCAAGTTGTAACAACAGCAACAACAACGATAATGACATGTCTTATATATGTGTTATTAGAATGTTCAAACCACACCACATTCATTATCTTGCAATCTGCACAATAACAATACAAGACAGGATGGTATAATTATCTTAGTATTCCAGCAAAGGGTCAGGGGATGCTGTTGTCAAAAATAACTTTTCAGATTCTAAAGATGGTGGAAGCTTAAAGGGAAAGCGGAAGAAAAACAAGGAAAGAGTGGAAGTGAGACACACAAACACAGAGCCATTGGCTTAAGACTGTGTTCATGACACAGATGAGGTCTGGGCCTGATTTAGAATCTGATGTTTTAGTTACTAAGTCATATTGCCAACAAGTCATATAGGTCAGCTTTGTAGAAAGAAAAAAAGGAAGGAAGGAAGGAAGGAAGGAAGGAAGGAAGGAAGGGTTTAAGAGAGAGCTATTTGTATATTAAAAATGTGCAGTAGTGAGGGCGATCAGTACCCTACTTTTCTTTTTACTGTATGGTCAGGCATACAAAATAAATAAAGATGTGGTATCAGTGGTAGTTGGTGACTCCTGTGCAAGGGGATCTTTGAGACCAACTGCAAGAAAGGAGCCTGGTAGCAAGAGTTTTCATAGACCTGAGTCTAGCTCCTCAGGTGTGTAAAGTGGAGTATCCAGGAACAGACTATATAAGCAGACTGTGTATGTGAATAAGCACAAAAATGCAAAACTTATGGGTGTGGAGATGCGGTGACAGGTTTAGATTTAATGATGGTCACTAAGGGACAAAGGCAGGAGGAAGGATGTTGCCTAAAGCCAAGGTCAGTAGATGACCATTATGAATAGTGTTGGGAGTTATTTGACTGTAGCGTGGTGCTGGTTGGGAACCAGGAAAGAAATGTTAACTGTAATAATAATGTAGTGTGTAGTGTGTGCCAGGCAACTGTCACCTCTATCAATGGACTGCAGTTTGTGCATATATTCCATTTCTTCTGATTCTGAAGATTAACACACATAGCTTTTAAATTGCAATTTCATTGGAAGGAGCTTTGGCAATTCTGACCACATGATGCTGCTTCCCAGCCTAGATGTCCTATCCCCCAGGCATCTCTTTTCATTCACAGGGAAAATCCCATGAATGAACTGGCAATCTCACAATGCGCATGTGAGAAAAGTCATTCACAGGTCAGTTGCATGATTGCCAGTCATCTGGTATCAGTGACCCCTCCTCCCCTTCCCCTTCCCCGTACTCCTCACTAGTCCTTTTAATCCCCCCCATAAAGTTTCCCCCCTCCAATTTTGGAGCTCTACAGCCTCAATTTAAGTTTTAAAAAAACCTTTAGGTTTCAACTGTGAATGGGAAGAGGTGAGGTGGCATCTGCATAGAAAGTGTTATGTTCCCATTTTATTTTTATTGTGTGACTGTAGTGAGAAAGGGGCGGGCGTAATAATCTCCCCTCTTTCCAATTTTCCTTTGTAGTTTTTTGTTTAAGGTCTGCTGTTCTGAGGTCTGAGATGGAGTGCCCAAGAAGATGCCTCCTGTGTCAGTGATATGGTGAATATGTTCCAGGTTTTGGAAAACTTTAACGGTGCTGTCCAAGGTGCTCAATCTATCTGGGAGCATAGAGCTCAGCAGAAGTGCTGTCCAAGGGGATAGTTGCTTTCAGGTTTGGTCTAAACTCTGGATTCACCACCCCACTGATACAAGTGCCACCAGCAGTTCCTGCATGGGAGTTATTTAGCATTGATCCTGAATTCCATAGCTTTAATTTCCCTGAGATATAGGATTAGGACTTCATTGTCCATGAGAGTTGCCCACATGATGCTGCTTCCCAGCCTAGATGTCCTATCCCCCAGGCATCTCTTTTCATTCACAGGGAAAATCCCATGAATGAACTGGCAATCTCACAATGCGCATGTGAGAAAAGTCATTCACAGGTCAGTTGCATGATTGCCAGTCATCTGGTATCAGTGACCCCTCCTCCCCTTCCCCTTCCCCGTACTCCTCACTAGTCCTTTTAATCCCCCCCATAAAGTTTCCCCCCTCCAATTTTGGAGCTCTACAGCCTCAATTTAAGTTTTAAAAAAACCTTTAGGTTTCAACTGTGAATGGGAAGAGGTGAGGTGGCATCTGCATAGAAAGTGTTATGTTCCCATTTTATTTTTATTGTGTGACTGTAGTGAGAAAGGGGCGGGCGTAATAATCTCCCCTCTTTCCAATTTTCCTTTGTAGTTTTTTGTTTAAGGTCTGCTGTTCTGAGGTCTGAGATGGAGTGCCCAAGAAGATGCCTCCTGTGTCAGTGATATGGTGAATATGTTCCAGGTTTTGGAAAACTTTAACGGTGCTGTCCAAGGTGCTCAATCTATCTGGGAGCATAGAGCTCAGCAGAAGTGCTGTCCAAGGGGATAGTTGCTTTCAGGTTTGGTCTAAACTCTGGATTCACCACCCCACTGATACAAGTGCCACCAGCAGTTCCTGCATGGGAGTTATTTAGCATTGATCCTGAATTCCATAGCTTTAATTTCCCTGAGATATAGGATTAGGACTTCATTGTCCATGAGAGTTGCTGGCATTGTCCTTGCTGAGATTTTTGGGAAAGGCTGTCATGTACAGAGGTGGAGGAAGATAAAACGAGAGCCTGAAAGACAGACAGAAAGAGAAGGAAAGTTTCTTCTATGAAAGCAACAATCCAATTTGAAACTAGTCCCTTCTGTGAGGAACGGTGACAGAGGCTGCTCTGTTCCTGTTAATTTTCGCGGTGCAGCTGTCAGCAGGTCTGTAAATAGTACTCCGCAAAGCCAACACTTTCCCATCCACACATCAACTGTTCAATTAACAGAAGAAGGATATATAAAGTGTGCCACAGCCTTTGATGCTTCCAAGCAATTTATGAAAGTGTACACAAATCTAATTACAAGCCCCACTGCTTTCCATTTACATGGCTCCTCTTGAGTTTGGAGCTGTTTAGATCAAAATAATTGTTAAAAAATATATCAAGGCTGATCTACAGCCCTGGGGCCCCTGTGATTGCTAACCTCCATTGCAATCCCCCTTTCATCAGACAAGTTTTTGCAAACTGAGCGGTTGGGCTCCACAGTGCATATACAATGGTGCTTCCTAATTGTGTGTGTGTGCTACACAATGATACAACTTCATCAAGGATACACTCTGATTAGAATCCTATTAGTGCCTTATGCTTGCATCAGTCCCTTTCCATGAGCAGTTGGCCACTTTAGTTCAATATGGAATCAACTCCTTCAGTTCAAGGTTGTGAAAGAAGAGCTATTATGCATGGATAGGAATGTGCATTAATGTGCCTCTATACTGCACACTGTACATGTGGAGCTACATGCCCATTTATTTCAGCAGTGTCACAATGGACAAATGAGGTGATGTTGCTGAACTCCCATGTACCATAACTCAGTGACTGGCATCCTGTTAATGCCACACATAGGATTAAGTGAACCTTCCACCTGCACATGTCTTTCTTGGTCACTGCAGAGTTTGGTATTCCCATCTTACCTCCACAATTAAGTCCCTCTGGACCTATTATAGAGTCACTGCACAGACTTCCTTGCCTGGTGAGAGGGCGGCAAAGAGAACTGAATATGTCTCTGTAGCCAGATATGAAATAATCACATCTTTTGCTGTGACCTCCCAGAATACCCGGACAGAAGCACAGTGACTATCTCAAGCTCTAGGATTCAGATTCAGGCAAATAATATGTTCATTATGCCCAAGAAGGGATCAGATCTGCTGTGCATGTGAAGAGGTAGTTGTGGGGAGGTGAACTATACTCTTTGTGCAACTATCTTAGAAATAGACACACAGAAGTAACAAGTGTCTCTGTCTGCGTATGTTAACAACAGGATTCCAGTGCTATTTGTTCTGACCACAAGATATCTCTCAACCAGATGCTGGGAACAGTGGCCTTCTACATGCCATACTTGTACAATGCCATTCAGCTATGGGCTCCCTTATGTTTTAATTCAACACTGGAATTCTTATATGAGTGGTCTAAAGATGGCTACTGGATACATGAAATGGAAAAGGGTGGGGGCAAGAGAGGAGAATCAACATTTCTATCAAAGAAAGTTGCCTTTTTGGAAACTATTAGGCAACATATGTTGTGAGAACAGGAAGCCACAGTGGAGCAATAAACCTGACAGCTGTGGAGGAGCAGGAGTTTGCCACAGGAGCAACTGGCTTGAGATCTGACAAGAATGATGATGGAGGCCCCAGCTGGCAGAACATGAGGACAAAGAAAGAGGTGACGGAATTAGCTGAACTATGAGAAGAACTTAGGAGCTGGGAGAGCAGCTGGACAAGGTGGAATAAAGAGAAGGAGGCACCACCTCCTCTTCTAGAATGAAACTCTATGGAATAGGACTGATGGAAAGGCCTAAAGCAGTCTGCATGAACCTGGCACTTTCCAGATGCCTTAGACTACAGTTCTCATCATCTCTAGCCAGCATGGCCAGTGGGGTGGTGGCAGATGTAAGTCTCTGCTTTATATCCTAGAATTCTACAATCCCAGAATTGGAAGAGACCCCAAGGGCCATCCAGTCCAACCCAAGAATATACAGTCCAAGAATACACAATGAAAGCATTCCTGGCAGATGGGCATTCAGCCTCTGTTTAAAAACCTCCCTGGGCTGGTTCTCTTAGGGTATGGTTTCTAGACCTTTTACCATTTTGGTTGACCTCCTCTGGACACGCTCCAGATTGTCCACAGCCTTCTTGAATTTTGGTGCCCAGAACTGGACACAGAAGTCCAAGTGAGTTCTGACTAGTCCCAAACTGCGACTATCCTCCATTACAAAATTGACAGAATTACAATAAGAACACATATGAGCCGAGATCCTGAATGCTTGCAGACCTATGTTAGGCTCCTATTTCTTGGTAGAATTTGCCCTTTCCTTCTCTAGAGCTGAAAGAGTGTGACTTGCCCAAGGTCCTCTAGTAGGTTTCCAGGCTGTGCAGGGATTTGAACCCTGCTCTCTCAATATCCTAGTCCAGCACTCAGACCACTACATCACACTGTTTATATACAGGTTGAATTTTCTTTATCTGGAATTCTGAAATCCGAAACAATCCAAAATCCAAATCTTTTTTCATGAGTGGCTGAGACAGTGATGCCTTTGCTTTCTGATGGTTCAGTGTACACAAACTTTGTTTCATGCACAAAATTATTTAAAGTGTTATGTATGAAATTAGCTTCATGCTGTGTGTATAAGATATAGACAAAACATAAAGGAGTTTCATGTTTAGACTTGGGTCCCATCCCCAAGATATCTCATGTATATGCAAATATTCTAAAATCCAAACTTCCCTAAAATCCAAAACACTTCTGGTCCTAAGCATTTTGGATAAAGGAGACACAACCTGTAGCATATATATGAGATAATGTAATCTTGCAGAGCTTGTATAAGGCAGGGTTTGGCAACTGTGAAAAGATTGGTGGGCATATTTCTACCTCTGAAAGTCTCAACTCCCTTCTTAATACTCGAAAATGCTTTTGCTCCCCTCTGTTTCTCCGCCAAAATGGTGACCAGAAGTGATGCCACATAACTCCCTGTTATATTTTGGAAGGAAAACAGAGAAATGGAGGCATTTGAGGGGGTGAAGGACTTTGCTATTTTTTTTTTTAAATGGGGTACTGGTGGTGATTCTGGGGTCTTTGAAGGACTGGCAATATGGGTTCAGGAACTGCAAAAAAGATGTAGGTAAGAACCACATGTGACTTCAGGCCACATTTTCCTTACCTCTGGTGTAAGGATTACAAATATCTGAGGCCTAACTTCATGGGGGAGGGAGTTCCACAGCCTGGGATCAAGCACCAAGAGGGACTATAAAATCACCAAGTATAATTTTTGGAAATGTTATTCTAGGACCTAAATACTCCAAAGGCACTGAAGCAGTCTGTCTTTCCCCATAACTCTAGGGAGTTTATCAGAGGACGGAAATTGGAAGTATAATCTAATGACAATCTGAATGCAATCATGGGAGTTCATGTTATTGTGTAAGTATCTCATGCAATTTCAGGCAATGGACAGTCATTTTTGGGTAATGGGAAGTCATTCTGAATGCATTCTGAACAATTGGAATTCATGTAAATTTGCTAAACTAGCGAATTCATGTGAATTCGAATTGGCTCCAATTGGGTCCATTTGAAATAAAAAGAAATTCCTCCCATCTGATAAACTCCTAGGAGGCATTAGAAGACTAATGTCTTCTGGTGAGCCAAGGATTCAACTTTATTTAAGGAAAGAAATGCATTTCTGTCTCCTACCTTGAAAAGAATGGAACATGCATTCTAATATAGTTTGCCAAAGCTGCCAGGTCAGTACTGCAAAGTGCATGGGCTGAGAAAATGCCATCAGACTAACAACTAAGATAGTAGTTTTAACTTCTAGTCATCGGTTGATAATGTACAGCCTCCTGTCAGGTGAACAACCATTCTCCAGTCCTTGCTGCATAACCCATTTACCCATCTCCTGGCATTTTGGGGAACAAATATACAATGTAACCTTCACAGTGTTATTTTGTTTTTCTGGAGAAAGACCAAAGCAATATAAAAGCATTTTGCTGGGTTAGCCCATGCAAAGCCATGTTTGTTCCCCCTTCAACACCAGATCCTATCTGATCCTGGAAGATAAGCAGGGTCCTGCTTGGTTAATACTTGCATGAGGGACAAACAAGGAGTAAAATGTGCTATTGGCTATATTTCAGAGGAAAGCAATGGCAAGCTGGTACTCACTGGCATTGTCTGGCTTCCGTGCAAGGCATTAATGGCCGCCTGGGCTTCCGCATGTGAGGAATATTTCACAAACGCACACCCTGCAGAGAAAAAGAGATGGGAAAGGACAATAAGAACAACAGAAAACACAAAAAACCAACAGAAAGGCAAGGCGGATGATTGGATTCAAACCAATGGATACAAGTTACAAGAAAGACATTTTTAAATAAAGGCTGGGCATCTGTCAGGAGTGCTTTGACTGTAGATTTTTGCACAGAGGTGGAGAAAATGTGACCCATGGGCTGCATGCAACCTCCAAAACTGTTTTGAGGGGCCCCAGGGATCCAAAATATTTTTTATTCCCCCAAGTTATTTTTGTTCCCAAATGCTTCCAAACCTCCTCTAGCAGATGTGAGGACCTTCCTCCCTCCCCCAACATTTTTAGAACTGCTGGGACATTTTAAACTTAGGAAAGGTCTACTGTTAATATAGGAAGTGATCAGGAGGTAACTTCCAGGTGACTTCTTGTTGCGACAAAGGCCTGTCCTGGGCCAAGACTGGCCTAGGGGGAATTCCTAGAGGATATCTGGGAGCATATGGGGTCAAAAATATTTTTTTTTTTCCGTAGGTGATGCAATAGGAGGTGGCCCTCAGAAGTCTCCTGGGGTCCATGACAGTTGCCCACTCCTGAAGTAGAAGGATCATGGGGTCTGTTTCAACTCTATGGCTCTATGAAGATGCAATTATATGCAGAGTTTCTATTTGTTTTCCAACTTTCATAGTTTACATGTTGATACTATTTTGAATGGGAAGTTGCTTTTCTTCTTCTTCTTCAGTGCTTGACAGCTATTTAAGAACATGCTTGCTCCGTCTCTCAACACCTGCTGAACACACAGGAGCAGCTGCATCACTTACACCCCACCAGCAGCAGACCAAAAAGTAGCCCTTTTAAGTGGCCAAAAGGGACCGATGGGCAGATTGCACCAGCTGGAGTTGGGGAAGTGTGGTACTGTTGTCATCTGACACGCGAATTAGTGGAAGTGCATGGATGATGCCTATAGACTGCTGGGCAAATGCAGCATTGGAACTGTAAGGCTTTGAGGAAGGAGAGAATTCTTTTGAATACTACAATGGACTTTTCCCATCCACGGAGGTTCAGTTACAGGATCCCCCATGGATGGGGAAAATTACATATGGTCACACACTATATTATTCAATGAGTAGCAATGTGTGCATGTCCATGCATCTGGGTGCATACATCACCATTGAGTAATATGGGGTGTGGTGAGCCAATCCTCCAATCCTCAGATGGCTAGCCTGCTGTTGCAGCAGTCCACTGTAGTACTTCGATTGTATTGAACATGGTGGTAGAATTTGGAGTTAAAGCCATGTTAGTCTGGAATATCAGTATGCAAAGAAATCTTGTAGCACCTTTATGTCTGTGTGAAAGAAGTTGTAGCATAAGTTTTTGTAGACTTGGTCTACTTGCTTCTATGGAAGGATACTGAGTCTATGAAAGTTTATGGTACAATTTTTATTGCACATCACAAGACCACATTACAGAATAATCGACTCCATCAAGGAACACACATCAGTGAGTTTGAAAGATTTGAGCAGAGCTGTTGTGGACTGGTTTCTCATCTATTGTTGTTGTTCTGTGCCTTCAAGTTGTTTCTGACTTATGGTGACCCTATGGTGAACTTATCATGGGGGTTTCTTGACAAGATTTGTTCAGAAGAGGTTTGGCATTGCCTTCCTGTAAGGCTGACACCGTGTGACTCCCCCAAGATTACCCAGTGGCTTAGCTGGGAATCAGACCACTATACCTCACTGGCTCTCCTCTCATTCACAGCATCACCATAAATTAAAGCCTGCTTGAGTGCTGTAATGCAGGGAACAACAGCTTTCTGCTGGGGAATTCTAAGTACCTCACCAAACTGCATAGTCCAGGATAGAATCATTCAAGTGAAAGTGCTATAATTGTGCAGTGTGGCTATAAACACTGAAACCCATTTCAAGGCATGCAGTTTGGGCTGGAGAATCAACCAGGCCAAACTTACCTTTGCTGTTTCCATCTGGTCCCCGAAGGATCGTGCACTCCTCAATGTTCCCAAATGCTTCAAATAGCCGGCGCACATCATCTTCTGACTGCTGTTTGTTGAGCATGCCCACAAAGAGTTTTCTGTCTTCTGGAACAAAATTAAGAGATGCTTACCATATTTCAAGAGGAGTGGGAAAATAGACAAGTACTATGTACAAACACATAACTCAAGGTTGGGTGTGGGGGATCATGCTCCGAGATTAGGAATCGCTAAAGAGCAGCTGAACAAATGTTTGATATCATAGGATAGCCCATTTGTCAGGCTGGTTGAATCTGACGCTGCAACATTATCTGCCCTCTTCTAAAAGCCCTGCCCAATTTTAATCAAGGTGTGGCAAACATTTTGTTCATCATTTTGCTTGTACATAAAATTGTTTTGTGAGTCCAGGAAGCTCTAGACCAAAAGTTGTGTGAGGCTAAGCAACTTTAGACCTCAGAATATACAGTGTAGCACTTTCACAATCATAGGTTTCCTCAAACAGCAGATTACTAACATTACCTGTTAAATGTTAAATCCCCCAGATCTGACCTCAGTGGCTTAAAATTCCTTGGATTCTCTGGGAAAAGGGAGCATCAAATGGCCAAAGTCTGTAGCACAGCTATGCCCCCAAGAATATTGTTTGCAGCAATGTTATATCAATTGTTCATTATTTGCGTTAAATGCTTTGACCATGGACAACCTGATGTGCTCCATGACTGAGATGCTCCTATGGCCAAGTAAAATACAGGCAAAATGTACAATTAGCCCCGGCTCAAACTGATCTCCAGATCAAGAATAGGCAAATGCAGAAAGTGTGGGAGCCAGTTTTCACATTTCTGCTCTCTAGTGGGCTATCCCCATCTATTGGCCATATGATTATCTGAAAACAAAACTTGAAGCTAATTCTGGTTTTTGGTTTTTTTTTGCCATTTCAGCCTATTTTCTTTTTCAGGGGAGTGGGTCTTGGAGGGTGTTTTGTAGGTATCCTTCAAAAGTAGATTTTGGCCATTTGGGGAGTAATTTCCAACCCTGGATTGGGAATATTTGGAGTCCAGAAAAAGTTTCTGTGGGGTACATGTAGGCCACAGGCCACAGGCCACAATTTATCTACATGTTCTGCACAGGACAAATTCAAAAGAGTAGATTCCTCTTTTGGAGAGACCTTGCTTGCCTTTGCTCTATATAACCTGAACTAGCTCCACATTTTGCAATCTCACTGTAGATCATTTTAAAATATAAAAGAGAAAAAAGAACTATCCATCCGCCATGCATGTAAGAGCACTCTTTCTACCCGATGCATAAATGCTTAATTTATAGTTCATTAAATACTATGTAAATGTTCATGAGCAGCAATCCCCCCCTCCCCCGGAGACGTTTACAGAACAGATGTAACCAATTTGAATAAATACTTGTCAATAAATAAACAAATTCTCCAGGCTTTCTTTTTCCAAAAGTAAAAGTGGAAAATGAAGACATTTGCAAGAGTTAACCCTCTGTGAACTGCTACTTGATTAAAAACCCGAGTTGTATGAGAGAAACTACATTTAGTGTTCAGTCATGGGCTGTAAAGGTGTGTCTGCACATATATGTTCCCTACAGTGGCAGAGGTATGTTTGGTTCAATTGTACAATGTTATCATTCAATGCAAAAGAAGCATAGCACTATTCATGTGTAACTTTGAACTGAGAGATGAATGCTACACAATCTTGGCTTTTGTGTGCATAAAGAGTGTGTGTGTGTGTGTGGGGGGGGAGGGAGTACATAGAAAGCAAGTATGTATAGACTGGAGCCAGTGGTGTCACTAGAGTTGGTGTCACCCAGTGCGGTAATTCATGGTGTCACCCCATGGCCCTTCTCCTGTACCAGAGTATATAGAATCCTTATTAATATTTCTCACATGGTGGCTATAAAGGCCATTCTCCAAACGAAGCCCCACCTCCCATAAGTACTACAACTCTCTCTCTCTCTCTCTCTCTCTCTCTCTCTCTCTCTCTGAGAGAGTGAACAGCTTGGTACAGCTATGAACAGCTTGGTACAGTTTGCAAGGCTTCATTCACTTGTTGCTATAGCTTTCTATTTGTGCATCTAGTAGTAGTAGTAGTAGTAGTAGTTGTTGTTGTTGTTGTAGTAGTAGTAGTAGTATTTGTTACTTGCCTCTCCCCATGGGTCGAGGCGAGGGATTACTTGGTATGGTTACTCAGTTCAGATGTTATACCAGTGATGTCTCTCCTTGGAGCTGGAGGACTTTTGCAATGTGCTGTACGTTGGACTACCTCTGTACCAAGTTTGGAAACTTCAGTTAATTCAAAACACAGCAACTAGATTGCTTACGGGGACATTCAGGAGTGATCCCATTACACTGATATTAAAATTACTCCACTGGCTACCAATTAGTTTCTGGGCAAGGTACAAAGTATTGGTTATTCCCTTTAAAGCCCTACATGGTTTGGGTCTAGGTTACCTACAGGATCACCTCCTCCCATATTATCTCCCTGTAAGCTCAGGTCCTCTGGCAGATGTTTACTCCAGTGAGCCAGAACTAGGTTGGCAACTGTCAGTCAGAGGATTTTTTTTCACAGCCACCCCTAGACTGGGGAATGACCTGCCAGAAGAGATTCAAAACAGCATTGAAGACCTGTCTTTTCTGGCAGCCTTATCCAGATGGTTTTTAAACTGTGAATTTTAAGTGATAATTTTAAAATGTGGATTGTTTTAATATGTATACATCTTTTTGGTCCTTTTAATCTATTGTGTGCTTTAATTAAGGAGTTTTAATTGATGTTCATCGTTGATTTGTTGTTGTTCCCTGCCTTGATCCATAGGGATAGGCAGGTAAGAAATAACAACAAACAAACAAACAACAACTCTCCCCTCTGTACAGACTCTTGAAGAGGTTCACTTTCTCTCCCTTCCCTCGTTCTGTATCTCATTAGTTATAGCTGCACAACCTTTTATAGAGTTCAAAGATATAGCCATGTTAGTCTGTAGAATCAGTAAGCAGAGAGATCTTGTAGCATCTTTGAGACTACCTGAAAGAAAGAAGTTGGCAACATGAGTTTTTGTAGACTTCAATCTACTTCCTCAGATGCATTTAGTGGGGTGGGAACCAGGGACAGACACATATATGCCATTGGTATATATGTAGTAGCAAGCCCAGTTAAACAATGGTCATTAGTGAACAAAGACATTGGGAACTGGCCAATATGTATGGAAATAAAGTGGTAAGACCAGTTTAGCTTTGGTGGGGAGAATAGATGAGTATTATTATTATTATTATTATTACATTCATTTGTATAGTGCCATAGGTTTTACATAGCGCTTTACAAAGGAGAGAAAACAACAATCCAGAATAGAAACAAAAGCTTGTTAGTAATAAAAGCTTATAATGGATTCTATAGTATTATTACATTTATTTTTATAGGGTGCCCCCCTGAAGATGGGGTCAGATAGTGTTGAAATGTGTATAGTGAGCCAGGAAACCATGACATTCTCACATACTAATGGCATATATATGTCTGTCCCTGGTTTCCACTCCATTAAATGCATCTGAGGAAGTAGACTGAAGTCTACAAAAGCTGATGCTGCCACTCTATTCTGCTTTGGTCAGGCCTCACTTGGAATACTGTATCTGGTTCTGGGCACCACAATTCAAAAAGGATGTGGAGAAACTGGAGCGTGTCCAAAGGAGGGTGACTAAAATGGTGAAGGGTCTGGAAACTATGCCCTATGAGGGACATCTTAGGGAGCTGGGAATGTTTAGCCTAGAGAAGAGAAGGTTAAGAGGTGATATGATAGCCTTGTTTAAATACTTAAAGGGATGTCACATTGAGAAGGGAGCAAGCTTGTTTTCTGCTGCTCCAGAGAACAGGACCCGGAACAATGGATGCAAGCTCCAGGAAAAGAGATTCCACCTCAACATTAGGAGGAACTTCCTGACAGTAAGGGCTGTTCGACAGTGGAACACAATCCCTCGGATTGTGGTGGAGCCTCCTTCCTTAGAGGTCATTAAGCAGAGGCTGGATGGTCATCTGTTGTGGATGCTTTGATGGAGAGTTCCTGCATGGCAGGGAGTTGGACTGGATGGCCCTTGTGGTCTCTTCCAACTCTATGATTCTATAATTCTATTAACCTCTTTATTTCAGGTAGTCTCAAAGCTGCTACAAGATCTCTCTACATTACATTTCTATAGACAGACATTTTAGTGTCAGCTCCAGTGCAGTCTGTGTTCTCTGCACCCCTCTCAGGGTGCCACTGATCAGAGCTACAGTTCATAAAGGAGTGTCAAGCTGCATTATTTCTACAGTGTGTTTTAACTGATGGTTGTTTGTTAATTTTTTTGTCCCTCGCCTCGACCCATGGGGAGAGGCAAGTAAGAACTACTACTACTACTACTACTACTACTTCTTCTTCTTCTAGATGCACAAATAGAAGCTATAGCAATGAGTGAATGAAGCCTTGCAAACTGTACTAAGCTGTTCATAGCTGACCTGGAGATATGCATTCAACCTTTTCCTTTTGCCTGGAGTGGGGCCCACCAAAATGGAGAATTTGCACCCTTCTTTCTTAGCCCTGAGATCTGGCAAACCTAGTGGCAATACATCCGTAGCTAGGATGATGATGATAATGATAATGATGATGATGATGATGATGATAATAATAATAATAATAATAATAATACCCTTGCTATCCTTTGCCATGGTGGGGCACTTTGGCCCTGTTTGGTGCCAAACTTTCTGAATCACCTGTTCTTGGATGAACCACCTTTGTTGGCACTCTGAATGCTGAAGGGCCTAATTTCAAGTGTTCCCCAGACCTTCTCTCTCCCTCCTTTATAGCAATCTGCCTTTCGGCATGGCTGACAGCAAGATGCCAGCTTCATGAATTTGTCAGATTAGATATGCAGTGATATATATATATATATATGAATCAAACTCTTGGTGTTTATAGGAAGTCCTAGCACCTTCTCTGGTGCAAACAGGGGTTAAATTATTCCTTGTTCTATTTGTATTTAAATGTTCTGTTTTTATGAGAAGTTGTGAGGCAGAGGTGTCAGACAGGCTGGGAGAACAAGACAGCATGCAATAAAGGTAAAAGGCGCAGGCAGGCCTCGAGGTGAGAATCACCAATTAACAAGGCAGGAGGCCATGGAGAGGAAGGTGTCTGGCTACTCTGCTGGACTGGTGACAATAAGGTCGTGCGGGAATCGTGGGGCAGAAGTGATTGGCAGCAGAATTGGACTTGCCTGCACTGCATTATCATATAAATGGATGTAAAAATTCCCAATATGTAGGGATTTGCACAGGAGTAAGAGCAGGGATTATGAGAAAGACAGAATCTTTCCAGAATAATGAAGTCTCCACTGGAGAAGGCAGGCAAGCAGGCAGGTAGGCAGGCAAACTAGTTGGATGGCTAGTTGTGACTAACATACTTTCCAGTGTTTCAAAGAGGAGAATCAGGACACATATAACCAAGCAACATCAGATTGTGATCAGAGTGGCAAAAGTTATTAAGGAAGAACAAGCAAGTTGGGAGTGGCTGTAGCAGTTTGCTTTTGAATGATTTAACTGGGAACAGCAAGAATCTGCTCCCTTCTGTCCTCTCTCCCTACTGAGTTCTGAGGGGTTGTCTTCATGGGCCAAATGGTCTGGCTTCCCTCTAGCCTTGCATAGTCTTGTTTAGGTGACACAGGCCAAAACATCCATAGCAGGATCAGGGCTGTTCCTGCCTGTTCAGACATGGATCCGATCTGACTCTGGGGTAAAGAGCCTTTACCCTGTGGTAAAATAGCACTGGTTTTGCATGGAGTTTCTAAGAAACTCTGTGGCAAAACCAAACTGTTCTGATAGCCCCCTGCCCATGCTTCTTACCTTTCCAGTGGGTGAACCATTTCAGAATCTCCCCAGTCACCCCATCTGATACAGAAATGTTTTTGCATCAAGGGGCAACTGGGGGGGGGGGAGCTCCTTAGATGGATTACCTGCCAAAAAGGTAAGGAACAGCCCTGGGTCCTGGGCCAGTGTAGGGATGAGTGTGTGAACACCCACCTGTCCCTGTGCCAACCCAGGGACTAACCCAGGTGAGCACTGGAGGCAGGGTAACATAGGCTCAGCTTGCACTGAGCTCAGCATGCCACAATGGAAGTAAGCTGAATAAAAAGAGGAAAGTGGAAGAGTGAGAAAGGGACATTTTAAAAGCAACTAAAAAACTGGGATGGGAAAGAATAAATATGTCATCTGGTGGGTATTGACTGAGGCCACACTTCTGTTGTCCTGTTGGCAGAGTAGAAATCTCTTAACTGGTGGACTTACCCCAGTACTTGGGGGAGAGAGGTGCAGAGGAGGTAGTGCATTTTCCAACCATGATGTGCAAGGACAGCTGACGAGTCATGCACATGGCACAGCAGGTTAAGTTATGTGTGTGTCCCATAGACTAATAGGCTATGGAAATGTGTCTGGGAACTGTCTCACTGCCCTTAAAAAAGAAAATGTAGCCATTGCCTCTGGACCAGGGTGGAAGCTGCTTGTTCTTTTCTGGGTGTACAAACCAAGCATGCAAAATCATACTAGTGTGGTGAATCACTTGCTGGGAAGGGGAGTTGGATCTGCCCTGTGAGCTTTTGCATACTTGGGGAAAATGGATTATGTGATGAAATACTGAAGACCTTCTTGTGCAACATCTTTAAAAAATATGTTGTATAGAGTATAGCAGCATAAATTACTAACTGAATTCTGTCTGAGAAGTACAGAACCAAGGAGGTCCAGACTTATTCATGGACAGTGCTAATGCTCTTCTGTATGCGGCATTAAGCCCTCTTTGTTTTATTAAACCTGTATTTTTAATAAGCATTATTTGTTCATCCTTGCTGGCTGATTTTCTTTAGGCATCAAATGCTACAATCGACATTTGGCATAGGTCTCAGTCTCTATCCCTATTTATGATTATGCCAGCACACATGTTAGAAGAGGGAGCAAATAAAATACACTGTCCAAGAGAAATAGAGAGAAATCTTTCCTGAATCCAGACACAATGATTGTTTAGGTCCCAAGTCTCAAAATCCATCCCAAGAAAATGTTATTTTCTGCTCCTCCACAGTATCCATCACCATGTTTCTAACGGAGGCTGACTCAATCTTTCAGATCAGAAGAACTGCACCATCCATTCTGCTGACCTCTTGCACTCTGCCCTGTGGCATGTTCCAAACATCCTGACTAACTCAACAGCAGGATCGATGCAGCCTGAGGTTAGTGGAGAAATGTATTTCCACCCTTTCCCCTTAAATCACAGCTTTCTTTACAGGCATCAAAGTTCCCAGCAGAGTGATGTGAAACTAGTTCAAAGCAAATGATTTACTGGAGGAATTTCCTGCTCTCCTCAGGTTATCTTTAATTTAAAATACTAGCATTGCTGATGAACTCAGCGCAAGAACTTGAACGTGAATACAGTTTCTGCTCTGGTGATTTGCCCACAATCAGACATTCCAGTCAAGCACATGGCACAGCTCTATGGAAGGACAGGTTCTCAAACCTATGTGGCAGGCACTGGAGGTGATGTCAGTTGACAGATTCCTGTCTTGAGAATGGCTCAGATCATGCCAATCTTGAACTGACATGGCATGGTTAGGAAGATTCTTCAAGACATTTCAAGTTACAGTCAAGATTATGTGCTGAACCACTGACAAGACTGGTTGAGTACACACACACACACACACACACACACCTTCATTGAAACAACCATGCACAAACCTGGGGTCACTTGAATACACATAAAACAGGTACAAAAATGATCAAAAGATATGATGAAACTGGATAGGTGGGATCAAGAAGGATGTGTGCTGAGAATCACCCCTTTTAATGATAAACATGAACAAAATGTGTAGGCAAAACAAACCTACACAGAAACAGGCAGGAGGATGCAGCATACTAAGGGATGGGTTCAGAAGTACACAATGACCAACATCCTCCTGGTGATGTATCCAAAGTATACAGAGTAATGTGTCAAAATCCTGTCCCTGTTTGTGCAGTGCAGTGCAACTGTACTTTGTCTGGTGCAATGGCATGAGGGGTGGCAGCCATATACATTGGCTTTTGATCCACCTACATTAAACTACATTGGTATTCAGTATGGTGGCTGCCTAATGTAACTCTGCTGGGAGATATTTACGCTACACTGAAACAATGTAAGATCTTAGCCAGCTTCCAGATGTCTTTTCCAACATTACGTCAGCCCTGTTCTCCAGTGATGTAATCCAGGATTCAGACCGCTACACCATGCTGGTTCTACTGTGTAACTGCTTGAATATAGATTTATACTATGTGGTGATGTCACTAAGGGGGTGTGGGGATGCAGACCACACCAAGTGACATCTTAAGAGCAGGTGAGACAAGTCACAAGAATTGTCACAACATTCAGTGATATATGGGAATTATGGTTTATGAGTAACATTAGTACAAAAAAAAAACTTTAAAAGGATTCTGCATGGTGTGGCATGGCAGCAGGTCAATGGTGGGGGTGACACTGTGCATTACTGCACCGGGTGATGCCAACCCTAGTGACACCATTGTTGATTATGCTTTTTTGAGCATGGTTTTCTAACCAGTTATGGATCCATCTGGCAATGTTTCCATTTATTCCACATTTAATCAGTTTACCAATCAAAATATTATGTAGTTATGAACTCTTGGATGATGCCACTGATACCATGCAAACATGAGGTACAATTTCTGCCGTTGGGTATGGATCTAGAGTAATCTTTCATAATGGCTAAAACTGAGAAGAGCACAATTTCTCCACTAGCTCAAAGCAAATCCTCCAAGATTCTTGACACTCTCTGTAGGGTCAGCAGCATGAAGGCTGGCATGTCAGGGAAATAAGTTTCAGCACCTAAACTCATTTCAACGGGTGACCTCCAGAGGCTCTGGGAGAAAAACCTCCTCCGGATACCTAAAAAGGCTGTGACATTAATACACTGCCACCATTCCAGCCTGGGATCCCTTGGGAGCCTTGGAGCAGCGTGCAAAGGAAAGAAAGATTAAAAGGGGGAATAAAAGACAAGGAAGAGAAAAAGGATGGGAGGGAGGACTTTAAACTCCCCCGCCACCCCAATCTCACACTGACACTTGTGATGACATTTCAGGTCAAATTAAACTTTGGTTTTTAAAGACTGTAATTGAAACACTTCCTTAAAGTTGTCTCCCTTGCTCTCTCTTCCTCTCCTCTATTTCTTCCTTTCCCTCTCCTATTCCAAGCTGGAAACAACATAGCTTAGCCACTGCCTCCTTAATATTAAAGGCAGTGATTAAATGGGATTCGCCAAAAGACAAAGGGCTGCAAAACCTGCCAATTGTTAATCCCTCTTTCGCTGCGCTTAAAAATTCCATTTCCTTCATTTGAAGAAAGGAGGATGAGAATGCCGTGCCTCGGTCTGATTTAAATTCCAGCATCGCAGGGCCTTGCTCCCTTCTCCCTCTCTTGACGTCTGAATGTATTCCTTTATTACCATTATTACCGCTTTCTGATTGCATTAAAATTCATCCACACGCTTCTCTCTACGTTTCCACTTTTTTCCTTTTCATTTTTAACCAATTCTTTTGCTAATTCCTTTTTTCACTAACCCCCCCCCCCAAAAGAGAGAGCAAGTTTCCCCCTCCTCATTTTTGAATTATACAGAATTCTATTGAAGATGTACAAAAAGAAAACCTGACACCGTTTTCTTCTTGCTTCTGTGAGTTTGTCCCATTCGCTTCTCCTTTATAAACAATTGGTAAGATGAAGAAGAAAGAAAGAAAGAAAGAAAGAAAGAAAGAAAGAAAGAGAAAGAATCCATGGCCTTGAAGATTCTTTTCCTTTATAAATCACAAGTGTCTTATATTCATGTGCAGGATTGATCCTGTCTCACATAATGTCAAATAAAATGGTCTATCAAACCCAGACAGAGCTTGTAAAATATTTGTTAAAAAATTTTCTTGCCCTTATTTAATACATAAAAAATCCCTCCAAAAATTTAACTATTATTTTACTTGTTAAATAATGTTATCTGTGACTAAGGCTGCTGCCACACTGCAGAATTAATGCAGTTGGATGCTGCCTCAACTCCCATGTCTCAGCACTTTGTAATCCTGGGATTCGTAGTTTAGTGGGGCACCAGAACTGTCTGGCAGAGAAGGCTAAATATCTCACAAAACGACAAATCCCAGAACTCCATAACATTGACCCATGGCAGTTAAAGCAGTGTCAAACTGCATTGATTCTGCAGTGTAGATACATTTAACCTTTTACTTTAAATTACAGTCCATTTCATTTACTGGCTCTTTTTCACAGAATCATAGAATCATAGATTGTTTGTTTTAGTAATACTAAACCATTTTTAACAATTTGGCAGTTCAATAATTTAACATCACCAACTTAATTTTCGTCCCCTTTAATGTCTTAGCACCTATGGTAACATTTCTGAGCTCTGAGCCCAGTGTTGACTGAGGGACTGTACAGACTGCCCCTAAGGGATGGCCTGCAGCCCACTTCTCTCTGTGCTGGAATGGGGCCGGGGAAACCGCACACCACTGCCTCAAACTCGCCTTTATGCGGTGCAAAAAGGAGATGTAAAAAGCAGCTCCTTTCTGAGCTGCAAAAAGGGAGCCATAGCTACCTGTGCTGTGGCTTTTTGGCACTCCTTTGGCATCATGTCATCTAGATGCAGCACCAGAGGAGCACTGTGATGCCACACACCACATGGTGTGGCACACAGCATCATGCCCGACTGGGGCAAAGTTGGAGTATGCATCATATGGACACCACACCCCGACTCTGCCCCTAGTCACCCTTAATGACAGGTCTGTACTGCCCCTTAGTTCTGTTCCTGACACAGAAACCTTTCTGGAATAAATTCCTGTAACTGAAGATGATGGAGATCTTAATTTGGAGTTTCAGAATGCAGGAAAAAAACCTGGGACCATTCTGCCTCTGCAGAAGAAGTGAATTACTATCTTAGGTGGTCTAATATGCACAGCAGAAATAATCACAGAATCATAGAATCATAGAGTTGTGGAAGAGACCACAATGAAGTCTGACATTGTTTTAACTACCATGGCTCAGTGCTAAAGGAATCCTGGGATTTGTAGCTTTGAGAGAGATTTAGCTTCTCTGTCAAAGGGCTCTGGTGCCACATCAAACTACAAATCTCAGAATTCCATAGCATTGAGCCATGGCAGTTAAAGCAGTGTCAAAGTGCATTATTTCTGCAGTGTGGATTAGACCATTGTTGATTTCTTTGTGGCTGGAAGCTGATAGGTCCTGTGGTGGTGGTGAATCTACTCTGGGTTATAGTCTGTAATTTAAAGGCCTATCCAAGATGTTAAGTCCTATAGTCAGTGCCTTAGAAAGCTCCTTTATACAGTAGTTCAGGTTAAATCCTAGGGTGGATTCACTGTCCCAAGAACACTGAAACCATCCATTGCCAGCACTTGCCTTTACAGTTGGCCCTCACATTTGTGGCTTTGACTTTTGCAGATTTGATTATACACAGATTCAAGTCTTTCTCTAAGTCTTCCAATGGGGTTTTCCCAGAAGTTTTTCCCATAGAATCACACTGGTGGATCTAGAGATTCCTAGAGAAAACACTATCTCAGCATTTGTAGGTATGCCAGCTTGATTCTATGTTTAACTTCTGTTGGATGTTGACCATAGAGTTGCATCGGAGGACCCAGAGATTCCAAGAGAAGTGTTATTTCATGTTAAAATGTTTTCCCACTTTTACAGGGCTCCTGCACTCCTAATCCAAGACACCAGTCCCAGTGGATGTGGAGGGCCCACTGTATATATTTTGCCTGCAACCTTCCATGATGGAACTCATGGTGAGCAAAGCAAACTCCTCAAAGGGTCTCCCACCCAGCCATTGACCTGGTCCAGAACTGCTGAGCTTCAGCAAGAGAATGGCTTCATGTGTTTTCTGGCCAGGTCCTTCCTGTTGCTCCTCTTGTTATGAAAACCTTTGGCTGACATACAGTTGGCCCTCCATGCTCACAGATTATGCTTCCACATATTCAAACAGCCATAACTTGAAAATATTTTTTTAAAAAATAAAATAAAAAATGTTGATTTTTGCCATATTATACAGGGGACACTATTTTATTATGCCATTGTATATAATGGTTCTTGAGCATCCATGGGTTTTGGTATCCACAAGAGGTTCTGGAACCAAACCACAGCAGATACCAAAGTCCCACTGAACTTTCCATGGAAAACTCCAAGCCAGGCTGGGAAAAGCAGTCTATGTATTTATGTGTTGTTTTGTTTATTTTGTTTAAGGCATCTGCACCTTGCTTTCCTGTCCATCGACAATCCCCAAAGTGGCTACCAACCATTAAAAATATGAAGCTATTCAAACAGATTGGATCATGTTGAACAACCCATTAATGAAACTGCATTAATGAACAATAAATCAGGAAAGAGAAAGACAATTACGAGAGGTTCACTCTCATCCTCCCTCCCATTCTCGGTTCTGTACTGATCCTCTCTTTATGTTTTTGCAGGGATTTTTACGAGTATGTTTTCATGCATGTTAAGTCAGTTTGATATTTGTGTGTTTTAAAAGAGTTGTTGCACAGTCTGAGCCTGAGGGATAAGGCAAGGTGGAGATTTAATGCATGGTATAAGCCTTCCTCTTGCATCTCTGCTGTAAAGAAATTCTCTTACCTCTGCATCAACTGGTATTTTGCTAAACCAACTAATAGAGAGAGGGAAAGGAGGTTAACCTTTAAAGGAATATCAAAATGAGCAGGGTGAAATTCCTGCAGGTCATGCCGACTTTAAAATATGTGGAAGCAATTACATGCAATTTCTGCACAGGAAGCCTCTACTACAAATTCTGTCATGTTAAGTCATCCTTCCCTGTTATTTCCCTCATATCCCTAATGTGGACTTCTTAGCATTGGCTAGCTTGTCCTTCGTTCGGTTCAAAGGTATGCTGTTGTCCAGCCAAGCTGTTTCTTTTAAAGATGTGCAGGAAAACAGCTTTCTTTGGATCAACTGCAATGTCACAGGCACACTGATGGTGGTGGGCAAAGATGGCAGCCGGGGGGGGGGGGGGAATGAAATTGGATGAAAAGAGATGGAATGGGAAAAGGAAGGAAGAATGGAACTGAGTTTTTCCCAAAGAAGCCATCACAAGCTGAAACATTAAGCTATGGGTGCAAAAAGATCTAGTAGTATTTTTGAGATGAATTAAAATAAACACACTGGTAGCATGAGCTTTCATTGTTTCTACTTCTGCAGGTGCATGTGGTGGAGTGGAGTCCAGAGACAGACCTATATAAGCTGGTTGTGTGTGAAAATGTCAATCAAAGCTCAAAATCCAGTTGATAGGGAGATGAGGTAGCAAGTTCAGTTTTAAGTCATGTTGTTGGGGGATAAAGGCATCAGGAAGGATGTTGCCTACTCTACCAGGGAGAATAGATCACCATATGAATGACTATTGGAATGTAGTATGGGAACCAGAGAGGAGATTTGATGAACTGGCAAAGGGCACCCCATGCAAATGGGAGGTTAGATAGTGTTAAAATGTGTGTAGTGTGTCAAGAAACCACTGTCTCGGTCCAACCTACCTGCTATCGATGTAGTGGATACCCACAATTTTTTATCATCCTCAGTAAGAAAAGGTGCCACTATTCACTGAGATGACTTATGAATAACTCGACAAACTGCTATTAGGTTTTTCAAATACCCTAAAGGCACCAGATCCTGTCTAATCTTAGAGGCTACAGAGTTAGTGCTGGTTAATATTTGGATGGGAGACCACCAATAAATACTAGGTGCGATTGGTTATATTTCAGAGGAAGCAACTGGCAAAATCACCTCTGAGGATTCCTTGCCTAAGAAAATCCTATGCATTACATGGGGTTGCCATAAATTGACAGGTGACTTGAAGGCACACACACACACACATTTTTTCACATGTTGGGACTTTTAACAATGATCATAATAATCATAATAATAATCATAATATGCATTTGAGAAAAACAAAACAAAAACATTGGCTGAGATACTATATTAGAGTCATGTAGCATAAATCAGTAGCCAAGCATAGGTCAATTGTGCCTGGGCCTCAATGGTTGGTAAAATCCCTCCCTCCATCCCAAATACCGTTGCTGTGGTATCTGTGAGGGAAGAAGAGCCAGGCACAAATAATACATCTGCATGTATATGGGGACTTAAGTTTGTGTAAAACTCAAAAAATGCCAGCTAAGAGCACACTATTCTGGGACATTATGTTGTTGATCCCACTTGTTAAGACCCAGCGCTCCTGCTGCTGCATGCACTCTTATTGTACTTTCATGTGCTGTTTATGAAATGGGAAATGAAAACAAAAGATCTTCCTTGGTTTGTATTTTTTGGGGTTGGCGGGTGGGAATATAAGCCAGGCACACCATCCTAGGTTTGGGGGGTTGGGAGGGGAAAGGAGAGGAAGAGTGTTCTTAGTTCAATCTCCATTTTGGGAGGAATAATCGCATCTCTGTTGCAGTTCACTGAATCTATTCAAAGTGGCTGTTGAATGGTAAACAGGTTTATGGGTTGTAAGTGAGAAATCAAATCAAGGAGCAAGAGGGAAGTTGGGGAAGAGAGGGGAAGAGAGCTACCCAAATTGCCGAGCAATTGTGTGCGGAAGGGGAGGAGAGAGAGAATAAAACATTAGGCATAAAGGGCTACATGACATTTGTTTTCAGCAAAACTCTACTCTGCCCCTGCCTCCTGTCTTTCCTCGAGAGACTTTAAGAAGCAAGTTGGACTCGGGGTGAACTTGCCGATTTTTCCAGGCAGCTGAAACATTGGGAGTTCAAGCCTGAGGTAGCAGCAACAGTAGCTTCAATTCTCCCTCATTAACTGTCTCAGGAAATGAACTACAATTTCTCCACTACACACAATAAAACATACGATGATGGGGCTTTGTGTCTGGAGTGGGGAATGGATGGATCCAGGCTGTGAAAAAAAAAACCCTCAAGAAACAATAGAAACACAGGAAAGGAGTTGGATTCTTGGCTTATCTAACTCAGTATGGTCCTCATTAGCTGTTCCCTAGCTTGGCAACCCCAAAATATGATGAACTACATTTCCCTTTGCCCCCTGGCAGGACACCTAGAGGGTGTCGGGTTGGAAAGGCTGGTTTCCATAGACTCAAGTGGCAGCACATTTTCACAGATTTTCAGAGTGCTAGTCATAAAGTATCTACACTACAGAATTAAAGCAGTTTAACACCACTTGGGACTGTCATAGCTCCATCCTGGGATTTGTAGTTTGGAGAGGTATTCAGCCTGGTCTATCAGAGAGCTCTAGTACTCCATCAAACCACAAGCCCCAGGCTTCTGTAGGATGGAATAATGGCAGTTAATGTGGTGTCACATTGCTTTAATTCTGCATTATGGATACACCCTATATCTCAAGTCACAGCTATCTGGCAGATTATATCTTCACATATGAATCTGCCTGGACCCTGAGATCACCAGGAGAGGCCCTTCTCTTTGTCCCACCACCACCACAAACATGGTTGGAAAGGATGTGAGATAGGACTTCTTGGTGGCTTTCCCTGGACTGTGGGGTCATCAGGAGAGGCCCTTCTCTCTGACCCACCCCCATCACAAGCATGGTTGGAAAGGATATGAGAAACGACCTTCTCAGTGTTTGCCCCTGGGCTCTGGAACTCCCTTCCTAGGGAGGACAGAACGACCCCCATCTTATGTGTCTTTCTGTCAGTAGGCAAAAAGGTTTTCATTTTCACAGGCTTCTAATACAGAAAGTTATTAAAGAACAGGGTAAAGAGTACAATATTGTTTTAAACTCAACTGTTTAATGTTTTTTAAAAAGTGTTCTTTCTTTCTATGGCTTCTCATAAACACTACCTGCAGTGGTGAAAACTCTTTTCTTTTCTCCACAATATTTTCAAAGTTTTCTCCCCTAGGCTTTGCCCCATCTGGAGCAAGGGCAGTGATGCCAAAAGAAGGCATTTAGTTACTTCATACCAGAGCTTGGCAGTGCTTGTGCAACTCTGAGAGGTCTAGTCCAGAGAAAAGGAACTTTTCTTAGCACTGGTTCTCATCCATCCTCTTTAGTGCTTTCAGATAATTTTATGAAGTCGTTGCATTGCCAAACCTGATGTGTTATGACATTTATTGACTGCTTTGATTTATATCCTGCCTTTCTCCTTATGCAGGATACAAGGCGGACTAATGCATTTAAAAAACAAAATGGGCACATTTAAAACATTATACAAAAGTTGAAGAAGAGTTAAATAACAACGAAAGGAAATGCAGAATATTAAAACAATATAAAAACATAGATCATAATTAAAAATTGTAAACATACACACACACACATCCCTGCCACAAACCCTTTCTGTTACATAGATCTTCAACCTCATGCCTGCCCAAATAAGAAGGTCTTAAAGTACTGGGAGAGCAAATTAGTGGTTTGAGTGGTGGAGTATGACTTTGGAGGCCAGGGTTCAATCCCTGCTTGGCTATAGAAACTCATTAGGTGACCTTGGGCAAGTCAAACTCTTTCAGCTTCAGAGAGAGGCAAAGGCATGCCCTCTCTGGACAAATCTGGCCAAGAAAACCCCATGATAGGTTCACCATAAGTTGGAAACAAGTTGAAGGTACATAATATCATCAACAACAACCTACTGGTGGAAGGAAAAGAGAGAGCAGCAACCAATAAAGCTCTCACCTGTGTCCTTACTAAACTGAATAGAGAGAAAGTCATGGTCTGGGAACCATGTTCTTTGAGGAGTGGGTGGGGGAGTTGGGTATGTTTAGCCTGGGGAAGAGAAAGTTAAGAAGTGATATGATAGCAATGTTTAAATATCTGAAAAGATGTCATATGGAAGAAGGAGCAAACTGGCTTTTTCCTGCTCTGGAGACTAGGACACGGCACAATGGATCGAAGCTACATCTCTCAAAGATCTTAAAACTTAGGCAGGTTCATAGAGCGAGTTATGGTCTTTCATCTAGTATGGATCCAAGTACCTCTTGAAACTACAAATTGCAGGATCCCATTAGATGGAGCCCGAGCCATTAAAGTGGCATGAAGAAGATATAACTGTAGAATTCAAATACATCTTTTGTCCCAAGAGGTTACTGATAGTGTACTGAGACTGGGGAGCACCCAGTGTCACCGAAATACCATATCATCCAAATTTCATACTTGAAAATCAGACACATGTGGCCAAGCAAAATCAGTCTAGTCAAGATGGCAAAAGGTATTAATGAGGATGAACATACAGGAGGCTGTAGCGGTTTGCTTATGCCTAAGCCTCCTGAGAAGGACTGGCTTCCTTCTCCTATTCCCCTCTCCCCAGTCTTGAATTAAATGCAAATTTTTTTTGCACATTGAAATCAATTTGAAGCAATTGAGGTAGGCTGAGGACAAAGGGGAAAAGTGGGAAGAGGCGAGGGAAATGGGGCATTTTAAAAGCAGCTGAAAAAGGGACAATACTGGATTAATTGGGATTGTTCCTGGGAAAGTGGGACAATTGAAAGGTGTGAAATTCATGAGATTTAGCAATAGAAAGAGAAGGGGATTGATTTTTGGATGGGTAACACAAATTAGGTTCATCTTTCACTGAATCATGCCACAGTGACTGTGCCCTCGTGCCATCCCTATGCCACTTGTGCCACCTTGCCAGTGCTGGTAGAGACAAAAGAGCTGTATTGAGCTCTATGGACCTTCCCAAAAGAAATTGGAACAGACACCTTGAAGTTTCTGATCCCCAAGGAAACACTGGTTCTCCCCACCCCATTCCCAGATTGGATGTTTGCATCGCTTAGGAAGAAAGGGATTGTAAGGAACAGTGGTGGACCTGATTGAAAGGCATTGCAGGGTGTAAGATGGGAGAGGGCAAGGAGGAAGGAAAGCTCAGAGATAATAAGAAAGCCCTTGTTGCCCTCTGCCTTTATGCACTTCTTGGGAAGACTCCCCACAGAATTATGCTGTCGCCCTGCAGGAAAGCATGTAATAACCGAAAATACAGTGTCAAAAGGAATTTTTCAGGCCTTGACAGCTCATATATTACAGTTCGTTGACTTCTTCCTGGCTCTAGATTTAAATTAATAGGCAGCCAGATATATAGTTTGCTTTCACTTTTTTTTTTAAAAGAATATTTTTAATCCTGCTGTGTGGGAGAAGACACAAAAGGGATGCAGTTTGCCTCCCTGTGTAAGGTCTCTTTTTCTACCCCCCACTTTTCAGAGTTTTCATTGGAAGACAAAATGTGTGTAGAGCTCCAGCCAAAGCTGTGTCAAACCTCCAATTCCTTGTTGAGAAACAAGGAGGCATTTTGGGTGCTATGGGTCTGGGCTAGGTGACACATCAGGAGACGTCCAATCGCTGAATTGTATGTCTATGAAGGAATCTTTAAGTCAGACCTTTGCGATTAACTGAAAGAGAGAAGCTGGTAGCCTAAGCTTCCCTAGTCTTGAATCTACTTCCTCAGATCCATGGAGTGGAGGGTCCACGGACAGGCCTAGATAAGCAGGCAATGTGTGGGAATAGCAATAGAAACTCTTCTGAGATCTGAGTACTTCATTCTGTGGCATATGATGATCCTTTCTAAATGTTGTCATCATACATACATTTCAGATAAGAATGGGAAGAATATTAAAATAATATTTTAAGAAAAGGTCAAATGCATGTTTCTCTGGTATCAAGAATCCCTGACAAGAAGAACCCTGGACTGATGGGAATCTTTACAGTTTGGCCCTCATTCTGTGCAAGATATGCATGTGGCTAATTTGCACAGAAACAGCATTGTTCCATACAGAAATATTTTCCATTCAGAATATTCAGTGTGGTTTTTTTTTATGCAGAAAATGAAGTTTTCTGGCAAAATAGTCAGAGATGAGTTTTGTGTAGAATAAGTCCCCAACTGCAAATAGTCTTTGAAAACAGTATAGTTTTCAAAGATTTTCCTGCAGGAAAGAGAAAATTGCTAAAATTACTTGTTCTTTCTTCAAGGATAAAATTAGGGATGAATTCAATCCTTACTTCAGAACTGAACCTTTTTACAAATTAAGCCCTGCCAACGTTTTGCCCAGCCTTCCTTGATGCTCACAAATTTCAAAGATCTGTTGCCTGCTGTGTTCTCTCATGCCACCTTTTCAAACTCTTTTTGTCTGATTAAAATAATACACAGCCCAATTCCAGGCTTTTAAGGTTAAGAGCAAAAATTTTCTGCAAAGAGTATAGTGGCAGAAGTGACAGCCAAATGAGATAACCTTTTACTCCATTTGTCAAAGTGCCCAGAGCTCCCTATTTCAAGAGAAGAGCAATAAACAGGGAGCAAAGCAATTGTGTCTGGAATCTGGAACATTTTAAACAAATGGAGAGGTTTAAAACAATAACTAGACTGCTTGAATGAGATTAAAAAACCAACAACCTGTTGATCATCAGCTGCGCCTTGTTTATTGGAGGAACCAATTGGATAATTCGATACAATTAAACTCAAAAACGCACGGAAATATGATGTTTATTCATCTCCTGCTTCCGTTCCCGTAATTGAATGTTGTGGTTTGTAAAGTACAAAAGTGTTTCTAATGCTGCGTTGTAGCCAAGTGAAACCCATTTAATCACACTCAATGGGTCAGATGCAACATTATGGCATGCGCGATTGAGTTGCACCTGTATTCCCTCAGAAAATGCATCATTAACTAGCAAAATGTAGCCTGCGGATGCCGGAAAGAGAAAAAGAGAGATGAAACTGTACCACCCTGTACTTTGGAAATGCCAACGGGTGATGGAACATCCATTCAGGAGCTTCAGGCATGCATGCGGGTGGGTACCTTGGTGCTAATGTGTGTTAATTTATAGCTTTCCCAAGAATGAGAAAATAGGTTGTGGTTTTGCCCCTGAAAAGACAATATTATTCCAAACAGAACAATTACTCTCAGATGGCTAAGTGATTCAATAATGAAGCTAGGAAGGAATGTGGCTCCAGGGAATAATGACAGTGGCCTGCTGGATCTCATTCCCTGGGCTGTTCATGCCAAACACATCATGGCCATTTTTTCATACAGTTGTCAGGAAAAATGACACACAAATGCTTGAGGTACGTTAGGGACTGAAGCCAAGTGGGGGAGCCAAGACTAATGTTTGTTTTTCAAAGATTTTAGGATAGACCCCTCTTGGTGCCCTACGCTAGTGGTTGTTATTTTTCCCAGGTTGTGCCGTGGTGATAAGGGAAGGTAGGCAACATGTGCCAGTTCTGAGCAGCCTATGGACAGAATGCTCTTCATTATGTCTACTGTCATAACTGTGGTTTACGTAAATAAATCTAGGTAAGGATTTAAGCTAGTGTAAATACTTCTACGGATGTTGCAGAAGGAGTTACGTAGTAATCTCCTTGCACAACTTTTTTTGCACAGCCTGTGCAACAGCAGCCTGATAACACTAGACAGAGCTGCTGATTGACTGAGTAGGGAGTGGATCTGGGACAGTATTTTCACACCATCCACCAGTTGGCATTTGAAATTCTCCACACTGTCTTCACAATATCTAACAAATCTCTCTCTCTCTCTCTCTCTCTCTCTCTCTGACCATCTATCTCACACTTCCCATGGGACCAGACAAGGCATGTCTAAGAAACCTGAAGATAAAAAATTTCAAAAACAATTCAATAAACTTGTATATGAAGACATCAGTGCTTTAAAAGAGTGCAAAATCATTTTAGAAACCTAAGAAAAGCTGTAAATATACAGCACGCTAACCCATTAAAATACTTTTCATCATAACCAGCTAATCACCAAGTGGCTGTTTAAATAGAAAGGTCTTTCCTTACCGGTGTAAATAGAAAAGAAAGAAGGATAGCCTAGCCTGCTTGGAAGAAAGCTCCAGAACCTGTCTTCCCTTATCTTTCGAACTCAGACTTTCCATGTCTCCCAACATGGCTCTTTTCTCTTCAGCAGAGAGCAGGGGAGAGGGCACAGAGGTGCTGGTTTCAGTTGGCGCTTTTTTGCCCGCTTCCCCCTGTTAGAAGAAGGTTCTCTCATGTGTCCTCACCAGATAGGGCTCTGACAATGGTAAGACTGACAAAAAGCCCTTCCCCAAGGATCTTGTGACTTTGGTAGGCTCATATAAGGTGACGAAGCCTGGGAATGTACATCAAAGCACAGCACCATAGGCACACAGATCTGGATTTGGCCCCTCTGGGAAGGACTGCTGGTGCTTACTTTTCGTGGGATAGGGAAGTGGGGAGGCAATTTAGATCATGAATCTGCAACTGGACTCAGCTGGGGAGGGGGAAGAAATGAGAGTGTGGTTATGGATAGAGTGTGCCATTGTTTTCTTTCCCCTGGAAGCCCAGACAAGCCATAGCTTCCTAATTTGTCTCCTTCTTTCCTCTCTCCCTTCCTCTCTGTAGGTAACAGCAGCAGCAGCAGCAGGATGAAGGCCTGATAGCTGCTGGTGTGTGTGGGGGATTTGTAATAACAGGGGGAAATGGGCAGAAAAGGACCAACTGACACCAGTACCTCTGTGTCCTCTCCCCTGCTATCTGCTCAAGAGAGAAGAGCCATGT
Source organism: Urosaurus nigricauda (assembly GCA_034509955.1). Lineage (NCBI taxonomy): Eukaryota > Metazoa > Chordata > Lepidosauria > Squamata > Phrynosomatidae > Urosaurus > Urosaurus nigricauda. Next base: position 7,264,369 of record JAOEGL010000002.1, read on the forward strand.
TGGGAGACACAGAAAGTATGAGTTTGAAAGATAAGGGAAGACAGGTCCCTTTGTCAGTGGCATCACTAGGGGGGTGCGAGAGGTGAGGACCATATTAGGCGACACCATTAGAGTTGGTGACACTGGGCAGTGTCCAAGGCCCCTCTCTCAGAAAGAAGGGAGGGGGTGCCTTCTAAGTGTGCCACTACCCTTTGGGGGATGAGGATGGATGGTGCTGTGGATTTTTTAATCTCCTACAGCTTCTCCCAAACAAAGGCTGCTTTGGGATGTGTGGGAAGGAAGAGGAAAGGGACCCTCAGTTGACAGTTCCAGGTCTATAGATTTCGGAAGCCCAGTTTGGGAGTGAATCTGCACCATGCAAGTTCATGCACAGAATCATAAAATCATAGGCCTGTTTCCCACTACCTTTTACATCAGATTGCAAAACGGTTTGAACCGGTTCAAATGACTGGGTTGAACCGGTTCAAATGACCGGTTTGAACCGGTTCAAATGACCGGTTTGAACCGGTTCAAATGACCTCCTTTCCCACTTGAATTGATTCACTGAAGCAATTCAGAGAGGGGGGCCATGCGCTAGACCCATTTAACTCATGTCTTTTTGATACTGATGTTTTCCATATCTTTTTGGATAAATCGATTCTGCTCAAGTGTGAAGCAGATGTGGATTGGAATTGATTTAAATTTGTTCTTCGGCCTTTCTGTCACTGTCCTCTAGGGAGGGCAGTGATTTTATATATATATATATATATATAGTGGTTCCCCGGGTTACGAAGGTAATCCGTTCCGGGATTACCTTCGTAACCCGGAAGCTTTCGTTTCCCGGGGAACCGCTTTTGCCAACGGACCGCGTGGCCGATTTAAAGGGGCCGCGCGGTTTTTTTATTTCGTATCCCGGGGGATCTTTCAGATCCCGGGGGATACAGTAGCGGTCCCGCCGGTTTCGGATCCCGGGGTTTTCGCAACCCGGGGGATTCGTAAGCCGGGGGACCACTGTATATATATATATCTCACCATCCATGAAGCAATAGCAATAGCAAGTACATTTCTATACTGCTTATCAGTGCACTTAAGCACTCCCTAAGCGGTTTACAAAGTGTAAGCTAATTGCCCCCAACAATCTGGGTACCCATTTCAGCGAGCTACAGAAGGATGTAAGCCTGAGTCGAGCTTGAGCCCTTTGCTGGTATTGAACTTGCAACCTTATGGTTTGTGAGTGAATGGCTGCAGTACAGGCATTTAACCACTATGCCACCAATGTTCTTTCTGTACATCCATATACCCTCTTTCCGAGAGGGTGGTGATCTTTTATAATTTAAAAAACAACAACAGCAACAACTGTTCTTGTTCTGAAAGACATCCTTTCTTTGCTGTCTCAGTTGGCGGGCAGGTGGCAGTGGCAGGATGCCTGCTTCTGCAGGATGAGACCCTCCTCCCCGTCCATACCACTAGACCAAGAGGTCCATGAGGTTGACACCATGAGTTACTACACTGGGTGACACCAACCCTAGTGACACTATGGCCCCTTTTCTGTCTTGATGGAGTATTACAACACCTTGTCCTGCTTCTTAGTCATTGAAGGATTAAGGTTACAAGAGCCCCATCCTGCATCCATCCTAGCAGGATTCAGGCCTTCATGTGAAACTATCCTTTAACAAAATGAAGTGGAGCTCTGGAAGCAGAATGCAAGATGAGGGACAGGATTCTCTTTCCTGTCACGGTGGCCAGGCAGGAAGAAAGCTGGAAGCTTTTAACCCCTGTCAGTCATCTGTCTCCCTCACAAACCACAGCTCACTCTTGAGCTGATGTGAATCTACTACAAGCCTGACAGCCTTTCATTCTAGCTGAAAGGAACTTCCCCCTTCTGTCCTCTTTTCTTCCATTTATCCATCAGGAAGTTTTGCTTTAATACTAACCATTTCAGGAAGTTTTGCTTTAATACTAACCATTTCCTTCCCTTCCTTTCCCTTTCCGTCAGTTGGTGTCCCACCTTTTCTCCTTAAATGGGAAAAAAGGCAACTCACAATAAAATGGTGAAAATATATAAAGTGAATAAAAAGATGAATAAAAATGGCGATAAAAGAAAATACAATACTCCTTTTTGCTACAAGTTACCTGACTTGTCAAAGGCCTAAGACTTACCTGAATAATAAAAAGGCCTTTGCTGTCTGAAAGAAAATAGAAGAAAGAGGGAGCTTTCCTTCCTTCCTTCCTTCCTTCCTTCCTTTCCCTCCCCTTCTGACTTCCAGGCCCAAGCATGCAAAATTGAAGTGACACTCTCAATAAACATGGCTTCCCTCTGCCTAATTAGCACATCTAATTCCCTCTGGAGGAATTTCTTACACAGAAGTGACTTCAGAAGATGGCCCAGAGGTTCATTATCAGATATCAAGGCCTGTATGTGTGTATGGGGAGGTTTCTCCAGAAAGGTCATAGATGGATGTTTATGGAAACCCCCATATCCCCTCTTACTTTTGCAGAGATAAGGCTGACATCCCAAAAGCTGACAACCCACTCACACTTAAATCTTAATAATACTGGGGAGAGGAGATGGTTAGGGGCTAGGATTTGTCTGTATTTGGCCTGATAGCTCGTGCTGATCTTCATTAAGGGACATTAATGATGTCAGACAACCAGGAACCTTGGAACGACTCTTTAGACAGTTATTTCCATCAAAAGAGAAGAGAGGAAAATTAGTCTTATGAAAAGGACAGGCCTCAATGTGTTTTTAAGCAGCTGACAGGCCAGGATTTTAATGCCAGCTTGGATCAAGTGTCTTCCTCTCTTGGGGGAAAAAATCGGAACGGTGTGAATGAAGTAATTCCCCTCTTCTCTCTCCCCATATATTCCTATATGGAGCAGCTCTCCTATATATACAAGTCAGAAAAAAGAATATATTTCATATTGCAGTCCTTTAGATGTGATGGAGCTAAGGCATGGATGACTATGGTTCAATCAGGTCAATTCATTTTTGCTTCAGTTTTGATGCTGTGTGTACAATTATGTTTACATTCCCATTAACATTTCACAAAAGAAAGCTGGGAATGTGTGTGCCTGAGTGACATCAAACAGTGGTCAGGATGGCAGTAATCAGAAAGAGCACACAAGATAAGAGAGATGCTGCAGCAGTTTGCTTTGGTTTGAGCCTACAAGGAAGGGCAATATTCTGCTCTATTTGTGCTTTGAAGTAAGTTTGCAGGAATGAAAGTAATCTGAGGATGAAGGGAGAAAGTGGGAGGAGGAGAAAGAAACTAGGGCATATTAAAAGTAGCTGAAGGCAAAAGATTGCTCAGGACTGTCCCTGCAAATTATGTCCATTAATTGTGGTATTGTTTTTTATCTGGTACATTCTGCTACTGTGTTTCAGCTCTGGAACTATTGATACAGTACAGGCTGAGTATCTCATATCTGAAAATCCAAAATACTACAAAAATCCAATACCTTTTGAGCACTGGCATAAAGCTTTGAGACTGAGTTTGGAATATTTTGTATTTTGGAATACAAAATTTTGTATTTTTATTCCTTTGGAAATCAGCTTGAAGCGATTCAGCCTCGCAAAGAGGCATCTTCCATTTCCATGACAATATTAGAGCAATTGGGAGAAGCACTTTGGAGGTTCACACACTCCCCCTGCCTGAACCTTTAAGGTCGTTTGAGACACCTTTAAGGAACCTTTCAGCCAGGTATGAAAATCTTCATTGTCTTTGCCTGCTTTTTCTCTGACGATTTACAAACCCTTCTGCTAAATCTGTTTCCATGACGATTCATGAACACTTCCTGGCTTTCAGACACAGGGGCTTTTTCCTTTTTCAGCCACCTTTGCAGGACGTTTGGAGGATCCAGGCTGTATGCATATATATGAGACTTTGAATAATAGCTGGACAAGAACTGAATGGAGAACAATAATGTGATTAAAATTTCAGCCCTTTCTGCATAGCAGCAAAGCATTTGGTCCATTTCGCATGAATGAGTTTCTGAGCTGAAACAACAGTAGGAAATCCTGTCCTCCCTCCAACCCCCCTTGGCAAATTACAAACCCACCTGTGAGAATTAGTGTCCTCAACATAAGTTTTTACTTTCAGGTGAGGTGAAAATGGGAATGGAAATAATTTGCAAGGTTTCACACATCCTTAATCCACATTGACACTTCAACAGGTTCGTTATCATTCAGTGGCTCACACTTTTGCCACACAAATTAACAGACGGAACTTCTGCAGTTTCAAAATCCCCACTGTTGGGCAGGGAAATCTTCTCTTCCTTCGGCTAAGAGTAATCTCAAAAGAAAAGTAACAATGAGGCAAGTGGCTCAGCTTGCTTCTACATCCTCCTCCTCCATCCTCCTTTTTGCACAATGATTACTCTGGTGGAACTCATAATCAGGATGTGATCCCTGCACCACATCCTAAAAAGTATTTACACTGGCACATGTTGCCAAAATGACTACATAACCCAAAGTAATGTTCTCAAAGTTCTGCCTATGACTTTCATCAAAGCTATAAAGCCTGAATCACAAAGAAAACCCACCAAATGGAATGCCTGCTGGACTGAGCAAACATCTCCAGAACATTATGTGGGAAGACAGCAATCATTCCTGCCTCTGTTTATCTATAGGTTGCAGAGCATCAGATTCAATTAACATAGTGCTTCCTACCTCCCTCCAGGGCTGAAGAGGGTGCAATATAGTCAAGGACTGATCTCACCCTACAATATCATTGGGGTGACACAGCTGAGCCCCTGATGTGATCCTTGCCGACATCTGTCAGGATGGATCATGATAGGCTTCCCTTACAGGACAGGTGGATCGTGGGTATGCCAAGAGGCTGAGGAGTCAGGCAAGAGAAACAGAGGCATTGCCCATAATTTTATAGTGCTGCATTTAAGATCATCATCATCATCATCATCATCACCACCACCACCACCACCATCATCATCCTAAAACACCACCACCACTATATCTGAGGAATGAGTTGAGGCAGAAGGCAACACATTAATCTGGAATGACATATGCCCTAAGGATCATCAGATGTCTGTAGAGAAGCAAGAAAACACAGCTTCCTCCCCCTCCTTCCCCTGTTTCAGAGTCCACTATCATTTCCTTCCACTCCCCACCCAATCTATCCCAGTGTCTATAAATGTACATATTGTATTTGGCACATCTTTGGTCTCAGCTGGAGCATCGGTCTGAGGTATGGCATTTAAAGAAGATGTGGAGAAAATGGAAAGGATCCAAGGCTGAGTGACAGAGATGCTAAAGACCGCTGACAGCCAGCCTGCTGATGGGAATGTAAGGAACTTCGCATGTGTTTTAAAGGGCTCTCGGAAGTGTTACCAATCCTGGTGATGGCATCTCCTGATGCAACTCTGGGAAGTTTCACAAATCTCCAGCACTTTTTTCCTAGCCAACAAAAGCCATCTGTCTATGACGGGAACTGTGTGGTCTTGCTCCTCAGATCTCGATGTTAAATTCTGCTTCATCTCAGCAGAGTTTGGAAAAGGTTACTCCTCGGAAGAGGTGGCTCTTTGCCCTGGCATTGAGGTCAAGATTGCGAGTTCATGTGCTGAGCCAGCAGTTGTGTCCTGCATATGTTCACTTTCAGTACCCTTGAAGAACAAGAAAAAAATCATGCTCCCCCTCCCCACAATGTTGTTGTTTTGTTACATGCCTTCAAGTTGACTTTGACTTATAAAAGCCCTTGAGAAGATATATTCTCAGGATGCTTGCCACTGCCTTCCTCTGAGACTGGAGAGTGACTTGCCCAAGGTTATCCAGAGGGTTTCATTACCAAGTAGAGAATCAAACCCTGCTGTCCAGAGTCATAGTCCAGCACTCAAACTACTACATCACACTGCCTCTACCTTTTTACTTTCATTAGTAAAAGTCAACCAATATGCCATATCACAGGATAAATCCAAGCTATCCTCACAGGACATGTTTGCTTGTGTGATTTGGAGGAGAGACAGATGGCTGAACAAGAATCTCCTTGGTTCTCCCCTGCATTTTATTTATTTATTTACTTCATGTAACAAGAGTGTTCCATCATCATGTGGCAAATCCTCTCATCCAAAAGAATTCAAAACCTAGGCTGCATCTACACTGCAGAATTAATGCCAAGGCCCAATGCGATGGAATTTTGGGATTTGTAGTTTTGTGAGATAGTTGCCTGAATGCCATGCCACCACAACAAAGTGCAAATCCCAGGATTCCACAGGACAAAGCCAGTCCTATGTTAAAATGTGTCAAATTGCATTAATTCTGCAGTCTGGCAGCAGCCCTGAACATGGGTCTTTGCTTGTCATTGCATGCACCAATCAGCTTTCTGAAAGTGACACAAATCATTATTTTTTATCATCAATATTTATAAAAATCCATTTTTCCAACATAGTCAAAGTGGAAGCCAGGAATGAGCTCTTCAAAGGGACAGGGAGAGATTAATGCCAAATGGATACTGATTCTTTACTACAGACTCCTGCAAGACAACATAAATGGACAGTAATCTGGGAGATGAGTAAGTTTCTCAGGCTGCATATATTTTATTCTTTGTCTCATTCTTTCACCCGCCAGTTCCAATTCTCTTGTGTTCTGGCCTAACATGAAACACTTCTTGAACTTAATTCCAATACTGAGTCATGCAGCAGTTGCTACAACTCTTAACTTCCTTCATTTTGTTTCTGCCTTTCCACCCATCTTTTTGACCAATGTATTGGCATCTATTGATGAAAGAATATAAAAGGAAAAAAAAAAGATGGAGGATCCAGATGTTACTGTATGTCTATTAGTATCAAGATCATACGCATGCAGCAATTGACCTATCTCTGCATGTGATTCTGTACATTGCAATGAAAAAAAAAATATCTTGATACAGTACTAAGCATTGAGCCAAAGATTCTCTATAGAACATTTTTAGTTCATGCAATGATAGTACCCTCTATTGCAAAAATTAATCAATCATTTCCTTGCTGATTCTATCAATCACTTTATCTATACCTCACTTTTTTCTTAAAAGTAGGACTTAAGGTGATTTGAGTCCCAGTGATGGAAAAATAATGGCCTGATTCCTATTGTTATTTCTGCCTAGAATAGGGACATTGAATCAATTGGGCTTATCTATGTGTTAACTCATCATTCAACAACTGAATTAATGGGGCTTCTCTAGTTAGGATTCCCCCACAGGATTCCAGCCAGGGTTTTGGAGAATATCTAGCAATGTCCTGGATCTGTAATTTACTGTAATATTGGCAATACTACAGCTCCTTTCCCCCTCCTTCTTCAAAATATAGGTTTGTTTCCACAGCAAGCCACATCACATTTCATGACCAGCATTGAAGAGATGGAGCTTTACCTTGATGGAGCTGCATGGAAGTTACACAATGCAATGTGATGTTGCACAAATGAATGTGAATGCATTAATTTATGTGTAATGCGATGATGCAGCATACACAACATTACCTCCACAACTTTGAATTGTGCATTGCTCTTCTGCAATGAACAGTAATATCAAATAGCTTCAAGGGGATACTTAAGCATGTGTAAGGCACCAACAGGTTTCTGGTTCCTATTAGTTGCTCAACAGCTACTCTTCATCCCAACCCAAATGCTCCTGGGCCAAAGCCACATCATTGATATAGTGTCATACCAAAGAAGCTATTGTGAGAGCAACCAATAGAAACTCTTGTGTGGCCTTTTTTTTCTTAACAAAACAATAGTGGCTGTTACTCCCCCTGGTCTGAACACTGTACTATGACTGGAGACCAGGGTTCAATTCCCTGCTTGGCCATGGAAACCCACTGGGTGGCCTTGGGCGAGTCACACACTCTCGTCCCCAGAACACCCCATGATAGGTTCATCTTAGGGTCCCGAAAAGTCAGAAATAACCCGAAGGCACATCAGAGCTGTCAATGTCACTGTTGCTGTGCTCAGAAAAATATGTTCAGAAAGAAGGAAGGAAGGAAGGAAGGGTGGAAAGAAAGAAAGAAAGAAAGAAAGAAAGAGTTGCTACTTTTTCTGGGAAAGGCCTTTCTCAAGTTACTAAACATTTTACTGATCTCCCCTCCCAATTTGTCAAATGATTCTGCACATTTGCTGTCTCTGAACTGGGCAGCAATTTCAAGGGTGTAGACATTTTGCCTCAGCTCCTGATACACCATTATATTCAATTAGCTCTAGATTGCTTGGGGCAGGAGAGCTGAGACACAGAGGGAGTGAAAAAGATAGCAAACTCTGTCCCATACCCATTTAGTGACATCCATGGGTGTAAATGCAGATTACATGGGGCAAATGACCAAACAGAGACTGGACAGCCATCTGCCAGGAGTGCTTTGATTGTGGCTTTGTGCATGGAAGAATGGGGTTGGATTGGATGGCCCTTGTGGTCCCTTCCAACTCTATAATCTTATGATTCTCTCATAATTCTTCTGTAATATTTCAGGATGCCCAAATAACAGAACAAAACTGTGCACAATTCTTCAGGGTCTATTATTCCTCCTGAAGGAGCTTCACTTCTTTTAGGAAACCTGCTTTTTGATCTGGGCATGAGCAATTAAAATGTCTTTCCATCTCTACCCTGGGCAACAATGTAAGTATGCTGGTAGTCTGTAGAGACCTACCCTGCACCAGCATGCCTATTGGTTTTTGGCCAGTGTTGGTTGCCATCACTCTGAATTGATGTTTAGATGTCAGACCAACCCCCATTGGTTATAGATTGTTATGACACCATGACATTTCTCACACTAGGGTTGGGTTAGGTTAACAATTGTCCCAGCCTCATCGATGTGGATCGCTGAACAGAAGGAAACTAGCAGCAAAGGAAAGAAATGAACTGTTCTGAATAGCGAGCAGTAAATCTGTGCACACAAAGGATTGCTGCAGATTTTTCAGAAAACTTTTCAGTGTTCTCAAAACCTCCCTACCAAAAGTGTTTGTAGATTAATTTTCTGGACCTAGTAAGTACAGATAGTAAGAGTGTTCTCCCTTCGATTCATTTCAGAAACGAACCAAATTTTGTATGCAAACTGGAAGGAACTATGGAAATGAAACAGAAGAAAGTAGGGAAACAGTTCCAGATATTTAGGGTGAGAAGAAAGATTAACCATCAAAGCTGGGTGGCTTCATGGTTTTCCCACTTCTACCTCACCATTCTATTAAAGCAGCTGTTTTCTGAGGGTTATTTTGTCACTGTATCTTTTCCTCAGTCTCACATTCCCTCATTCTAAATCTCTCCCTCCCTCCCTCTCTTTCTTACATACACAATATCTGGCTCCTTTTCCTATCCAACTGGGGCTACTGGCAGACAGAAATGCCTGGCGTTTAAAAGACAGAAGAAATTAGCCAGGCAAGTACAGCAAAATGGCAAATTTTTATCTTAACCTCATCCTCGTACGATGCACTTTAAATTGGATTGGTATCCTCTAAGAGCCTGTCACGGATTTCATTTGTTCTGCTTGACATACAGATGTAGCATTGGTATAAAAACTGCATCTTATCTTCGTAATTGTCTACATCGCTAAGCCTGTGCCTAGCTATTGACTTCAAAAGTCAGGTCTCAGCTTCACGTCTCATCAATCTAACATCAGTACAATGTACTCATTCCACAGACCCCTCCTAGCCATTTTCCACTGGTCCAAACTCTTTCTCCTTTTGAATCCAAAGAGAGAGAGCATGGACCTGTTGTCACAGAGGCAGCTCAAGATCTCCTGTGGCTTGAGGTGGGAAACAAAGCTCCAGTCCTACACATCTCATATCTGTTTCCATGACTATGCTGGGGCATCATTAGAGGTGTGGGGTGTGTAGGATGCTCAAGGTGACACTGTAAAGGAGGTGACACCCCTGCTACCCAAACATCTGCCTTTGGGCAGAAACAGGTCATGACATTTACCTGCATTTCTTTCCATAGAAGTATAGTGTCTAGATTTATGGAAGTAATCGTGCTCCTCTATTCTGCTTTGGTCAGGCCTCACCTAGAATACTGTGTCCAGTTCTGGGCACCACAATTCAAGAAGGCTATTAAAAAGTTGGAGAGTGTTCATTGTCCAGAGGAGGGTGACCAAAATGGTGAAAGGTTTGGAAACCATGTCTAATGAGGAGAGACTTAGGGAGCCTGGCATGTTTAGCCTGGAGAAGAGATGGTTAAGAGGTGACATAACAGACCCGTTGAAACATCTGAAGGGATGTGATACTGAAGATGGAACAAGTTTTTCTCTACCACTCCAGAGAACTGGGTCCACACCAAACTACAAAAAAAGAGATTCCATCTAAATCTTAGGAAGAATGGTTGATGCTGAGAGATGTTTAACAGTGGAATATACTGCCTTGGAGTATGATGGAGTCTCCTTCTTTGGGTGTTTTTGAACAAAGGCTGGATGGCCATCTGTTGGGGGTGCTTTGATTCTGTGTTCCTGCATGGCAGAATGGGGCTGGATGTGATGGCCCTTGGGGTCTCTTCCAACTCTATGATTCTATGTTTCTTTTCAAAGCTGAAGATGGTGTGAGTCAGGCAAGGTTCAGTGAGGTGTGAAAGGAGAGGCTTAAATTTTTAATTTTTAAAATTCTTTAAAAATTTTCTTTAAAAACATCACATATTACCAAATTTTCACTGTGTAAATACATTTAAGTTGTACGTATGATACTGTAATTTAAAGGTATAATTTTAATTTTGCCAGTTGTGCATGTTACAATTATTGCTATTGTTTGTTTGTTTGTTTGTTGTTGTTGTGTACCTTCAAGTCTTTTCTGACTTATGGGAATCCTAAGGCAACTCTATCCTAGGGTTTTCTTGGCAGGTTGCTACAGAGAGGGTTTGCCATTGCTATCTTCTGAGGCTGAGAGAGTGTGACTTGTCCAAGGTCACCCAGTGGGTTTACTGGGTGGATTTAAACCCTGGTCTCTAGAGCAGTAGATCAACGTGCAAACTACTACACCACGTTGGCTAACTATTACTTTCAGTGATATATGGGAATTGCAATTTTTAAGTAACATTAGTACAAAATTTTTACTAAAGATTCTGTATTGTGTGGCATGGGAGGAGGCCAATGGAGAGGGTGACACCATGAGTAGGTGACGCCAACTGTAGTGACACCATGGGAATATGGCACCCCAACTGTAGCAGGAGACAGATCTACAATGAATCCAGCTATTTTAGGAAGAGATCTTAAAGTATAAAAACACATCATAAAATACCAAAGTCAGGATCATTCATTCAAGTACATTTCTGATTTCTGCGTCTACATATAAAAGCTGGACTGTGATGAAAACTGACAGGAAGAGAGTTGACTCATTTGAAATGTGTTGCCGGAGGAGAGTTCTACGAACCATCATGAAGAGAAATGAATGGGTCTGAGAGGTTCCCCCTGCGCCAAATCCCCTACTTAACCCTACAGTGGCCTGCTGTGACGCATTTAACATCTACTTTGCAGACAAAATCTCTCGGATAAGGGCCGACTTAGACGCCAATGTTTTAGCAGTATCTGTAAATGAGGCACCTAGCAACTCCGTTACTGTTACGTTATTGGATGAGTTTCAATCTGTAAGTACTGATGACGTGGACAAGCTCCTTGGAAGCGTGAGGAAAACAACCTGCCCTCTCGATCCATGTCCATCATGGCTGGTCGTCCAGGGAGGGGACGCATTGAAGACATTCCTTAGGGATGTAATCAATGCGTCCCTCAGGGAAGGCACTGTTCCTTCTTGTCTGAAGGAGGCGGCCGTAAAGCCCCTCCTGAAGAAACCTTCCCTTGATCCCCTGGACCAAAACAACTATAGACCAGTTTCCTTGCTGCCATTTTTAAGCAAGGTGATCGAGAGAGCAGTCGCCTCCCAACTCCAAGCTGTCTTGGATGAAACTGATTATCTCGATCCATTTCAAACCGGCTTCCGGGCAGGATATGGAGTTGAGACTGCCATGGTTGCTCTGACAGATGACCTCCGCTTGAGCATCGATAGGGGTAGTGTGACCCTGCTGGTGCTCTTGGATCTCTCAGCGGCCTTTGACACCATAGATCATGCCATCCTTTTGGACCGGCTGAGAGGGATGGGGATCGGAGGCACCGCCTTACAGTGGTTCCGTTCCTTTCTCTCCGGCAGGACCCAAAGGGTGAGGCTCGGGGACAGCTGCTCCTCCAAAATTGAGCTAAGCTGTGGCGTCCCGCAAGGCGCCATTCTGTCCCCGATGCTATTTAATATTTACATGAAGCCGCTGGGTGAGATAATTCGGAGGCATGGAGCTCAGTGTCATCAGTACGCTGATGACACTCAGATATATTTCTCCATGACCAGATCATCTGCTCAGACCTCAGATGGCGTCTCCTCTCTCAATGACTGCCTGGCAGCGGTAATGGATTGGATGAGGGAAAACAGATTGAGACTGAATCCAGACAAAACGGAGGTACTGACAGTCACCGGCCCGAAACCAGGTCTGGGAATACAACTCCCGGTCCTAGATGGAATCACACTATCCTCGAAGGACCCTGTTCGCAGTCTGGGGGTAGTCCTAGACTCGTCACTTCACATGACCAGCTGATACGCCAGCTGCGCCCTTTCCTGGAGATGAGGGATTTGGAAACTGTGGTACACGCTTTGGTCACCTCACGACTAGACTACTGCAATGCGCTCTACATGGGGCTGCCCTTGTGCTTAACCCGGAAACTTCAATTGGTTCAAAACATGGCAGCCAGATTAGTTACTGGGACATCTAGGAGAGAACATATAACACCAGTGCTTAAATCTCTCCACTGACTGCCAATTAGTTTCCGGGCACAGTACAAGGTGCTGGTTTTAACCTTTAAAGCCCTACATGGCTCGGGCCCATCTTATCTCAGGGACCGCCTCTCCCCGTACAATCCTCCCCGCACACTTCGATCCTCTGGGAGGAACCTACTACAGCCTATCAAGACCAGGCTGGCACAGACCTCCCAGAGGGCCTTTTCTGCGACCGCTCCCAAGCTCTGGAATGGTCTGCTGGATGAGATGCGTCTCATGACATCTTTAGATTGCTTCAAAAAAGCTCTAAAGACGCATCTCTTCCGGCAGGCCTTCCCCTGAAATTCCCTATCCCCGGCTTCGGTCCCAGACTTTGATTTCCTGCCTACTCCCATGTTTCTGATCCCCACTTATGATGTGGCCGCATAAGGAAGGGTTAGGATATTGTTACATGTTTTTAAATAATTACTGTTTTAATCACTGCCAGTTTAATCTATTTTTAAGGGGTGGGAGGTTTGGAAACGGGTCATGGGATTGTTTTAATCTATGTTTTTTTACTTGTACCCCGCTCCGAGTGTATGTACAGAGGAGCGGGCTATAAATAAACTATTATTATTATTATTATTATTATTATTAAGTCTCAACTCTATCTAGCAGCCAAACTATAGTACTTTGGACACATCACGAGATGACATAGGGTGCATCTACACTGATAAAATAATTCACATTGACACCAATTTTAGTGCTGTAGTGCCATCCTATGGAATCTTGGGGTTTGTAGTTTTACAAGGTCTTTAGCCTTCAGTGCCAAACAGGGAATATTTCACAGGGGGGGGGGGGAATTAACAATATATGGTCCTCTCATTATGGTTCATTCCTACCAATACTTCTTGACGGAAGGAGTACCACCGATACCAACTGCTCCCCTCCTTCTGCCCTATGTACCAAACTCAGGAGCCTCTCTTTAATGTTTAATTCCATGTTTAATTTTTAAAATTTGATTTGGTCATTACCATAAACATTAAACAATATTTCCTGTTTAAATATGAATGGGCTGCATTATTTGATTGAAATGAGTGTTCAGATGGTTAATGCGTTTTATTGCAGCGATTGAATTTTACAGTTATTTTCCTTCCAGCTGCTGCTCTCTCAGAGAGCTGGTAGGACCGAGCTCCTAAGAGGACAAGGCACCATCTGAGGATGTGATATTTTCTTCCAAGGGGGTGACCCTTGATGAAAAGATGCTCCTCCATTTTGAAACAAAACCACACTGCTGTGAAGGTTGCCGGGTTGTTGTTTTGAATATAGGGGCTCTTATGTCCTTAAGGAATCTATGACAGATTTTTTTTAAAAAAGGTGGCAATTTTCCTCACTATACCTCCATGCTATTAAAATGGGCATTTGTTTAATTTCTGTTGATTTGACTTAAAAGGCACAGGAGCCCCGCCACAGAAAAATCTAGTGACAAAAATTATAAGTGCTTTCTGGATGCTTTGTGTCTTTGAGAGGGCTATAGCAGCTACAAAAGAAAGAGTGGGTGTTTTCTCTCATTGTTTTTCCATGATATAAAAATAGACATCTGTTTAATTTCTGCTGATTTGTAGTCCTTAAAAGGCACAGGGGCCCTGCCAGAGAAAAAGTTGGTGACAGCAATTATAAGGGATATCTGGGTGCTTGTGTCTTTAAAAGAGGCCTATGACCCCCCCCAAGCACTGCCAGCTTTAAAAAAGTTTTTTTTTCTATGAAGAAAATATTAATACTATGTAGAAACATTATTTTCTATGCAGAAAATGCAGTTTTTAGTGCAAAACAGAACAATTGCAAATATTCTCATCAATCCAGGATTCTTCTTATCAGGGTTTCTAAACACTTGAAGGAAAAATGACTTTGGGTTTTTTAAAGACATTTTTTAAAAAATGTTTTCAATATTTTTTGCATCCCCCCCAAATACACATGTGCATCACAAATGTACGTGCATGGATGCCTGCACAACAGCAACTCAGGTACAACTCTGCTTCTGAGAAATTGGATAAATTTGGATGTTCCACACTGGATAAATCTGTCTAGTGGCTTCTGTAGGAGAACTTATGCACGTGGAAGACACTGATAGGACTCTGCCCAAGGATCTGATGCTTTAAGACGGTTTCTTATGCCTACTCTCTGTCTGCCTCCCTCTCTCGCATGTTAAAAGGGAGAGCGATTCAATGAAAATGACAAGCAGTTAAGCTCACCAGAGACAAAAGGAAGCATCTCTTCATGCCAAGCATAATTAGCCCATAGAATTAATTGACATCGGCCACTGTGATGGCCTCTACAATAATGGCCTCTTTTTAAAAAAGAAAAAAAAAGAAGGAAAGCAGTAGATAAATTCAGGGAAGATTGCTCTATCAATGGCTGTTGGCCTTGTTAACTGGGAAGAAGTGTGCAGATGCTATCATGTACCACTTGTGAAGACAAGCGTTCGAAACCTGTCAATGTGTTTTGGTAGACTTCTCTGGTTGTTCTCCCTACATGCTCAGAAATCCTTGGAAAGTCCACAGATCACATTGGATCCTTCCTTCCTTCCACCCTTCCTTGCATCCTTATTTTTTTTTCCAAATGCTTCTGCATATCTTTGATCCCTGGTGTCTCCTGGGACCTGTGTATTCAGATCTTGCAAAAGTTACCCCCGCCTTTTTTTTTTTTTTTTAAAAAAAACTACAGCCTCCCTCCAATATAGCTGTCTGGGGGAATTTGGAAAGTTGTTATCCAAAAAGGCATTTCTCCCATTCTGAGGGTGCATCTGCAGAATTAGTACAGTTTGATGCTGCTTTAACTGCCATACAGTTGGATGCTGTTTTAACTGCCATGGCTCAATGTTATGGAAATCTGAAATTTGTAGATTTGTGAGATATTGAGTCTTCCTCTATCAGAGAGCGCTGATGCCTCAGCAAAGCACATACCCCAGGAATCCATAGGATGAAGCCAGGACAGATAAAGTGGTATCACACTGCATTAATTTTGCTAAAAGGTCAGTCTCCACAAAGTTAGACACCAGCTTTGTGCAATCTTCCACATATCTGCAAATACACCTGATGTTTCACAAACTCACTAAGTCAAATGGTACATTGAAGGAATGATGAGTAGTTATACATCATATGAGAATACACAACTGAAATGTAAAACACGTGAATCGAACACTTATGCAATTATGAACATTATGTTGTTGTTTATAGTTGACTACCCTCAAGTCCACCCTGACTCATGGTGATCCTCTGGACAAGACATCTGCAAGAGTCCCTGTCCTCCACTGCTCTGCTTAGGTCCTGTATATTCATACCCATGACCTCTGTAATTGAGTCTATCCATCTAGCTTGTGGTCTTCCTTCTTCCTTCTACCTTTTCTAGCATTATTGTCTTCTCCAATTTCATGATTTGGCCAAAGTATGACAGCCTCAGTTTGACCATCTTGGCTTCCAGGCAGAGGTCAGGCTTAATCTGTTCTAGGGCTTTTTTGCCTTTTTGGCTGTCCATGGTATCGTCAGCCCTCTTCTCCAGCACCACATTTCAAATAAATTGATTTTCTTCTTATCCAAAAAGTATGATGCCCTGTGTAAGGTAGCATTGTTGCTTGCGGTTGTTGTGTGCCTTCAAGTCATTGCCAACTTATGGCAACTGCAAAGCGAATCTATCATGGGGTTTTCTTGGCAAGTTCCTTAAGTGGAGGTTTGCCATTATAGTCCTCTGGGGCTGAGAGTGTGACTTGTCCAAAGTCTCTGAGGGCTGAGCCAGGGTTTGAACCCTGGTCTCCAGAGTCATAGTCCAACACTCAAACAACTACATCACTCAGGAAACATATGTGTGCATAAAACACCAACAAGAAGCCAGCTTTGAAGTTGTATAAAGATTAGATGGATGGTAAGTAAGGGTCTGTTTTGACCATCAGTTTGGGCCAGCTTGGGGACAGAATTGGGGTGTAGCGTCTCCACAACTGCATGATGCTGCGCTCCACACTGCATGGTGTGTGGTGTCAAGGTGCTCATCTGGCACTGCATACAGATGACACAGCGCAGAAGGAACACCACCAAGCCATGGAAACACAGCTATCGCTGCCTTTGCAAGGTGCAAAAAGAAGCCCTTTTTTGCAGCTCCTTTTTGTGCTCTGCAAAGGCCAGATTGGGGCTGCAGTGTGCAGTTACCACGGCCCTGATCTGGCTGAAAAAGGGGCGGCTGCATGCCACCTCTTCAGGGCTGTCTGTACAGCCCATCAGTCTGATAACTCTTTGAAGCTCTTTGTTTTATTTCAAGAGCAGCATTTACATGTGAGGGACTCCCCCCCCCCCCCACAAAAAACAGTTTTGGCTTCATTTCTCCCTCTCCCTTACTCCAGCCCTCTCTTCTCTTTTGAGACTTTAACCAGAACAACATTCAAATTGTAACACTCAGTAGCCCACACAAATCAATTATTATTGTATTTTTTCCCATCAATGCCTGGTTACCATGTCATTTTGAGTAATTTTTGATGGTAGGTACCTTGTGTGATATCACAGGTGTCTCTTTGAAATAATATCATACATGCTTGATGGGGCAGTGGGGAGGGGAAGGAAAGGTGAAAGATGCAAGGGGACAGATATGTACACATGCAAGCATGCGTGCTCTTGTGTGCACATATACACACAGCTAATGGGTCTGTACAGAGAACACTCACATGTGGCAAAAAAAGGAGATGCATTTGATGCAGGCAGGAAAAGGCATAGCTTCACCATATTGCCTGAATCAGTGCGGTGGAATGCAATTATTTGCCTACCCGCTGACAGAGACCACAATCAAGGGCTACAATTAGACAACTATTATTTCTAGAGCTGCGTGGAAAATTGCCCATCGTTTTGACAGTCCATGATTTATACTCAGAGGAGTGCCTGAACCTGTTGGCACTCATGATTGCAGAACGTGATACAACCTTCTCCCAATGGCCGCTATGTCAGTTAAAGGGGGTGAATCTGCTCCAGATTTTGGCAAGCTGTAAATGAGCTATCCAATGTGCTGAACCTATTTTGAGGATAGGTTTCAGCAGTATGGACAACTCATTTTAAACCTGGATTAAACTCTGGGTTGAATACACCATTCCCCTGATGCCTGTCCCATAATCCTTGTTGACCAGGGACAGACTTTATTTTCTGAGACTTGTTCCTGATTTTTCTCTTACCCAATTTTGCCTTTGGAAGGGTCTGGGAGTGTGCTTATGAATACAGACAAAGTCTGTTTTATTTCTTGTTTTTATTTACTGAATGTACAGTAAGCCATTGGTATTGCTGGGGTTTGGTTGCAAGACACCCCATGCACACCAAAATCCATGCATGCACAAGTCCCATTAAATACAATAGCATAGTGAAATGGTTTGTTGTTGTTGTATGCCTTTAAGCCATTTTTGACTTATGGTAACCCTAAGGTGAACCTACCATAGGGGGTTCTTGGCAAGTTTCTCCAGAGTGGGTTTGCCATTGTCACCTTCTGAGGCTGAAAGAGTGTGACTTTCCCAAGTCACCCAGTGGGTTTACATGGCCAAGCTGGGATTTGAACCCTTGTCTCCAGAAACCTAATCCAGTGCTCAAACTACTATGACACACTGGCTCAGTAAATGGTATCCCTTATATAAAACAGCAAAATTAAGGTTTGCTTTTTGGAATTGATATGTTTTTGGAATATTTTCAAGCTTTTGATGCTTGAATCTGTTGATAAAGAATCCATGGATACAGAAGGCTGATTGCATTTATTGAATGTACAGTGGGTCCTTGGTATCAGCTGGGGTTTGAATCCAGGATCTACTGTGGATACCAAGTCAGATTAAGGGTACATATGTACTGTAGAAACTGTAGTTTGACACCACTTTAACTGCTATGGCTTCATGCTACAGAATCCTGGGATTTACAGTTTTGTGAGGCACCAGCACTCTTTGGCACCGAAGCTTAAAGACCTTGTAAAGTTACAAATGCCAGCATTCCACAGGATGCAGATACATCACTTAAAGTGGTGTCAAATTGCATTATTTCTACAATGTAGATGTACCCTGTATCCTCTGGATTTCTCCCAGTCACACTGGTCATAGTGGCCATACTGATCATGCAGACTGAGTTGTTTTGGTGGAAGTGTAGTTCAAAATGCCACCTTCCCAAGCTCTGGTGCCAGTGCTGCTGGTTTTCTGGTCGTTCAAGAATACTTCTAAGTCTTTTGTCATTCCCACTTTCATGCCAGGAGGAATCTGACCATCTGCTGAATAGCTCAATTTCCATTCTGAGTTGTGACTCGAGGCTTCACAGTTCCCGGTATTATGGGAGCAGCCTTGGAAGCATCCCATCACTGTCTCCTGGCGATGAAGAGCCAGGCATGTCTTACTCCTGGCCTCATGTCCCTGTCATTCTCCAGTCATGTTTTTGAGGTGAAAGAGGGCAACGTGAGGTGAGATGGTGCCCTCCTTTCTGACACAGACTCATCATTCCCTTATTTGTTGGGGGATGGCAGGCGATGGGTTTGTCATGTGAAGGCAGCCTTGACTGACGGAGATGAAAACAGAGGCGACCTAGAGGTGGGAGTTACTGTCCATGAACAACATGACATACTTCATCTTTCTTCCCAGACACATTCAGAGGCTGGTGGGGGCCGTGGGCTTTTCGAAAGACAGAGATAGTTACATGAATAAGGGAATGACAATTCTTTTCCTGTACTTAACTCTTCTTTCTTTATGCGTAACCATTCAGTGATGGACCACATGTCAGAATTAAAAGATCCATCTACCTTGTGTAGAAGAAGAAGGGTAAGCTGGTGGCTTCCATTTTGAGTGTGACAGTGAATCTGCACCGGGTTGTAGCCTGAACTGTAAGGGAATTATCCAAGCTGCTCAACCTTATACCACACATAGGCTACACCCACACTGAAGAAATAACCCAGTTTGACACCACTTTAACTGACATGGCTTAATGCTATGAAAATCTGGGTACTGTAATTTTGTGAGGCATTTAGCCTTCTCTGTACAAGAGCAGTTTTGTTGCCACAACTAACTGCAGTTCTTAGAATTCCATAGCATTGATCCATGACAGTTAAAGTGGTGTCAAAATGGTTTATTTCTTCAGTGTAGATACAGCCAAAAGTTTAGCCCCTTGGGTAGCTCCATTACAGTTCAGATCATAACAGTTCAGTTCATTGTGGGTGTACCACCTCATTGACATGGGAATTCATGTCACAATGGAAAATGGAGCAGAGCTTTGCTACCGGTAACTATTTTTAAACATTCCTCATTACTCAGTCCCATGATTCATTATAGCACCCAGAAACCAATTATTTGTTGCTACTCTTTGCAATGTTTAGAACAGGGATGGACAAAGAACAGCTTGTGGACTACAAGTGCTCCTTAAAGTCTCCAGGTGTGCCACCAGGAGCACCCAGAAATCTCCAGACCCCCCAAATTCAAACTTTGGGGGTCGATTTTAAGGCATTCTGTCCCCTGAAACCCACCCAAAGTTTGACAAAACAGCCTAATAATTTGCTTCTGTTTATATATATTTCTCTGTGTGATGACAAATTCTACCACTCTATTCAAGGATAGGTTGCTGGTGGTTTCCATGTCAATGTGGTTGGGAACCCATCTTGGATTTTAATCTGAACTTTCAGGGCAGTATTCAATGTGCAAAACTGTATTCCTTGAATAGGTTTAAGCACCCTACAAAAATGTCCAGACTAGAATCCAATGTGGATTCCCCACCCAGCTGACATGGAAACTACCAGCTGCCACTACATTATAGTGAGGTGAGTAAATATCCTTGTAGGTTACCTTTTGGTTTATGGAAATCAGGATATAAAATTAGGATCATATTGGTCCATGTGAGATCATACAGTGGCACATTTTAAGCAATGCAGGGAGGAAGGAAGGAAGGAAGGAAGAAAGGAGTAAAAGAAGGAAGGCATCTTTCCTGCATCTTCCCTAAAAATATAGAATGGCTTCATAATATAGTCATATCAGGACTTTGTAATGTGCTAAAATCATGACTTCACCTAAAGAATTCTGGGGATAGGCGTTCTGGGGATAGAGGTTTTCTGAATTCCCGATACAGATCCCTAGCTTTCCATCAGAGAACTGCAAAGTGGGAATGGTTGTGATGCTACTCTGTGTCTGTTTTCCCTTTTAATTTTTCCCTAAGCATAGATAATGGACAGTGGCAACATTAGCTACAAGCCATTTTATATGTTACCTATAAGCTACATGGCTCTCTTCTTTTTCTCTCACATTTAACATCCTTCACAAGGGACCCATTTCAGTCTAAGTGCTACTAGGAGACATTTGTGAGCATGTTCTTGTGAGAAGACACCTTAGAATCATAGAATCATAGAATCATAGAATCGTAGAGTTGGAAGAGACCACTAGGGCCATCCAGTCCAACCCCCTGCCATGCAGGAAATCCAAATCAAAGCATCCCCGACAGATGGCCATCCAGCCTCTGCTTAAAGACCTCCAAGGAAGGAGACTCTATCACCTTCCGAGGAAGTGCGTTCCACTGTCGAACAGCCCTTACTGTCAGGAAGTTCTTCCTAATGTTGAGGTGGAATCTCTTTTCCTGTATCTTGCATCCATTGTTCCGGGTCCTGTTCTCTGGAGCAGCAGAAAACAAGCTTGCTCCCTCCTCAATATGACATCCTTTCAAATATTTAAACAGGGCTATCATATCACCTCTTAACCTTCTTTTCTCCAGGCTAAACATCCCCAGCTCCCTAAGTCGTTCCTCATAGGGCATGGTTTCCAGACCCTTCACCATTTTTGTCGCCCTCCTTTGGACACGCTCCAGTTTCTCAATGTCCTTTCTGAATTGTGGCGCCCAGAACTGGACACAATATTCTAGGTGGGGCCTGACCAAAGCAGAATACAGTGGCACTATTACTTCTCTTGATCTAGACACTATACTTCTATTAATGCAGCCCAAAATAGCATTGGCCTTTTTAGCTGCCGCATCACACTGTTCACTCATGTTCAACTTGTGGTCTACTTGGACTCCTAGATCCCTTTCACATGTAGTTTCATTCAGCCAGGTGTCACCCATTCTATATCTGTGCATTTTATTTTTCCGCCCTAAGTGCAATACCTTACATTTCTCTGTGTTGAATTTCATTTTGTTAGCTTTGGCCCAGCTTTCTAGTCTATTCAGGTCATTTTGAATCTTGATCCTGTCCTCTGGGGTATTAGCTATTCCCCCTAATTTGGTGTCATCTGCAAATTTGATTAGTATGCTCCCAATTCTGTCATCCAGGTCATTGATAAAGATGTTGAATAGCACTGGGCCCAGGACAGAGCCCTGTGGGACCCCACTGGTCACTTCTCTCCAGGATGAAAAGGAGCCATTGTTGAGCACCCTTTGGGTTCGGCCAGTCAACCAATTACAGATCCATTTAACAGTTCCTTTGTCTAGCCCACATTTTACAAGCTTGTTTGCAAGAATGTCATGGGAAACCTTGTCAAAGGCCTTACTGAAATCAAGATATACTATATCCACAGCATTCCCTTCATCTACCAAACTGGTAATTTTATCAAAGAAAGAGATTAGATTTGTCTGGCATGACTTGTTTCTCTGAAACCCATGTTGAGTTTTTGTGATTATGGCATTGCCTTCTAGATGTTCACAGACTCTCTGTTTAATGATCTGCTCCAGAATCTTTCCTAGAACTGATGTCAGACTAACTGGACGATAATTGTTGGGATCCTCTTTTTTCCCCTTTTTGAAGATGGGGACAACGTTTGCCCTTCGCCAGTCCGCTGGGATCTCTCCTGTTCTCCAGGAGTTTTCAAATATGATTGCCAATGGCTCCGATATTACTTTTGCCAGTTCTTTTAATACCCTTGGATGGAGTTCATCTGGTCCCGGAGACTTAAATTCATTTAGATTAACAAGGTGTTCCTCTACTATCTCTTTACTTATTCTGTGCTGAAATTCCCCTATTCTGTTCTCTGCTCCATTATCCTCAGGTTGAGCACCCTTTGCCTTTTCTGAGAAGACTGAGGCAAAGAAGGTGTTGAGTAATTCTGCCTTTTCTCTATCTCCTGTTAGCATTTTGCCATCTTCTCCACGCAGTGGCCCTACTGTTTCCTTCTTCTTCCTTTTGCTGCGGACATATCCAAAAAAGCCCTTTTTATTGTTCTTAACCTCTCTAGCAAGCCTGAGTTCATTCTGCGCTTTAGCTTTTCTGACTTTACCCCTACACATGCCTGCTATTTCTTTGAATTCCTTTTTCGTGATTTCCCCCTTTTTCCATTTCTTATACATGTTCCGTTTCAAACTTAGCTCAGTTGAAAGTTCCTTAGTCATCCATCCTGGTTTCTTGAGACACCTCCCGTTTTTCTTTCTCACTGGAACTGTTTGAAATTGTGCCTTCAGTATCTCCCTTTTGAGAAAGTCCCATCCGTCCTGAACTCCTTTATCTTTTAGTATTTCTGACCATGGAATCGCCCTCAATACTTCTCTAAGTTTACTGAAATCCGCTCTCCTAAAGTCTAGGATGCGTGTCTGCCTGGCTTCTCCTTTCCACTGTATTACAAACTCCAGGAGAACATGGTCACTTCCACCTAATGATCCCACCACTTGCACCCCATTAACCAAGTCATCCTTGTTGGTTAAGATCAGATCTAAAATAGCTGACCCCCTTGTTGCTTCTTCCACCTTTTGGACCATGAAATTGTCTTCCAGGCAAGTGAGGAATTTGCTAGACCTTGAGGATTTTGCTGAGTTTGACTTCCAGCAAATATCAGGATAGTTGAAGTCGCCTATCACTACTACATCTCTCTTTTCTGACTGTGTGGTCATCTGTTCTAGAAAGATATCATCCAATTCCTCATTCTGACTTGGGGGTCTGTAGTAGACTCCCACCGTAACACCCTTGTTGTTTCCCTCCCCTTTGATTCTTATCCAGATGCTCTCCTGGCTTCCATGATTGATGTCCAGGATCTCTTCACTGGTGTAAATATCTCTGACATATAGTGCTATTCCTCCTCCTCTCCTGTTTGGCCTATTTCTCTTAATAAGGTTATACCCCTCTATTTCCACATTCCAATCATGAGACTCATCCCACCAGGTTTCAGTGATGCCTATTATATCATATTTGCTTTGTTGTACTAGGAGTTCGAGTTCATCTTGCTTATTTCCCATGCTCTGTGCATTAGTGTAGAGACATCGCAGACCATGGTTCCCTTCTACTTGCTGCCTGTGCAAGTTTTTTTGCCTCCCACTGTTGGGTCCTTGCATTGTTTGCCTTGTTTCCTCTATGTCAGTTTGACTATTTTCGCCATCCCTTTTGCCTTCCTTATTGTCTCCCTTCCCCTCGGAACTCAGTTTAAAGCTCTCCTGATCAAGTTCTTGAGACTGTTGGCAAAAACATTTCTTCCAACTGGCGTGAGATGCAACCCGTCTGTTGCAAGAAGTCCCTCCTCATGGAACCGCAGCCTTACATTCCCTAGGAGGGCATCCCAGGGTTCGTTGGAGAAAGCTGATCTCCCTCTCCTCTTCCCCAGGCAGAGAGTTTGCAAACATTCTTGCTGTGGGTACAAATCCTTCTCTACCTCATACACACTTGCACATGCTATTCTGTTATCTGAACTCTAACTTCAGAAATGACAAGAAGGCATTTCAAGGACATTCCCTAAGTGGTCTGGTGGAGTGTTGCAACCACCGGCATTGAAACATTGGCATTAGTGTGAATGCAGTGACAACTGTTGACTTTCCTGTCAATGGGGATGATTGTAGTCTGGAGGCTAAAAAAACTGTCCAAGGTGCTGAACTCCATTTGGGCAATAGAGTACATCACCTTGGACAGTTCATTTAAAGCAGATTTGCCTCCTCTCTGACATGGAAGCCAACAGCTGCCACTATGTTAACACAGCCATGTTACACCATTAAAGATAATCAGGACAAGATCCAATATCATGCTTGCAGTGTATGCAAAGGACTCTTGTAGCACCTTTGAGACTAACTTACAAAAAGAAACCAGTAGCATAAGCATTCGTAAACTTGCTCTACTTCCTCACATGCATGGGATGCACTGCTGTCCAGGAAGGACCTTTATAAGCAGATTGTATGAATAGCCATGGAAATGCAAAAGTTGTGGGTATGGTGATGAGTTGACTAGTTCAGTTTAAGGACAGAGGCAGGAGGGAAGATACTGCCTAACCAAGGGGGGTGGATGTCCATAGGAAATGATGGACGGAAGTTTGAAAGCTGGGAACCAGAAAGAAGATATGTTAAACTGGCTAAGAGTTTCCTGTGTTATGATATGTATAGTATGCCAGGAACCATTGTCTTTGTTTTGGTTCCCAGCCTGCCCACATCACATTTGAAAATCCCTATCACCATTTCATGTAGACATCCACCCAGCCTGGCCTTAAGAAACATATTTCCTCCTGCCTTTCTCCTGCAATGACTATTGTTAAAATGGAACTTGTCACCTCATCACCATACCCATATGTTTTGCATTTCCATGGCTAATCATACAGTTTGATTATAAAGGTCCTTCCTGGGCACTAGTTCACTCCATGCATCTAAGGAAGAAGACCAAGTCTACAAAAACTTTTGCTACAACCCCTTGTTCGCAGTTAGTCTTAAAGGTGCTTCAAGATTTCTTTACATCCTAATATTCCAGACTAACATGGCTATGTTTTTGAATACTTGTACAGTGTAAATTACACCAATGGTGATTTTGCTACACTACTCTTCTGCTAATGGCTGATACTGTGGAACCACTTGTGTGGTTGTGTATTGTCCCATTTTACATTAGGGAATGAACAATGGCTGTTCCCGTAATTCCAGTGAATCAAGTGGTGTATTGAAGGCACTGACAGGTAGGTGCACACAGTCTAAGTACTGTATTCACAACTGTATGTAACAAAGATACACTCAACAAACTCTGCTTACATACCCCTGTTCTGAATATGCCCATTGTATGATGGCCAAAAAAGTACCACCGCATTCTAAGGGAATTAACACACACATATATTACAGCAGGAGGATTTTGGCCTTGATTTGTTAGCATTAAACCAGACAGAGAAGATGTAGAATTAATGAGTTACATGAACTGTTAATAAATATGGTAGCCATTAGATCATGAAGTAAAATAAGATAAATTAAAGTAACTAAAAATGGTCAAAGCCTTGTAATTAGCCCTCCCAAGGGAAGCAAAATATCCAAATCACATGAAATGCTAATCAAAAATTCAACATAGCTGGCATGTAATGATTTAAAAAATGAATTTTGAATTTGCTGTTGAAACATTTAATGAATGAGGAGTAACAAATTAATTTTAACAAATTTCCCCTAGTGTCTCAGATGGGTCACACGAAGAAGAAAGCAAAATGGAATCTTTCTCACCTTCCATCCTCCTGAGACAAATCTAGCAGAACTTTTGGATGCCTTTGCACTACACAATTATCTCCACATCATACTGCTTTCATAATCAGGTCTCCAGTCTATGAAATCTTGGGATTTATAGTTTGGTGTGGGGACTAGAATTCTCTGTAGACTGATACTAGATGTCTCCAAAATAGTTGCTGTTACTATAATTCCAATGAATCAAGTGGTGTATCTGACAAGTAGTTGTGCACGGTCCAAGTATGCACAACTGTATGTAACAAATTTACACTTGACAAACTCTGCTTACATGCCCATGTTCTAAATATATTCATTGTATGATGGCCAAAACAGAATCCCCAAACTAGAAATCTCAGGGTTCCACAGAATAGAGCCCTGATAGTTTTAAAGTGGTATCAAACTGCTTTTAGCGGTAGTGTATATATATCCCGAGAGCCAGCATGAGGTAGCGGTTTGAGCATTGGACTACAGCTCTGAAGATCAGGGTTCAATTCCTTGCTCAGCCAAGGAAATCCAGTGGTCAGCTTTGGGCCACACACTCTCATCCCCCCCATGATAGGTTCACCTTAGGGTCAGCATAAGTCGGAAACATCTTGCAGGCATACCACAAGAAGAAGCAGATCTATCTAATGATGAGGCAATTCCTCTGCTTTGGGTTGTCCCTCTTCTCCCTCACCATCATTCCTTCCTTTCCTCTATTGTGTTGCATTGCTCTTTCCATTCCTGAAGTTCCTAGATACCCTCACAGGTTCTTAGAGTGGCTGGACTTTTTTAAACTCTCAGGTCCAATTTTCTAATCATAAAGGGAATGTAATAAAGCTAAATGGCTTTCTGGCAGACATGTGTGTCAGCCCCAGATATAGACAGCTGTTTATGAATTTCCTCTAAAAGTGTCTAGACATCTTTCAGCTTGTCTAAGGCACAACCGTTTATCAATAACTTATTAGATACTAGTGATTGGTCCGATTTATTTTGGCCTGTGGATTATGGGAGTATTGACCTTATGTCCAATGTTTGACTTTCCAGATAATTCTTTCCTGTTCATGTTTAAGGGACAGTTTGTCTATTGGTTTTCCCTGCTCCCACCCTTGGCGAAAATGTCTTCTATAGCAGCGGGGCTATTGGGACTGGTCTAGAGAATGTTTGCTATAATAATTATGAGCATACTAAATCATCTACTGGCTTAGGCCACCCAGGCCAATACTGTTTACTTGAGATGCTTTCACACCACAGCATTATATAAAAGTCATTCCACTTTCCATTACAGCATGGTGTAGTGGTTTGAGTATCAAATAGAGGCTCTGAAGACCAGATTTCGAATCCCCACTTCGTCTTGGAAGCCTACTGGGAGATCTTGGGTGAGTCGTACTCTCTCATCCTCAAAGGCAGGCAAAGGCAACCCCCCTCTGAACAAACCTTGCCAAGAAAACCCCAGGACAGGTTCATCATACATCAGAAATGACTTGAAGGCACACAACAATGACAATATTAAACTCTTACCATTGTGGCTGCATCCTAACAAATCCTGAGGTTTATAGTTTAATGAGAGAGAATTGCTGTCTGGATGAGAATTCCAAAAACCACCCAAACTGCAATCCCAGGATTTGGTAAGATGGAACAATGCTGCTTTAAAGTGGAATCAAAGTGCCAAAAATCATGCAGTGCAAAAGAATGCTTGGTCTTTCTGGCTTCTCAAGATCTTAAAATGATCTGAGAGGCATTTAACTGAAGATGTCATGGACTGAAGCTGAGATAAACGCATGCTGCAAAACTGAGCTATGGCCTTTCAGTATACAGAAACACAGAGAGAAATGCAGCATTGAGAAGGGAGCAACACTTTAAACTCCAATTGCTTTTTTGTTTGTTTGTCCCTGGCATCTGCTAAGCACAGGGATACTTCACAAGACATGGTTTCACCAGAACTAGTGGCGGACCCATTCTCCTTCAGTTTGCTGGATTCTTCAATTGGCGACATAAGTTAAGTGACATGATGTCAGTGGATTAGTTAATAATGCTAGTTAAAAGAAAGTCCTTAAATATGAAAATAAAATGAATATGAAAAAGACTGGGAAGCCATTGGAAGATACTAGAGAGATAACTAGGGCTAGGTAGCAAATATAGGATATAAGACATAGGGATAAAAGAAAAGGAATGCACTGGAGATGATCTTGTAAACCACTTTGAGTCCCAGTTTTGGGAAAAGGGCAAGATAATAATAATAATAATAATAATAATAAGAAGAAGAAGAAGAAGAAGAAGAAGGAATAGGTAATGGATAGTAAAATGGTGTCAGACTGGATTATTTCTGTAGTGCTGATACAAGTGAAAATGAAAGAGAAACAGCGAGAGTGAGAACGAGCTTTTTTCAGTCTCTTCATCCTGTTCATAATTTTGTTAGCCACTTTCAGGCCATTTGTAAAAAAGGATGAAAAATTCCCCCATTTTCGCCCTCTGATCATTTTTATTTGCCATTTTCTGTACCTCTTCACAGCTTTTCAAGTTCATTTCTGAGACAGGATGAGAAAAAAGAAGAAAAGTACAGCATATGGTGTGTCTCTCTGTGTTTGTGTGCACCATGTATGTGTCTACGCACATGTGTGCCTGTGCATTTCTCTCTCTCTCTCTCTCTCTTTCTCTTTGTATATATATAAATGACATTTGGCTATATGCTGTTTTACTTTTTCAATATCTTTTCTTATCAGTCTTAATATTGACTTTGTCTTTCTCATTGCCACTGACATTTTCAGCCGGCTTGCTACTCTGACCTCTGGGATTAATCACTGCCACTTTGGATCCCATCAGTGTAAAAGTGAAAGTAGGGATTTTTTGGCCCACTGTGCATCCCTTTTTACAATTATTTACAGTGAATCTCACTAACCACTTTGTTGCCCATTCATCCATCTGGGAAACAACTATTTTAAAGTATTTTACAGTCCTTTGTTTACCTTCTCTGAAATAGTTTTGTGCTCTCTCCCCCGTTTGATTACATCCTGCATAATCCTGACCCTTGGTAACATAAACAGCCCCAGTTCTGTACTAAATATCCCTCCATTTGAGTAATTGCCCAGTGAGTTTTCAGATCAAATGAACAGGGGACTATTTTTCATGCAGCATGTTGTTAATCAGTGGAACTCACTGTCACAAGATGTGACAACTGCCAACTTGGACAACATTTTTTAAAGAATTATTCTGTGGAGGTTAGGATCATCAGTGACTATTATAGATTACTATGCCTGCATTCCCATGGCAGAAATAATCCAGTTTGACACCACTTTAGCTGCCCTGGAAACCTGGGATCGGTGCTTGGTTGTGGTACCAGAATTCCATAGCATTGAGCCAGGGCAGTTAAAGTGGTGTCAAACCAGATTAATTCTACAGTGTGGAGGATGCATAGGTTTCACCTCCACTACTATAAAAAGGATGCCTCTTTATCAATTGCTGCGAAATGGAGGATGCAGTCCAGTTCTGCTTGTGAGTTTTAAATAGCCATCTACTTGATCACTGTGTGAATGGAAAGCCATTGGTCTGATCCAGCTTGGTTTTTCTAATGCTCTTATAGATACCTGCTCTTTATATATTCTTCCACCTTTAGCAAAATTTCCAGGTAGACCTGATTATTTTTCTTCTGCCTCTCTCCTTACAGAACCCATCAATGAAACTACATTTAAGGCAGGCATGTTTTATCTTCCAGCATCCTCTATTAAGGACCAGCTGGTTTACCCTTCTTATTAGTACTGGTAGGCTCCAAAAGTTCCTTACTGAAGACACTTGACCAGTATCCTGTTCATGTCTTATGCATGCATATGTCCATCTAAAGAAGTGGTTGGGCATTTTTTTCTCCAACATTTTATTCAAGAATCAGGAAGAGGAGGTAAACATGCAGTGCTGTTGTGTATTAATGTGCATTGTATATGGATGTCCATTGTGCTGGATGCACATGGCTGTGCAATGCCCATTGATGTGTGCATCAAGCACATTGACATTGATATTCACTAGTGAGTGGTGGTGCAAAACTACATGGAGTTTATCACATGGGGAAAATTGGGGGTTTAAATGGTGAAAACCGCATGAAAATCACATGAAAACCATGCAGTTGCGATTAACATTTTCACACACATCGCCATTAAAGTGACATTATCTCAGGATTAAACAGGATGGTCTGTTATTGTAATATACATTTAAGGCTGAATAGGAGAGCCAGCATGGTGTGGTTGTTGGAGCATTGGATTACAAACTTGGAGCCCAGGATTTGATTCCCTGTCCACCCATGAAAACCCACAGTGTGACTTTGGGTGGGTCACACACTCACAGTTCCCCCCAAAACCCATGATAGGTTTACCTTGGGGTTGTCTTAAGTCAGAAACAACTTGAAGGCACACAACAACAAACATCTGAATAGGCTGCCAGTCTGTTTCCAGGCACACTTTCTAGTGCCGGTTATGAACTACAAAGCCCTATATGGCTAGTCCCATGCTACCTGACACCATATTTCTCAGTGTGAGCCTCCATACCTCTGAAATATACAGGAGAGGCCCCTCCACTTAGTCTCACCACCTTCACTGGTAAGGCTGGTGAGAACACAAGAATGGACCTTCTCAGTGGCTCTCCCTACACTTTGGAAATCCCTCCCTAAGGAAGGCAGAATGGCCTCCTCCTTGCTGTTCTCCCATCAGCAGGTCAAACATTTCTATTCAGATAAGCTTTTCCATTTGAAGGCTTTTAACATAAGGCATTAAGTGCTTTATTGTTTTCAGTGGTACTGTGTAACTTGAACAATCTTTTCAGAGTCTGTTTTTTTAAACATGGTTAATAGTTTAATTCAGTTTAAATGTTAACTTTTTGCATGTTTTTAATTGTAATTGTTTTAAAAGTGTGAACTGTCTTGAGTCCCAGTTTTGGAAAAAAAATGCAGGAAATAAATATAATCATCATCAACAACAGCTTTGAAGATTTGGGGGAACAAGGGCTACATGAAACTCTCTGCGCAAAGGCCACATAGAGTTGATTCCCAACTCTGCCATCAATGTTCCCCCTTCTTGCATTTCACATTCCCAGCTACTTTATTCCAGATTGCTTCTCATTTAAAGGCCTTCTGTCACTCATACAGAGCTTCATTGCTGAGGAGTGCAAACATACCAGAGCTATTTCTATTATATAAACAGAAATGTTGCATTTATGTTTCCTGATGGAGTCCTTTTCTTCTTATGCGCTCAGCCTCCGTTTCCTGCAACATTTGCTGCATTATAGCTAATGGAATTTGTGAGAATGACTTGTAATTCTCCAAAACTGCCTCGCGTGGTCATTTTAGCAGGAGCCACGTGAATTATGCAATAGCCCATCACCTTAATTAAAACAAATTGCATTTACTGTATCAGCCCCTTGCATAAATCACTCCCCAA
This sequence comes from Urosaurus nigricauda, assembly GCA_034509955.1. Taxonomy (NCBI): domain Eukaryota; kingdom Metazoa; phylum Chordata; class Lepidosauria; order Squamata; family Phrynosomatidae; genus Urosaurus; species Urosaurus nigricauda. Next base: position 7,295,829 of record JAOEGL010000002.1, read on the forward strand.
GGCCCCTTGATGAAGCTCCGGCATCGTGTGCTCTTGAGGGATGTTGACAGCAGACTCTGTTGCGAAAAACATTGGGAGCATTAAAGAAAAATCACATGCACCTTTCCTTTGACTAGCCAATCTTGAAGCCTCCTGCCTCTGACAGACAAATGAATAGATAAATAACCTGAATCCCATTGCAGTCATGCAGAAAGGAGTGACCTCCTGGCTTCCACTAGTGCATAGGATTTGGCAGCAGGAGATCCATCTAAGTCACCCATGGGGTCATGAAGCATCTTGGTCTGCAACTATGGCAGTAATAAAGAACCAAGTCAAGAGCTATCTTTTTTTTTTTTTTTAAGGTTAAAGTAGGAGCCCAAAGGGATTTCTCACACTCTGCAATATAATTAGACTGGACAGCAAGACAACCAGCTTTTTCATTCCATTCTTGTCAATCCCATTTAATGAGGAAAATAACCATTGGGTAGTCACAGCTCTTTGTGTTCAAAAAAAGCTGGAAGCTGGGCTTTAGATACTAGAAGAAGCGGTAACCTGATGTATTTATTTTTTTTTTAAAAAGTACAGCCTCCAGAAGAACCTCTACATTCTATTAATAACAACACAACATCAGTTTAGTTGCCAATAACTTTGTCCGATTGATTTCAACAGCAAACACAGCCTTGATCTAATGCTTTGGATGTAACTTCTACTGAATTCAGTGCAGGGATGGATGAGTTTTGGTCTATTTTTGTTTCTATCAGTTTTACCTTCTTCTACTCTAAGATTTGTGCTGTGTCATTCTGTGTCAGTTTGCAATTTGTTTAGAATTTTGTATGAGAATTTGCACACATTTTCCCATGTATTTCCACTAATATGTATGGTTTTTTAATACCAAACTTTCACTAATATTTTTCCAGCCTAGAGATGTAACATTTCCAGATATTTTGAAGCCATGGTGGGAGGGGGTTTGGTGGGGGGGGGGAAGGGTGTTTTTTTGGGGGGGGGAGGGGGTTAATAAAAACTGCAATATTAGCATATTGTACAAAGTGAAAGTCACTTTGTTACTTTAGGAACATTAATGCTTTATGCAGTACAACCACTATATCTGTGAGGGATATGTTCCTGAACTTCCAGCAGAAACATGAAACCATGGATAACAGTGAATGCTATTCAAATGAATGCCCTCCAATGGAAGCTGACCGTAGAGTAATGCTGGAGGATCTAGAGATTCATTGTGACAATATCTCTCTAGGCATTTCTAAGCCCTCTACCACAACTTTATGGTTAGTTTGATCTGAAAGCATACTATAGAATCATGCTAGAGGTCCTAGCAAATGGCTAGGAATACACACACACGCACACATGCAGATGGAGTTAAGTGAACCCACATGTACTTGTCCAACAGATACAGTGGCCATACTGCATATAAATGGGCTTAGCATTAAATTATCATGATTGATATATTTAAAGTACAGTTCATTCTAAATATGGGCAAACATTCTGGCCTATCAGCTACTTGGCTGGACCCAGCTCAAACCAGATGAAAACAACATTCACCTGTGTTCTGACTGCTGGCAGAATGGACCTCCTTCTCCCCAAACGGCTGATGTTCTAGAAGGCTGCAGAAGGGAAGTTATGATCATGGCAATAGCATCACAATTGTGACTTAGGGCTCAAACAGACAGGCCAAAATAAAGCTGCTTCGGGTATGCTGTTTAAATGATACATACATATTAAGAGGCCAGAAGCTGCAGTTACAGACCAGTAAATTTAGGAACCTGTTTGATATTCACGATTGCTACTTCATCACGATTGTGATACCATTGGCACAATCATAACTCTGCCTCCAATTTACTTTACTGAGTAACAGCTACAGGGGAAGAAGGAGATCTATTCTGCCAATGGTCAGAGCATGGATAAATGATAAATGATCTAGAACGTGGCCACATAGCCCAAAAGCTCCACAAAAAACTATGGATAAATGATGTTTCTATCAGGTTTGGGAAGGATGAACTAGGAAAGTTACTAAGTTAAGTATGTTTAATAGCTGATTCAGAACTAACTAAGCAGTTGATACAGACTACTGTAAAGCATTAGTAAAACAAAGAAAAAAATTATTTTGTTCCATCTAGTTCTCCATAGTGTCAAACAGACACTAGGTATATTTCCCCCTGGCTAGTTCTCTATAGCACCACACAGATACTAGGCATATTTTATCCCAACTAGTTCCCCATAGTCTCAAGCAGATACTATGTACATTATATACTCAGGAAGACACTATGTGCATTATATATTCATTCTCATAAAGAGAAATGAGAGATAGGAACTATGTTGGGAATCATAATGAACTAATATTGTACATATAGAGCAAGTGTAGTGGTTTCGATGTTGGACTACAAGTCTGGAGACCAAGGCTCAAATTCCCACTTGGCCATGGAAACCCATTGGGTGTCTTTGGGAATGCCACATACTCTCAGCCTCACAGAAAAGCCATGGTAAGCCTTCTCTGAAGAAATCAGTCCTGGAATAGATTTGCCTTAGGGTCCCCATAATTCAGAAATGACTAGAAGGCACACAACAACAATAATCCTGTATATAGTCTTAAATTCTTTCCTGTCTATCTATCTATCTATCTATCTATCTATCTATCTGAAATCATTTTGGAGCAGGAAAGATATGAACATTTTCTTTTAAACATTTTATTTATCAGACTAGCTTCCCACCACCACCACCTATTGTGCTGGTTTCTTTTTTTCTGATCATTCACCTTTTTTATTCAAGCCATTTCATACAATACAATTTTTCATTATATTTTCCCACCAAGAGGCGCTTTTTTTTTTTTTTTTTTTTTTGTAAACACTGTCTTAGAATATATGCACATTTGGTGTACACTTTTCCACCAACGAAATGCATTGTAAAATGAAGAGAAAACAGACACTGAAGGATAACTATAGGGTTGTGTACACCGGCATCTTTGTCCGTGTTGGGGTCAGAGTCAGGGTGCTGTGTCTACACAACGCACACCCCAGCTCTGCCTCCAGGCTGGTGTGATGCTGCATGCCGCACCATACAGTGTGTGGGGTCACGGCGCTCCTCTGGTGCTGCGTCTGCATCTGCACAGTCCCTATGTTTCAGTGTGCATGTTGGTCCAGGAAGTGGACTCAGGTCCACTGAACAGATCTAGAACCTGAACCAGAACCATCGGGGGGGGGAGGTTGGGATGGAATTCTTAAATTATTTTAATCTGTAATCTGTTTTTTAACCTTGTTGTACCCCGCCTTGATTGTTTTACAGAGGGGCGGGTAAGAAATAAACTATTATTATTATTATTATTATTAATTATTATTATTATTATTATTCCATTGAGGCTACGAGAATGAAACCTGAAGTCTTAGAGGCAGCACTGTCTGAGTGAGATTCTCCTGAGGAACTAGAACCTTTCCATTTAGGGATATCAAGCTCCTTAGTGCCTGTTCTCTGATGCAGAGCTGAATAAGAGGGAATGGACATTAGTTTTTTTGTGGGGTTTTCAGGCTATGTGGCCATATTCTGGAAGAGATTATTCCTGATGTTTCACCAGCATTTGTGGCTGGCATCTTCAGAGAAGATGACAGCCACAGTTGCTGGCGAAACAGGAATAAACTTTTATTGAACACAGCCACCTAGCCCCAAAACCCCACAAAAAACTATGGATTCTGGCTGTGAAAGCCTTTGACTTCACAGTTTGGTGCCACTTTAAGTACTGTGGGTATCTTCTATGAAATGCTGAAATTTATAATTTGCTGAGGGCATAGCCTTCTCTGCTACAGAGGTCTAGTGCTGGAGCTCAGGGGGGAGACTTGAAATGTCTAGGACACACTCGTGGAAAGAAAACAGGCTCACCAAACCCCTCACCCTAGCACTAAGTAACCTCTAGCAAGGTGCCATCTCAGGAGGATGGAAATGGTGGAGGTGGCAGAACTGCTGCCCTGCCTCCCAATATCCACCATGTAAGACTCATGTGATGGATCAGCCATCTCACTCTGCTTAATAGTAGGTAGTAATTATCATGAATGGTCTTTGGTGGGATACACTACATTTCGGGTGCATTCACACTTAGAGCGATTTGATACCACTTGAACTGTCATGGCCTTACCCATGGAATCCTGGGAATGGTAGTTTGGTGCCATTCTTAGAATTCACTGCTGTCATTCAGCAGGATTCTCTAGCAGAGAATTCAGAGTCCCTCACCAATCTAAAAACCTCAGGATTTCATTACAATGGGGGCCATGACAGTTAAGGTGGTATAAATCTGCTATAACCATGTGACTAATTAAGGTGCCAGTTATGCTTCTTAGGCAGTTGTTCATGCATAGGACAGGACAACATCCCAAACTGTTATGGGCAAGGAGACAGCTTGTACATCTGCTCTCTTCTTGTGGCAGCTGTGCATTTAGTGTAACATCTAGTTGGGCCCTGTGAGACTGTCTGTAACTGATGTTCACCAAAAGCTTATAACAGGCTACCACTGGAACTTTGCAATGTGCTGCATGATGGGTAGCAAAGGCATATGCCTTGGAGCTTGGGAAAAACTCCAACCCAAGCCATTCAACTCTATGCTCTGTCCAATTTGTCTGTCTCTCCTTCAGGATCACTTTCCTCCCACTTTCCTGATTTGAGCCACATTGGGGACAGATTGTAGCAGCTGGTTTCACACTTTATGCTAAAAATACTCCAGAGTGGTGTGAACGCTAAGATGACTGGGTTTTGGAGGCAGGCAGTGTGGAGTAGTTGTTCAAGCTGGAATTGGCCCAACAAAAAAAGAGTTAAGTCCCTTATTATCCCCCAAAGTGCCACTGTCTCTTAAATGGCTGTGAGCAAATGTTCAAGCACCACAGTCCACCCTGCCAGGCTGGAGAAAGTGCTGTTATACTGAATAATTGAAACCTGCCGTCAACGAAGCCAAGAGCAGTGCTGGTCACGATCAGTTGAGAAGGAAGAGCAAGAGGATACCCATTTTGGGATGAAGGGAGCATTGACAGTCTTCTCCTTTGCCACTGGTTTAACTTTTTCAGGTCTGATGGGAGTGAAGAGGAAATTAGAACAAATTACAGGAGTGGGGTATGGGTTGGACGAGGCTGGGAAACTGTGTTGCATGTGTGGTTGTCTTTCTCAGTAGTCCCAAGATTGTCGAATGACTGGGTAAACTTCAAAGAAAACAATAATAATACAGGTTGTATCTCCCTTACCTGAAATTCTGAAATCTAGAATGCTCCAAAAGCCATTTTCCCCCCTCATGGGTGGCTGACATATTGACACTTTTGCTTTCTGATGATTTGATATACACTGACTTCATTTCATGCACTTTTGGGGGGTAAATATTGTATACAATTACCTTCAGCTACGTTTATAAGCTGTATATTGGGGGGGTAAATATTGTATACAATTACCTTCAGCTATGGGTGTAAGGTGCATATGAAACATAAATGAATTTTGTATTTAAATTTGGATCTCATCTTCAAGGTACCTCATTATACAGGCAAGTACAGGTATTCCAATTTTTTAAAGAAAAATCAGAATCCAAAGACTTCTGGTCCCAAACATTTTGGATAAGCAAAACTCAACCTGAAACTCAACCTACACCATTTTTGTATTTTAGCTGATCCATCCTTTCTGCAAAAGAGAGCAGGAGTGGGGCCCAAAAAACAGAAATGTTAACTGTGCATGAGAAAACCAGCCGCCAGTGAGAGGAAAACTGTGGTAGGTACACAGCATCAAAAGAAGCCATAGGTATGTGTGTGTGTGTGTATCTCAAGACCTTCAACAATAAGCAGGATCTGGAGACCATCAAGTCTCTGGGTGTGGGGCAACGAGTGATCATACATGTGATGGGGGTGGAAAAGCCACTTCAATGCAGCAATTTGAATGTTGGACTAGAATTCCAGGAGACAATGGTTCAAACCTCTGCTTAGCCCTGGAAAACTACTGGGGTGATTTTTGAGCACATCATGTTTTCTTGCCTTAAGAAGAAGGCTATGGCAAATCTTATCTGGACAAAGCTTGAAAAGAAAGCCCAAGGTTAGGGTCACCAGAAATCAGAAATGACTGGTAGAGCTTTAATATGACTTCCTGCCTGTCATTTAAAAAGAGCAGATGATGTAATGAATCTATGTCTGGTTATGTGGATACAGGCAGATACTTTCCTGGTCTTCTCCTACTCTCTACCAGCCAAAATTGGTGTGAGGGGAAGCTGTAGAGGATCAATGATGAATGCGGGGGGGGGGTGTCATTGCAGATGGTAGGCGAGAATACCATGATTATACTCAGGCATAAGATGGACATAACACCTGTATATCATTCTAACAGAATAGCAACTATTACCTCTTAGAATCATAGAAGCACAGAGCTGGAAGAGACCCCAAGGGCTCTCCAGTCCACCTCCCTGCCATGCAGAAATAAACAAAGCACTGCTTGCAGATGTCATCCAACCTCTGTTTCAAAACCTCCAAAGGAGACTCCATTACACTCGGAGGGAGCGTTTTGCACTACCAAACAGCTCTTACCATCAAGATATTCTTCCTAATGTTGAGGTAGAATCTCTTTTCCTCTAATTTGAATCTATTGCTTCATGCCCTAGTTTCTGGAGAAACAGAAAGCAAGCTTGTTTCATCTTCAATATATTTCAAACATTTAAACATGGCCATCATGTCACCCCTTAACCTTCTCTTCTCCAAGCTAAACATACCATGCTTCCTAAGCTGTTCCTCATAGGGCATGGCTTGTGATCCAAAAAATTGTATTGCCTGTCCCAGGATGATGATGATCATGATGATCATGATGAGAATCATGATGATGATGATCAATGATATGGCAGGACTTTTGCTCGGTGGCTTATCATAGCTAGAGAATAGGCATGGGGACTTCTTCTGTTTAGACAGCCCTTGAAAACCTAAATATAGAACCAATGACCTAGCTCATCCACATCCAGCCACAAGGGGAACAAGCAATACAAACACAGCAAGCCCTGGATTGTTGTGATTGTAGGATTTTATGCACACTAGATGCATTTTGAAGGGTTGGAGGTAGAGCAGCTTCATCACTTCCATACCTCAAGGCAGTTTGAAACTTTGAAGTGTGCTCCAAGAATTACTCCCCAGTTACGGGAGCCATTGAGTATTAACTCTTTTCTTCCACAAAGAAATACCAGAGGCCATTGTGATGATGAGGATGATGACAGTGCCTAGCTGTGAGCCCATAAATAATACCTACTTCACCCCTTCCTCACTGGCCCCTACTGGCAAACCATGACAGGGACACAGATGTCCATGTCATTGCCTCCCCTGTTGATCACATAATATGACAAGACTTCTTGAGCGTGTCAGCTGATTTGCATTCTTTCAATGAACAAAGTGACAGTTTTCAGGTGGCATGGTGTCAGAAACAAAAGTTTGTGACTCTTGAGAGGGGAGACATACAGACACAAAAGAGAACAAACATGTCAAGCTCTTACTGGGGCCAAGAAGCAAATGGAGGTGGGGAGCTGAATGGGTTGGAGATGTCTTCTTCACTGACATGTGTGGAAGACAAGACTTTGAAGACCACATTGGGCTACTTCTCGGTTGGACCAGGAAGACAGATTCCATTATCAACCTTGTCTGTGAATGTGATGGGCAGGGGATGTTATGAGGACAGCAGAAAGAGGAATTCTACTTAATTTGGTCTGCCTCACTTGTCTTCCATCCAGCCCTGTCACATTCTCTCTCTTTCCCCTGATCTGTGGGAAGTGTGTGACAAATACACATATTATACCCCCACCATGTGCAATGCAGAACGCTCCTCTCTGTCAAACACCCTGAGAGACCCAGAGATCTGTCAATTAAGAAGACTCCCAGGAGAATCACAGGCAAGGACTCTGCCGAGAATTTCATTTAAAAAGATGATATGTGCATGGCGGTCAAGCAACTTCCTCCCAAAGGCCTTACACAGTCCAATATTTTGCAAGGGAGAAGGCTGCAATATTTGTTTTTAATGTTTAAGAGAGCCTAAAAGCCAGAATAAAATAAGGTTTAACTCAAATGTTAACTCAAGATATTGTTCCTTCTCTCTTTGCTCTATGCTTGGGTTTTTAGCCTTGCTCACAACAGATGACAAGAGGAAGAAGAAAATCAAAATGCTTAACTGTTTCAGGCCCACACTCCTCACTTGGTACAAAATGACAGCTGAGATGGACACAGTTCACAGGAAAGGCCCTCCAAAGTTGGGCATCTGGCTGCAAGAGGGTCTTTCTTGACTTGGAATAAGCATTGTCCTAACAGTGGGAGATACTTGCTGAATCCAGAGCACTGACTGCTTTTGATAGTTGGTGGCAGTTATCATGCAACTTGCTGAATCCAGAGCATGAATGCATGAACATACACAAACATGCACACATTCTTTCCACCTGCCTGTTCACTCCTTGTCAAGGAAGGAGGGGGAGATAGTGGTGATGAGCCTTGCTTCACTGGTGGACATGTGTTCCCCAGAGTGGCCTAGCTCTGCCACAATAGTTTGGAACAAAATCAAAGAAGGAGACAGAAGCCCAAGTAAAGGAAGTGTTTATCTGGCTATTTCTAGCCTATGTCAATTTAGTATATTTTCACCCCTAAATTTATTTTTGTCCTGTTTCCACATTAAATCTGCAGTCACACATGTCTCAATATTTTCTCCCCCAACGCATTTTAAACATATTTCTTTCTCTCTCAAAATAAGCATCCTAGACATATTTGATACTTTTTAAAGCTGCAAACCTGTGATGGAACTTTGGAGATGAGCAAAACCCAGTGAGTAGTTATGTCCTAAAATCCATGTGCTAGCTTGCAGAGGGAGTGGAGCAACCAGCCACTTCATATTGAGGTCTCTAGAGAATTGAACTTAACCATCCCAGTCCTAATTCTTGCAGGAGCATTGGAATGAGTTTGATGTTCCTTGGTTTTGTGACTGCTTGCTGGGGAACTGATATTTTTTTTACAGACAGTGATGGAGATCCTATTGTAATGCTGAGAGCATACGTGTGGAATTATGCATCGATTGTGCTATGCAACCCTTGAGTTGCATGATAGTGTTCCACAACAATTGTGCAACTGAATGTCTAACTGAAGAAGCACTAATGGCAATTGCAGAAGGGACAAGTGGATACACATTGTCTCAGAACGCACACCTACACATGCAACAGCACCACATATACAATACTTCTTCTGCAATCTTTAACGGAAGACATCAGCCCTTGAGCTTGATTCTACAGTTCTACACCCTTTGAGTGGATTGTTTTCTACAGAGCACTGCATCTAGTCTAAGCCCCTGCCATGCAAGGACAGGCAACTAAAACAATTCTGAGAGATGGCTACCCAACATCTGTTTAAAAGCCTTGAAAGAAAGAGCCTGCAACATACATGACAGTCTGTTTTACTGTTGAACAAGTCTTACAGTCAAGATTTTCTTCCTAATGTTTAGTTGGAATCTCTTATCTTGTGATTTGAATCTGTTGGTTCAAGTTCTGGTCTCTGGAGCATAACAAGAGCAACAAGAACAACTACAAACCTTCCCACAAGCTTGCTTCGTCTTCAACATAACATTTCATTGGCTATCTAAAAATGGCTATCCTGCCATTTCTCCATCTTCTTGTCTCTAACCTAAAGATACCCAGCGCTCTAAGTCATTCTTCATGGGATTTAGCTTCCAGACCTGACCTTCTTGGTCACTTTCATCTAGACACCTTTCAGCTTGTCATTATCCAGGCAGGAGTAATATCAGAGCTAAAGCCTTTTATTAATTCTTGCCTTTTGACATGGGAGCCCATTTTTTGAAAACTCACATGTGCCTTGTGGAGGAACTCCATTTACTCAGGGAGAGGGAAGAATACTTTTCACATATTCCAGAGCAGTTTCCCAAAGCCCCCAGTTTGATACGATCTGCACCTAGATCTTCCAGCTCTTTATAGAGGACTTTGTGATTATTTGCCTCCAGTGGTTCCATCTTTCATCTGGTTCCATGGACAAGATTGTTCCAGCCCTTGCTCTGAGTTTCTTGCTTTCATGGGTTTATGTTAGATCCTTAGTTTTGTTTGACCAAAGTTGTGTGTGTATGTGGTTTAATTTGCATAATTGATGAGATGGAAAATTATCTCCATGACTGATGGATGTTCTGAAGGCTCCGCTAGTTTCTTACTAAATAGAGACTGCCTGTCGGATGAGTGCCTGGCTCATGTCATGTTATTGCAACTGTGGGGTTGTAAAGTGCAAACTTAACCCTGAAGATGTGGGTTATTTTTATGATTTAAAGAACTTCCCCACAGGCATGGTATGCATGGTAACAACATCCATCAGAATTGCCATCCTTCCCAGAGTATTGGACTCCTGCAAGGATGCAATTCTAGAAGATGTGTTAGAATCTCTGCATTCATTCAGGAGAATAGAAGCAAGCCAGAAAGTTGAAAGCACAGGGCACAGGAAGTTCTGGTTCTGGAGATGGGATGGGAGAAATTGCCACCTTGCGTAAGGTGGTAAAATGGCTTGGTCTGGCACTGTATATGACCAATTATAGAATTACAGTGAGTCTAAAGGTTAAAATAATAGTAATAATAATAATAATAATAATAATAATTTATTTATAGCCCGCCCCTCTGAACTGGCAATTGGGGCAGGGTACAACATATGCATGGATAATAAGTAATAAGTTATAGATGGAAAGAAAATACAATATTATTCAACATATAGTCAAAAATATGTTTTTTTGAGTGTTGGGAAACCCTGATGAAGAGAAATGTAGACTGACAAGAATCTTTGCCAGTTGAGACTTAAGGCAGACCAACACTGGCCAGAGTACTCCAGGTTGCTATTGGAGTATTCTACCTTTGTAGCTGCCCCAAATTCCACCTATTACTTGGCAATTTTAAGGGATGCCAGGCAGATGTTTACATAGCATCCCATTATGCTGCCCGGTGCTATTGCTGGTGGTATGGATCACTCTCTCTAAGGTCAAAAACGAGTTGCCCAGCATGGCTTGGCTCCATGTTGTGACCTCAGGTAGAGTGACTTGTTCAATCAGCAGTGGTGCAAAATGGCAAAGTGGGATGCATTGTAAGCAGCGACCCAGAAAAATCTGGAACAAAAGGCAGGCCTTTTAAAACTGGATGCCTCATTTTAAGAGCGATATAGTGAAGTTTGAATGACTTCAGAGAAGGAAAACAAGGATAATAAAAGGAATGGAGAACAAAATATATGAGAAGAAATTGAAGAAATTGAAGGTGTTGGGTATGTTCTGCTTGGTGAAGAGAAGATTGAGGGCTGACCTGATTGCCCTCTTTAAACACTTCAAGGGCTGCCTTAGAGAGGATGGCACAGGCTTAGTGAACTGAATGGTAGACTAGATAAATCTGAGTCTATTCATCATGGTAATTCTTAAATGGTTATATTCCTCTGTTGTGGTATACATAATCTGCACCCCATTTGACTGCTTTCCACCTACCTGGTGCCCATAGCCATGTCCAGCCACCGATTTGTTAAGAATGGTTGCAAGACAGGGTCTCCCAACTGGGCCCATTTGGATCAAACAGTTCTGCTCTTCCCTAACTGTCCTCCAGCCCCACACCCATCACTTCCCTCCTTTCTTTCCCCCTCTTGCATTTCAGCTGGTGAGGAAAGATAAGTTGCTGCTGGGCTGGATGGCGGATCACTTGTTCAGCACGCTATTGGGCAGATATGATAACAGCCTCAGCAACCGCTGGAGCTGAGCTGCTGGCTGCTGCTGGCACACTCTTCAAGCTCTCCCTGCAATATTATATTTGACATTCAATTTGAAACCCTAAACTCCTTTAATGCAATATCGCGGCACAATGATAGTAATAAGGTGGCCCGGCTTGCTTCCTATTTAACCGCCAGAGAGACTGAAAGGGGGGGGGGGGGAACAGAACCTTTCTACCGATCTATCCTGGTCCCTATTAGATTAACCTCTTCTTGGACAACTTTTCTTTTGCAGCTATGGTGTTGAAGGGCTGTTCTCTCATTAAAAAGAAAAGAAAATATAGAAATGGGGAGCTCTGCATTTTAGATTAGGAGTTAAATGATCAGCAGTCCATTATTCTTAGTATGCAATGTTATAGAATGGACTTTATAAACTGCATTTTTATTTAAACAAAGTGCAATGGAATAATAGCAAAAACAACCTTAATTCAAGACATCAGATAAAACAGACTATCAATCTGTGTGTCTGCTTATCCATCTGCCTATCTAATTTGTGGCCAGAATCCTATTAGTGCTACAGTAAACAGACGTACAAGTTCCTTTACACTTGTGATTGTACTCTTTTGTCTGTTGTGCAACAAATGCATTAAGTTCATAGTTGTGTGTTGTGCAGATCCCAATAAGGAGGCACACTGGCAAATGCACAATTGATTGTACAATGGACAGTATTGAGAAGGAAGGTGGTGTAATGAAACCATCACATAACTACATGAGTATAGATTTATTCCACACAGTATGATGTAGGATCTTGGCTCACAGAAAAATAGAATCATAGAGCTGGAAGAGACCACAAGTGTCATCCAGTCCAACTTCCTGCCATGAAGCAATACACAATCCAAGCACTCCCAACAGATGGTCATCCAGCCTCTGTTTAAAAACCTCCAAAGAAGGAGGCTCTGCCACACTTCAAGGCGGTATGTCCCACTGTTGAACAGCTGTTATAATTATGAACTCTTCCTAATATTCAGGTGAATCTCTTTTCCTGTCCTCCTGGTCCTTGTCTCTGAAGCAGTAGAAAACAAGCTTGTTTCATCTTCAATATGACCCCTTTCAATATTTACACAGGGCTATCATATCACCTCTTAACTTTCTCTTCCCCAGGTTAAACATAGCTAGCTCTCTAAGCTTCTCTTCATAGGGCATGGTTTCCAGACCTTTCACCATTTTGGTCACCCTCCTTTGGACACACTCGAGCTTGTCAACATCCTTCTTGAATTGTGATGCCCAGAACTAGACACAGTAATCCAGGTGAGGTCTGGCTAAAGCAGAACAGAGTGGTATTATTACTTCCCTCGATTTAGACACTATACTCCTACATATATATCTGTAATATATTTTTGCAAGTGTATATCTGTGAATGTCTCTGTCTGTTTGCCTGGATGTGAAACTTCATGCAGGACAGCTTCACACCAAAAATTCCTTTTTAGGGGAGTGCATCCCCTCTGAACGAATGCTTGGAGGAGGTAATGGAAAAACAAACTGAAATGAAATTCAGTCAAAATATAAGTATTTACTGTCACAGGTCCTAGCCAGAGTTTTGAGGTGTGTCAATCAGTTCTGGTGGGGGTTATATTCCACCTGGAAGACTATATTCACAGCCTGGGGATTATTTTAGCTTCATTGCTCTAAATGACAGTCAGCTGTGCCTCTTCCTAGAGCTGAAGGATCTAAAGATGGTTGTGCCAGTGTTAATAACTGGACTTCTGCAATGCGTTGTGCATTGGGCTACTTTTGGATCGACTTTGGAAACTTCATTTAGTTCAAAACATGGCAGCCAGATTAATTACTGGCACATGTAGGAGTGATCATATTACAACAATATTAAAATCATGCCACTGACTGCCAAGTAGTTTTGTTTACTGAACAATGGTATTCCCCTGTATGATCCTGCCCCCAGGTTCTGAAACTCCCTTCTCAGAAAGGCTAGACTGCCATCTTCTTACTACCTTTTCACAACCAAATTCTTCTTTTGACAGGCATTTTAAAATTGAATTTTTTAAAGGGGAAACTGTACTCATATAATATACTGGACTTTTATTGTTGTTTTTTACATTAAAACATTGTATCATCATCATCATCATCATCATCATCATCATCATCATTCTTGTTTTGAACCTTTGTTTCAAACTTATGGCAATCCTAAGGCCATATCAAGGAGTTTTCATAGCAAGATTTCTCCAGAGGAGGTTTGCCTTTGCCTTCTGGGTCTGAGAAAGTGTGACTTGTCCAAGGTCATCCAGTTGGTTTCCACTGACTGATCAGGGATTCGAACCCTGGTCTCCAGAATCGTAATCCAGTGCTCAAACCATCGCAACATGCTGGATCTCAGTAAACAGCTGCTGGAAGTATATTCAGTTTTCATGATTAGTAGTAGTTGAATGCTTTCTTCATCGTTTTCATTCCAAGCAATTCTAGTTTTTCGTGGTGCAAGTTCTGCCAACCTACCCTTTCTCAAAAGTAGCCCAGAGTCATGCTAAGTGACTATAATCCTTTCAAAGGCTATTTCTACATGCCAGCCACATCTCTTTGGCACAAGAATTCCTCTGTTTATTACAGCCCATCTTGCCTTTTTTTTTTCTTTGTTAAATTCGCGGTCAAGAGAGTGGATTTCCATGAGCCAAGCTGCAAAATCTATTTTAATGCGTTTATCCAACTTTCCTTGGTAACACTCCAGTCCAACTTCCGACGCTTTTGCAAAGGACGCGCCGCTCCTTTTGGCAGATCAATTATTCAGATGCTGTGATGGTCCGAGGCATCGTATCAGTAATAAAGTGGTAAATTATTAATCAAGCCTTGTGCCATTTCGATTAGATTTGGGAAATCCAGGATTAAATATCCGGCACCCTATGTCTCGGCTTGAGATCAGCCCAGCTGGCTTGGCAGAAAAAGCAGCTCTGTACTTCATAGGAGGTGGCCAGATAAGAAATTACTTTCTTAAAAAGAAAACAAAACAAATGGAGGAGGGGAGATGAGATTTTTTTTTCTTTTTCAGAGTGACAGTTTGTTCATCAGGATTTTGCTTGGCATCAGATGGGTTGAAATACTCTTTCAGGTTACTCGAGATTTGCAGCAGGCTTGTATAATGTGCACAGTTAATAAAGCACTTAATTGCAGTGCTTAATTGCAGTAAGCAATCCATATTGTATTGTGGCAGTGAAGCCTCTGGCACTGATTGGCTGAGTTAATAAACTGGCAAAGAATCACCACAACTATTCCAACCTCTCAGGAACCAAGGCTTTTGGAAGGTGTGCAATCGGCCCATCTTCTTGGGTTTGCAGAGATTAAAATTTTCCACAACTCTTAGGGACAGGAGTCAGTCGAGGACCATTGAGAAGAAGTTAGAGAATCCTAAAAAACCAAAGGGTTGTAGGAGTACTTGATGCAGAACCCTTTAAGAGTTTGTGCATAAGGGCAATTTTGGAAGTATTAATGTCTGCCATAACTGCTGGCAACTGCAATGGGGTAACAACAGCCAATGAACAGTGAATATTAATCTGAACTAAGGATGAGTGATAGACACGAAAAAGATAACCATGTTAATCTGGAAAATCAGTATGCAAAGGGATCTTGTAGTAGCTTTGAGACTAACTGAAAGAAAGAAGCTGGGAGTTTTGGCTCCAGACTCCATTCCACCCCATGGATCTGAGGAAGTAGACTGAAGCCTATGAAAGCTCATGCTGCCAGATTCTTTCTTCCAGTTAGTCTCAAAAGTGCTACAAGTTCCCTTTACATGCTAAGGATGAGTGAGGGGTCATTCAAATTGTCATTTGTTTTAAGGCGATGATGCGAATCATCTCACGCATGCATTCCGGGTTTGTTATTCACACTATGGAACTGCATTGATCCACATCAGTGTGCATCTCTGTGAGTTTGGTTGTCCACACATCAAGCATTCAAATAAAGATGACAATGTAAATGCATTCAGAACCTCTCCTTTGGTATGCAGTGTGTTTTATCCCAGGTCTATTCGAATTGGTTCACACTACCAATGATGCAGATCTTTAAAAATTTTTTTTTGGGGAAACCTAATATCGATTATCTCGGATTAAGTGGGGTGATACTATTGCCTCCCACCATGAGATCCCTGGATACATGGCAGGCTATAAATATTTCAAAATACATCAATCAATAAAAATAAATGAATCAGTTTGTTGCCTCAAGTTGACCTAATACTATGGATCTGGTAAGAGATCTGTTGGTGTTGCTTCCAATCTGGGTTGAACGTCATGCGTGACGTGAAGGTGGCTCAGATGTGCTTCCTTGCAAGTGTGTGTTTGCGTAAGGTAATCCACCCAACCTGGCTCTAAATATCTGTTACTTAATTACCTCCATTCGCTGCAAATGCATGCATGATCAGAAGAGCAAGCATGCTTGTGTGTACCGTATTAATACATATGTATGTGGACTTTTACATATCAGTTCTGTGGGGCTCAGAACTTCAAAAGGAACCTGGATAATCACAGCAGAAGATATAAAAGATCAAACAGAATATCTTTTAAACAGATCTGAGAAGATTAATTTTCATCCAATGTTACTGCAGGAGATTTCCCTCCCCCCATTGCAACCCCCCCCCACTTCCTTTAGTTGCTTTGATCTGTTTTGATGTCTTTTTCAGCTCATCTTTCAAATAAAAAAATCTGTTTAAAATCTTTTTCTTTTTCTTTTCTTTTTAAAAAACTTTCTCCCTCCCCCTCCCCGCCAAAAAGTCAAGAACACTTCTGAGGATAAGGAACAAGCTTGAGTCTAAGCCTCCCTCTCCCTGCTCTCGGTTCGGCGGGGATGTTTCTCAGCAGTAAAGACAATGGATGGAATCGAGACAGAAAAAGTGGGAATGTTTCAGGATAGACCAAATGAAGGACTTATAACACACAATGAGTAATAAAGTTTTGGGATACACTACATCTAGGTGTGGTAGTGATGACTACCGTGTTGTGTTGTTTACAAGTGGAATTTAGGGGAAATGAATGGATGATAGTGCATAGAATCATATTATTCGAATCGACACCAAGAAGCATCTAATCCAGCCCCCTGTCATGAAGGAATCCACTGCTAAAGCACCCGTGAGAGATTTAAAAGCAATTAACCATAGTAAGCTACACAATGGACAACCAATGTCCATGCTGGTGGTATTTCTAGTTGCAGCACTTTAACACTTTACATTTCCATATTTCTTCATAGTGAACTAAGCATTGTTTAAGCAATTTACAATGTGTAAGCCAATTGTCCCCAACATGCTGGGTACTCATTTTACTAATCTACAAAAGGATGAAAGGCTGAGTCAACCTTGGAGCCCTCTGGGATCGAACTCACAACATTGTAGCTGCAGTAACAACATTTAATCATTGCGCCACCAGGGGGCTCTGTATCTAGGGATTCTGCACCAACAGACGCAACCAACCACAGGTGGAAAGTATTCACCAAAATATTCCAAAAAGCATTCTGCATTCTATGTAAAAGAGACATTTTTACTACTTCATTGTTTATAATGGGACTTGCACGTCCACAGATTTTGGTATCCATGAGGTACTTGGAACCAAAGCCAAAGGATACCAAGGGGCCATTGTAGTACAAAAATAATTTCTTCAGGCTCTTTTGGGTTTAGTTGGTTTTTGTGTGTACAAAAAGTTGTTTTCTGCACAGAAGATATATTTCCTGGGCAGGTCAAAAAAAGTTACAGTGTGGTTCCATTAATTACCCTTCTGATGAATATTCATAGAATCATAGAATCATAGAGTTGGAAGAGATCACAAGGGCCATCGAGTCCAACCCCCTGCCATGCAGGAACTCCCAATCAAAGCATCCCCAACAGATAGTTATCCAGCTTCTGTTTAAAGACCTCCAAAGAAGGAGACTCCACCACACTACGAGGGAGTGTGCTTCACTGTCGAACAGCCCTTACTGTCAAGAAGTTCCTCCTAATGTTGAGGTGGAATCTCTTTTCCTGCAGCTTGCATACATTGTTCTGGGTCTTGTACTCTGGAGCAGCAGAAAATAAGCTTACTCCCTCCTCTATGTGACATCCCTTCAGATACTTAAACAGGGCTATCATATCACCTCTTAACCTTTTCTTCTAGTGAACCAAATGGCACATTGAAGGCATTTGATGGATAGTTAAGCAATATCCAAATATGCACAATTGCATGGGTGTAATCCTGTTTGTTATCCGAAGTAGAGTAGACTTATTAAATCAATTGTTGATTTACCTGTAGATAGATCCAATTGATTCAATTATTGTACTTTATGGCAGAATCATAGAATCATAGAGTTGGAAGAGACCACAAGGACCATCCAGTCCAACCCCCTGCCGTGCAGGAACTCTCCATCAAAGCATCCCTGACAGATGGCCATCCAGCCTCTGCTTAAAGACCTCCAAGGACGGAGACTCTACTACACTCCAAGGGAGTGTGTTCCACTGTCGAACAGCCCTTACTGTCAGGAGGTTCCTCCTAATGTTGAGGTGGAATCTCTTTTCCTGCAGTTTGCATCCATTGTTCCGGGTCCTGTTCTCTGCAGCAGCAGAAAACAAGCTTGCTCCCTCCTCAATATGACATCCCTTCAAATATTTGAACAGGGCTATCATATCACCTCTTAACCTTCTCTTCTCCAGGCTAAACATCCCCAGTTCCCTAAGGCGTTCCTCATAGGGCATGGTTTCTAGACCCTTCGCCATCTTAGTTGCCCTCCTTTGGACATGCTCCAGTTTCTCCACATCCTTTTTGAATTGTGGTGCCCAGAACTGGACACAGTATTCCAGGTGGGGCCTGACCAAAGCAGAGTAGAGCGGCACTATTACTTCCCTTGATCTAGACACTATACTTCTATTGATGCAGCCTAAAATTGCATTGGCCTTTTTAGCTGCCACATCATACTGTCGACTCATGTTCAACTTATGGTCTACTTGGACTCCTAGATCCCTTTCACACATAGTTTCCTTCAGCCAGGTGTCCCCCATCCTATAACTGTGAATCTCATTTTTGCACCCTAAGTGCAGTACGTTACATTTCTCCGCATTGAATTTCATTTTGTTAGTGTTGGCCCAGCTTTCTAGTCTATTCAGGTCATTTTGAATTTTGATCCTGTCTTCTGGAGTATTGGCTACTCCTCCTAATTTGGTGTCATCTGCAAATTTGATAGGTATGCCCCCAATCTGTCATCCAAGGCATTAATAAAGATGTTGAATAGCACTGGGCCCAGTACAGAACCCTGTGGGACCGCACTGGTCACTTCTTTCCAGGTTGAAAAGGAGCCGTTGTTGAGCACCCTTTGAATTTGGCTGGTCAACCAGTTACAAATCCATGTAACGGTTACCTTGTCTAGTCCACATTTTGCAAGCTTGTTTGCAAGAATGTCATGGGGAATCTTGTCAAAGGCCTTACTGAAATCAAGATATACTATATCCACAGCATTCCCTTCATCTACCAAGCTGTTAAGTTTATCAAAAAAAAAAAAAAAAAAAGAGATCAGATTTGTCTGGCATGACTTGTTTTTCTGAAACCCATGTTGGCTTTTTGTGATTATGGCATTGCCTTCTAAACATTCAATGGATTTTTGTGATTGTGGCACTGCCTTCTAAATGTTCAATGGACTCCAACACTATAATTCTATGATTCTAAGTCCATTTCACAACAGCTAAAAAGTACAGTTCTGACACAAACAGCACCAGTAAACATCACTATCATCTAAGTTAACAGCACACTGCAATATAATTTGTTGTTCTTGTTAATTTTTATCAAGTTGACTTTGACTTATGGAGATCCTGTGAATCGGAACCTTCCATTACTCTCTTATCAACTGCAAGCTCAAGTCTTGCAAACTCAGAGCTGTGGCTTTCTTGAATGAATCTATCTGGAATGTGGTTTTCCTTTCCCCCCTACTGCCTTTTACCTAACCAAGCCTTTGCTAGTGAGTAATATCTTTTTATGATGTATCCAAAGTACAAGTCTCAGTTTAGTCACCTTTACTTCTAGGGGGAGTTCAGGCTTGATTTGCTCCAACATCCATTTATTTGTCTTTTTAGCAGTCAATGGTTTCCATAGAACTCTTCTCCAGTACCACATTTCAAAAGAGTTGATTCTCTTCCTGTCAGCACTTTCTTTACGGTCTAGCTTTCACAACCATACAATGCAAGACTTTGCAATGTAGCACCTGCCTCCTAATATGGCATGTCACATTTTATTCAAAGCTGGATGAATGGTTTGTCTGAACCTGGCAGACCCATAGTTTTTTATATGAGGTTGTTCAGTTTGCTTTGAAGACTTGCAACATATACTTGCTTCCCTATGGAGTCCCCTGGGTGAAACACCTTCTTCTGCCCCACTGAAGCAGTGTGCTGCTTCACAGTTCCCATCCATTCCCTACTCATATAATAAGGTCTGTCACACACAGTTCAGTGGTGCCACAGGTTTCCTTGCTCAAGACTCCATCCATTTGCAAGTGTGTGCATTTCTAGATTCTTTACTTTCCTCTGGTGGAGGATTACCAGAGTGAAGACAGATGTGAGCATAAAGTACAGCTGCTTTGTAAAAAAAAAATAAAAATCTAAAAATCCCCCTTTAAATGGTCAATCCAGGCTTGTTTTGAAAGTTGCTTTTGAGATCTCCGGTGCCTGTAATTTCTCTGCTTGTGGCTGTCAAGTTTTAGGACATGAGTATCTCTCTGAAATTGGCTACCATTGATCAGAAACTTATTTTGATATATGCCATTAAGCAGACATCAGTCACTATAGACTAAGCTCAGACTGAAATTTACAGCATCAATCCATTCACCTATCAAATCTAGCATGGGAGAGCTGAAAATAAATTTAGCCTGTAAATGCCGTCGTTTCTGACACTGCAGGTAGAAATACCTTTTTATAGCAATGCTTCTGGCCAAATCACTTCTTTAAACAATCCTCCCCTTCCTTCCATCTCAGCCAAACAACCGGGTAGACGGTTGATGGCAATTTGCCTTTTCAGATCCAAGATGAAGATGTTTTCATGACAATTTGCAAAAGTGGAAATAAAGAAAAGCTTTAGTACTTCTCCTCACCAGACATATTGTGGCACTGAGGCATTGAGAAAGCACTTCAGACATGTACTAGAATCCTTTTGGTGTTGTACACATGTGCAAATACTCTTGCATGTGTGGTTGCACTTTTTGACCCTTGTGCAATTGGTTTATTCAGTTCATAATTGTGCAAGTACGCAAATGTAACCATTTTACAGGCTGTTGCTAAGATGGTGTTTACAAATCCATCAGTGTCTTAGTTTACCAGTTGGTTTACTGAATTTTCAGAAACAGCCACGGTGCATTACCCGTTGCACAATGGAACAATAAACAGGTACATTAGCAGATACACAATCAGTGGCATGATACCAGGTTGAGCCTCCCTTATCCCAAATGCCTGATCCAAAAGACTCAAAAATCGAACATTGTCCACATGAGTGGCTGAGATAGTGACATCTTTGCTTTTTGATGGTTCAGTGTACACAAAATTTGTCTCATGCACAAAATTGTTGAAAATATTGTGATAAAATTACATTCAGACAATGTGTATTAGGGGTATATGAAACAAATGAACTGCATGTTTAGACTTGGGTCTCATAGAATCATAGAGTTGGAAGAGACCACAAGGGCCATCCAGTCCAACCCCCTGCCATGCAGGAACTCCCAGTCAAAGCATCCCCGACAGATGGCCATCCAGCCTCTGCTTAAAGACCTCCAAGGAAGGAGACTCCACTACACTCTGAGGTAGTGTGTTCCACTGTCGAACAGCCCTTACTGTCAGGAAATTCCTCAGAGGGCATGGTTTCCAGACCCTTCACCATTTTAGTTGCCCTCCTTTGGACACGCTCCAGTTTCTCCACATTCTTTTTGAATTGTGGTGCCCAGAACTGGAGATATCATCTCCAATATGTGTAAGTAAATACTCCATAATCTGAAAGCACCCAAAGTCTAATACCATTCTGGTCCCAAGCATTTTGGATCAGGGGGACTCAACCTGTATCAGTGTTTGGCAGACGAATGGTATAGCACGATCACTATGGAAATACATGAGTACAGTGGTCCCCCAGGATCCGAAGCCCCCGGGGAACGAAATCCCCAGGACCCGAAACTGCCGGGGGTGAAAAAAAGCCCCCGGGATGCGAACAAAACCCTGGGATCCGAAGGAGAAAAACCGCGCGGCCCCTTTAAATTTGCCGCGCGGTCCGTCAAAGAATGCGGTCCCCCGGGAAATGAAGATTTCCGGGTTACAAAAGGTAATCCGGGGGACCACTGTATAGATTTACACAACACCAGCATAATGCATGAGCCCTGGTGGCACAGTGGTTAAATGCCTGTACTGCACTCACTCAAAACCATAAGGTGGCGAGTTCAATACCAGAAAAGGGCTCAAGCTCGACTCAGGCTTGCATCCTTCCGAGGTCGCCAAAACGAGTACCCAGATTGTTGGGGGCAAGTAGCTTACAGTTGTAAACCGCTTAGACACTCCTTAGGCGGTATGTAGCGGTATATAAATGAAGCTGTTTGTTTGTTTGTTTGAGCATTTATCTTGTGGCATTTATCTTTTGGCACATTGAAAAAGATGCTACATTATTACTGTGCAGTATCAATCTCCACATGTGGAACCATGCATTGACTGTGCTATGTGACCCTCATGTTGAAAGGAGGATTTCTTCACACTACTGTAAAGAAGTATGGTTTCACTTTATCTGCCATGGCTGCTTCCTCTGGATTCTTAGGCTGTATCTTCACTGCAGAATTAATGCAGTTTGACACCACTTTAACTGTCATGGTTCAATGCTATGGAATTCTGGAATTTGTAGTTTTGTGAACTAGTTAGCCTTCTCTGTCAGAGAGCTCTGGTGACAAAACAAACTGCAAATCCCAGGATTCCATAGGAATTTTTCAAATGTACAGAGCTTCATAAATAAAATATAATAATAATAATAATAATAATAATAAGAAGAAGAAGAAGAAGAAGAAGAAGCAGCAGTTAAAGCAGGGACAAACTGCATTAATTCTGCAGTGTGGTGGCAGCCCTAGACTTTTCCACCTTGGGGTTCTGCAGTTTCGTAAAGGATACTTAGAATTCTCAGCCAGAGAGCTCTAGTGCTTCCCCAGACTACAAAACCCAGAATTCCATAGAATGTTATCACAGTAGTTAAAGTGGAATCATAGCGCTATGAATTGGTAGCATGAAAGGAACTAGAGATTCATGCAACTGAATATGCAAATCCATATGCATCCTAATATTTGAATAAATGCACAAATAAATGTGTAGTCAAATGCTCAACTGAAGGAATTCTGCAGCCAATTTCAGCAAGGAGAGATTGATATGGAGTGCCCCAAAATGTGTGACCATATGGCATCATATCCACAACTCTGCTTCTGTGAGTTGGCACTTAATGCAGATGCCGCACATCAGAAAAAAAAAATGCCCAGTTGCTTCCATATGGAAATTTAGATTATCATAAGACAGCATGACCCTAACATAAACGCATGTGGGAACACAGGAGAGGGCCTTCTCAGTGTATGTATGAGGACTTTTACATATCAGTTCTTGTTTCCAGTGTGTGGAATTCTTTCCCCTGCTTTTAGACGGCCTGAATTATTCTTATTGTTTTAACTAGTTTAAAAGGATTTCACATCCTCCAACTGTCCTGATGTTGGGAATTGAACCTAAGGCAGAGGGAAGCCTTGTGGTTTGGCTGCTGCTCAGGAGCAAAAACGGGTGCCTCCAGCCCACCCTTTCGGGGTGGTCTGTCGAGCCCCTCACTTTCTCTTTCCTTCTCCCACTTTCTCTCTTTGTTCTTGGCTTACTTCAGTTACTGCAAACTGAGTTTAAAGTGCAATAGTAGTTTGTACTCAGCTCTGCAAGAAGGAGAGGAGAGGAGAGGAGAGGAGAGGAGAGGAGAGGAGAGAGAGAGAGACTTGTCCTTCCCAGAAGGCCATCTTGCCATCTTGATCACACTCTGTTGTTGCTTGGTCACACATGTCCTGGTTTTCATCTGTGAAATGTTGGTGGGTATGAAATCTGGTTTTTCAGATAGTTAGGATTGAAACCAATGTTGGGAATTGAACCTAAGGCCCACTGTGATCAAAGCCCAAGCTAAGGACCATCCCCCCAGAACAGACTCCTACATGGTTGATATGGTGCACCCCATCACCACAGTCTCTTTTATCCTTTAGTTTAGATTTCTGTGCTCATTGCTCACTCTCTCAATTCCATGGTTCCTTTTAATGCACTTTCCTTTCAACAGGCTGTGATCTTCTTTCCTTTCATGTTCCTCCTTTTCCATCTCTTTCCTAAAATGAGGCCCTGCATTTTGTAGAACAGAAAGCTGAGTCTCCATGCAACTTCCCACTTGACCATGATGCTTGTTTTTGTACTTACAAGTGTACAGTGTAACCCAGGACATCGTGCTGTTTTCCTATCCTCTACAAATATGATCAAAAGGCTGATTTGAAGCGAAGAGTGCATACATTGGCCATTGAATGAGGGGTGGGCCATTCCTCTCCCCTCTTTTCCTGCATGTAGAAATCAATGGAAGGGGATTTTTAATTAAAAAAGATGGCTAGCTTTCTTAGCTTCAGAGCATCTAACTAGGTTTGTGGTTGGGGTTATTATCTGAGGCTTTGCAGCGAATACTGTTGGAAAGGGAGGGGGTCTGAGCTGTGATTTCTCTTTTCATGGGTAGAAGGGGGTGGAGGAGTTGTTGAGGGAAATGAGGACTTTGGTTTACCATCAAGCCATCACATGGCTTAGACGGCAAGGGTCAAAGAAGACACAAACAATATCCAGAGAAGAAAGTGAGGAAGAAATTAAAGAGAGGGAAATAAAGACACAGCTCCCACTATAAAAGCACAGCATGATTTTCTCCTTCCAACTGTCCTTTTTAAGGATGCAAATCCAGATCCTCCCCCCCGCACCCTCAGCTCAAGAGAGTCTAGGGGAATGATACATATTTCCGGAGAAACGGCTTCATTTGAAAGCATGGTAGCTGCGTAATTGAACATTTCAATGGCTGCTTGTTCTTCACTGAAAGAAAGAAAAGAGCCAGGGAGAGGAGGGGAAATTTGGGATTTCAATAATAATAACAATAATAATAATTTGTGAAAGATTTTATTTTCTCCCTCCACCCCACCCAATATGACCTTCTAAGTCTAGGAGTTCTGACTTGCTTGATTCTTCTCTTCCTCCCCCGCTATCCCATTGCAGATTGCGTGGGTGCTGGTTGAAGACAGAGATCAAAGGGATCCCCATGGAAGAGTTGCAATGGCTCACCAGGATAAACATGTTTGCTCTCCGGGTATTTTGGTTAAGGAACAGAAGAGCTTGTCCTCTGACAGAAGTCAATGACACCGTGTGCTGATGCGTCATGCAAGCATCGAGTAAGGCTTATTGTGTGCCCACTCCTAAGCCGGAAGACCCTTAAGATTGCAAAATGCGATGACTGAAGTTCTACATTGTGGTTTTTGATGAGATTTGCCTTCAAGTCATTGCTGACTTAAGAAACTCAAAGGTGTACCTGTTGCTGGGGTATTTTTGGGATAAGATTTGTTCAGAGGGATGTGATGTTGCTTTCCTCTGAAGCTGAGAGAGTATGACTTGCCTAATGTCACCTAGTGGGTTTCCATGGCTGAGACTATGGTCTCTCCTCTGATACTCTAATCACTACATCACACTGAACCAAAATCCCCAATCCAGCACAGCCACTAGAGCTGTAGTCCCCACAAAGGGATTGTCCAAGCTCAACCACACAATTAGGCACCCTTCGGTTCATTAGGTTCAATGGCTGAATGCACCCCTGCCAAATGGATCTGAGTAAGAAACCCTTGGTGGTCTTAAGAGTTCACAACATACAGAGACCAACTGAAATGAAAAAGAAACATGAGAAGATTAGCAAGATCATTCAGACCATAGCATGATTTCCCTGCCATTTTTTTTTAAAAAAATGATGCTCCTTGTTTCAATTCACTTGAAGAAGAGCAGATATGTTTTTTTTAATTAGAAACTGAGGTCTTGCAAAGCATATCTTGGTAACATTGATTATGAAGCCACAATGAGATTATCTGTGTGTCTGTCTGTCTGTCTGTCTGTCTCTCTCTCTCTCTCTCTAATAAATCATCTATCTTTCTGTCTATCAGATGGCTAGCTGGGTTCTTTTGGTCTAGACCAGTGTTAATATATCTAATATATCTAGCTACCTAGCTAACGCTAGACGGATTAACATTAGTGGAACCTGAATAATAGAGAAACCTCCCAAACTGAAAGTGGTGGAATGGCCTCAAAATAAGTTTTAAAAATACCTTTCCTACAGACTTCACAGCTCTAGCTATAATCCAACGTGGACAAGGATGACAATTTGCCCCCCTGGATCAGGGAACGTAACCTAAGTGTAAATCCTATAAGAAAAACGGAGCATGCGAATACAACCTTGAAGTGGGGAGAGGAAAGAATTATCTATAAAAGATAAAATCCATTTAACAATCGCAAGTCTCTAACTCCTTGCCAGCTCATGCCTTTATCTGGTGCTAAGTAAACCCTTTTTGAACGGCAGAGTGAAAATCCCGTTAATAAATTCTGCCGTGGCGTCGTTTCAAACCTGGGCCTGATAAAATACCACAATACCTAAAGAATAAATTAGACCCAGGTGCAGGATAGCAGTACACAACTCCTTTCTGTCAAGGATTGGCAGAATAAAGAACCCTGAGGCCAGCCAGCCGCCTACGCCACCACAAGGGAGATGGGGATTTTCATGTGTGCAATACCTTGGGGCACATGGATCATGTTGCTACATACTCTTTAACTATCCATATAGAGGTGCTGTCATGGGACTGTGGGCTGCAGTGAACGTAGCTCTTTCTCAGCCATGTGGTTATCGATTGACAGGCTAACAAAGTTTTTGACTGATACCTCCAACACAGAAAAATTTCAGCATCTTTTCTGTTATTCACAGCCAGGAGAAAAAGTTTCACATTCAACTCTTTACTAAGTACAGTGGGCCCTTGGTATCTACTGGAGTTTGGTTCCAGGGACAGTCATGCATATCAAAAGCCATGGATGTTGACATCCTATTCAATAGGATGTAAGTAAAATGGCAAAATCAAAATTTGCTTTTTAGACTTTATATAGATTTCAAAATTATTTTCAAGCTGTGGATATTTGAATCCATGGATATGGAGGGCTGACAGTATAGCATGGAATCCTGTTGGTGTCTTGGGTGTGCATTCATTCCTGTACAGAAGTGGTTCATCATTTTGGTCAGATACAGAAGAGCCCTGTTCAGTTTAAGGTTGTGGCAGCAGAATTGCACATGGGGGTTTTGCCACATAGTTGTGCATTGTACTAGCATGCGCCTTTGCACTGTGTATGTATGTACATGAATGCATACTCACATTGCACATTGTTATATATTGCACATTATGTACATTCCAATGCAGATACACAAGTGCAGTTGGTTGCACATTTGGTTGTGCAATGTTGGAACACACTAACAGTGGTGTTGTATAATCACCACCTAATTTTGCAAGTGTAAAATTACACTCCTCAGAGTGCAAGTATCACGGTCATAGTTCGGAGGTCATTGGCACTTTTGATGCCACCCAAACAACTAGGAGAAGTCTTGCTTGAATCTGTTTGCTTCCCTGCTTTTATTGTTAATATAGAAATGGATTGCAGTCTCAACAAGGAAAAACTGAACAAGTAGCACTGTTGGAAAAGTTAAAACAATGCACAATACAAAAATGATCCTGAGACTGAGTATTTTAACAAGTGAGTATACATTTAAACAGGTGCAGCAGACGTGGATAAACAAGGCTCCCTATAGCTTGATGTTTATGTCATGATAGTCAAAATTCAGAAACTTGTTTCATGTGTGTGTGTTGCGGGAGGGGGGGTTAGCTCCAATTGGAATACACCCATTGAACCATTGCACCATATGAGTGAAACAACATATAGTTAAATCCCATGGATTCAATGAAGGAATTTTTTTCCTCAGTGTGCTGTTGAATACAAAATGTACAGTTGGGAAAAAATGTGAAGTCTGAAAGATGTGTAGTTGGTGAAAGGGGAAGAGAAAATAGAAACATTATGAATTTATTAAGGCTTCAATAAGGCAATGGCACACCCCTTCCCAAGAAAACTCCATGCTAGGTTCACATTAGGGTCAGAAATTACTTGAAGGCACACAACAACAAGAATAACAAGAACAAGGCTTCAGTGACAGTATTTCCTGGGTGATCTTGGACAAAACAAAAAAAGCCTAGTTCTGGAGAAGAAACCTTTTTTGCAGTATGTATTTGAGGAGGCATCAGGAATAGCTCCTGCATTGCTGGTACTGACTTTGGGAGTTAAATGTGCATGAACCATTGTTGCTGCATATTGTTGCTGCACATTGTTGCTGTGGATAATGTGCCTCTGCTACAGTGAGGAGGCAAGGCACAAAGCATGCTTGGAGTTCATTTGCCTTTCTAAAAAAAATTGTTGGTGGTTTGTACACTTAAGGTGTGTTGCTGTGTGCCTTCAAGTCATTGCTCACTTATGTTGACCTTATCACAGGTTTTTCTTGGCAAGATTTGTTTAGAGCGGGGTTGCCTTTGTGGTGGAGAGAGTGTGACTTGTCCAAAGTCATCCCATGGGTTTCCATGGCCAAGCAGGGATGTGAATACTGGTCTCCAGAGTTGTAATCCAGTGTTCAAACAGCTAAACCATACTGGCTCTTAAGATATCATTGAATCAATGAATCCAGTGACTGCAATGAATTCAATGAATCTCTTCAAGTTGGGACTAACAACAGTATCCAGGGCTCTGAGTTTTGTTTCTTTCCCCATACATAGTGTCTCTATAGAACAGAAATGTTTTCAAAATAGTTAGATTTGCACTGAGCTGTTGGGTGAAGAAAAAAATCTTAGTTGATTCTTTCCCTGTCTCATGGTTTTTAAAAAAGTGGCCTCCACAAAATCTTTCACAGACAGTAGTAAGGGCCAGGAAGGGTATTCACCATAGGAAAGACCCAAATAAGCATCTCAGTTACAGGTTCCTTCAGGATTTCAGTGGGGCCTTCTAAAGGTGGAATTGAGATTCTAAATTTAAGAAATGTACTGAATTGTGACACAGGTTAGTTCTTTCCTTCTTCACCTAACCCAAAGTTCTGCACGCTGAGAGTTAGTGATTTGAATATTAACAGGGAGCATATGATTCCCTAGAAAGTAGATCTTCTTTTTGGACTTTCACCTCCTCCTGCACACACACTTTATTTTTGCCTAGCAAATCCTGCAGAAGGAAGAGTTGGCATATTTTTGAAAGTGAGGCCAACTAAGATGGCGGGGAGGGCAAGAACAGCAACCCTTGCATTAATCAGTAAGAAAAGCTCTGTCTCCTAGAATCCTTTCATTAGCCAGCAAGACAGGTGGCTTTTGACCTCATGCATCACTTACTTGCCTGGTAACAACTCCTCCTGGCAGATCATCCTTCTTGTAGGCCTCATCCATATTCAAAGAAGCATCATAGCCAAGCACTACTACGAGGCTAATCAAACGGACTTTTCCTTCCTTCCTTCCTTCCTTCCTTCCTTCCTTCTTTTCCTCCATGGCAAAATAACATCTTTAGAACAACAGAGTTTCATATTTTTCTATTAATTTTCTCTCCTTTTCAATTCCCCCAAACCAAGTATTTATTCATTTTCTTTGTGTGAATGGCTAAGTGTCATGTCATGACATTAACTGCCTGATAGCTCACATGACTGAGTTGCACAAGGGCCAGAAACATGAAGGGGAGAAAAGTGAATATTTAAACAACAGAATCCTGGAATACTCCCAGTGACTTGATTCAGTGGAATCAAAGGTTAGAGTATAGCCTTAGCACTTTTTAGTGTTGTGGAAGAAGGTACCTAGCACCTTCTTGTTCAATGTTTTTCTCCTGGCCTCTGAGGAAAGCTGCTAGTATGCTTCCCTCTCTTCCTGAACCTGAACCACTACTGAATCACCATGGCATAAAAATCTCTTTCCTCAGTACCACCCTTCTGGTAGCTCTTTCACATTGCAGAAAAGCAGTTTGACATGTCATGGCTCCATCCTGTAGAATCCTGGGATTTAAATTTCGTGAGATATTCAGAGTAATCTGTCAGAGAGGTCTGATGTCTCACCAAACTACAAATACTAGGATAGAGTCAGGGCAGTTAAAGTAGTGTCAAATTGCTTTATTTCTGCAGAGTGGATACATTCAGGGTCTCCACATTGGTTCACTGGTGAGTTTTGATGGGAATTATACCCCCCCCCCCAGCTATTTTGAATGCTGACAAATATTTTGTGTTCTCTTTGCTTTTCTGCCTAGGTTTACTAGATCAAAACTGGAGAAAGCTCTTCTGAAGAGGGATTTTCAGCAAGTATTGCTTGTCACGCAACCAGGTTTTCACTCTGGTAACCCTGTTTATACAGGAATGACCAAGTGTGATGGGTCTGAGGGCCAGTTTTCTGACCTTTCAACCCTATGGTAGCTGTTTGGGCAGCCTACAGTGCTCCTGGGAAAATGGAAATGGACTGAAACCTACTATTGGTTTTGAAAAGTGGGTATGGATGACCCTCCATCCTATTTGGAAGGTGAATTTCTCTGCCCAGAAGTGTCCAAAGTGTCTAGAATAGTCAGTTTACTTTCTTTGTCTGCAGATGGAAATGGAGCCTATAGGGTCAAAAGGCCACAAAAAAGTTCCTCTGGGAGGTTATGTTACCTAATGCAGCAGACACATTGTCAGATAAGGCCAATGATATCCTGAATACCAACAAAGGGTGTGCATGTAGTGCTATCACCCCTTAATTTCATTAATATCTATTTACTTTATACAAGGACAATGTAGGATGTGGAGTCAAAGGTTTTCATGGCCGGCATCCATAGTTTTTTGTGGAGCTTTCGTGCTATGTGGCCATGTTCTAGAAGAGTTCCTTTCTGACATTTCACCAGCATCTGTGGTGAAACGTCATAAAGGAACACTTCTAGAACATGGCCACATAGCACGAAAGCTCCACAAAAAACTACAGTGTAGGATCTTTGGTAGTGATTCATGCACAACTTCATTGATGGGTACATGATGATAGTGCCTTCAGATTTCCTGGTGGCTTCCTTACATGCCACTCAATTTATAGATAAAAGAGAAGAGGAAGTTTTGGGCAGCAATGACAGGCATGTGATTCTTTTCCATGGTACCATTACTCTCTTCAAGAGCTGGCTAGGGGTGGGTGGCTGATCATTAAGCAGAGTGAAGCAGTTGCCTCAGGCAATAGACTTGGTGTTTAAAAAACCCCAGCAAGCTGCTCATTATTCCATGGGGTCACTTCTGTATGTTTAGTGCTGGAAAAGAGTTGCTTATGGAACTTTTTGCCTCATGGGCCAGAATAGCTCAGGGTTTTGGGGGGGATACTTTGCATCTTAACTCAAATGGGAAGTGCTATTTGCTACTTGCCTTCAGGCAGCAAATTATCTTGGGTAAGATTGGAGCTGGGTAAGATTCACAGATGATGGAAGTTACCACGAAATCTGGCCTTTCATTTAAGCAGAACAGCTTGGAAAGAAAAAGGAAATGCTAGGCAAACAGCATCTAACTTTGTGGAGACATCCACATAAAGTTGAAAAGTGTGGCTTCTTAGGGCATGTCTACATGGACCAAATGAACCAGTTTTCCCCCTGATTACAAGTTGCCCTGTCTTCATGATCAAACACACAAAAACGAACAATATATACTGCTTCATACTGCCTAAGGAGTGTCTAAGTGGTTTACAACTGTAAGCTCCTTGCCCCCCACAATCTGGGTACTCATTTTAGCGACCTCGGAAGGATGCAAGCCTGAGTCGAGCTTCAGCCCTTATGCTGGTAATGAACTCGCAACCTTATGGTTTTGAGTGAGTGGCTGCAGTACAGGCGTTTAATCACTGTGCCACCAGGGCTCCTATGATCAAGGGTCAAAGGCCCAAAGCAGCTGCAGACTGTCTTCACATGGAAAGGCTAGTCCTGCAGTGAATCTAGGTCATCCATGTATGCAATTGATTTTTTTTTAAAAAAACAACTCACAATTTGCTCCAGATCTTCTCAGAAAATCCAGAGCACTCTGGAATGACAGCAGATTATTTTTGCCCAGCATCCCACTATGCCACCCATTGCTGCTGGCAGAGGTTGCTCCTTCTGAGATTACAACAAGGTGCCCAGCCCTGTGATTGATATTGGGCATCTCAGTTCCGACCTCAGAGGGAGCAACTCATGCTACAGGTGATGGTAGCAGGCAGCCCAGCAAGACGCTGCATAAACAGATACCAGGCATCACTCCAGAGGGGAATTCAGGGCATCTTCAGGGTATTCTGGCCAGTGTAGACCCATCCTTACTCAGGATTTCATTTAACCATAGAATTGGAAGGCCATCAACTCCAACCCCCTGCCAGTGCAGGAACAGAGTTTCAAGTAAAATAAATGGATTTTCTCACTTGTTAAGTTGTGACATAGTTATTTGGGTGTTGGACTATGATTGCGCAGATCAGGGTTTGATTCTCAGCTCAGTCACATGCTCTCAGCCTCAGGGAAAGGCAATGGCAAACCTTCTCTGAACAAATCCTGCCAGGAAAACCTCATGATAGGTCTGTCTTAGGGTTGCCATAAGTCAGAAATGACTTGAAGACACACAATACACATGTAGGAATGCTGTGGGCTTCACTGACTTTGTTGTTGTTGTTGTTAACTGCCTTCACGTTGATCTCGACCCATGGCAACCCCATGGATGAGACATCTCCAGTCCCCCCCCGCCCCCCGTCCTCCACTGCTCTGACCAGCTCCTGCAAACCCATATTCACAATCTCTTTAATAAAGTCCATCCATCTAGCATGTGGTCTTCCTCTCTTTCTATTTCTCTCCACCTTTCCTAACATTATTGTCTTTTTCAACGGTTCATGCCTTTTCATGATGTGTCCAAAGTACGACAGTCTATATGTCTTGTCATCTTGGCTTCTAGGGATCTTTCTGGCTTGATCTGCTGTAGTACTCATTTGTTTATCCCTTTGGCTGTCCTTGGAATCTTCAGCACTCTTCTCCAGCACCACATCTCTTCTTTCTTGACTGTCCACCTCTCACATCCATACATGGTAATAGGGAATACAATGGCTTGTATGATTCTGACTTTTGTGCTGAGTCTTTGCATTTTAGGTTCTTTCCTAGTTCTTTCACAGCAGCTCTCCCCATTCTTAATCTTCTTCTGATTTCCTGGCTGCACTCACTGTTCTGATCAATGTTGGATCCCAGGTATGAGAACTCTTTTACTATTTCTATTTCCTCATTGTCTAGTTTGAATGTGTGTAAGTTCTCTGTGCTCATTATTTTGTTTGGGTTTTTTGTTCAACAGTAAGCCTGCCTTTGCACTTTCTTTTTTGCTCTTCCTTAGTAGTTGTTCCAGGTCTGTGAGGTTCTCTGCTAGTATTGTAGTGTCATCAGCATATCCCCGATTATTGGTATTTCTTCCTCCTATTTTCACTCTTCCCTCTTCCAAGTCCAAACCTGCTTTCTTTACAATATGTTCTGCATATAAGTTGAACAGATAAGGTGATAGAATGAGGCTTGTCTGACTTCTTTGCCAATTGGGAACCATTCTGTTTCTCCTTATTCTGTCCTGACAGTAGCCTCTTGTCCTGAGTACAGATTCCTCATTAGAGTTATCAGATGTGTTGGCACTCCCACGTCTTTAAGGGCATTCCATATCCTTTCATGATCTATGCAGTCCAGGATTTTGCTATAATCTATAAAGCACATGCTGATTTTCTTTTGGAAATGCCATGCTCCATTAGCCATTGTATATTTGCAATGTGATCCCTGATGCCTCTTCCTTTCCTGAACCGTGCTTGGACCTCTGGGACTACACTCCATGTGTAGTTGGAGCCCATGTTGCTGAATTTTGAGCATAATTTTGCTTGCATGGAAGATTAGTGCTATGGTTTTATAGTTGCTACAGTCTCTTGTGTCTGCTTTTTTTGTGGATGGGGATGTATATTGATCGCTTCCAATCTGTTGAACATCATTTTGTTTTCTATATCTGTTGATGCATGTTGGTTAGCACTAGAGTTGACTCTATCAATGTGGATTGCAACAATTCTATTGGAGTATCATCTGTTCCAGGAGTCTTTTTTTTTTTTGCCATTGCTTTTATTGCAGTTTCCAACTCAGTTTATAGACTTTGGGGTTCATCTTCATATGGCTCTTCATTCCACATGTCCTTCATGTTGTCATCTCTATAATTCTTCTGTGTATTGCATCTATCATCTTTTTAGTCCTTCCTGGTCTTGAATTATGTTATTTTTATTGTCATCGTGTATCCCAGTCCTTGGTTTCGTCTCTCGTTTGTCTTCCGGCCCTTGTTTGATTTTCCTTGTCCATCCTCTCTGTTTTATCCTCTCCTCCCCCTGGGAAGTTGTGTGTGTGTGGGTGTGGGTGTGAGATGGTCTGTGCCAGGGCTGAGATGGACCCATGTGGCTGGGGGTGGGATTCGATGAGTCTTTTCCCCACCTCTCCTTGCTGCTCCTTGGTACTCCCCTGAGGCTTCTTCAGGATGGGAAGGGGATTAGATGGGCTCACTGACTACAGTTACTTTATTGGACTATAGGTCTTGGAATCTCCCAGCCACTGGGTGACCTTGGGTGGATGATTGCTGACTGAAGGATTATTGAAGTTACAGTCTAAACATAACTCTAAAACCCCCAAACAAACCTAGCTCATGGCAAGCATATTGGCATTTTAATAAAGTGTGTCTCCACTTATACAGTCAAGATTTCTTGAACAATCCATCCAGAAGCATCTTTGGTACACCTCATGATGGCTGGAATTCAGTATGGGATTATCTCTAGGTAAATGGATTTACATCTGCAGGAAACAGAACTGAGTAGTTTCACAATGTCCCTAAGAAGGGGCAGTTGTTGCATTTCCATGTAAGAGAGGCAGCAAAGTAGCCAATGCACATTTGGACTCATGCATAATGGGTGCTGATGCGCACTGGGTGCTCTCAATGTCTATCGGCACAATGGTTAGGGAGTGCTGTTGTGCAATGGTGGAGCATGATGCATATCAAACTCTCTTCCCAGTGCCCTGATAGGCATTTTTCCATGCCATTGGGATGGTTCCATGACACTAGCATGGTTCTGCAGTCCTTCTGCTCCATAGCTAGGTAGTCATAAAATTATGTGACATAAACCACAATATATGATTGCAGCCAACATTTATTGCAATAGCACTCTTGGTGTGGCTCATGCCACTCACTTCTGCTCCCTATTTGCATTAAAGGGCATTTGTCTGTTCTACCTGTCTCTTTGAAGACAGTCTTGTGAATTAGTATGTTGTTGTGGACTGAGGGGATCAACCAATGTTCCATTTAAAAATCTACATGAGTTCTACCGAGTCAGCTTCTGAGATCATATATATAATTTGAATATTGGGGGAAGGGTTTCCCAGAATATGATAGAGCCTGGGGCCTGTTTTTAAGATTTTCATATTGGGCTCTAAGACCCTTTCTTCAAAAGCAGCAGGAGCCAAATGTCAGCTACATATTGGATTTTCATGGGTCGTTGCTTTATATTAAATAATCTGGCAACCTCTGATAGACATTGCTGCAGGCTAAAGCAACAGCATTCAGCACTGTTTCTAATCCCTTGCGATAAATCTGCTCTGAGTTCCACTGATCTAGAATCACCAGAGAGATTTCTCTGGAAATTTCAGCCCTGTATCAGAACTGGCCATCTCTGTTAGCATGCATTCTAATCATTTATATGCTAATATAATACATTGGAATTATGCATTGACTGCGTTACACAACCATTATGTTGAATGGCAAAATTGCTCAACTGAACGCACACCATGAGGTGCAAATAAATGTGCAGCTAAATGCACATGAGTATTGATATGAACAGGGATATACATCACACATGTGTCCACAAGCATATGAATATATATTGTATGTGAGTGCCACTTCTGCAAGCTTGAATTGAATGCAGACATTTCACGTGGGACAAAAATTTGAATCACTTCTATAGAGAAACTTACACATGTGCAAGATATCAATATAATACTGGAATGTTGTATGGCTATCCCCAAGGATACCATATTGGACAAATAAAAGGGTGCATAATAGTAATCATATTTAACTCACTTTACATTACATCATGGCATTTGTAGTATTCACAATGTAAACGTAATACAGAAGTTCATGTTTCCTATCACAGCTTGTGTGAAACTGACAGAACGCATTATCCTGGGAGAAAAGCATGAATGAATCTCTTTATTTATCTTAACTTATTCCAGAGTTGTCTTCAGAAGCAATGGTGCTTAATTTATTCTCCACATCTTCCGTAGCTTTGTTCAGTGAGTCCCAACATTTCAACGAGAAGCGTTGGTTTCACTGCCATTCTCATCACTCCTGTAATGTAAGGCAGGATGATTTGCTCAAGCCTGTGTACCTCTCATGGAATGTGAGCTCTGTGGTGGCTGCAGTTTCTCCTTGGCAGCCTGCACCTCTGCATCATGCGATTTATGGAGCCCCCACCCCAGCATCCCCATCTCATTGCCTGCTGGCTGGCAAGCAGGTGACCTAAGTTCATTAAAATAGAATTTGGTGGGTTATCACACCAAATTAATTCTCCTTGCATCTGCTGCCTGTCACTTTTGATCCTCCCTCCCTTTTGTCACTTAATACTTCTGCTACCTGTCCAAGCCAACTTTACAAAGAGCAGCACTTGCATACTCCAGTCGGTCTGTGAACCCCCCCTTCTTGTTTTACACTGACTCCGGAAAGAAGGACATTTTGTTGCAGCGAAAACCATTTGATCATGCTGAAGGATGGCCCTTGAGGTCTCTTCCAACTCTATGTTTCTATGACTCTGTGATTCTATGAAAGAAGAATCTGCA
Source organism: Urosaurus nigricauda (assembly GCA_034509955.1). Classification (NCBI taxonomy): domain Eukaryota; kingdom Metazoa; phylum Chordata; class Lepidosauria; order Squamata; family Phrynosomatidae; genus Urosaurus; species Urosaurus nigricauda. The sequence continues at coordinate 7,332,465 of JAOEGL010000002.1, forward strand.
AAGTTCTTGCACGCAAAGGGTAGAGAGCAAAGCTGCATTTCACCACAGCTTCATTTTGCTTAAATAAAAATACTTCTTGACATTTTGCTCTTCATCGGATACCAAGTTTGATAACAAGCCTAAAATTAGATTTAGCAGTTAGGAAGTATCTTGGCAACCTGCTCTGTTTGTGCCCACTGAGGAATATTAGGGATAACTTCTATGACTGGTTCTATCAAAAGTAGACCTATTGAATCAATGGAATTTACCCATATTACTGAATGGCTCTACTCTTGTTGAGCCTAACCAACAGTATTCTAGCCATGGCTCTTTGTTAACATTGTTCTCAAAGGAAGCAACAAGTAAATTGAGCAATTTACTTTCCATTCTGACATAATTTTTGGAAACTGTGAAGTTTTTGAAGACTTTTTGTAGTTTAGGAATTACTCTGCACAAAGCTCACAAAGCTTATTTTTGCACACACAGAGACTCCATAGCTTTTTCTGCATAGGAAACATATTTTTATGCGCAGAAGATATTTCAAGTGGGGGATTTATTCTGAGGAAAAAACCCCGAATTTCTGTGTTGCACAGAAAACAGAATTTCCTTTCTAGAAAATATTGTTTTCAAAAAAATACTTCATGCAAATTTTGCACAAGATTTAGGCCTATATCAAATAGTGGAACTCACAGCTGTTAAAAAAACCTACAATGATGTATGCAAATATGTATTAATGGAGTTCAAGTGTAACAATTACACAAGGGCCTAAATCCTATTCTTAGTCCCAACTATTATGGAACCATTTTATCACCTAAATTGACCTATATGTTGACTCACCATTCAACAATTGATTCAACAGGTCAACTCTAGTTGAGAGTTATACATGTATATGATACAAATAGGATTCTCAACATGATGTTGGAACCTCACCAATGAAATTATATGTGTCATTGCCACAGCCAGTAGATCAGACAAGTTGAGATGCATGAATCTGAGGGGAATGAAGAAACATGACACCACAAAACAACTGAATGTAAACATTAAGGCCGGTACCGTGTTTATAAACTATGATTTTATAAGTCTGCCTTTATAACTTCACAACTCACTTTGGTCAAAATTCTCTTCCAGTCATGCAATCCATGTAGCCTCTCCAATATGGCCATTTCTGGGCTGTCAGAGAAAGAGAGAGAGAGCGATCGGTGGTGATGCATCCAGCTATTTCTTTTTAGCTGAATACACTGCAAGGATGTCATCTACAGGGACTTCCTATGGACCTCTTAAGGCCATTGCTAGTCTCTATGGCAGTGCATCCAGCTAAAGGAAAATAGCTGGGCATGCTTTTCCTGATTCTCTCACTTTTTGACCACCCAGAAAAGAACAAGTTAGGGGGGTTTGCACGACTTACAAAGTGGGGTTTTTTTTCATGGGGGGGGGATTACCGTAAATCAACAAGTGACTTTAAGGCATACACATAGTCACAGCCACCCACAACTTTGTGAGACTCACAATCCGCCAATGCAGAATCTTGACCTAAATTCACAATACATCAGAAAGATTGCAGAATATGGGTGGCACTTTTTGAAATTCACCAAAGGAAAAACAAATGGAAGGGAGTCATGCTGACACCTCCATGATTCTTCTGGAAACCAAAGATGGTAACATCTTTTGCCTCTTAATCCCTTTCAGAGAAAAAGGGGAAAAAGGCAGGAACCACCAGATTAACTTTCCTTCCTGACTTGTTGTGGAGTTTTTTGTTTTTTGTTTTGCCCCAGTTCTCACAGCACTAAATCCTTGTTCCTGGATGAGTAAAACTGATATTATTTTCCACTGGTGAATTAATACACTCTCCCCAAGTACAGGCTTGCTTGAACTATGACCCAACAACCATTAAAACTGCATCTGAGGTTAATGCTGGGAATGGAAAACAAAGGCCCAATGAATAATACATGAACAATTGCTCCAATTAGACATACATGTAAATAATATAAATATATATGTCAGTGGAACCAACAGTGAATTACAAATTAGAATTTCTATCCCCCCCCCGCCATCCCCATTACTAATGGAATGATTTGTACTTATTTCCTTCCCTTTCTTTGAGTGGTATTGTTTAACCTGTCTTAGGTACGGTTTGTTACAATTCCCAGCGGTGCCTCAAACATTAAATCCTTCACTGGCAACTAAAGTTGAGAACTTTTGGTAGCATTAACTAACATCAATCCTGGGGCACGGGAAGCCCAGGAGAGACATGGGAGACCTTGATGCTAATATTTATCTCAGTTCATCAGACCTGAGACAGGCACCAGAGAGGTACACTTAGAATGAACCCACAAGTATGGGGAAAAGGAAGCAATCCAGCCTTCCTTGGACTGAAATTGTGCATGCTGTAAACTATCTTACCATGAAAGGGTAAGGATCTAAGGAGATGTTTATTTCCTATGATTAAACCTATTTTCTCTTCCAGTACAGGATTTCTATCGAGATAATGTTTTTCTACAATCAGACTTGCAAATTAAGGACATATTTACCTTCCAAAGCATGCTACATGCAAGATGCGTAGGTGACGAAGACCACATGCTATGACACATGGCTATCTTTCACCACAAGGGGGACCATTTCTGCAACTATATTTACTTAGACCTTAACATGTTAGGAAGAAGAGATTCTAGCTTAACTATAAACACAGTGCTTTCTTTGTGTTTGTCACTCTTTCTATGACTTGGGAGAACACTCGTCTGGGCATTCCAAAGTGATACAGTCCCCAAATGAAATGATTTCCCTGCCTGAACAGGTTGAACCTATGGACTGACCCTTAGGAGGAGGTGGAACTGTCCATACTTACAAGCTGGGGGTGGTCAGCACTGGTCTGAACACTCTGGGCTGCTCCCAAAGTATTCCAGCCCTGAAACTGCCCCAAATCACCTCTATTACCTGGGAACTCCAGAGTGAAACCAGGAGGCTGGCAACCCAGCATCCCGCTATGCCACCTGTTGCTGCAGATGCTCTGAGACTAAGAATGAGGCTGGATCCCTTGCTATGACCTCTGAAGAGTCACTCATTCTGATGTAGGCAATGGGGGGGGGGGTGGCACAGCACAGCTGCCCAGCATCACTTCAGAATGCTCCAGATTTTCTGAAAAGATCTGTACTAAATGGAGAGTTTTTAAAATCCAATCTAGCCATGAAGAGAATGGACTCTGTGTGGAGCTGGCAGTCCCTTATGAAGACAAAATGGTTCATTTGCTCCATGTAGATATGCCCTGGATTAGAATACTAGAATCATAGAGTTGGAAGAGACCACAAGGGCCATCCAGTGGTCCATCCATGCAGAAATACAAAATCAGACCACCCCTGACAGATGGCCATCTAGACCCTGTTTATAAACTGCCTCCAAAGAATGTGTTCCACTGTTGAACAACTCTTACTGTCAGGAAGATCTTCCTAATGTTAAGGTGGAATATCATTTCCTGTAGCTTGCATCCATTGCCCCATATCAAAGGGCCGATACAGATGGCCACAAAAGGACATCCTGGCGGTGTTACTAGGGTTCCAGACCGCACACCAACCACAGACTGCACACCAACCACATGGCAATGGCAGTGCCCCATCTAGATGGGCGCCGCCATCTTGTCATGAGTGGGCCAATGGCACATTCACAATGTCAGCCAGCACCACAAAAAACCCCCGGAAGAACCGGAGGGACACTGCATGGTTTGGCAGCTGCAGCATCCCTCTGGAGTTAAAATGGGCATCTGTACACCACCCTTTTTGGGCCGTCTGTATTGGCCCCTAGTCTCTGGAGCAGCAGAAAACAAATTTGCTCCTGCCTCATGGCACCCATTCAAATGCTTAAACAGAGCTATCCTATCCCCTCTTAACCGTCTCTTCTCCAGGCTAAACATACCCAGCTCCCTAAGTATCTCCTCATAAGGCATGGTTTCCAGACCCTTCACCATTTTAGACACACTCCACTTTCTCAACATCCTTTTTGAAGTGTGTTGCCTCTTTGTGTTACCCCCTCCCTCTGTGTGTGTGTGTGTGACCGGGGGGGGGGCACACAAAGTAACTACGCTGTCCAAAATCATTCCCATTTCTGAGATGGTACAACATTTCATGACAAACTGGCAGCTCAGATTCAGACTATGAATATGTATTCTGGAGTTCTACAGCCCATTCCTCTTTCTATCACCCTCTTTAATGTCTAAAGCAACTACAAGGGAACAGAAAGCTGAATCAGGAAAATCAAATCAGTTTATCTGAATTTGACTGCAACTCTCATCCCATTGAGTGGAAAGAAAAGTATGATGCGAATTGAACCATTAAACAATTGATTTTTTACCAGTTTTTACTCCTTCCAGATTTGTGGCTTTGTACAGAACACATTCACCTAGGCTTGTAACTATTGGGAGGGAGCAAAATATAAATAAATAAATAAATAAATAAATAAATAAATAAATTGCCCTCTCAGTTAAGAATGCTGATGTTCCGTGACAATTTACTTCAGTCCCCACATTTTTAGCATTGCAGAGAATGAAACAATGAAAATTGTCCAGAACCAGATCTCTTATAGGTGTTATGTTCACATTCCCTTGGTCACTTTGTCTGACGCTTTTTCTTTAGATGCCTCTATTATATTCCTAAATGCTCGACGGACATTTTAAATTACTGAAATGTCAGAAATTTGGGGAATAAAGAAAACGTTATGAAGGGGCAGAATTCTTATTTGCCTCAGAACACGCAAGTAACCTGTTAACATAATTATTTGCAATAACGTTTCTTTTTCTTTTTTTAACAAGGGTGGAATGAAGTTATATTTAAAAAGTAATTGCAACAGAGAGATACAAAGCCATTGCTATTTATATAAGAAGCAATGGTTTTGTATTACCTCTTAGAAGTTACCTTTCAAGGGCCTTACAATAATTACGGCATTCTTCTATCAGTCTTAAAGGTTTTGTAACTAATGCAAAAGCAATGAGCAACTGAAGGATCAATGTATAACAGGAGTGACCGCCTGCCTCATATTGGGGCATCTCATCTCTTTTGTGCCCTGCCAGTTAACTCTAACAATCTGATTTGCAGATGATCATGCTGAGATTCTCATGCAGAACCTCCTGCTGATTCCTGTCACTCCATGAAAGGGTCTCAGATTTCAATAAACTCTGGTATCAGAAGAGAGCCAGCAAATCTATCTTCTTGCTAATGCCAAAAAGAAGGGAATGGTCATTACCAAAGAAACAAACAAAGAAACAAAAACACTCTTCAGGGTTTGAAGATGGAGCCATCATTATGTCCATCTTCTGAGGAGGATCCATGGCTCAGAATGTCTGTAGAAAATCTCAAATTCAATCACTAGCATCTCTAGCTAGTAAATGATCAGGCAGAATAGATATTGGTAGAGTGTGGCCCATGGGCTCTATGTGGCCACTAGACCCAATGTTTGTGGTGTCTAAAGTTCTCCACCATTCTTCCAAAGCCTCCCAAGTGCCCAATGATTCCCCCCCCCCCTATTTTCCTTTCTTTCCCTGCCTTAAAAACATTGTTAGTGTGATTTGGGGGTTAGTTTTGTCCTGGAAACCATGCAGAAAATCTGCAAAAACACGACCACCCCAGAACTCCCTGGTACACTCCAAATACCTCTATTTTTTCTGTAGCCCCTCTCAAACTAGTGACAGAGAGTAATGCAATATCAGTTGGTCACCATTTTGAGAGGTACTACAAAGGAAAATAGAGGTATTTGTGCACATTGGCTCGACCTAGACGGGCATTTAAGGCACCTTTAGGGCTAGAAAAGGCACAAGTACGGCTGGGGAGGGTGCAGCGTTTAGACCCTCCCCAGCCCTACCACGTATGGGCGCCACCATTTAAAAATGGCAGCCTCCATACAGGCGCACCATGATGTTGTCATGGTGAGCGCACCATTTAGACACGCTGAGCGTACCATGACACACTAGCGCCACGGGAGGGCGCCAAGCATGCCCTTTCCATGGTGCAAAAAGGAGCTCCGAAATGGAGCTCCTTTTTTGCGCCGGGTCTTTGGTGTGGCTTTCAAACAGCCGTGCCAAAGACCTGGGGAGAAAGGGGCCACAGCAGTGGCCCCTTTTTCCCCTCAGCCCTGCCAAGGGAAGTGGGGTGCAGTGGGCACCTAGGTCACCTGCTGCACCCCACTTTGAGGGGCGGCCTCCAGAAGCGGCGGGATGGGGCCGTGGAGGCTGCTGGTGTGGCAGCCTTGGCCCCATCCCGCTGCTTCTTAGGGTGAGTACAGACTGCCCCTTTTGGGTGGTCTGGAAAGCCCCATTGTGATGTGTGTGGCCTATGGAGATTTGAGGGAGGAAATGAGCCCCTAGCTTACACAAAGTTATTCCTGAGACAGAAGATGAAATGGAGGACTTCTGCCTGACACTTGAGACGCCAGCTGTCTATGAGAGTAGGAAGCATTGGGCTTGATAAACAAATCTAACCATTATCTTACATAGGCATTTTCCTATGTACCTATGCTTCCGTAGGGGAATTTCCGGAGGGGAATATCAGTCAGTGAAGACTCTTTCTTTTGAGGGAAATGGATAATCTACATTGCCTACTGGGGAAAGAAGGCTCCTTTAATAAATTATCATTATTATTATTATTATTATTATTATTATTATTTAAGCAACTTGATGGATAACTTTGGAATATTATTGACAATTTGTTTGGTAAGTTCACTTTCAGAAGTGCTTGAACATGCTTGTCCAATGTGGAATAGGTGCATTCAATTCAAGACTGCAGAAAAGGAGATGAACCTGTGGGTCCATTAGGCATGAATGTACAATGTGCATGGTTGTGTAAGCACAATGTGCATGGGTTCACACAGAATTATAGAGTTGGAAGAGACCACAAGGGCCATCCAATCCAATCCAACCCAACCCACTGCCATGCAGGAAATAGATGCCCGTATGCTTTTGTTGTGCATTCAGTTGCACATTTGACATAGTGGTTGCACAATGTTGCATATCACAATGAATACATAACTTCACATGCAGAGATTTATGCTATGAAAATCTAGAGCAGGATCACAGCCACACTGAAACCACAAAATTACCAGCCTTGCTTGGGAAAGAAATCTCTTAGCACCCATCTTCCAGATTTCCTCTATTTCCTTCTGCTTTTTCTTCACTTTCCTTCACTATTTTCCCCATTCCCTTTGCAATGTAATCAATCTGTTTCTCTGAAGAGAAGCAGGTTTGTAGGCCTTATTGTATCTGGCAGGCCTACCCAACCTGAAACCCTCAGAGTGAAGTCTCTAAAATTGTCTGAAAGTGAAGTGTCAGGAAGATACTTGCATGGCAGATGACATCTCATCTTGGCAGAGTTAATAACATCCCTGCTGTTTCATGCTTCATGCTAAAATAACAAAAAGGGAAAATATTCTCAGCAATCAAGGATGGATACCAGTCTTGTAGTTGCAGATGAGTGAGTAGAGAGTGGGAAGAAGGCCTTGTCCCTACTCTTGAGGGAAAGAAATGGACAATCTTACCCAAGGCTTATGTGAAGGAGTAGAACCCCATAGCAAATGGCTGGCATGCAGAAAGCCCCAGGTTCATTCACCAGAATCTCCATTGTAAGGGTCATGTGATGGGAAAGATGCTATTTGCTGGAGACCTTGGAGGGTCACAGATGAAATAGACATTCCAAGCTACAGGGACAAATCTGTCAGAATCCTTCTAGTGATTTATGTTTGCTTAACCAAGGACTTTGCACAAATATAGGTTGCTTGTTGAGTATTGTGCCAGGATGGAATCCAGAAGGCATAAAAGTGTAAGGCTAAAATCCTGTTGGTGTCTTAGTCCTTGTCTACACAAGGGGACACCCCCCCCCCCCAAATCTGGTTCATTCGGGGCATACAATGCATAGCATTTCCCCCATATCTTTTGTGATCAGGACACATGATGCACAGCCCTTTCAGCAGCAAACTTGGAGAATAATACCTTGAACCAAATTTAAAAACTCACATTTTCTCCAAAGTTTCTAGGAACCCCTGGTGTTTCTTGTGTGTAAACAATCCCCACTCTGGATTTGTGGCAGGAGGGAAGAAGGACAGGCTGCTGCCTAGAAGGCACTGCCACTTTCCTCCATCAGCTCCCATTATCACTACTTTTCTTCTGTCAAGTTCCAGAGCCAGGATAGATAGGTGTTTGGCAGGTGCTACCATTTACCAATATCTGGCCCAGTTCCTCACCTGGAGCAATGGCTACAAAGGTTCTTCTCACCTCAGTGAAGCTGCTGATGGCACACTCTGATGTAAGAATGAGGTTCCGGGGACCTCACAAGCAGGATTGTTTTTACAGGTGAGGAACTGGCTTGGGTATTGGTAAATGGTGGTGCCTGCCAGGCAGCTATCTGTTCTGCCTATAAAAGCTGATGGAGGAAAGAGAGCTGTGATGAACCACAACAACATCTGCAGGGGCAAGTGAGGGGCAGAAGAGATATGGAATCCACTCAGACCTTTCCCCAGTTGTAGATAGGCCCTTGTCTGAAACAGAACATAAACATTCATTTCAAGGTTGTGCATAGGATGCAATTAAAAACAGATGGACACTTATTGTGGAGGGATGAATTTTTACCATCTTTGCTCCGAACTTTCCATGACAATGGACAGAAGCCAGTTGGTGTCACAGCCATATGTTAAATTCACCAAACAGAAGCAGATGGACACTTTGGTCCAATGCAGGATGTCCACATTCAGTTCACATTTTCAGACATAGAGATGTGCATGAATGAGCTTGGAATACACACAAATAGGCATGGATACATGAGTACTTTGAGTTACACATTTGAGTATGTGTTCAGTTGCACAATATTGCCATTAAACACAAGAGGCTGTGCAGCACAATGAATGTATAATTCCACATGCAGAGATTTACATTGTACACACATACATAGGATTGCAGCCATGGTGTCAGAACTCAAGTATGAAACCCACAAATTAGTAACAAAGCAAGGAAAATATAACAGTTCTCAGCAGCAATAGCTTCTAGCTTTATTAATCAGCAGAATAGCACATGCAGAAGAACCTAGGCCTGGTTTCCAAAGCTCCACCAAGAGGTAGGAATCATGAAAGTAAGTTCACATCCCTGTGCTATGAGGCACAAAGCCAGCAAGGGGTCCTCCAAGCATTTCATGGGAGATAGGGTTCCCAAATGATCTCTATCATGACAGTGAGATACTTTAAAAAAGCACTATTTATGATGCGCATCCTGACAAAGAGTGGAAATCTATTTCCACATTCCAGTATGCTTTCTCATTCATAATTGCTGGCCTCTTTCTTGTATACAAACCAATTTCTACATGAAGCATTCACAAGTCCTTTCCCCCTGCCTTTATTCTTTACTTGCCAACAAGCCATTCACTGTAACTTTTCTACGGGAAAAAAGATCTACCCCTCCTGTTTAGGCAGTAAGCAAGTGATCTTGGTATTGGTTGTGCCAGCTGCCACAGTGTTAGGCTCTCAGCCTAACATGCATTTTGCTAGCCTTCTGGGAGCACATTTACAAATTAAACAAAAGAGACGGCAGATGTGTTCACATTCCTTCACAGGGAGCAGAATCACAAGGTCAAGAGAGGGAGAGAAGAAAAAAGAGCCTTATCAAAGGAAGCGAGGGCTGTGGTGGCGAGGATTATCTCAGATGGGTTCAGACTGAAAAGCACCAGGGGAGTTTCTGCATTGTGTGAAGGACTGACCTTCAGATGAGCCATCGTGCCAGACTCTTCCTCTCTTGGAATTCCATACTGGAAGATAAAAAGGGCCCATCATACCTTTTCAAAAGGATCTAAATCCCTTTGTTCTCACCTATCTTTGCTTTAGACAATATCAACCAATTCAGCTTCAAACATCCAAGTTAAAAGTGTAGGTGGATACCAGAAAGATAGTAATCTGTTGCTTTCCTTCCAAATTCTAAGTATTGTTTAGGTTAGAGCTTTGAGATGCACCTATGCCAGGAGTTAGACTATTTTAGAGATCTGCTTTGGATCTGTACTTTGAACAACTTACAAGCAACTATATTCAACAGGTGGCTGGGAAACCTAACTGTAGACAGAGGCAGCTCCACACATCATGATGTGGATGGACATGGGGAAGCTGATTCTCCCACGTGGAATGTTCCAGGTAAGGCTAAGAACTGACATTAATATTCAAGCGGGAAATGTGAAATTCTCATCTTCTGAAGTCTGAACATGGGCAAGAGAAATTTTAAAAGATGGATATTGTGCAGGATAAAGTTGGGATGGAGAAAGGAACAAAAGGGAGGTTATGGTCAAGCCAATATCCTGGCTTGAAGGTGAGTATATGAAATAGGATGGTAACCAGTCTGTTTCTTGTACTTTGAGACTAGTGGAAACACAAAAGCTTTCACTGCAATGGTAAACCAGAATCGTATTCATTAGTCCCAACTAGAAGGGAACACTTTTAATTAATTGTTGAATGGCAGGTTAATCTATAGGTAAACCCCATAGATTCAGCAGGTCTCCTCTAATTGAGACTAACAACAGTATTCAAGCTACAATTTTAATCATAATTCTCATTATACAGAACTAATACACTATCTTGGACCATAGAAGGTCATGGGAGACTGACCATTTTAACCCTCTGTAATCAAGTAAGGCATCCCCCTACCTGAAGGATCCTTGACAGGGGACAGTCCAAACTCTTCTTGAAAATGTGCAACTACGGACAGAATCTTGTTAATTAGTCCCGGTTGGAGAAGCTTCATTGAATCAATCATTGAATGGTGAGTGATGACATAAGGAAACCCAATGGAATGAATAAAAGATACGATTCCACAATCTCCTTTGAAAGCTTTTGACATTTTGGGGTGTGCTCCTGAAAGAGTGACAACCTCAAACTCCCAGCCTGTTACAGTTTGTTTGTTTGTTTGTTTGTGAGGAACAAAACCAGAAGGTTTATTAAGCCCTTAACAAGAACCAAATCAGCAGCCCATGCACATGTATATATGGCTAGGATATAGAAACCTGGTTTGATCTGGTTTTTCAGAAGTTCAAACCATGCTTGTTCACAATATTCTTTTGGAGGAGAAGAAATGTCAATTATTTCTTAAAACTACAAGAAAGTCACTTATGGTTGGTCCCACGCAACTATCAAGATGACTGCTGTTTATTGTCAGCCATGTGTGGAGATACACATATCAAACCAAGAATTCACAGTTCCAATTAAAAAAGAAATAAAAAGGAACACCAATGATTCTTTAGTGTAGAGGCATTATGGACAGTGGATCTAGAGACCAAATTTATGGCTCCAGGTCACTCTTATGGCTGTATGGACTGCTAACATTTCTAAACAAATATAGAGGAAAATGGGGTGAGTCCACTGTGTTGTTATTGTTGTCATTATTCCCCGCAAACCTTTCCTCCTTCTGAGACTCAAGGTGTGGTTAATGCGTCAGCATGTCCATGTCCATGCACCACCATTGAGTAATATGGGAAATGGAGCTCCATGGGCAGCCCAATATGTGGATTGCCAGCTTGCCAATACAAAGGTTCCACTGTACACCACCACTACAACTGAATATAGATGTTTGGCATCAATACATTCAACTGCTTCCATAGGGAAACTTTCATGTAGCTAAAAACTTACCTCATGCAAAAAGTTAAAAATGTCATTAAAATAACAAAATTAAAACCAATTAAACATCTAGTCATTAAAAAGAAAATAACAAATAGACAGCAGAGTACATTGTGCAAGGCTGTCCCCTGTGGGTAGTCCATCTCCAAAGGCCTGCCAAAACAACCAAGTCTTCATCTGCCTGTAGTTAGACAGCAATTTAAGGTTGAGGAAGAGGAAGTGGAGTTGAACATGTGGTGTTTTTGCACATCGGTGTTTCAATTTGGGCAGGCAGATGCATTTATACACTGCACATAACACATGCAGAGATTCATCATGCAATCTATATACAGAAAACCAGGGTGCATTGCTCATGCACATTGCATGTCACAATACCATGGGGTATCCAAAAGTTTTAATTATCACCTTTAAAAATTTTTGACAGAAAGTTTGTTTGATTTGTAGTTGTTAACTTATCTCTATGTAGTCACCATCCAGATTTACACATTTCCCCCAGTGTTTCTTGACCCTCCAAGTACCATTATTGTAGAAGTCTGCAGATTGCGCCTGACTAGGATTTTACACTTTAGTCACTTCTGGCAGAGCCAGTCACAAAAATAAAGGACGCAATGAGTTGATTTTCTCAGCAACGTGCACTTAGGGACCAATGATGACACTGACAAAATTTCACCAATATGCCATAATAACTTCCGGGTGATAATCATTACTTTAGGATACCCCCTCGTAAAAGCACAATCTGCAGACTTCTACAATATCAGGTATTCGGAGGGTCAAGATACGCTGGGAAAAATATATAAATCTAGATAGTGATTACATAGAGATAAATTAACAATTACAAATCAAAACAAACTTTCTGTCATTTTTTTAAAAAGGTGATAATTAAAACTTTTGGATACCCCCTCGTATATTCATACACATAAGAAGTGAGTGTAAAAGTTATAGCACATCACCTCAACATAGGATCTCAGCTGAAAAGTTTTCAAAACAACTTTGCATGTGTGGTTTAGAATATGTAACAAGATACTTTTTTAATTTCTGATATTTTTCTCTGTACAACACCCCTATTTCCTTTGAGTCTTTCTTCTCCAGCCCCTAAATCCCTTCATTTCTTGTCGAGGGAGAAAACCCGGAGGGAGAAGAAGGTTCCCTCTAGAATCCTGGGCTTTCTTCATTCCTTTATTGAGACCTACGGTTTACAGAAGGGACATCCTTTGGTGAAGGAACGAGGTTAGCTTAACAGAAGAGAGCAGGTGTCGGACAAGCTCTTGCAAATAAAGCGTAACCAAGGGGGAACGGTTCCTCCCACTTGGAAGATCGGCGCTGTCAGTAATGAAATTCTGCAGTAGCTGATTCTGGAGTCAGATCTCATTGTTCTACTTTTGCCTCCATAAGCCTCTATTTGTATGTCTGCATGTGTGTGTTTGTTGAACAAATTGACTCACCAGGGCTGCAGCTCGTGTACAGTTTAGGATTAAAATACACAAAGAAGGAAGAGAAGGCGGAAACTGAGGTGGGGGTAAGTGGGGGGGGGGGGAGCCTTCTAAGCTTCCACCTGTAAATCTATACCATTGGAGGCTAACATAATAAGAGGGAAAAACCAACATATGCAGGTATCTTCCTGGGAAAACAGTTTGCCAGCAAGAACATCTGCTTAAAAAGCCTCCAAATGTTCAAGATGTTTATGAAGCAGAGATAATATCTCTTCCCTTCCTGTCATTCACTCCACAACGACTGGGGGGGGGGGGGGGGGAGAATGGCTAAGATGGAAATTACATCAAGTAGATGACAGAAAGTTGTTCAAATTTCTTGAATTCTTGTATTTGTTTTTTTGTCTTGCAAACATGGACAATAGATAAGAGCCGGGGCTGCCTGGTGGGCTTTAGTATCTCGAATTTGCTTAAGGTTTTAAACTAAACATTAAAGGTGCCACCCGGGGTTTTGAAGCCAATTAATTAGAGTGTATGTGTTTGACACAGATGTCTGTTTTTATTGTTTTAATTTTGCAGTGTGCCATGCACATTGATGGCGCTATATCAACACTAATAATATTTTGTTGTTATTTCAACCTATGATGATGACCCTATGAATGAGAGATCTCCATATCATCCTCCCTGCTCGGGTCTTGCAAACTCAAGGCTGTGGCTTCCTTGGTGAGGTCTCCATCTTTTCCAAATGCCTCCCACTTTACCAGGCCTTATAATCTTTCCAATGAGTTATATCATCTCATGATATGTCCAAAGTATGACAGCCTCAGTTTGGATCTCAAAGGAGGTTACTTTTTCTGTTGCTAATGGAGTTTAAATTTACTTGCTGGACTTTAGAACTTTTTGTCTCAACATGGCCAAAGAGGAGGAATGGCCTCTGCCTACATGGATATCCCTTTGTACCATCTTAACTGAGAGCAACAACAAAAACAACAACAACATGACAAAATTCAAAGATAGAGCCATGTTAGTCTGTAGAATCAGTATGTAGAGAGATCTTGTAGCACCTTTGAGACTAACTGAAATAAAGAAGTCAGCAGCATGAGCTTTCACAGACTTTAGTCTACTTCCTCAGATGCATATATGCATCTGAGGAAGTAGTCTGAAGTCCATGAAAGCTCATGCTGCCAACTTCTTTATTTCAGTCCATCTCCAAGGTGCTACAAGATCTCTCTACATCGTGACAAATGTAGGCCTGTGACTATAACACTGTCACATTTTTCTTTCTCCTGTATGATTCTTAAAAGCTTTGCCTGATGAAGAAGCCAGTGGAGCTTTGAAAGCTTGCATCAAGCATTTTGTGCATTTTCGTTGGTCCCATAAAGATATCTCTCTTTTGTGGATTTTGAATGTTATTGTACTTTGCTGTATGGCCAACACAGCTACTAGATATAGTCCCAGTTTAGTCTTCTTTAGGGCCTTTCCTTGATGGTAGGATTGTATGTGGTAAGAAGCTATGCTGATGGTAGCACTTCTGCTAGAGTCTTTCAGGTCAGACAGGGTTTTGCTATGGAACCAGATGAATGTGCCAAAGCTCTTATTCTTACCCCAGAGTGAGTGACTCATTGCCACAGTGGTTGCACCAGGTGGCACAGCAGGACTCCTTTAAAACCTCTGCCTGGCATTGGAAAAGAGGGTTCCAGATCTTCTGGGAAGATCTGGAGCAAACAGGGAGTTTAAAAAAAAATGTTTTAAGTGAGGTATACCCCAGATTTAGTGCTGAATGGGCTGGCTGTCATGTAGAAGATTCGCACTATACCTGGGGATTGGGCCCTGCATCATCCAGACTCCTTATCAAAAGGACGGAGGAGGCCATTTTATTTGAACTATGAAGACAGGGCCGTAGACGGTTACCGCCTAAGGCTTGAATCCAACTGCTTTCCCCAACTAAAGTAAACCCATTGAACTAAGAGGGTATACATCACTGCTGATTTACCATCCAGCAACTAAGTAACAGTTGATTTACCATCCAGCAAGTCAATGGCTCTACTTTATTTTGGAGTAACAACTGGATTGATTGTTATCAACCAAATCTTTCATTCCCCACATGGACTGACAAAGAACTTAATTTAAAAAAACAACATTAAAAATCACAACTTGGAAAAAATACTTTAATTTTTTTAATTAATTAAAATATGTAAAAGATGCAAAACAGGCACAGGATTGAAATGAGATAAGCTATTCGTTTGTCCTTACTTCCTTTTCCCTAGCAGCTAACTTCATACCTGATAACTCAAAGTCAAATTACAAATTGTTCTTTGCTCTTCATCTTGTCCAGGGTCAAGACCCCAGAGTGAGAGATGGGGATTTTAACACTTTGCCTCCCACTGCTCTGAATTGGGGAGGTAACAAATAATTTTCAGATTCTTGACAGAGATGCACCAAGCAAATGGAGAATGAAAACTTTTCATCTCTCAGGAAAATTTGTACAAAAACACATGGACTGGCATTTCAATAATGATGTAATATGCATGCATAAGCCAGGCGGGGTGAATTATTTGTTATCGCGCAACAAGACATATTGTTACGATGGTGGTGAACGTGGAATTGCACATAAAGCAATATTGAATATTGTAGTCATGCATGGTGCTTGGTGATTGCTCACTGTATCTGTGCATTGCGCATTGTACATTGCACAATGTTGCCTAGTCATTGACGTGTGTTGTACAATGTTGCTGTTCTGCATGGAAGTTATGTAATGCTTGTGCAATGAATCTCTGTGTGCATTTACGCTATACTGAGAGAATGCTGGATTGCAGCCACATTTTTTGTACAAAAGCATGTTCCTAGAATCCTATTTGTTAGTCCCAATTAGAGAAGACATAGTCAATCAATTATTGAATGATGAGTCAACACATAGGTAAATCCAATTGGTTCAGTTATTCTACTTTACTAACAATAGAATTAACAATAGGTTTATATCTCTAGACCACATTATGAACAGTCCAATACCTCTCTACTCAGAAGTAAGTCCAGCTACATTCCTTGTGTACTACATACATTACTCCTACCCTGTTTCCCTGAAAATAAGACATCGCCAGAAAATAAGACCTAGTGGAATTGTTGCTGAAAGTAAGACCTAGCAAACTTTTTGTATGTGTGTGTGTGTGTGTGTGTGTGTGTATACAGTATATAATAAATGTTCTTTTTTTTTTTTTGTTCAACAATAAATGTGAATTCTTCTTCATAGAAAAATAAGACATCCCCTGAAAATAAGACCTAGCGCCTCTTTGGGAGCAAAAATTAATATAAGACACTATCTTATTTTCAGGGAAACATGGTAGGTAACAGTCCAACAAGTTTTAACTCTGCTCGACTATTTATTTTCATACATTTTACAAATAGTTCTTCATACCTCCATGTTCCTGTTTCCAGTGAAAGTTTCCTAAACAGTCTTCCTTTATGAAGTTCATAAATAACCACCCAGCACCCTAAGATTTCCTATTAAAATCCTGAACATATGTTACTTAGGGAAAAAAAAGTATTTCAAAGTAAAATTGGCTGATAACGAAAGAATCCCATAAAGGCCTATCTTTCCAATCATCCGGTATTTCTTTTGTAATTTCCTCAGAGATCTGGGAAGGATTTTTCCAGATGTCTCTGTTCCTTCCAGGTGGCATGTTCAACAGAATTTGGAAAACAGCCAATGTTTCACTTATTCTTTTGCCTTTTCTTAAAAAAAAAAAAAGGAAAGAAAGCAAAAGGGAAGAAAACTCAATGGCATGTTTGAAAGATATGAAGGAAATGGAGAGGAGATTAATCATTTTCCCATCACGAAAAGGAAGAGTTATTTTTCGCTTGCAAACCTTGATGCTCATATCTTCCCAAGCATCAATTAGGACTCACCAAGTCCCAGATCTGAATTCAGAAAGGACCTCTTCAACAGTGGAGGATGGAACACAACATGGACCCAAGCATAGGCTTTCCCAAGACTAGAAGGTAGGACACCTGAAGGTAAGACCTAAGATGATGATGATCCCCACTCCTTTTCCTCACCTGTCCAGGTGACATGTGGGATCAGGGGACCTAGCCTGAAGTCCTCTTGGTGATCGAACCTTGCTTAGCTAGTGGTTGGAAACCTCTTGGTGATTTATCCTTGCTTAAGTGAAGGTCATGTAAGCATAAGGTCATTTCGCAATATTGTGCAAAAAGGTATCCAGAAAAAAACAACAACAATGCAAGTACTTTTTATGGTATTGTAAAAGCAGGTATGTACTACCTAACACAACAATGCCGTTTGACACCACTTTAACTGATGTGGAATCCTGGGATTTGTACTTTTGTGAGATATTTATTTAGCCTTCTCTTTGAGAGAGCTCTGGCGTCATAACAAATTACAAGCATGGAGCCCTGACAGTTAAAGCGGTGTCAAACTGCATTAATTCTGTAGTGTGGCAGTAGCCCCAAAGGGGCTACAGGATTCCTTGATGTCTTTTTGTGCAGAAACAGACTAACACAGCTATGTCTCCATATGTGAAATGGGGTACACTTGTGGACCTCCAGTTATGCAACCACAAATCAAACATCACTTGTGAAACAGCCAAAAAAATTGCAATCACATATGTGAGGAAATTTACAGACAACATGATTTTGGCACCCCCCCCCCTTACTTTCAAGGAGAAAGGTTGAAAATGTCCAGCCTTTCAGGACTTTCCATTTCAGGAGGGGTTTTTATGTGAAAAATGAACTTTTGCAAAAAGCGGGTATAATTGCATGTAGAGATGTATGCTTCACCACTGCAATGTAGGATCTCTGGCTAGACCAACCACTCCGTTGTGGGCTGTGGGACTTCTGGAATCTGCTATCCCAGGAAGTTACTTTTCCAAGCATTTCTCCAATTGAGGTACTTGTACAGTGGGCCCTTGGTATCCGCTGAGGTTTGGTTCCAGTACCCTCCGTGGATAACAAAATCTGTGGATGCTCAACTCCCATGAAATAAAATGGCACAACAAAATGGTGCCCCATATATAAAATGGAAAATCAAGGTTTGCTATTTGGAATTTATACTTTTTGGGAATATTTTCAAGCTGTGTATGCTCAAATCTGTGAATAAAAAATCAGTGTATAAGGAAGGCCAACTGTATGGAGATGATCATATCATCTCCATATGGGGAGGGTTGATACAGGGGGATGAAGTGGATGGCCCTTGTGGTCTCTATGATGATTCTATGATCTTGACCAGTGATTATCTGTGCCTCCTTATGCTGACTTAATTTTCAGCATCACCATAAAACTTGTGTTTGTGTGCTTTTTGAAGTAAAATAGGTGTGTGAATGGAGGGAGGCTCCCACTACATACATCCCCAGGGCAATCTTGGAAAAAGCAAGAACTAACAGAGCTCAGGGTGTGATTAATTGGAATAACTATACCCGGGGAGTTGCTAGATTACTATTATGAAGGTTTTAGTTTGAGGAATGGGACAAACCCTTCCCCTAAACTATATGAAATATTTCATATAATGAAATATTTAAGGCCATGACTTTGATCGCCCGGTAACTGCCAGCTCCAGCCAGGAAGATGCTACTATTAAAAATAGATCAAAAGGACTTGCTTTAGACCACCCTGTTGGAATGCTGAGCTGCCAATCAGAAAACAATTCCTAATTTATTGTGGAAGCCAGATTAGTTTTATGCTCTGCCTGCAATCCCTCTCACTTGGACCATGGTTCATTCAGTAGGTGTGTAGTATATAAATATTAGCATCTCTCTTGCATGGCAGCAAAGAGGAAACCCATTTGAAAGACCAGCTAGCATGCGTTCTTCCCATGATTTACATAGTGAAATATCCCCCTCCCCCACTGCAAATTTAGTACTGAGAATAATGGTGCACTATCAGTTGAGGTTTGGTGGTTAAATGAAGGCTCCATACCAGTGATGATAATGTAATAGGTTTATTAAATAAGGTTATATACAGCTCCCAACAAGGGCTCTCAATACAAGCCTGCAGCAGGACCATTGCTCCTGGGATGCTGCCATACTGCAGAATTAATGCACCACTTTAACTGCCATGGCTCCATCCTATGGAATCCTGGGATTTTTAATTTGGTGGTGCACCAGAGCTCACTGCCAGAAAAGAATAAATGTCTTGCAAAACTACAAATCCCAGAATTCCGTAGCATTGAGCAATGGCCATTAAAGTACTGTTGTGTCAAACCAGATTATTTCTGCAGTGCAGCTGTAACCCTATACTGAATTTTAAAAAGATGTCAAAGATACTTATCATGATTCAGCAATGTAGCTGTGTTAAACTGTAATATCAGTATGCAAAAGGATCCCGTAGCACCTTGGAGACTAACTGTGCCAATTAAGTTGTAGCCTAAGACATTATGACTTGCCTACAGTCGTTCAGTGCATTTCCATCGCCAAGCTGGAATTTGAACTGTGGCCTCCCAGTGTCCTGATTCAACATTCAAACCACCACAGCATACATACACAGCTCTATAAGCAAGCCATATCACAGGAGAACATGGGAATGGAACCATCCCATCCCCATTCTGCCTGAACATTCAAGTATAAAAGCAGATTTCTCCTGTGAACTGCTATGTGCTAAGGACAAACAAAAAGAAACCCCATAATAACATGGCTGAACTATCTGCATTCTTTCCCTCTTTTGGGGAGAAACAAATTGAGTTAGTCTCTGCCAATTAGCTGCGTAGATATTTTCACGGGTGCTCCAGCAGAAGACAGCAACATTTCTGAAAGATGAAAAGCCTCCCCTATTGAGCGGATGCAGCTCCTGGGTTGTTTTCCTTTGGCATTTGCAGCATGGCACACTTGCTGCGCATGCAGTAATCTTCCCAGGCGATGGCTTCTGTGGCTGCCTTGTTCATGCCTCCCTTGTGCAATGTAGACCTCCATGCCTTACATGAGTCAATGACTTGTATGAGTTATACTGCTATTATGTTATAAGTAGGACTGATGGATTACACAGTGCTGCTATAGATCGTATTCATGGCACTTGGGCTCCATTTTTTTCCCACCTGAGGTAGAGAGTGAAGGTTTCTTAAAAAAAATGGGGAGGGGAATGGACAGGAGCAGGAAAAGGCAGGGAAAAGGAACAGAGTGCCAAGAAAGCATAAAAAAATACAGGGCAGCTAAAAAGTATCAGGGTTTTGAACCAATTCAGTGGTGGCTTCCATCTCTGGGATTCTGGGATTTTATGCCTCACTCATACATGGTTTTCCCAATGGGGTTGTACTTTAGAACAGAAGTTATAATCACCCAGTTACAAATAACTTGTTGTCATTAATTCCTTTCTGCAATAACTACATTAGTGTGGTGAAGTGATTTGAACATTGGGTTATGACTCTGGAGATAAAGGTTTGTATTACTGCTTGGCCATAGAAACCCACCTTGGGCAAGTCACACTCTCTCAGCCTCAGGCATATGTAAAAAATGTCAACGCCCGCCCCCCGATCCAATCATGCCAAGAAAATCTCATGCCTTAGGGTTGCCATAAATCAGAAACAACTTGAAGGCATACAACATTCACTAAGGCTGCATAGATGCCATTTGTTGCTTCTGTGTGTCTTCAAGTCATTTCCAGCATATGGCAACTATAATGCAAACCTATCTCAGAGTTTTCTGGACAGGATTTGTTCAGAGGTGGCAGTGCAGAATTTCCTGTTTTCAGAGCTGTCCCAACTTTTCCCTGTTGCAAAGCCCTCCATTCTGATGCTGGATGGCTGACTGCACACATGTCCCACTGCCATCACCATGGGTCACTTTCCTCTGGTGTCACATGCCTGGGCACCTTGTTTTGACCTCAGAGCAAAGCAGCTGGTAGCAGTGATGGATGGACCAAGTGGCTCTGTGGGATATGTTTCCAACAGTTTCCTGGCATCAGAAAGGAGAGTTTTGGATTTTCCTCGAAGATCTGGAGCAACCAGTGAGTTTTTAAAATCTCGGGTAAGAGGGGTAAAACTCATTTCTGATTCAGAGCTGGCCATCCATCATCCAGTCTGCTCACATCTGTACCAGGCTTTGGGTTGTGCATTGTGTAGTCTTCCCTCTGAAGGAAAAGGGAGCACCCACTGTATTTGGCTCATGCAGAAATGGCCTAAGACGTCATAATGGATTAATACCATCACTGAGCTGCCTACCAGATAATTTCCTTAGAAACAAACTGGATCTCAAAGGCAGTAGCCTTTTATCTTGCAAATGGAATTTAAAATTTATTTCCTGGACTGGATCTCCCAGCACCCACATGGCCAGAAGGAGTAGGGGTCTACTTACATGAATATTCTTCCATACATCTGAACTGAGGACTACAACTACAACAACTTCACTAAATGCAGGGCTATGACTAACATCATCAATTCCCCCCTCCTGTATCATATTTAACACCTTTACCTGATGAAGATGCCGATGGAGCTTTGAAATCTTGCAACATGTATAATACGGATTTTGATTGGCTCAATAAAAGTATCCCTGTTTTGTGGATTTTGATGGTTTACTTTGCTGTATGGCCACCATGACTACCCTGGATATGTTTTTCCTCCTAAAGAAAGGCTTATTCTTTTTTCATGGAGGGATAAATCTGACAATACCATATTGTCCATATTCTTTTTTTTATGATAAATTCTTTCCATTCTGTTTCATATAAATTTGTGAACTTTGGTAAATTATTAACTGAACATTAAACAAACAACAACATATTTCTCTGCCATCTGTCATTTGCCAAAGTCAACAGATACAACTAATTCCTGTTGGCAGGTCTTGAACACTATGCTCTGCCCCACTGACATCTCAAAATTTGAGAGCCTACCCAAAGCATTTAGTAGCCATCTTTGTAGATTCTGCTCAGTCCTCAGAAAAAAAAAATACTATTTTTTTAAAAAAATCTAAATGACAGTTTCTAAATTGCCTAGCCAACATGGCTAGGGGATTTTGAGAATTCTGGTCCCCAAAAGATAACCTTCCCAAGCTGTGCTTTGACAGATGGTTTTGTGGATGCCCCATTGTTGGTTTATGCAAAGATGTTTTTGAGTTGAAGAGGAAAAAATGGGGTATAAATTCAGAGGCAGGCAAGGCCTCCCATGTCAGTGTGGTGGTGAATCCACTTCTTGTTTTACTTCAGTCTTGAAAAGAGCTAGCCAAGGTGGTGACCTATTTGGGGGAAGAGACTCTGCACCTTGAATAGCTTATTTAATTTCTAGATCAAAACCTGGAATGGATTCAGTGTTCAGATGGCATGGAAACCATCAGCTATCATTGGATAAATTTAAAGAATAGTAGGAGATATATTTAAAGGCTAAGGCTGACATCCCATGTTGCAGTTACAGATTCTTAACTGCTCCTTATTCACCTATACTGCATGTTTACAATCATAGCAATATTGACATGATTTAAATCCCCCCGTGAATCCCATCTAAAATTCCAAAAAGGTGCTGGTCCAAGTGTTGGAGGGCTGTTCTGTTGGAGATAGGAGAGCAGCAGGATGAAATGTTCAGCCCTCTCCCACCAGCGAGGAAGGCTGTGACAGTCAGAAGGAGGAATCCTGTTGCAACCTCTTGATGCTCCACAGCTTGTTGGCAGGAATGGGCTGGAAATCTCATCCTGGTGCACCCAACTGCCAGCAGAACAGATCTCTGTCACTCAGACTGGCTGATAAGGTAGATCATGAGGTCAGGCCAGGAGACGGCACTTAGTTATGCATTTGTAATTGACATAGAATTTTAGCCTAAGTATAATAATAAGTACAATAAGTATAATAATATGGGAATCATAGGTGTATCTCCTGGGGATAGTTTCTGAGAATGCAGATAGAAAAGTACATTTCCAGCCGTGCCTTCTCTTTTTTGCTTTGTGGCCTCCATAATTCTTCCCTATAGTCAAAGAACACTGTATTTGTAATAGCTAATTTCCCTTTGGAAATATATTGTTACCATAGCAGGAGCAGGAAGACACCATTGGTTGAAGAGATATGGGATCTTATGGCTCAGGGAAATATTCAATACTGTTTCTGTTTGACATAACTAAACATCCAGGAAAGGAGGGAACCCGGGAATGAATGGCTATAAAATCCTCTCCTGTCACCTCTGATTTAGTAAATGAAGTTGAATGCCCTGACAGAAAGCAAAACAAGTTAAAATAACCCATACCTTTAATTCATTCGCATGCCAGCATGGTGCAATAAATATATTAACAACCAAAGAGAATGCATTGGAGATGTGTAGCTCATCCATCCATCTTAGCCATGCCAGTTCACCCAAATGGAAATCCTCAGACCAGCAATACAAGCAGTCTAAGCTCCTAGGTGAAGCTCTTACAGTTTGCTTGAACAGTATAAATATACACTCATAGTTTCTGCACCACACCACTCTTCTTCTGAATACTGACACTGTTCTACCAGTTGTGCCTGCTTATTGTTCCATTGTACAAGGGAGGTTGCACAGTGGCTATTTCTGGAATCACACTGAAAACACTTTATAGATTTGTAGATGCCATCCAAGTGTGTGCAACTGCATGTGAAATGGTTGTATTAAAGGTATTGACCATCCAAAGATGAGCAACTGCATGGCTGGGTTCCATCAAGTTAATCCTATCTAGATTACATCCATCATTCTCATTATGGCTACTATTATTGTTATATATTGCCTATTC
Organism: Urosaurus nigricauda; assembly: GCA_034509955.1. Taxonomy (NCBI): domain Eukaryota; kingdom Metazoa; phylum Chordata; class Lepidosauria; order Squamata; family Phrynosomatidae; genus Urosaurus; species Urosaurus nigricauda. Next base: position 7,356,142 of record JAOEGL010000002.1, read on the forward strand.
CCAGACTGGGACTCAAGGTGGCTTGCAACAGTTAAAAAATACATACAAATACAAATGTTAAAAATGTCATAAAACTAGCCATAAAAATCTAACAAGGTAAACACATAACTATTAAATACAAGAACAACTTGGTCAATTGTGTGTGTGTGTGTGTGTGTGTTTGGTTTATGTGGCTGTGTTTTGGAAGAATTTAAATTCTTCCAGAACATGGCCACATAGCCCGAAAAACCCACAAAAAACTATGGATGCCAGCTGTGAAAGCCTTCAACATCAACTTGATCAATTGTTGATTGTTGAGTCAACATGTAGGTAAATCCAATTGATTCAACAGCTCTACTCTGCTAGGGAGTAACAATACAATTTAGGCCAATGTGAAATGGCCGCACTTGTGGCACTCTGCACTGACGTCACCAAAGCTGTTGTCATCCAATGCAGTAACTCTTGGTGTCACCGCTATGGATCTCTGTCCATACAAGACTCTACAGATTCTTTAGTAATACATATGAATACTAACAAGAAACATTTGACCAAATCATTGAATCACTGTTGTCCTATAACTAGAGTAATTGCCATTTGATGAGTGAGCCATGCCAAATTCCACAAGAGAACAGCAGCAGTAGAACCACTAAATGTCATTTTTTTTTTGGAGAATATTGGGATATAAATGAATATTAATGGAGGAGGGGGACAAAGAGAAGGGAGGGGCAAGGAGGCAGGTGAGGGAAAGAAGAAGAAGAGGGGAAAGAGGAAGAAGAGAAGATGAAGAGGAGGAGGAGGAGAGGAGGAGGAGACAAGAAGAAAATGGGAGGAGAAGAGGAAGAGGAGGAAGAGGATGGAGAAGTAGGAAAGGAGGATGAAGAGGGGCAGGAGGAAAGGAGGAAGTAAATAAAATAAAATAAACTATTTTATCACCTTTCAAGAAGGTCTATTAACACCTGGTTAATTCAAGAGCATCACTAGCAGAAGTCCATCCTGCACCTGAGAACTGGGCTAATCCTGTGCCAGTCCCTTCTGTAGGTTCATCATTTAGCTTGCTTGCCTAGAAACTGTGACCACACTGTGGTTTATTTTTATTTTTATCTCAGTGAATTTGCCCAGGAGGATGACTGGAAAGTGGCATAATGGCAGGGCAAGGTCGCCAAGGAAGTGGGATGGAAAGCATTCTCTCTTTCTCACTCACTCACTGATTAGCCTCATTTAAAGAAAGAAATAAAGAGAGGCAGGGGGGAGAAGCCCACCCTCCTGCCTAGCAAATGAGTTAAAAGAGACTATTTTAATCTCTTTTATTGCATCGCTGAGATGCTTGACTTAGCTTCATTGCCGTCGCAGGATGATGTGTACCCAGCGAGTGTATAAAAATATATGAACTCCCAGGACAATATAGTTCAATCTGCTCCGCTATTACCCATCATGCTTGTCTGAGCACACCACAGCTATTAGGTCTGTTTGAGAAGCAGCTGAGACCACAGATGGATCTCTCGCTAGTGAGGAACGAAGGCGTGGCGGCAGGATTTGGAAGAGGGACGGGGCATGAGCCAGAGCACCTCAGACATTACCATCAGAGCAGAGCTGCCTTGTGATTTTCACCTATGGTGAAATTCCCAGGCAAATATGGAGAGAATCTTGGGAGGGGAAACTTTCCAAAGCATTTCACAAAGAAAGAGAATGAGAGATATTGTCAGAATGCTCACTTCTTCTGTTCTTGCATGTGAGCATGAAACATTTGAAGAGTTTTCTAACTCTCAATGAACATTGCACTTTTTTTTTTTGACAATGGATTGATTAGTCTCAGCAAGGGTTGACCAGCAGAATCAACACCTGTGTAAATTCGACTGATTCAGTGGGTCTACTAAATGGGTCTATTCTGGTCATGGCTGGCAGCAAGATTCAGGCCACTGTTGTCTGCAAAGTGTTGGGGTTTTTTTTTGTAATGAAAATATTTTTTGTGCCAAGCCCAAGAGAGAAATAGTGTGATGCAGTGATTGGAGTGTGATTCTGGAGAGCAGGGTTCAATTGCTAGCTCAGCCATGAACTCCACTGGGTGACTTTGGGATACTCATACATTCTCATCTTCAGTAGGAGGCAATGACAAACCTCCTCTGAACAAATCCTGCCAAGAAAACCCCATGACAGCTTTGTCTTAGTGTTTCCATAAGCTGGAAATGACTTGAAGGCACATAACAGCAACAACAAGCCAAGACCTTGAAATTAATTTTCCACAAAAAAGTTAACATGGTTCAAAAGCAGATTTAATATGTCTGCACTTCTTTGGACTGTCCATGAGATTCAGGTCAAACTACTGTATTACCTGAGATCCTGCCCTGAGGAAATAGACTATAATTTTATTATCTTAGCATTGTGCAGTAGTTGTACAATATTGCCTTGCTAGTGAATTATAATCTTGCACAAGTGAATGTTCACCAAATGCATGTGTTCACCTGCATGCATGGTGCACATCTATGTACAATGTGCAATCATGTGCAATGTTCTTATTCCTCCTTGTGCAAGGTGCATGCTTCTTCATGCACAAGGCACAAGCATGCAGAATGGGAACTTAATGCTCAACTCCACTTCTGCGGGATACAATTGATCCACAAAACTGTCCAATCATTTTCTTGGGGTAGCTTACACATGGATAAGGCACCAAAAGGATTCTGCTCTTTGTATGTTGGGACACTTTTGATGATATTTTTTTAGTGCCATGTTGACGTAATGCAACTTTTTTGTTATTGATGCTGCTGAAGAATTAAAAAGTGCTGATCTTTCATTTATAGAGTAGAACAACAGTTGATATTTTTGATGGGGCTTTCTTAACAGAGAATTCAGGCCAACTAATTGGATTCCAAATACCAAATTCCATGCAGTGGAGCTATGGCAGTTAAAGTGGGGTCAAACTGTTATATATTTATGATGGGATGGGAGGAAAGAAAGAGAGGAAATGGCATCCACCACACACCCAAAATAGTGGAGAATAGTCAGATAAAATTGTGCAAAATGGCCTTCTCTTTCTTGAGGAAGGAGAAAAGGAAATATTTCCCCTCCCCCCACCTCCAAAGCAGTTCCCAAGAGGAGGTTTTCAGAGAAATTTTGGCTCAGATCTAGCTAGTGAAGTTTCACCTGCATTTCAAGGTAAATTTAGAGACAGCTCTATGTGAAGAAACTTCAGGAGAAGAGCAATGGGGAGAATCTCTCTTCCCCCTTGTGCATCTGACTGGACAAGAGCTGTATTTCAGCAACCAAATATTTTTTCTCCAAGCAGAAGGTTGCAGGTTCAGTCTCTAGTAACAATTTCCAAAATATCAACTTCTGAACCTCAGTAAGGTTCGGAAATGTTACTTGTCTGAAAACTGGGAGAGCAGATGCCAGTTGGTATAGACTAGGGGTGCACAACCTTTACATTTATGGGGGTGAGAAAAGCAGAGGTTTTCAGTTGTCTTTGTGTGTGCACTTGAGCATGTGTGCACTCTTTCTGTACCACATTTCTACCAGCTACTCCAGGGAAATGAAAATCACCAGTGCTGAGATGAAAAAGTTGCTTTTTATTTTTTTTTAATTCAGTAAGGAAAAATGCCTTAAAAACAGCTACAATTTGAGGATTTTTTTTTAAATTGCAGGCCTGTGAATTGATTTAGTGGAGCTGCATCTACACTGCAGAATAAAAGCAACCTGACAGTGCTTTAACTTCCAAAGCTCAATGCTATGGATTTCTGGAATTTGCAGTTTTGTAAGCCATTTAGCCTTCTCTGGCAGAGAGCACTTGTGCCAGCGCATAATACAAATCCCAGGATTTCGCAGGTTGGAGCCATGACAGTTAAAGTAGTATCAAACTGTATTAATTCGGGAGTGTGGCAGGAGCCTGTGAGTGCTTTCCCAAAGATGCTGGCCATTATTAATTAGGAGTAAGGAAGGAAGCAAGGCCAAAGTCTCCCAATTAATGTAAATGCGTACCACCAACTTTCAACCAAGGCAAATGTTGACAAAGACTGATGGTGATTTGCCAAAGAAAGTGGCCACTTGCAATCCAGGGCATTGTTAAGCAAGGGAGGTCTTGCCTTTCTAGCTGGTGGGAATGTATGCCAAGGCCAAATCTGATTTAGCACTGGGTAAATCACCACTTGTCCACCAGAGCGGATGCCCGCTTTTATAAGTTGCCAGCCTTCCTCCTAAGCACTGCTTCCTATTAAAGATGACTTGCGCCTATGAAAATTCATAAACTCTGCAGGCGTTTCCGTGGCGATTTGACAGCGTAATCTCCCATCATCTCAGCTTCTCTGTGACAATGACAAGAGGAAGATGGATTTATCAAATACACTGAGACATGTTTATGACCCTGTTTTGCATAAGCAGGCGCCTGATCCATGTGCTGTGCCGTAGCAGATAGCGAGAGAGCACTCCCTTCCCATGCCAGATACTCTGACAGGCAGAAGAGATATTTGGAAATACATGAAAAATATATGTATCTATATTTTATTTCTAGTTTCTTCGAGCAAATGGAAATATAACCCCTCCTTCCCATTAATTTCTTGAGGAGTATGAAAGCTTATTCAATCAATTTTGGTTTCCAGTGTCAGAAAGTTTGGCCTTAAAAACCAACATTTACCTACTGGCAAAAGCATTTTTCTTGGTGCCAGGGGAGTGTCGATGAATTAATGGTGGGAAAGATTTCTGGATGCAGTGAATGATGGCAGCAAATGCTGATCAAAGTCCCATGAAAAGGGAATGTGGACATTTCAGCCTTCTGTAAATTCAGCAGTGTGACAATGCACTTAGACAAAAAACCAATGCTCTGGAGAAAACAAGGACCACCTCTTGCTGGATTTTGGGAGCAGGGAGAAATCCCACACTAACAGTTGGGCTATTGCAATGGATGAATGCATTTTTGAATATGCAGACTGTATAATTTGGAGGAAGGAGGGGGAATGCCACCCTCTTAGGTTGCATCTTCTCTGCAGTTTGACATCGCTTTAACTGTCATGGCTCATTAGTGTGGAATCCTAGGATTGGTAGTTTTGTGAGAGTTTTTCCACATTATCGCACTACCCTTTTATAATGCTGCTATTCCACTATAATTGCTCTGGATGCCTCCTGTTGCATTTTAGTGTTTGTAGTTCAGTGAGGCCTATGAACTCTCTGGCTGAAAATTCTTAATGCGCCTCCTTAAACTGCAAATCCCAGAATGCAACAGGAGGCAGCCAGAGTAGTTACAGTGGAATAGCAGCACTATAAAAGTCTAATGCCGTAATCTAGTTGGTCCCTTCCATCAGAGAGCTCTGGTGACACAGCAAACTACAAATCGCAGGATTCCATAGCATTGAGCCATGGCAGTTAAAGTGGTGTCAAACTGCATTAATTCTGCAGTGCAGATAGAGCCTTAGATCTTTTGGTGATGTTTTGGCTCATCTGGGATTGGGCTGGCAAGTGGAAATGACAGGGCTGTCACGGCAGTTTCATCAGAGTTGCAGAAACTTTTATGTGTCACTGAAGCCAATCTTTGGGTATGGACACCTGGGGAGGAGCTGTAAATCCGTTACAGGTGGTTTCAATCTGGAGTATCAATGGCTAAAATAATAAGGAGAAGGTTGTCACAGACAATTCTGGGTTAGATTCTGGGAATAATAGGCCCCCAAATTTTGTTTTTTAAAAATAATTTTCCTAGCTCCAGACGAATGCCCCTGTCACAAAACTTCAGAGAGCTGATTTATTTACAAGGAGGTTTAATATTTGCTTTCTTTTGCAAATCAGTAGATGATCTTCCTTGCGGAGTCCTTGGCATCACAAAACCCTGGCTATAAAGAGTCCGTTGCTCTTGTAGATGTCCTACATATTGCTAATCCAATTCACCTTAAGAAAGCAAAGCTCACAAAGTTAAAGATCTCAAATTCAAATCTGATTATGCACCAGCAAATTGGATTCACATATATTCTGTAAAATCTGAAAAACCACTTAGACTGGACTGGACCACTGGCTATATATATATATATATATATATACCAAATAAATACATATATTGATTAAGCAACTGCCTGAAAGGAAAGAGGGAGAGAGAGAGAGAGGAAGAGGAAAGAGGGAAACTTTAGGTGCTTCACTTTAACTGACCCTATAAAACCCAGACAAAATTGGTACCTCTTCTATTCCTCCTGAATGATTTTTCCATTGCATTTCACAACTTATCAGGGATTTGGATGGGCACAAAGCTTTTTCCTGTAGGTCAGTTCAATTGGATGCACAGTGCTGACTTTCATGCCATTGATTGGCTTGTCAGTTTTGGTTTTGTACGCTTGTAACTGGAATCATGTAATCTGTGATTCAGTAGAAACCTTGAGGCTCACAGGTTCCTCCAAGACTGAAGACATTGAAGGAGTGCCCTAGCCAATGTCTTTTTAATCATCTCCAGGAAAAAGAGCTCAGGTGAGGATTTGATCTTTGTGAATGAATGAACCCAATCCAAAACTCTTGGGATAAGAGGGAGATTAAAATTGTGCAAGTGGGACCTACCCCAAAAGGTTGAAGGATGGAGTACCCCAAAGCCTGTTTGTTTGTTTCTGGACAATTTTCAGAGCACCATTTGGCCAAACAAAGAATCACAGAGTTGGAAGAGACCTCAAGGGTCACCTAATCCAACCCATGCTGCCAGCAGTAATATACCATCAAATCACTCCCAAGAGATGGCCATCCAGCCTTCAATTAAAATCCTCCAAATATGGAGACTCCACCACACCACACTGCCAAATAGTGTGATATAGCACAAGACGATTTGGGGGGAAATAGTGTTTGGCATTTTAAGGATTAAATCAGTGATGAGCAAATTGCACTGTGCACTCTTTATAACTAAGAAGGAAATACCTAGGTCAGTATCACACTACTTTGTTGGCCAACTGGTACCATTGTTCCACTTTAACTGCCATGGCTATCTCCTGTGAAATCCTGAGATCTGTAGTTTAGGGAGGAGCATTAAGAATTTAAAGCTAGAGAGCACATATGCCTCACTAAACTACAAATCCCAGACGTCCACAGGAAACAGCCATAGCAGTTTAAGTGGAACAAATAGTTGTATAACAATGTAGTGTGATATTGACCTAGGTATTTTGTTCTTTGTTATAAAGAGTGCACTGTCCACCATACTGCACATGAGGAAATGTCACTTTCCATGTGCATTGCCATGTGGAAGTTTGCCCAGACGTATGTGACTACATGCCCCAGCTATGGCAATACATGCATAGTACATAGTACATAGTACATAGAGACTCTTCCTACAAGTCTCAGGATTCAAATATTTACATTACAGTCAAGATTCTACATCAGGTTTGAGTAGCATAAATATTTGCACATGGATTTCCTGATTGTGTTACACAATGTTATGCTAAACAGAAACGTTGTGCAACCAGAGGCTGCACAGTGCAATTTGCAATAGAATGCCCAATGACATGCGCAACCATGTGCACAACTGAATGCATCTATACAACTCTGAATGCAAAGACTGCGCATTGGACAAGATGTCCTACTGCTTCCATGGTGGAACTCACACATATATGTGTGTGTGTGGGGGTTGCCATTTGGAGCACCAAAATATCAGCAATGACAATATTTTTTTTAATATCCCTATATCTGACCCCAATGGACCATTGCCATAGTGATCTGCCAGTCCTCTCTTCATCCCTGTGTCCTGTCCAGGTATCTCTTCCATTCAAGCCACAACTCACATTTCCATATTCCTAGTGGCTCAATTGGAAATTGATCTTGCTCTAAATGGAAGTCACCTTTCTTTATAATGCATTTGTAAAAATTTCATATCTCTAGTTGACTGATTATGCATTTGATCTGTTACATTATGCCTCCTCGCACCCGACCAAACGACTTCTTGCAAGGCGTCTAAGATTTCTGTGGGGAATGCTTTGCAATCCAACTCTGTTGTTTAATGGGATTTCCACCTACGTTTGGCATATTTCTGAGCATTTCACCACTCATATTATAATTTATAGCGTAATGTATTTTTTTATACTGTGCTATAACATAAAATATTGCCAGTTTGTCCTTAGCGCTCAAGGAGAGAATCTAAAGGGTTTTTTTTTTCTTTCCCTGTAGAAGAAAAGTTTTATTTTTTAAATATTTTTCTTGAAAAGGATTGTACTAAAGTGTGAAGGAAAACAAGAAGACAGTGATGTCAGAAGACTTTATGCAGACAAATATTAGCAAGAAAAGACAATCAATGTGATGGATGAAAAAAATCATTACTAGCTAAACAGATCAATTTTTTAAAAAACAAACGTGCTCTAATGTGCATAGTCTGTCCTCTTTTCAAAAAGATGCAGTCTCTTCTGGGACACCTTGCTGTGCCTTAGGAAGAACATCCTCATGTCCAGGAAAATATGGGTACAACCATAGGTTCCACTATTCTGGATTATGGCAGGATGTGGAACAGTTTTATTTCATCCTGCTGAAATTCAAAGTTGATTATGGAAGGAATATGCATGTATCCAGTGACATTATTTACTGTTTGTGCAACAGGGACATATTTTAAAAAAAAATGCCAAGTGTAGACTGATGTCAATGGGGCAGTAAATCTACTCTGGCTTTCAGTCAGAACTTTAAAAGAGTGAACTGAAGTATCGAGCCTATTCTGGGGAAAGAATTTGGCACCTTAAACAATTCGCTTTAATGTTCAGATTTAAACCTGGAGTAAACGTACTATCTCCTGCTACTAAAAACAACAATAGCCCAAAACACTAGCTAGTATTCTGGTTGTTGTTGTTGTTGTTGTTGTTGTTGTTGTGTGCCTTCAAGTCATTTCTGATTTATGGCGACACTAAAGCAACCCTATCCTTAGTTTTCTTGGCAAAGTTTGTTCAGAGGAGTCTCGCCATTGCCTTCCCCTGAGGCTGACAGCATTTGACTTGTCCAAAGTTGCCCAGTAGGCTTCATGGCCAAGTGGGGAATCAAACCCTGGTCTCCAGAGTTGTCATCCAACACTCAAACCACTACACCAGCTGGCATCTTTACAAAAGGCCTTACATGTGCACAAAACTGAATGGAGTAGTTTCACAGTGCCCATTTTCACCTAAGGATTGGCCTGACATTACAATCTATGAGCATTTATTGTGCGATGGTAGCTGCTGGATTGCACCATGGCCTAACAAGCAATGGGCACTGATGTGCATTGGGGTGTTCTCAGTTGCATATTTGGAAGCTGGCTAGGAAGTGCCAAAGCACAACAGGAGCACCCAGTGAGCATCACGAGGGTCTGGCATAACACCAGAATTGCCCAATGCATGTTAGAACTGCCTCATGAACATGGCAGCACTCTTGCCAGTGCCAGGACAGGCACCTTCACAATTCACTAACAGGGTTTTATTGCATTTCTGCAACATAGCTCAGCCACTCTCCTCAAATCAACCTTCCTCCTTGTGAATCCCTTGAAAGTGGGTGGCTGGGTGGAGTGATTTAAAGTGCAACATGCTTACACCCTCCTTCCTTCCTTCCTTCCTTCCTTCCTTCCTTCCTTCCTCCCTCTTTCTTTCTTTCTTTCTTTTTAAAACAAACCCTGTTTTGAACCATAACTTTCTTCTCTGGTGGTGGTTAAATTAAGTCTCAGTGAAACACTAGGACTAAAATGGTTATGGGGCAGAGAAAGGGCTAATGGAAAAGGAAAGTTTCTCTCCTTCACACATAACTCCTGCTAGATTTTCAAATCTCTACTCCATTGTTTTATTGTGGCTCAGCAGCAACAATCCCCACCCCTCAGGATTTGGGTCTCTTCTAGATTTCCCTGAAATCAATACAAATCCATCCACCTGCACCTGTTTACTTAGGAACAGGACCTGTAAAGGGCAAACATGCCTATCTCTATCTGCTCAGTAGCTGAAGCAAAGGAGAGAACTTTACTGGGTAAAATGTATGTCTCTGTATGTATCTGAATGCACGAGCCTCTGTACACATCTCCTCCAGCAGTAATAATCGCTGCCACTTGTACCGGATTTATTCTCTGCAGTCGCTGGATTACTCATATAATCAGCTCAGAGCAAAGAAAATAGAAACAAACCCATTCTGCCCCCCCTCCAACCCTGCTCCCCAACTGCCTGCCTTCTCCCCAGGCTCTCGTCTTTCTCTCATCTGTTACCACCTGGCAACCTCCGACCACTTGTCCTTTGCTAATCTCCAGCATCCTGCAAGCTCCCTTTCCGTCCCACACCCTGCCGCGTTCCACTCAAAGGTTTTATTCAGCTGTGGTGCTTCCCACCTGCCATTCTCATGAGCTGTGCAGGAAAAGAAAATGCTGGATTCTCTCCTTTGCAACCTGTTGTCACTTCCCCTCTGGGTAGATTTTACCCTTTCATTCCCACTGAAAGGAAATTTTGAATGAAGGCACAGAGGGTCTTATTCATGGGGCAGACGCCCCATCCCTTCTGCCCACTGGAATTGACTTTGAAGAAGGACAGTGTCAAAAGTAAGTTTGTACAGTTTTCAGGGCAGGCAGCTTGTCCACTCCCTGATAGATCACAGCAATAGAGAATTTTGCTCAAATTTAACATTCATTCATTCAAACCTTCCATTTAGACAACTATAGTGAGCTGTCTATGGGGCTGCCCCTAAAAATATTTGGAAATAACAACTAGTGCAGAATCTGGCAGCCAAGTGGTTGTTAGGTGTTCACTATACAGACTACACACCACTGTGTTGCCATAAACCATTTGTGGATGATATACATGAAAGACTGCTTCTTCCCATATAAGCCTGCCTTGAATTTGAGACCCTCAACAGAAGATGCAAAGATTCACATAAATATACACAGAAGCATCAAGCAGTAAGACTACAGCCATTTTGGTAGTAGGATTGCTTAGGGTCAAGAGAACCTTTAGGTCATGGGTAAGCAACTTTTATAGGCACAGGGGGCAACTTTATTTTTCCAGTCCTCTTGTGGGCTGTCACCACCATCCTGCTAACCAAATGCAGTGGCAAATCACACTACCAAACCTCTGTTACAACAGCTACAGAATCCCTGTTTAAACCAAGCACTTTGACTACTCTAAACAGGCCTTTCTCTGGTTGGTGCTAGAATTCTATGCCACAATTTGCCACAGAAATCCTGCAGTGCAAATTTTATCAATGCAACATGGTCTTTGTTGTTTGCTAATTGTTGTCAGGTTGGCTTAGACCAAGCCTGCACAACATACCCAGTGTCTGTGTGTGTGTTGGGGGGGGGGGCACATGCGGCCTGCCAAAGGATTTTGGGCAGCCCATGAGAATGTGGAATGACGTCAAGGCTCCTCCACTGGTCAGCCTCCTCCTGAGGAGAGGGCCGTGTGTGGGAGGAAGAGGACAGGTGAACACTTGCCCTGCTAGGCTACTCCACTGCTCAGATTTCTCTCTCTCTCTCTCTTGAGGAGGAGGAGGAGGACAGACAAACACCTGCCCCTCAAGCTTCCTCCACTGCCTGGCTTTCTTCTGAGGATAAGGCCAGGTGGTGGTGGAGGAAGATGAGGGCAGGCAAATACTCCTCCTGCAAGGCTCCTCCTCCACCTAGCTTTCTCCTGAGTAGGCCAGGCAGTATACAAGAAAGAAAACCAAATGCTCACCCCTCAAGGATCCTCTGTCTCTTGGCCTTCTCCCAAGGAGAAGTCCAGTGGAGGAAGAGGACAAGATAGGCTCTTCTACCACTCAGCTTTCTCCTGATGAAAGGGACAGGAAGAGGAGGAGAATGGAATTAATTCTAATATAATATAATATAATATAATATATGTTTAATTAAAACCTATCTGTTGCCGAAGAAGTTAGCCTATTGTAATTTTGGCTTTACCTAATGCCAAGTTGTGCCATTCTGGCTTAAACTTATGATGACCTTGTGAATCAGAGACATCTAGGACATCCTATTATCAACAGAACTGCTCCGTCTTACAAATTCAGGTCTTACAGACCGAGGGCCACAGTTTCCTTGATTTACTCTTTTCACCTGTCATGTGGTCTTCCTATCTTTCTGTTGTGTTCTACTTTATTAGTCTTGCTTTTTCCAGTCTTCTCATGATATGTCAAAAGCCTTAGTTTAGTCATCTTGGCTTCTGGGGAGAGTTTAGGACTAGTTTGTTCTTGGACCATTTCATTTGTCTTTTTGGTATTCCATGGTATCTGTAAAACTCTCCTCCAGGACCACATTTTAAATGAGGTGATTCTCTTCTAGCTTGCAAGGAACATTGTACGCACAACCCCAACACTTTGTGGAGCAGCATACATGTCTCCCAGCTTTGCTTAAGACTCTCCCATCATAAATCAAGTTTAGGATGTGAGAAAAGAATGTTCTGTCTGGGGCTGTATAGACTGCTCAAAAGGGGCAGTCTGTAAGCACCCAAAGAAGCTCCAGGATGGGGCCAGGGCTGCCTAACCGGCAGCCCCAGAGGTCCCATCCCAGTGCTTCTCCAGGCCATGGAAAAGGGGCAAAATGCCCCCTTTCCACGGCCTGGAAAGGGCCGTCCTCGGGGCATGAAGCCCCAAGGACAGCCCAATCAGCAGAGGACAGGGAGAAAGAGGCCTCCTGGCCCCTTTCTCCCTGCCTTCATTCCCACGGCAATATGGTTGCTGCAGGAACGACGCGCGGCCTGAAAGGGAGCTCCGTTTTGGAGCTCCTTTTGATGCCACTGAAAGGGCGCCATGACATCATCATTGTGCACGCATATGGACGGCATGCAAAAAAGATGGTGCTGTCCATACATGGTAGGATTAGAGAGGGTGTAAATGCTGCACCCTCCCTAACCCTACTCACACCCCACAAATGGCCCTTTTGGGCCGTGTGTATCGGGCCATTATGTTTAATAGCTCAGCTGATTTGCTGGGCTGCAGGAGAAAGGCCATGTCTGCACAGGCCAAATAACACATCCTCCTTCCATCCTTAGAGCAGTCAGTTCAGATGATGCCTAATCCCCCATTCTGGTGAAAACTGTCCTGATAACAAATGGCCAGTTCAGCACTGAGCTCATGTTATGCCACCCTTATTGGAAATTGTTATCCCCATGGGAACCAAAAATTAAACCTTAGCACAGTTCTGCACCTACAGAAGGTAGTGCCCAGTAAGGGTCCATTCGATTGTCTGGCCCCATGCTCTACCATTTCAGTGGGACTTTAAATTCCACTTGGTTTCCATAGAAAAATCAAGAGGGGTAATCTGGTTGCGCAGTGCTACTCATCCCAAGCAAATCCTTTGGATCCAGCAAAGGATAATATCTCGGTTCAGCCAACCTGGCTGCTTGAGTTGCCTAGTCCACTGAGTCTGTCCTCCATCTTTTTTCTATCAGCTCATCTTCATCTCCAGGCTTGGAGATGTGCCATTTTGATTTAACCAAGCCTTTTGCCTTGCGTCTTTTAATCGTCCTCAGGCAGTCGAGCAATGTGTGAAGCATTCCAGAGAACAAGTGGGAACATCGGCCACTGGTGAGGCTTTGCCAACCTTCTCTGTTTTCGACCCAGTGCCTTCAAAACCAATCGATTGGTAAATGGCTAAATAGTGAGAAAAATTGCTCTCTCTCATTATCCGCGTGGCTGTGTCATTACCCTTTAATATTGCATCGTTATTGACTGATGCAGCCTGTCAAAGCATGGCTGGCGGGATGTAACACCGTGCTCAGAAGGTGCAAAAGATTTCATTAGAAGTTTACTCCTCTAATGTGTCTCAGTGTGTGCATGTGTGTGTGTGTGTGGGGAAGAGAAAGACACTAGCAAAAGTCCATAACTTTTGGCCATCTGGAATTAATAGGTGAAACTTTTGTTGCTGTGTTTTCCAAACCTGGTCCGCAGTGTGGTGGTACTGGGTAGCTTCTATGTCAGCACAGTGATTCAGGTTTTAATTGAAAGTTAGAGGAGCTATCCATAATGCTGAGCCTGATTCCAGAGACAGCTTATTTTCAAAATTGATTTATTTAGGAAAATACTTATATACTGCCCTGTACTGTGACATTTCAGGATGGGGTTGCAAGTAAAACTACCAGCAGTTGAAAAGCATCTCAGATATCAAACAATGGCAAAATAATTTAAAACAAGTTGAAAACATCTTCCACAATTTGACAAGTTAAAACACCTTGGAATCTAAACAAAATTAAAACCATGCTTGTGTACATCTGAAAAATAAATTAGGCTACAAAGGCCATACAGGCTGAATCTTCCTTATCTGAAAATGCTTGGGACCAGAGGTGTTTTGGAGTTTTGGATATTTACTTATTTATTGGATTTTGGAATGTATGTATTTGCCTCCTCTGAACAAAATCTGACCAAGAAAATACCATGAAAGGGTTGCCATAAATCAGAAACAACTTGAAGCACACAACAGCAACTGTATATTTGCATATATTTACATAAGGAGATATCTTTGAGATGGGAGCCACGTCTAAACACAACATTCATTTATAAACCTTATACAGATAGCCTGAAGGTAATTTATACAATTTTAAAAAATAATTTCGTTCATGAAACAACATTTGTGCATTGTTCACATTGAACCATCAGAAAGCAAAAGTGTTGTTATTTCAGCCACCTATGGAAAAAGCTTTTTTTTTAAAAGACTATTTTGGATTTCAGAATTCCGGATAAGGGAAAGGCACCCTTTAATAAAAAGGCATATTTTGCCTTGGTGATTGTATAAGCCCTTAGATAGCTTTTAACGTTCAGACTTCAGTCAGGAACAGATTCATAGGATGTTGAGAGCTGAGGTTTAAAACTATTGGAGAGCCCCAGGCTGCCTAGAGGACCCATCTTGTTCACCTTCCACTTTCCCAGAATGGTCAGACAGATGTTTCCAGAAAACCCGTGCCCAGACTTTAAATGCAATAGTGTCTTTACAAGTGTAAAAACAGTTTTTACACTTGTTCCTCAGCAATTGGTATTCACTGGCATACTATCTTTGAATTTGGAAATTTCAGTCAACCATTGTAACTACCATTGATTGATCTATCCTCACAGCTTTTGAACCCCATTTAGTGACCATTAATATATCTTTTGGCTGATAATTCCACAAATTAATTTCATGAAATGACATGACTCAGTGGAAAAGACAAGAATTCTCAGTAAAGTTAAAGGCAGTAGGAAAAGAAGATGGCCATATTACAGGTAAATTGACTCGACCAAGGAGGTCACAGTCCTGAGTTTGCAGGACCTGAGCATGGCTATGAATAAAAGGATCTCCTCGAGGTCTATGATTCATAGAATTGCTATAAGACAAAGCTGACCTTATAGCTTACACCAAAAATTACACATTGAGTGAAGAATCATTTTCCATTTGCCCATCTCAAAATACCCTGCCAATTGATTTTACTGGATGGCTATAAGTGTTATAAGATGGGGACAAAAGTGACCTTTCCTTCCATAGCTTTTTGAGAACGGGAGGAAAATTAAATGATGGAAAAGTGGTACAGAGGCAATTGATGATCAGCCATGAAATAATGAGACCAGACATGCATATATGGGAAAATAAAGAGCCATTTATTTGACCTACTCAAATACTAATAAACTTGATTTCTGGGGACACTACAGAAAGGGGGAGTCCAGCTGAAGAACCAGGTGTCACCGTATGACTAAAACCTCTCCAGTCTACCCTTGGGTGAAACATCAGTCCCTGAGGTAAATCCAAGATGTTTATTTTCCCTTGGTACAGCCTATTGGAAGGCAAACATAGAGCATTCTATCCCTAAATGCCATGAGTTTGCAAGAGAGAGCAAACCCCCCTCCCCCAATGTTGGCCCCAAAGGCTGGCTCCTTTCCAACCCCCAGGTCCCTTGACCTGTAAAGCCTGTCCTAGAGCCCAACCTTTCACCCAAAGGGGGTGTCAACGGTGAAAACTGATCTAATCATATTTTCCCCCATCGCTCCCCCTTTGTGACAATGGCAGGATCTTATTTAATGACTCATCAAGCTAAATTTTCCAAGTCGCAATACGAACAGTATGAGGTAGGCAAAAACAAACAAACAAACCATGTAATGGGAATAAAAATCTCTACCCAGAAAGCGACTAGCTAAGGTCACACTGGCTATTGAGCAGGAGAGGTGGGTCATGTTTCAAAGGCTGTATAGGGGGCAACCAGTGTAAAAAGCCACTGTGCTCTGCCTGCTATCACATGCCCCTGGCTTGGCTAATCAGCCAAGCACCACTTCTCCCAGTCTCTAAGCATGAAGACCATCAAAGGTGTACCTTCCCTCAAAGCGTCTGCGCCACTTAGGTCATGTCTGAACAGTGTTCACAGAATATCTCCACAACTTCGTTTGGTACCTCCCACTAGTACTGCTATTACTGCTACTACTTTTTACTATTACTACTACTACTACTACTATGAAGCAGGAGGATGATAAGGAGGAGGACAAGGAAAAAAGGAGAAGGAAGAAGTAGAGAAGGAGGAGAGGAAAATAGAAGGAGGAGGAAGAAGAGGAGAAGGAAGAAAAGAACCATATCACAATCACCACCACAACAATCAAATATTAATGTTTTTTTCTCATTGGGCGCTCTTTCTTTGCAAACTCAGAAACATTACTTTTTAAAAAGACATGCTGTTCACTTTTCCTTTTCGTTCTTAATTGGCCCATCTAAAAGCAATCAAACGAATGTTTGGCAATGGCATTACGATCTGCGGGAGACCTCTTCTCCTTCCAGCTCAATTATTCACGAGTGCACAGGGTGGGTGTGCAAGTGGTACTCTGTAAGATCCTGGAATAAAGTTTAGGAGGGACACCAGGGGATAATCTAATCTAAACCAGGGGTGGGGGGAAAGGCCAGAATCCTGTTGGCATCTGACCCACATATACATTTCCATACAGAATGGATTTGCCATTTTTATCATGATGTGGAATGTCCCTGTGCAGTTCCAGGTTGTGAAATTGGATTTGCCCGTGAAGTGCCATTGCATGTGTGGTTATGCATTGGGTGGTATGGATAGCACTATGCCCTCAGTTAATCATTTGGCAGCACATTTGGTACAATGTTGCCATTCAATGCAAGGGCTATGTAGCACAATTAAGACTTAATGCTATAAGCAGTTATTTATGCTATATGACCTTACGAAGGGTCTCAGCCTGTGTTTTCCTTGGTGATGGTTTAGAAGTACATCAGTTCAGCTTATGTTAGGATGATTGACCGACCATTTGCAGCAGGATAAATGAACAACTGAATGAATGAATAAGAATAGACTTTCAGGAGAAAAATCCTATTGGAAAAATAAACATGGAACAGATCAGAACTAGGTTCTCCTTGCCCGAGCTGTGTGGAGAATTAAGTTACATTATGCACCTTTAATAGGCATTCTTAGCATAATAATGCATTAGCCTAATATAATATTACTATGATGAAGAAAATGTTTCATGTGTTACAAATCCTTGTTTCTTCATACATTAGACATCTAATTCATAAGTGTTCAGACTGGTGCATGAAATGGCAGCTCACATAGCCAATACTCACATAGCCTTACTCATAGGCGCGGTACAGATGGCTCAAAAGGGCCGTCCCTGCACTGTGATTAGGGATGGGGAGTGTGTATGGACGGCACCATTTTTAAATGGCGCCATCCATATGGTCACGCTATGATGACATCTGTCCAGATGGACCGGCGCGCGCCTGACATGGCACCAGTGGAGGGCGCCTAGGGCACCCTTTCAGCAGCACTGAAAGGAGCTCCAAAATGGAGCTCCTTTTCAGGAAATGCGTTGTTTCCACGGCAATCAGATTACCATCGAAACGAAGGCAGGGAGAAAGGGGCCAGGAGGCCCCTTTCTCCCTTACCTCCGCCGGTCAGGTTGCCTTGGTGCATGAAGCCCCAAGGACAGCCCTTTCCAGGCCGTGGAGAAGGAGTGTTTTTCCCTATTTCCACGGCCTGCATAAGCTGAGGATTGGGGCCTCTGGGGCTGCCGGTGAGGCTGTCTTGGCACCAATCCACCACTCAAAGGGGCAGCTACAGACCACCCTTTTTGAGCAGTCTGTAAAGCCCCAATTATACCATTATTGGGCTCTCAGCTGCAAACAGATGTCATCTCTAGAATCATGTTGCAGTCTTACACATGTGTGAGTCCTGCTATAGAAGGAGTTGAAAATTTTTATTCAGGATAGAATATCTGCAGTTAGTTCAAGGTTGTAGAAATGTGGTTGCACTAGCCATGCCACTATGCATATTATTTGGACACACAAGTACATTGTACACAGCTGCACACAGCCACAGAGATGTGCATTGCAAATTTTGTTGTATAGTTGGTGTCTTGGTTCGGTTGTAAAGTGTTGCTATTCAGCACAAGCGGTTGCATAGGACAATTAATGTGCAATTACAGCAATTTACACTATGCAACCTTGTTGTAGGATCTCAGCCATAAATACATAGAAAAGATTAGCTAAATATTTTTTTCTCCATGAGGCAAACAAGCATAGGCCATCCTCCATTCGCCCAAGTGACTGCACATATCACCTAAAGTCAGCCAGGTTATTTCAGACAATGTGGCAGAAAAGTCTCACAAATCCCTCACTCCTAGTACCCCAACAGTAGAAAAGATAACCTACATCTGATTGCTAACTGCAACAGTAGTAGATCCATTCAAATAGGTTGCTATGTAATAGGATAGGAAAAATGCTGCCAATGGGCCACATGTGCTCCCCAGGTCTGTTTATTGTAGCTTCCTAGGATAAAAAAAGACATACTCTGAGATTTAAAAAGTTACCCCCAAATGCCCTCTATGTGTATGGAGGACATTGGGGCATTCTAGATTGGCAGGAAAGTGTGACATGAAGTTGCCTTTTCCTTAAAGGCTTGCAGCCTTTAGATGGAGCTGCGCTGTTCTGCAGTTTTTAAAAAAGAAGCTGGGAAAACCAGCACCTTTTTAAAGGCACTTCTTCTCCCCTAAAATGCAAAAAAAAAAAAAAAAAAAAAAGAAAAAAAAGCGTTTTCATGGCACACTTTCCCTTTTTCTCATCTAAAGACGAGAGTTTCATGCAGCCATGAACACACTTCTTTTTTCCAATCTAGAAAGCCCCATTGTTATCATATTTTTGCAACCTTGGGGCAGGGCTTGTCTAAAATTGGGGTAGAAAAGAAATGATTTCAGTCACTTCCAGTTTTTAAGAAACGGTTCTCTTGGGCCTAAAAATTGTTCATGGGGACCTAAAAACACATTGAAAATGTCCCCACAATCCTCTAGAGGGTGTTTGGGGGCATTTTGGGGGAAAATGTTGTTTGTTTGTTTTACTTTTGCAGGGGTTACAATGGGATGATGTGGCCTTCCTAATGCAAAGCCCTAGCCTCCTACAATTGCCTGAGGAAAAAGGGGGAATAAAGGGAAGGGGGGGGGAGGTTAAGAGGTGACAAGATAACCTTTTTTAAATATTTGAAGGGATGTCGTATTCAGGGTGGAGCAAGCTTGCTTTCTGCTGCTCCATTGACAAAGACATGGAGCAATGAATTCCAGCTTCAGGAAAAGAGGTTCCAGCTAAACTCAACGGAATCCCTAATTTTAATTTATGAACGTTGAAATCCCATTCTTAAACTGCAAATAAAATTATCACCAGGCCACTAGCCTCACTGTTTGTACTTCAACTCAGATATGACCATGAAGCCTGAGCGTTGTGGCAGATGACAGCATGATTCCTGCTCATCAAAACTTCCCAGTATTATGAATCTCCAAACCTTGATTCCCCAAGTGCAACATGGCTAGGATAGCTAAGGTAGGGAAACCTCTCTATTCCCTACAGAAGGGGTGGACCAGTGCAGACAGCATGGGGATAGTTTGATCACTGTATTCCTTAGTGAGCCTCACAATCACCGTTTTGTGCAATGAAAGTGAAATCATGCCTCTTCCAGCTGACACTATTGCCACTTTTCAGCCATTATTTTCTTCTATGGGATTGAGAAGGGCTCTGGGGGAAATACACCATCACATTCATGGATGGTTTATGGGCAAAAAAATTACTCCCAAATTAATGTGAATTTTAAAAAATCATTAATTTCAATCGGGGGCCTTGAGGAGTTTCAGGGGGGCCCATAGTCACAAGGGCTGCATGTGGCCCAAAGGCTGCACTTTGCCAATCTCTGCCATGCATCCTCTTGGGATGAGAGAAAAAAGAAAAGATGATGGAAATCCCATTTCCAGCTTTCTTAAGATTCTTTTCTCCTCACTCTTTTTCAGAGGCACCTGCCACATAAGACAACCTTGTTTCTTTGACAACTGGATTTGCAAGGCCTTCAGGTAACCCCCTGAAGACAATCAGGCAAAGGAAGTGTGAATCTCACCTTGTTTGTTCGGCAGATGCAAGACTCACATCAACTTGGCAGTCATGGAAACATCCAGATGGTTGGGGAGGGAGGAGGAAATCCCATAATGGAGATGGGAAAAGTGGATATTTTGCTTTTCAACATGTATCTGAAGACCCAGGAGAAGCAGAGACCCTGAACTCAGCTGACCCCTCAGCAGCAAACTCAACTCTCTGAGAACCCAGGAGTCTCTTTTCTTCTCCTTTGTTCCCTCCCACCACTTCAGTCCTCCCAGATTCACCCAACGGAGCAGCTTTTCTCTTTTCCTTACAATCACGTTAAATGTTTAATTGCTCTTTCAATTTGTTCATGGCACAACAAAAGCCCCTGAAGGAAAAGAGATTCAGTCTAAAATGAACTGCTTAAGAATGAAAGGAATGGGTAACTTGGGGTCAGTTCTGACTTTCTCTTTGTTTCCCTCCCTCCCTTAGCAGTATATTGACAAGAAGCATCAAAAGCTGTCTCATGCCAGCTTTTCCCATCAGTCCACCTTATTCAGTATTGATTACATGGATTGGTTGCAATGGCTCTCCAGACAGTCAGAGAGGAAACTTTTTTTGGCCCTTTCTGGAGGTGTCAGCCATTGAATCTGGTATTCTCTGGGTTTCAGGAATGTTGGAAGAGGACTGTAACTGAAGCTCTGGAATGTGCTTTCAAAATGCCCAAGGTCTAATCCCTGGCACTTCTACCAAAGGCTGGGAAAGACTTGTATTTGAAATAGGGTTGGATATGGGATGGAGCTTTTGTAACTCTAATCCTTAACGAATCATGGGACACAAAATGAGGTACTATCATTCTCCATCAAGTAGAAGGATGGTACCTAGTCTCCCTCCCCTTCTCAAGCCCAACTTTCAACCACACCCGCCTCCTATTGCCTCACTTGTGGAGCAGCATCTGACTGCACAGAGTTACATGTTCCTCTGTGCTCACCATTTCCACCAGAGAGGAAATAGCTGTGCTGGGAGGGGATGGTTGTGGCTGAAAGTTGAGGTTTGGGAGCTGACAGTAGACAAGTATCTTCGTTCAGCTTGACATAGCTTTAAGTCATCCTACTCCAAAATCAGTTAAAGGTTAACAGATGATGGATTAAGGAGCTCCATCTGATATTCAACCTAGTCTGAAATCCTGGAGACCTTATCTGAAACTCTATCTGAAATCCTGGAGACCTTGGACCAGTCATTTGAAGCAGTCCTGAAATTAGATGAATCAAGGTCTTCATTCCAAATATGACCATAGAGCTTCTTAAGGCAACTCAGCTATACCTCTGATAATAGGGATACTCCCCCTGCTTTATTTGTTAACATACCTTGAGATCTCACCTTTCTTCCAGTAAGTTAAATGCACTATATATTATTTCCTTTCTCTATTTTAATCCTCATAATAACCCTTAGATGAGGCTGAGAAAGAGGTAGATGAGGCTGAGAAAGAATGGCTGGCACAAGGTCACCCAGAGAGTCCCATGGTATCATTCAGACCTAAACCTGTGACTTAAGTGCTGTGGAGACATGTACTATATCAAGGAGTGGGAAGAATTTTTCTATTTGCATTATTGGTCTCTGAATGAGCCTTCAGCATTGACAAGAAAGCTTAGGTGACAATCTAAAATGTGAAGTGTGTCAAACTCTAGAGGCTAACCTCTAGATTTTAATGCTATTTTTTTTTTTGTCCAAAACAAATGCCGACTGTCAATCAAACACCAAAGAATTACATTTTGTTAATCCATTTACAGAGGTGCAAATGGCTAATCTCAGCTTCTTTGCTGATGCCTTCCTTTGGAAATTGACAAGCTGGAGCATGTCCAGAGGAGGGTGACCAAAATGGTGAAAGGTCTGGAAATCACCAAATCCTATGAGAAGTGGCTCAGGAAGCTGAATATCTTTTTCCTGGGGAATTGAAGATTGAGAGATGACATGATAGTAATCTTTAAATATTTGAAGGGATGCCATATGGAAGTAGGAGCAAGCTTTTTTTCCCCTGCTGCTCCAGAGACTAGGACATGGAGCAATGGATCCAAGCTACAGGAAAATAAACATTTCTAAACATTAGGAAGAACTTCTGATGGTAAGAGCTGTTTGACAATGGAATATGCTGCCTCGAACAGTGGTGGACTTTCCTTCTTTGGAAGTTTGAAAGCAGACACTGGATGGGTATATGTTGAGAGTGCTTTGATTGTATCTTCCTGCACAGAAGGGGGTTGGGCTGGATGGCCCTCAGGATCTTTTCCAACTCTATGGCCCCTTCTAGACGGGCATTTTGCGGCATGATTAGGGCTTGAAAGCCCACCTTTAGGGTTAGGGAGGGAGCAGCTTCTACATCCTTCCTAACCCTAAAGCGTACGGATGCTGCCATTTTAAAATGGCGGCATCGATATGGACACACTTTGAAAGCTTTTAGATAGGTTGTGCACATGATGACGCTTTTGCGCCGCGGGAGGGCGCAAATCATGCCCTTTCCGCAGCACAAAAAATTTGGCTTCGGATCTTTGCCACTGCTTTTACACAGCCGTGGCAAAGACCAAGGGAGGAAGGGGCCACGGCGGCAGCCCCTTCCTCCCTTCAGGCCCGCTGAGGGAAGCGGGGTGCAGCGGGCGCCCAGGGCGCCTGTTGCACCCCGCTTAGAGGCTGCAGGGAACCGGCAGTTTTCCGCTTCCCTGCGGCCTCTAGAAGTGGTGGGATGGGGCCCTGGAGGCTGCTGGTATGGCAGCCTTGGCCCCATCTTGCTGTTACCTGGGGTGGTCTAGATCGCCTTATGATGCTATGATGCTATTCCTGCCTTTGAATTTCACACCAGTGGAAGGAACTCCATTTTTTATTACCTTCACTGTGTGAGTCTCTTTGTGTAGACAGCACATTCAGTACTTGTAGAAATCCATATATATCTAAATTCCTGTTGTCTCCAAAGGGTGGAGGATTCTTCTTCACCCCTTGAACACTGGCTTGGCTATTAATAGCACTGTATGGCATGATATCAAATCTGAGAGCAAAAATTATTTTTAGCCATGTCTCCTCACCTAGGTTCAAGCACACACATACAGATGGAGGAAGATAAGGGCATACAGAGTCCAGCACCTCTTATAATTGGACCTCAGATGAGGACTTTTGGAGGGGGGTTTAATTTTAAGGCCAGTTTGAATAACTACCTGCAAGTGATATTGAGAAGCACAAGGGTGTATCCATCAAACAGCAAAGAGGAAGCACTGCACTCTGCAGAAGATGTGGGGTGGACAGGGGCACATTGCTTTGAATAAGAGTTCAGTTCAGAGTTGAAAAGAAGGAGAGGAGGAAAATTGCAAACTGAATGTCTAAACAGTGCACCAGCTGAAGTCTCATTAAAAGTAATCTAAAGCCTAAAATGTTTATGAAAATTATGGAGATTAAAATCTTAGATGGGGAGGTGGACCACAACTCCAAACAGGGCAAATCTAATTGCTTATCCCAACTAGAGTCAATCTAGTGATGCATTGGGAACTTGGTATTGTTTATGTATTAATTTTATTTATTTAATATATATTCTACCTTTCTCTTAAAAAAGGACCCCAAAAGAGCTTACAATGAACATTAAAACAAAATCGCTAAAACCATCTGTACTATAAAAGTTTAAAAGCATTAAACAACCAATACATTTAAAACATCAACTTAAAACAATGAAAAACCATAGGAAACAAATAGAATAGAATAAGTTTTGGTGCTGCTGAGTGCCTTCAAGTCCTTTCCAAATTATTGTGACCTTAAGGCTTTGGGTTTTCTTGGCAAGATAGGTTCAGGAGGGGGTTTGCCTTTGACACCCTCTGAGGCTGAAATAATATAACTTGTCCAAGGTCCCCAAATAGGTTTCCATGGCTGAGCAGGGATTTGAACTCAGGTCTTGGGAGTCATAGCCCAATGCTGAGACTACTACACCAGGCTGGCTCTTGTTCACATTTAAAATGTGGCTCACTCAATGTGGCACACTCTTATTCCCCAGCCTTGTACATGCTGAAGGCCTGCTTAAATATGTTGGCCTTTGCTTACAGATGGAAAGAGAGGAAAAAAGTGGCCAACTGAGCCTCTGTTAGGATAGAATTCTAATAATAATAATAATAATAATAATAATAATAATAATATTTATTTCTAACTCGTCCCTCTGAGCAAGCAATCGGGGCGGGGTACAACATGTTAAAAATTCTGTAGGCTAGGACCAGGGTGACCAGACATCCTCCTTTTCCTCAATATGCCCTACATGTCAACCTTCTGTCCAGGGGGAATTTCAAAATGTCCTCCATTTTGAGCATGACTAAGAAGCATGAATTTATATTTATATGAGTGGTTTTAGCTTTTATTTTGTAATGACCTACATTTTTCTCGAATGCCCTACATTTGTGGTTAGGCCATCTGGTCACCATGCATGGGACTCACTATCAAGAAGGCTCTCCCCTGTGTCCTTCCAGGTGAGAATGGGAATAGTAAGGAGAGAGAGTGATCCCCTGAAGAGCATAAGACTTGGGCAATTTCAAATGGGGAGATATGGGCTTTTAGACAGTCTGGACATAACTTGTATAAGATTTTACAGGTCATAACCAGCACTTAGAGATGCAATTCTTCACTAAGCTTCTTTTCAAAGGAAGTAATAAGTAATTTCTAGCAATTTTCTCCCCATTGCAAGAAAATCTATGAAAATGACAGTTTTTGAAGAGTACTCACAATTCAGGATTTATGCCATGTAAAATAGCCACGTAGTTGTTTTTTTTCACAGAGAACAGAATTTTAATTTTCTGTGTAGGAAAGAGCCTTTTCCAGTTTCCTGCTCAGAAATGCTGTTTCATCTGAAAATCAATCATGTGCAAATTTTGCTCAGAGTAAGTCCCCAATTACAGCATTTTCTGTGCATGAAGCAGCTTTTCCAATGCAGAAAATAATATTTCTACATATTATTCTACATTATTTTACATTTGCCATTATGTTCTGTGCCAAAAATGTGGGTAAACACCTGCATATTAATTTTGCATAGAATAAATCCTGAACTGCAAAGATTTTCTTCAGTCCAGGATTTTTCTTGTCAGGGTTTCTCATAATTAAAAAAAATCTTCTTTGACTCTCTCTCTCTATATATATATGGAATATTAACAAATATTATTTCCAGCCATACTGGAAACAGATGGGTATTGTGCAGAATGAATCCTAAACGACAAAGATTTTCTTCAGTCCAGGATTCTTCTTGTCAGGGTTTCTTAACACTAAAAAAATGTTCTTTGATGATATTTTTTTGGAATATTTTCAAATATTCTTTCCATCCCTACTGGAAACAGATGGGTAAGCAGTAAAAATATTCCAACAAGGGAGTTATATAAGAGAGTTTTATACATTCAACTGGATTTAGGTCCAGGGTTTTTGCTTTTGCAAACAGTGGTTACACAAGCTAGGATGTGTCTAGAGAGCATCTGCTGTTGGATATGGATTTTTACTTGCACTTAATATAGGCATCACATTTCACCCCACATTTCTGGCTATCCTGCTTTAGCAAAAGCATCATGCCAGGACTTTCAGTTGACTGCCAAGATTGGACTAAAGTTGGCATAGAGCAAAATCTCTTTGGCTGATAAGAGTCATAAGAAAACATCCTTTTTGATCAGAATGGACCACCAAATGGTTTGATAAGGTGTCCTTCATTTTAGAAAAAGCCCCAGTATCCATCATAGTACTGGCCAGAAACCTCACCTCTCTACCATTGTGCTTTCTCCCACATTCATTTCCATTTTAACTTTAAGTTCTTCCTGCCATGTTCCTGAAGACATTTTGGAAACCTAATGAGATTCATCCTGGAGGGCATCCTACATACCCTGTTTATTAGTCTGTTCTTGGGGGATAGTTTGAAAGACGGGAGCTCATATTTTCTTGAACTGTGCTCTAGTGCATCACACCTCACTCCTTTGTTGAAGCTCGATCCTCTGGAGAGAGCATCCTCCTTCACGTCTCATATCCATCCACTGTCCCACTAATTTCGAGCCCGAGTTAATCCCATCATGCTAACAGAACATAACAATGCGCGCCAAGAGTATTTAGCCTTTTCCTTGAAATGGAGGAATGTCGATGCGGTTATTAGCGGTTCCTAATGATATTTGCATAGATTAACAGACTTTAATGCAATCACAAATGCGACAATCCTGGGGAAAAATAATGAAGAAATCCATTACCAAGTAATAAAGTAACTAAGTCAATACAGTAATAATTTTATCCCATATTAGTAATAATTTCATCTCCTGCTGCAAGCCAATTTTACTGCACATACCATTTCTGGACAGTTTTATAAATATCACCTTTGTTTGAGATAATTAATTAGCAAAATCAAAAAATATATTGCTGGTATTTTGGACGATAAATTAGTCATTACTTTTAAACTGGCAGGCTGTAATAAAACTTATTAAGATAAATGTGCTAGGATTCTAAACACTGCATGAGAGCTGCTCCCCTCCATCTTAAGTCACTTCTGGTGCATTGCTATTATTGCTGTTGGGTGGTCCTTATGTATATTAAAATCAGTTATGAAAATACTGTTTAGGAGCTTGGCTAGCTTCCCCAGTGGGTGATGTTGGTAACTGGACAATAGAGACCAAAAAGGAAAGTAACTGAAGCATGAGGCACCTTAGATCTCCTCATCTGTAGA
This sequence comes from Urosaurus nigricauda, assembly GCA_034509955.1. Lineage (NCBI taxonomy): Eukaryota > Metazoa > Chordata > Lepidosauria > Squamata > Phrynosomatidae > Urosaurus > Urosaurus nigricauda. The sequence continues at coordinate 7,383,027 of JAOEGL010000002.1, forward strand.
GTGCCATCACTATGTACACTATACAGCTCAGGTCCCATTTATTCAAAGGACTTTAGGGTCACATACAAACCTGCCCTTGCTCTGAGAATGTCTGGGGAGGACCTCTTCTCTGCCATACCAACCTCAGTACCTCTGATAGGGGACTAGGTCTTTTCCATGGCTACACCCAGGATCTGATACTCCTTTCCCAGAGAGCCAAGATTGGCACCTTCATTAATTTTATGCAAACAGGTGAAGACCTTTTTTTTCCAGCAAGACTTTCAGAATTGACCCCCCCGCTCTAGGGGAAATGGGCCTTGTATAATGTGTGGGGCTTTTCTTATTGTTGTTCAATGATTTTATGTTTTTAGCTGGTTTTAATTTTATGATAGTTTAACTGCTTTTCGGATGCTGTGTGTCCCAAACTGGGGGAAAAGTGGGTTGTCATCATCATCATCATCATCATCATCATCATCATCATCACAAATACAAAGGATAATCTCTGAGAGGTGATGGGAGCTCAGTTGAATGGGGGATCCATTCTGGCTTTTAAAAAAAAATAAAGATACAATGGGCCCTTGTTATCCACTGGAGTTTGGTTCCAGGAACCTCTGTGGATAACAAAATCTGTGGATGTTCAAGTCCCATTAAATATAATGGACCCAATAAAATGATGTATCTTATATAAAATGGAAAATCAAGTTTTGCTATTTGGAATTTATACTTTTTAAGAATATTTTCAAGCTGTGGATGCTCAAATCCATAGATTAAAAAAAAAGTGGATAAGGAGGGCCAACTGTATAACCCCCATCACCCCACCACCACCACCATCTATAGAGCACCATTAGTTGAATAACAGTTCACAATTGTTGGGTACAGAGATTTTCTTATTGGAAACAAAGGTCTTCAAATGCCTCTTCTCCAGAACAGCCAAAATGCCTTAAGAGGATGAAGTTGCAAGGAACAAGTGGAGGCAAGAAATAATTTTTAGGATCTTCAAATGGAGGAATTTTTATGAAAGAAATTCACTCTTCAGACAAAAGTCTCATCCTCTGAACGATTTCAGGAAACTGAACATTCTAGAAGATTGGAATTACAATATATCCACAAACTCCAATCCTGCAACACTGGGTTCAACAGAGACAATGGCTTGCTGGCACACTACATATATTATAACACTGGCTAACATCCCAGCCTCATGACACCACTGTTTGGAGATTATCACAGGGAGAAGGCAAGTGTCCTCCTCCTATCATTAAATTGTATCATTTGCATGACTGGGGGGGGGGGGGAAGATTATCACATCCTCACATGCTTGTCTCATTCTTCTCCCATCAGTAAACAAAAATAGACACACCATTGGGTATTACTGTTTACTGATGGGAAAAGAATGGGATAATTGTGCAGGGGTGTGATAATCTTCCCCTGATTGCGCGAATGATACAATTTAGTGATGGGAAGAGGACACTTGCCTCCTCCATGTGATAAACTTCTTAGTCAGTTTATCACATCTCTTTTCTGGTTCCCAGCTTGAACCCACAATCTTTCAATACTCCTTCCACCATCCATATAGTCATCTACCCACCCTGGCCTTGGGCAACATCTTTCCACCTCCCTATGTTCCTCAAAGCTCAAAGTAAAACTGAGCTTGTCACCTATTTCTCTTTCTATGCCTATCTGAATATAAAGGTCCTTTCTGAACACCAACACTCCATGTTTCTGAGGAAGCAGACCAAGTCTATAAAAGCTTATGCTACAACTTCTTTCACACAGTTAGGGGCAAAACACACTAGCAATAAGAGCTAGCTTGGTGGGCAGTGTGGGAATGGTCCTGCGGAGCAGCAATTAGATGTCAAATGCCACAGGAGCAGAAAAGAGCCACGGTGGCAGCAAAAGGGGCACCCTTTCCCTGCTGCAAAAAGGAGAAGCTTTCGGCCACTCCTTTTTGTGCCAGGAAAAGGCCAGATTGGAGCCACAGCTCTGTTCTAACACACAAAGAAGTGGTGTGACGCTGTCCCTTTAGAGCTGTCTGTTTTTGGCCTTAAGTCTTCAGGGTGCTACAAGATCCCTTTTGCATACTGATATTCCAGATCAATATGGCTATGTCTGAATTCTAGGAACGTAAAGGTGGTAGGCAAACATGCCCCAGCATGTCCTCCTCCATGAAGACACACAGAGAAAGAGCACACAGGAGAGGCCAGAAACAAAAAGGTAGTCATCAGCTCCAGGTTAGTTCTATTGTTACAAAAGAGGGCAATGATCTGAGAAACCCTGGCTGGACCAGATGATGCAATCTGCCCATAATACTTTGGGATAGATGGCCGATAGAGGAAGCAGACAAGAAAAAGTCAAGTTCCTAATCTCTCTCTAAACCATTTTATCCCTAGTGGTCAAGAGAACAGTGAAAACATGTGCAGAAGCTGTTGCATCTTTGCAACAACTCCAAGGACAGATAAAAAGCATTTAAGATGGTCATCCAAACTCTGCTTTAATACCTCAGAGAAATGAGAGCCTGCCACCTTCTAAGGCCTGCTACTCAATTGTCTCACACTTATTACCATTAGGAAGTTCTTCCTAATGTTAGGTTACTCAGTGTACATGGCATTTTTCACAGAAGTGTAAGGGTGGGGAATGTTCCTGTTCCAAATTTTTTTAATCATCATCATCATCATCATCATCATCATCATCATCGGGTGGAAACCTGCTGGTTAGTCTTATCTAGAGTAGACCCATTGAATCAATTGTAGAATGGTGAGTCAACACATAGGTAAATGTTATACAGCCAGCCATCTGTATGCATGCATTTTTTTTATCTATGGATTCAAGCATCCAGTATATAAATTCCAAAAAGAAAACCTTGATTTTCCCATTTTTTAAATAAGAGACATCATTTTACTATGCTGTTATGTATTTAATGGGACATGAGTAACCAATGGATTTTGCTATCCATGAGGGGTCCTGGAACCAAACCCGACTGGATATCAAGGGCCCATTGTACTCTATTCAGGACTAACAATAGGATTTAGGGTCATATCAAATCATTATACTTCAGGAAATCCAGTTATACAACCTTTAATTGAATATATCTATTGAAAAACAGCCAAGAAGCAAAAACAAACAACAGCACACACACACATGCAAAACCACCTCCACAATATGTGTAAGAGAACTTGTATACATGTATGACACCAACAGTATAGTTTGAATTATGGCCCAAAATCCTGCTGCCTTTCTGAACTAGAGTAGACCAGTTGAATCAACTGGATTTACCTAAGTGTTGACTCACCATTCAACAGTTGATTGGATGGGCTTTATGCTGGCTGGAACTAGGCAATAGGATTCCAACCATGAAGTTGGGTATTCTTGAACGGTGCATAACTATTTGTCAGTGCCTGTAATGTACCACCAGACTTGATGGGATTGCAGAAAGAGCCACTGTGCATTCCCCACTGCACCAGAGAATAAGGAAGCACAGTGGTAGATGCACAATTGTTTGCACAAGTCTGGTATTCAGCAGGTGAGTGTAGCACAGACTGTGTACCTATGTGAGTGTAAATGTGCACTACACAAGCACGATATAGAATCTCAGCCTGAGTAAGGTACATAAGATATGCACACTGCAGAAATTGGGAGTTCTGTTGTGAATTTCTTCCCTGCCTCTTTCTTTCCTGTCTCTGGGCAGAGTAAGGAACCAAAGTGTAACTACTTCCAAAGAACTGTTTCAGACCCAGTAAGTGTTGCTTGGTGACAGGCATCTGGCAAAAAGACATCTCCACGATCATTCCCCTTGTCAATATGGTGACCTTTCTGAGGCGGAAGATCCTTTTTATTACCGTGCGTGCTGGGGTAAACCAGACCGCTGCTGTGTTATCTGCCCAATTTATCAGCTGTCTATTTGTGGCTGGTCCATTCCACTGTCTGGCTTAACTGAGCGCCAAGAGACCCGGCATAGAGAGAGAGAGGCAAAGAGGAAAGAAATGTCAATTCTAACCTAAGTCCCTGAAAGTGAAATAAAAGAAAGATAGTAAATATGGGAGAAAGAGCAAACAGCTTTGCCAAGGCAACGGGTATGTTTATCTGCTCCATGGACAAGAACGAAAGGCAACGGCAGCATTGCCTTATCGGTGCCAGCACCATGGTCCCTACATTGTTCAATGGAAAAGGATGCAGCAGTATCTGGCATGAAAGCATGCCACATTGGGTTTAACCCTGCGCTGCCAGTGGGTTTCAGACCTTCCCACTCCAGTTAGATTTGGAAAAGATTGGAGTGTATATCTACACAACTCTTGTGTGTGTGTGTGTGTGGGGGGGGTAAAGGATGGCAAGAATATTTGAACCTTTTTGAGAAATGATTTTAAAAAACATGTTTTTTAAGTACTGACGAGAAGAGTTGTGGAGTGATAAGAATATTCACATTTCAGGACATATTCTGTACAAAATTCACAGATGGATGTTTTGCTTAGAAAACAGTATTTCTGGCATAGGACACAGAATATTACTTTCTGTGCTGAGAATGCTGCAGTTGGGACAGTCCATGCACAATTCTCATTTGGTTGATTTGCCCTGAAAATTGCATGTTGTGTGCAGGAAACAGCTTTTACTCTGCAGGAAGTAATATTTTTTTGTAAAAATATTTCTATGAAGAAAACCCTTCTTTCCTGAAGAAAATGCTGTTTTCTGTGGAAAGCATCCATCTGTAAATTTTGCACACTGTGAATGTTCTTTGAAAAGTGTGGTTTTCAAAGTCTTTCTTACAATGGGAAGAAAACTGCTAAAATCATTTGTTCCTTCCTTCAAGAAAAGAATTGGTAACAAATTATATCCCTAGTTGTTTTCTTCATCAGAGAAAGATAAAGTGGGAAGGGGGATGGATCTATCTACATAGAAATTGCAGAGACTAAGAGCACAGAGGATGAAATGTCCCTGCTTTGGAAATAAGATTCACTATTACCATTAATAGCTTGGCCAAATTCTATTGGCACACTGTGCTAGTGTAAAAATGGAAGTGGTTGTCTTTCTCAGAGTTTATTTCAATGAATGTAACCCTCCATTCTGGAAGCACTGTGGGCTGTTGGGGTTTGGTTCCAGGACCCCACCTGAATTCCAAAGTCTGTGGATGTTCAAGTCCCATTAAATACAATGGTGTAGTAAAATGATGCCCTTTATTTACAAAGGCAAAATCGAGGTTTGCTTTCAAGTCACAGATAGTTGAATCTGTGAATAAAGAATCCAGGATATGTTGAGAGAACAGTACACATAGTCCTCTGTCTCTCATGTTTTTGGGTGCAGAGCCATTTGCTAGCTGCAGAATGGGAGAGCATGAGGTTGTAACACATACTACACAATTGGTTGAGCAACAGTAGCATAACAATACTGCCATATTTCTCACACTATGCAAAAAGCACAACGTGACTTAATAAGTAAGACATAATGCTTAGTTTGCTTAAAGATGCCTTCCTTCACCCCTTTAAAATTTAAATTTGAAGCCTGAGACATTTCATCTTAATCCTGAAATGTGCTCAAGTACCAAATAGTATATTTTTGTAATGTCAATCCTTAGTCTTTGGAAGAGTGCAGCTTCTGAGACCAAACCTGAAGAAACTCATGGTCAGACTGAGCTGTCCCTGCTATTAAGCAGAGTGAGGCAATTGCATATACGTGTGTTGGACAAGGGATTGGACACATGGTTGCACATGTGTGTGCATTATGCACGGGTGCATATGGCGTATTTATACCTCCACACATTGGATTATGCACATTTTGTCCACTTATGGTATGGAGCCTCCATGAGTGATATCATCCTTTATGTTTTATTGATGTGAAGAGCTTTGAAATGTTTGGATCGATCTGGTATACAGATGTTTGCAAATAAATAAATAAATGAAGTATGTCTTCTTTCCCTGCTTCATGTGCCCATTTTGAGTTCCTGGAGTGGGCTGGGCTGTATGAAGAATATGAAGACAAAAACAATACTCAGCTGAGGCAGCAAGTCCTGAACTCGCTGTGCTGTCTTTTGGTGATGGGGGTGGGGGGTGGGCTTGCTAAGTTTGGAAAACACAGCTTGAATAATTCATGTCGTTAGTTTAATTTAAATCATTTATGTGCTAAGCATTGCAGATTGAATGCAAATGTGATACGATATGGCCTGAAATTGTATGGAAGATATGGACGTATTGTCGGCCCTCCACATTTGTGAATTTGATTTTCATGCATGTGATTATTTGTGAATTTGATTAATATGTTCTCTCTAGAAATCCCTAGGTCCTCCAATGTGCCTCTGCTGGAAGTTGATCATAGAGTCACACTGGAGGACCTAGAGATTCCTAGAGAGGTGTTCTCTCAAGTAAAAAAAAAAAGTGTTTTTGTTTGTTTGTGGTTTTTCCACTTTAACAGGGATCCTGCACTTCTAATCCCAGCAAATGTGGAGGACCCATGGTGATGTATAATCTACCCAATGGTCGGAGGGTAGACCATGGCAGTCTCATAAGTATTTTCAGGATGGAAATAATATTCATTAGTATTTATTTTTGGTACAAGAAATAGGTTCCCCAATAGGTTGGAAAACTAGTTGGGAAGAACAGAGGCTGCCATGAGATACCATCAAGTCCTTTATCCTATGACAAGTATCCATCTGTACAGAAAGGTGCCATGATTTTTCTACATAGTGCTACATTTTTGAGTAGAAAATGAGTTTCCTGTAAAGGCAATAGCAGAGATACTACATCAGGGTATAAATCTCTGCATGCTGTTTTATGTTAATTCTCCTATGCATTCTCCTACCCATAATTCTCCTATGCATCGTATTGAAAGGCAATGTTGCACTAATGTTGCTCACTGCCAGTATAACATCCACTTTATATGACACAGGGCCAAAACTCTGAATTGGATGCAGACTGTCTTCATGATACCCACACCTGATTTGAGGCTTCCCCCCCCCACCCCCACCACACACATTTAAGCACTCATATTTGTTGTGGGTTTTAGGCTCTCTTTGCAGTGATGATAGTGGCTACCTTTTCACTTGCAGTCCCGGTGAGCTTCCTGGTATGGGTGCTTCACACTATGGGTGCAAATCACTCTGAGGTTAGAATGAGATGCCAGTGTCCATAGCGTGGTATAAAGACTTGGTCTGACCTCAGCAGCATTTCTGGGTGACAAGCAAGCTCCAAGTCGGAAGGCAGCCATGTGTTGCGTGCTGTGGGAGCTGAAAACTTGCAGAAAAAGAGCAGGTGGGGGCAGGATTCAGGGGGGATTTGGGGCCAGCATACTCTCAGGGCAGCCCAAAGTATTCTGGAAGGTATAGACCCACTCCTGGTAGCATGGCAAAGATCTCAATCTTCAGTGTTACACATTAATTCTGCTATGAAATGTGCGGGGTGAATGACTATGTTATAAACTGAATACCAAATGTGCAACCAAGAGCCCAACCAAATGCATGCATCTGCAGTAAAGCTTCTGCTTCAACTTTTTTCACACAGTCTCATAAGTGCTAGAAGATCTCTTTTCTTACTGATGTTCCAGACTAACATGACAATGTCTCTGAATTCTACTTCCTGGTAGTTTGATCATCTTTGTGGCCTCAGTGCTTGGACCTGTTGACATTTTGCCCTCAGGACCTTCAGAGCAGAACTTACTTGTAAAACTGGGACTGTCTTGTCATAGATTGGCTAGCTGTCACCGAAATTTGCCTCTGGTAATTCTCCCAACACAGCATCCTGTTTAGCTTTAGGCAAAATATTAAGGGGGCAACCCTAATTGAAATCCTTTCCTCTTTGAGGAGGGTGGACATTTCTTGTTCCTTCTGTGAGGAGAAAGGAAGGAATCCATGAAGTCCCCATGAAGAAAATTAAATTGGACTGAACAGAATGGGAACTGAAAGAGGAAGAAAACTAGGATGGCAGCAGAGGAGTGGGTGGGATTTTCTCTTTCCCTCCTTCCCAGCCTTCTTCTCCCTCTCTCTTCCACACATTTCAAGTGACCCATAATAATTCCTGGCTTGCTGTCACCCATCTCTAAAGTCACTAGCGAGGCAGTACTTGGGTTAAGTTATTAAGGCCCACCTCTGTTAAGATTCATGACAAGGGCTATATGACAAGGTGTGAGCTGACACCGAGATAAAGCAGGCTGACACTTCTTGCCCTCTTCTTATCCCTTCCTCCTCTCCATTTGTCTGCCTGTGGTTAAGCACCCCTGCATACCCCATGCTGTATTTTGGGGTTCTCATATTTTCATATCTCACATCTGGAGATAGCATGTTTTTTGAGAGGTTGATGACTTTTCAGGAACACTACATCGGGTTCCAAGGAGAAAAGGATAATTTGTCCCATGGTATATGTACATAGAGGCAAACAAAAACGTCAAATCTAGAGTGCTCCTTCCTTTTCCCAAGTAATCTGTATTTTATCTCTAAACTGGACACAAAAAATCTTGTTGCACCTAAAGCAGTAAGTGACTCTTTCTCTGCTTAACCCCTGTTGTGTCCCCAGCTAACGTTCTCCTTCCACCATCTCAGGCATATCCCAATCCAATAACTGTTTTTGTTACATTAAAGTTAAAAAATTAACAAGTCCAGAATCCCTTTGTTGATTCCTGCCTGCCTCCTGCCAATATATCAAGGGATAATACAATGTTATTCTCTTCATGTGTAAGGAGGGTTCCTGCCTCTCTATAAAACTTATATACCAAATGACTTAACAATTGGGTGCAGATGAGTTAAGACTGGATGTAAGGTCTTGCATATTTATCCTGTACCACAGGTTCTGACAGCCACAAGTGTACATTTAACGATGCATGGTTTGTTCATATTAACCCCAACAATCTGACTAGACAAGAGGATTGTTGATACAAAAGGGGTGCACTGGAGATCTTTTATCTGATTTGAGCAGATGGAATGGCTGATTGGCCAGGTGGAAGATAGGGAGAGAATACAAGAACTCTAGGAAAGGTTTGCTTTGACAATCTATAGTGGATGATGAGGTGGCTATGATGTAGCCTCCAAGCTGCTTGTTCTGCGTTGACAATTTGCTAAACAACACAGACATATTGGTGCTGGCAAGAGAAACAGCTAGGCTGTGCAAAGATAGATAGACAGATAGGTATGTAGGTAGGTAGATGTTTATAACTATGTAATGCAGGTTTATAGAAACAGCAATATTCACCCTTGGAAGACCGTAATGTAGCGTGTATATGATGCCTTATATACCATGTTATGAAATGGAATGGGATGTAAGCAATATGCTCAGACACTGACATATCTGTGTTTCTTTCTAAGGGGAATGTATATGTTGGTATGTATCTGTTTGCATAGACTAAATAGCCTAAATGAATACTATTGAGCCTGCTCATTTTCATATAATATATCCTGAGATTTCAGTATTTAAGAATTCTTAAATGCAGTGTCAGTTCTGCCTGTCTGGTTTTCACCGTCAACACAAGTTGGATGCCTAGGTGGCCAGAAGGTGATAATGGGACCTCAGACAGAATCCAGGTTAGATAACAAATGACAAGGGCCCCCAGTCCCTCAGTCCAAAGAAAAAGGGGGTAAGGAATCATGCATATGTAGCTATTTTTTTCCCTGCTAGATCTGGCCCCAATTACCTAGACCTTCATTAAGTTTCTAGTAAGTAGTCAATGGTAGCTCCATTAAGTGAAATCTACCAACACCAGGGAATTATGGAACCATACAGTTGCTGCCTCTTCCACAGGACAGACCTTCAGACTCTTGAACATGGTTATCATTTAAGTTTATCACATGGCTCTCTGTGGCACTGGAACAGAACAGAATGGAAGGGATCGGAACTGGGGGAGAATGTGTCTTGCCACACGGGAGAACACCGCCAATGCCTCCAGAAGTCTCCAATCTGTTCCCCAGCAATTCTGAACAGTTCTTGAAAATCAGCTGCTGTGGGACGGATGGGGAATAGATTGGGGACTTCCAGTGACATCGGTGGCATTCTCGTGTGCGGTAAGACATGTTCTCCCCCCGTTCCGTACCCATCCATTCCATTCTCGTGCCACAAAAGCCCATGCAATAAGCTCCATTGTTGCATCACTCAGTCTTTTCTTCTCCCAGTTCAATATACCCAGCACTTTCAAGTGTTCCTCTTTAGGCTTCTATTTTAGCTTCTTGGCCACTCCCTGATGATTAGTTGCGGAACTGAGTGCTATTTGATGACTTTAATATAATTTAAAAATGGTCATATTTATCTTGTTTTGTTCTTCCATTAACAGCAAGCATTTATATTTCCATGTTTTTTCCCAATTTTGAAAAAAAAACCACAGCAGTTTTCATCTGACTGTTTTAAGCTGTTTTACTTCAGTTCAAGCACTAAGTACACTTAAGTCCTTAATGCGCTTTAATTTCCATAGGATTCACACAGGGGCCTAATTAACACTCCCATCTTTGCTCGTGTTTTCATCAACCTCCTCAAAATATTCATGTTTTTCCACCCAAGTGCTGGGCCCAGAGCAGCTCTGCTTAGAAGAAGCTGTGTAGGAAGTCCCCAAAGGCTTAGAAAGAAATAGACACAGAGAGAAAATCACTTATCACATGCATTTGCAGTCTTATTGACTCTTTTGGCCTTAAGTTGGACTGAGTCCTCCACTGGAAAGGATATAGAAAATTACTTTGAGAACTTGGTGGCTATGGGATTCTGGGAGTGGTAGCCTGATAACTAACTTTTAATGCTCTGAAGAATCATAGGCCTGATCTAGATTGGCAAAAAGAAGTGTGTTCATGGCTGCATGAAAGTCTAGCCTTTAGATGAGAAAAATGAAAAGTGTGCCATGAAAACACTTTTTTTGTGTTTTAGGGGAGAAGAAGCACCTTTAAAAAGGTGCTGGTTTTCCTAGCTTCTTTTTTAAAAACTGCGGAACAGCACAGCTCCATCTAAAGGCTGTGGTGCAGCTGCTAAGCATTAAGGAAAAGGCAGCTTCATGTCACACTTTCCTGCCAATCTAGAAAGCCCCATAGAAGCAGAGAATCATAGAGTTGGAAGGGGGCCTATAGGCCATTGAGCCCAACCTGCTTTTCTATTCAGGATCTCCAGCTAAAGCATCCTCAATAGGTAGCTGTCCATCATCTTTCTGAAGATGTCCAGAGCAGGAGAGCCCACCACTTCTTTTGGCAATTGGTTCCATTGCCAAATTACTCTTATCATCAAGTTGTTTCTTCTGATGTTCAGATGAAATCTATACTCCTGTAATGCAAACTCATTAGTCCTGCAGTGCATCTACACTGTAGAAATAATACAGTTTGACATTATTTTAATTGCCATGTCTGATTCCTACAGAATCCTGGGATTTGTAGTTTTGTGAGCCACCATCACTCTGTGGCAGAGAAGACCAAATACCTTGTGAAACTACCCAGGATTCCACAGGCTGGAACTACAGGTCTTAAAGTGGTGTCAAACTTCATTATTTCTACAGTGTAGAAGGTCTAACTTCTGGGGCAGCAGAGAACAAGATTGTCCTCCCCTCTCTGTGGCAACCCTTGAGGTATTCAAAGAGTGCAATCCTGTCATCCCTCAGACTTCTCTTCACCAGTCTGAACATGCCCAGCTCACTCAGACTTTCCTCACATATTCTAGCCATGGGTTGCCCATGAAAATTGACCACAAACACTTGGAAAATTAAAAAATTTTATGAAGAGGATGATGGTGGTCATGATGATTGCTCCTCACAATCCTGCACAAATATTAAACAGTAAAAGCACTGTCTGTGCCCAAGGAAAGGGAATATAGAAGAAGAGAGTAATACAAATACCAAAGAATTCAAATAGTCAAAACACACAAAAGCCTGAATTATATTGTTAGTTACAGTTGGATTAGATCCACTGAATCACTGGGATTTCATAAGGATTGATGACCTATTCAACAGTTGATGGAGTGTGTCCCCTATAGGTAGGATTATTCACAGAACATAGGGCATTATATGAATGTCGTCGTCGTCATCATCATCATCATCATCATCATCATCATCAGTTTCACAGTCTGCCATGTGTTAATGACTGGATTTCTGGTTTGATTTCAGAATTCTATCCAAGAATCTAGGGATCAGTGAGGTATCATCAGACAATGCAACCTATTTCAAATAGGTGTCTTTTTTTTTCTGGGGGGTGTGTGTGCTTTTGTGATCTTGTCTATGGCAAATAAAGCATGAGTGAATGACATTTCTATCAGGTTTGGTGGGGATCGAGCCAGGAGAGGATAATTAAGTATATTTAACTAATGTATGCAAAGGGATAGCACCTTTGAGACTGTGTGAAAGAGGCTGTAGCATAAGCTTTTGTAAACTTGTTCTACTTCTTCAGACAGAGAGGAAGTAGACCAAGTCTATAAAATCTTATGCTATAACTTCTTTTGGAGAGTGAGTCTCAAAGGTGCTACAAGATCCCTTTGCATACTGATGTTCCAAACTAAAATGTCTCTGAATTCTATATTCAACTATCTGATACAAGATTCTGGCTTCCATCATCATCATCATCATCATCATCATCATCATCATTCCCATCAGTCAGTATCGCTATCATTATCTGCCTGTCTCCTGTTGGAAACAGAATGCTTGTCCATCTCACGTGGACCCTGGTTCTGATCCTTCAAAGCAGCTTTTAGGTTCTACCATAAACCTCTTGTTGCCTCCAAGGCCTTTCGTGGTGATACTTTTCATCCATCTTTGCCTTATATCACTGTCCCTATTTTCAGCTGCTGGATGGCCATCTGTTGGGGATGCTTTGATTGGGAGTTCCTGCATGGCAGGGGGTTGGACTAAATGGCCCTTGGAGTCTCTTCCAACTCTATGATTCTGTGTAAGAAAAGAGTGAGTTAGGGAGGAAGGTTCAAGACTATTGTAATGCCTTTGGGGAATCTGTCACACTGATTTGAGCCACAGAATTCTCTTCACTTCTTCAACCCCCCTCCCCGGCTCTGGAGTGACAACCTGCTAGTGTTTGCAAACATGACTTTAGCTGCTGCTCAAGGTAGACCTTCTGTAACCTCCTTGTTTCATCTTTTGAGTGGGTTAGGAAGGCCTCTCTTCCCTGTGGGCTCGCTGTGTTATCCCACTGAAAGCTGAGCTGCCTTATCCTTTAAGCTGATTTTTTCTCCCCACCAGCACAGCTTATAGGAAAGTGAGAGTGGGAAGGAGAAAAGAAGAAAGCCTTGGCATTTGAGCCAGAGAAAAGTCTCTGTCCCTCTTGCACAGACATTATTAACAACAAAGAAACATTCAAATAATATGGTAAAGACTTGAATCATGTTGGTAGTGTCAACTGAAATAGACATTGAATCAATCCACAGGCCTGTAATGAAGCAACGTAGCTGTTTTCAATGTATTTCGGGGTGCCAAATTCTAAAAAAACAATAAAAATGTTGTACCACACACGGTTCTTTCACAAGTTCAATATTGTGATCAATTCAGCTGTTAATCAGCTTTGATTAAGTGTGGACACTGGTGTTCCTGTGCAGTTTCTTTTTAGTGGTTTTGAATGGATTTTTGTGTCTCATATTAGTGAATTAAAGTGTTTTGAAAGTCTGTCAGAAGACATTAACCCTTTTCTTACTCTTTGCAGGATTTTGTTCAGTCACATATGACAACATGGATTCAGATTTATGGCAACTTCTCCTAGAATTTTCTTAGCAAGATTTCTTCAGAGGAACTCTGAAGGCTGTGATAAAGTCACTTGCCCAAGGTCTCCCAGTGGGTTTCCATGGCTGAGCAGAGATTTAAACCCTGGTCTCCAGAGTTGTAGTCCAATGATCAAACCACTACATCAAACTGACTCTATAATTTCTGCATTGAAATGTGCATTTAAACAAAAAACCAGAAATCAATCTTTCTTTCTTTCTTTCTTTCTTTCTTTCTTCCTTTCTTCCTTTCTCTTCCCTCCCTCCCTCCCTCCCTCCAATATGAGACTCAAGGCAGCTAATATAGAACTCAAGCAGGCTGCACAAAATATGTTTTTTATGTGTTTCCTCTCAAAATATGCATTTTCAAATGTGTTCTGATGAGTGGAAACATCCCAGAACTGCACCTAAACACTCAGAGCAGTACAGCACCTCATTGGCCATTAAATTCCCATTTCCATATTTGTCAGGGAGGTGCAGATCAGGTCAGCTCTCCCCAGAATTTGCAAAGATGGGATTCCTCTAGCCACCCCTCCTTGTAATCTGGAGCAGGTGCCCAGTGGCCTCTTTGCACTGAGAAAAGCAAACACATGGAATGTCATGCAATTAAAGAATGAATGAAAAGGAATGTGTGTGTGTGTGTGTGTGTGTGTGTGAAGAACCTTTAATGCAAACTGACTCTTCCAGGAGCTGAGTGAAATTTTGTCACTCTTCTAAACCACCTCAAGTCCAAGGCTTTCGTGGTGTCACTTAATGTTTGCAGTTAAGTATTTACAGATCTGTTGCTGAGGCAACCAATTCTTCAAAGTTACTTTTACAATTCTGTTTTCTCAAACACCCGTCTTGGGCTGATTGCATGGAGATCACTGGAAGGCAGCCAGTGCTAAATCATGCCTCTTCTCCCCATTAAGGAAAGGTCCTTTCTAATCATGTTCAGTTATTTCCTTGATGGCTTTATCTTGATTTGAAAATGTATTTGGGGGGCTCTTTTTCTATTTTTTGGGGAAAGGGAAGGAGGAAGAAATAGGAAAGGTAATTGGCGGAGGGAGGAAATATCATCGGGATTCTCAGAGCGGTGCAAAAATTGTTGCTGGCGCTGGGGATGTGAAATAACCTTGTCAGGGTTAATCCCCACCCTGCTTTAAGGTAGAGGAAGATTGGACTCATAATGGCCAAAGATAAAAATCGAGTGTCAGTTTGAATGTGCTGGGAGCCCTTAGGAGGAGATGATACTTGAGCTGTGCTGAATCCACTCACTTCTTCCCAAAAACATTTTCCATAGTATGAGGGAAATGACAGGGCTCCCTTTGGGGTGATTTTCCCCCCCTTTTTTTTGGTATTCCTTCCATAAAGGGTTCAGCCAAGTGCCCTCACTTGCCTTCAGTGATGTCACCACCACATTGTGAAACTATCCAGTTCATTGATAGGTCCCTGATTGGTTGGGATGACCAACAATGCAACACCAGAGGCAATGGAGAAGGGAAATGGTGGCACTGATAAACTGACCTGAACAAATAAGTAATTATTATGAAGTGGAGTTGTGTTTTAGCTCACTTGCCTTTTGAGGAGAGAGAAACAGTAGAGAAATGTGCCAAAATCAAATTGTATTAGCGGTGATAACTAAATTGTATTTCCACTGATGTGGCCAACTGGTGTGGGATAAAGTGGGTTTGGGGGGCTCCTTGGGAAACTTGGAGGACTACCCTGATTGTGACCCACCCCATATTTTAATAAGGGATCATAATGTGGTGTGGGAGCAATTTTGCACTGTTTGCACTTCCCCTGACCATTTGAGGCCCCAGAGGGAATTTTTTTCTTTAAAAACAAGAGAAACAAGGAGTCAGCCAGATATCCAGAGCACTTCCTGCATTTTTAAAAGATTTTCCTGGGCCCAAAGCAGCAAAATAAGGAGGCAAAAAGCACTAATCTTGCCTCTGGCCTTATATTTAAAATTGCAGCCTCTACAGGTATATGAGGGTCTCTACAGACTGCCCTTAAGGGGTGGCCTGCATCTGCCCCTTTTCACGGTGGATCAGGGCCACAGCAACCTCATGCTGTAGCCCTAATCTGGCCTTCTGGAGGCACAAAAATAAACCGCAAAAAGCGACTCCTTTTTGTGCCTTCAAAAGGGCACCATAGCCACAGCAGCATGGCTATATGGTGCCCCTTCAGCACTGCATCATCTGGATGCAGCATTGGAGGTGTGCCATGATGCCATGGGGGGGGGGTCATCAGGATGCCATCAGACACTGCATCCAGACTCTGTCCCAGGCTGATCTTTCATGCCGGTCTGTAAAGGCCCATGGGTCTTGCAAGGAAAATAGTAGTTACAGGGGAGATTCAGAAGAAGGAATAGGATTGAGGAATGCTCCTAGGTGCCACACTCCTCATCCAAATTGTATCCTCAATGGTTGCACTTTCTTTGTTTGTTTTAACCAAAATTTAGAGCTTCTGTAAGTGAACTGCATGAAGACATAAGAAGAACCTGTTGGTTAGAACCACAGAGTTGGAAGAGACCACAAAGGCCATCAAGTCCAACTTGATGTTACCATGAAGGAAGACACAAAGATAAAAGTCCTGTGTTGTCTAGCATTCTTTTTCTACATCGGATAACCATAAATAGAGAAGCAGGACATGAATACAATAGCAACTAATGGCCTGTGTTTCCTAGTCACTAGGATTAAGAGAAATGCTGCCTCTGATCCTGTGGCCCTTAATGTCCAGACATTCTAACTGGGACTGATCCACCTATCTCCCAATAACTTGACTTAATTAATGTTCTGCTTTATCAGCCAAAGTTGGTTGCCATCATGATATCTACTGCCATAGTCTCTAGCTGCACCCTGAATTCACCTGGGCTATGTCTTTACTAGTAGAATAGCTTGAAAATACAGAATTTCTACCCTTCTCTACCTTGCCTTTTCTTACAGAAACCCTTAATGAAGGTTTAGTTTTGCTTTTATTTATTTTTTTGGTAGAAGAACATCAAAATAGCAGAAGCATCAATGAAAAACATATAATACAGGTCCTTGGCAATGCCAATACAGACCATTAAAAGGGACAGGAAGAATGTGAATGGGAGAGTATGATATTATCCAGCCATGAACGGTAACTATGAAAACATCCCCCGTGCTGACATAAAAAAACTTCTTGCATCTCTCTTTCCTTACTGTGGGTAGAGATTGCAGTAGATTCCCTTCTGAAGTAGCTGAAGGCAAATCACAAAGACTGCAGGCATGAAACTAGAATCAGAACTGAGTTGTGGATAGTGACTTGCATGACAGTAGGGTGGTGAATGTGCTCTGGGTTTTAATCCGAATTTTAAAAGACTTATTCAAACAGATGAATCTTATTTCAAGGTTGGGCTTCAGAACCTTGGATAGTTTCAACTAAAACCTGGATTCACTGCCTCAGTATGACAGATTGCTTTACCCAGTCTGGGTTACAAGCTCCAACCCCTAGGAATCCTGCCACTCATCCTGCCCTTGTTTCCTCAATTCTTACTGGATTGGGTTACTGGGCATCAGGATGACCCCTTTAAATGTGGACTTGTAGCTGTGTTGATGTGAATGTGCTGGGTAGTTTAGTATGCATGGGCTGACTCCAAATCAGGCTTGTCAGACAGCTACAAACAGAATTAAAACAACAACAGAAATAGATTTATTAAACAAAGTAGAAGAATACAGGTTGAGTATCCCTTATCCAGAATTCCAAAATCCAAAATATTCCAAAATTCAAAATAGTTCACAAGAGTGGCTGAGCTAGTGACATGTTCTGATGGTTCAGTGTACATAAAATTTGTTTCATGCACAAAATTATTTTAAAAATATTATGTATAAAATTACCTTCCGTCAATGTGTATAAGGTGGATATGAAGAATAAATGAAATTCATGTTTAGACTTGGGTCCTGTCCGCAAGATATCTCATTACATATAGGCAAATTTTCCAAAATCCAAATAAATAAATAAATAAATTCAAATTCCAAAAACCTCTGGACCCAATCATTTTGGATAAGGGAGACTCAACCTATATTATAAACCCTAATATTCTGTCCTTTAGGCTCCCCAATGTCATGCTCAGTTCTCAATTTTTTACTGAAATCCAAAACTCTGTCTCCATCAGCTTAAAACCTAGTCTGTGTTGGCTAAACACTCTTTCAGTGCCAGCTTCAAATCCTGTGTCAAATTCAATCCTTGTTTGAATTCTTTCAGATACACACATCTGCTTTTGATACTTTCTGCTACTGCTTGAGCTGTGATTGTCTGCCTTGAAACCAAGTCCACCCAGTGCTTCTTTCCTACTCAGTAGTATGGAAGCCACTAGCCTCCAGCGTTGGAGTTATGCAAGTGATGACCTTGTTGAATGTATGAATGTCAGCACCTTGGATAGGTCCACTGATGTGGAAGCCTCCACTGCTAAATTTGTACAAGTACTGACTCTACTGCAGAAATTTGGTTTCTTGTGGCAGCACCTTTAAACTTTGGCCAAAATCCACCATGGATTTCCTTTCTCACTGAAGCCACTAGCTGCTACTGCCAGAGTGTGGTCCCAAAGTGTTGTCTGGAATCACATGATGCAACCTGCAGATACACAGCTGGTCCTAGATGGTTTGCAGCCCAAAGAAAAAGACAACACATTGCTAGCATGCATTCCAAATACAGAAGATGACTGGGCTGCAGCTGAGTCTGAGTCCTGCACCACACCTGGGGGCAGCAAGCTCATATAGGGGATAAAGAGCATGCTGAGTAATACACACCACTCTGTTTTTTTGTTTTGTTTTTTGAAAGACATCTGGGGGTACAACAGGAGAGGCTCAGCCACTACTGTTTCTCACACACACTGCCTAATGCTAGGACCAGACATAGTAGAACCATTTCTTATGTGGTGGAAAAATGGTGTAACGAACCAGTAAAAGCAAAAACATTTCTCCAAAAGGGATGTTGTAGATATTTGCCGGGTTCCAAATTGAAGCAGAGACTTGACTTCTAGAGCCTACAAAGGCAGCAGCCTTGATGTCTTGGAATGTAAAATATTTCTGTATTTTGATGTTCATTGTGTGTGTGTGGGGGGGGGGTGGATGGAGGGATGGATCCTTGAGATTCCTTTGTCATGATTCATTCATCCAGGATTCATTCATAGCAAACAAAACATTCCAACTTTAATTGACGGATTGTAGCTCACTGGTAGAGTACGTGCTTCCTTGTTGAAGATCCTAGGTCCATTCTCTGTCTGTGACCCTTTTCTTGCACTTGCAAGATTTGTGCACTGATCAAGGAGTTCAGCAAGATAACTTCAAAGGTATGAAAGGTATCAGGCAATCCTATGAATTTTTGAACTATTGAACTTTCTGGTGGCATTGCTGTGGAGGTCAGGATACTGCAATCTCAATGCTACCCCTGTCTGCCCCAGTCCACATGTGCCTACTAGCTACAAGTAATAGAGAGATAGTTTTGATCTCAGAAAGATTTTGGTGGCTGCTCCAGCAGTGTGTGTATGTGTATATGCACATGCATGGCTATGCACATGAATTTCAAAGAGAATGGCCAGAATCCTGTTGGTGTCATATGCATGGGCAAGTTTACCAACAGAAGTGGCTGGACATTGTTCCTCAGCTGGAATGTCTGCTGTCAGTTTAAGGTTGTACAAATGGAGACGTGCATGCAGTGACATTGTGCATTGCATAGGGCAATGTGAATATACCAATAGCATGTGCATTTCTATACCACTTATCAGTGAACTCAGCACTCTCTAACCGGCTTACAATTTGTAAGCTAATTGCCCCCAACAAGCTGGGTACTCATTTTACCAACCTATGCAAGGATGGAAGGCTGAGTCAACCTTTGATCCCCTGGGATTGAACTCACAACCTTTTGGCTGCAGTACCAACGTTTCATAGAATTATAGAATCCTAGAGTTGGACAAGACCACAAGGGCCATCCAGTCCAACCCTCTGCCATGCAGAAAATCACAGTCAAAGCATCCTCGACAGATGGCCATCCAGCCTCTGTTTAAAGACCTCCAAAGAAGGAGACCCCATCACTCTCCGAGGTAGTGTGTTCCACAGTCGAACAGCCCTTACTGTCAGGAAGTTTCTCCTAATGTTGAGGTGGAATCTCTTTTCCTGGAGCTTGCATCCATTGTTCTGTGTTCTAGTCTCTGGAGCAGCAGAAAACAAGCTTGCTCCCTCCTCAATGTGACATCCCTTCAAATCCTTAAGCAGAACTATCATATCACTTCTTAACTGTCTCTTTAACCACTGTGTTACCAGGGCTTCTGGTGAATGTGAAATCAGGTACACATTGTGCATGAAGACACTCCTGTGTAGCCTTTGCTGCACAACACTGCAATTTGCTAATGGGGCAGCACTGCACAACTGCTACATAACTCTATGAGTGTAACAATTATGTTCTGTTTCTTTCAAGTAGGATCTTGGCCAGTTTTGGGGGGGCTTCCACTCCACCTGGCTTGTCTTAGCTCCAGAAAAAAAGCAGAATCTGCCCACTCTCCTTTGTAATATGGATTATTGCATATGTATTAATGTATTAATATGTTCATTAGCGGAGTGGAGCCAAAACATTTGGAAGCCAGCAAGTGTTTCAGGACTCTTATATTGCAATTCATCTATGTCCAATCTTTCTGGAATGAAACAGAGCTGACTTCACTAATAGTCTACAGAGTCCTTGGGTCTCTATTATAAATGATTTAAGTTGCTGGCATTTAATTAATGGGATATAAATGCAGTATTTATGGTAAGAGTATAGGAAACTATGCTCTGCACTTACTGCTATTTATAATAACCCATCCCAGCTATCTTCGTACTTCATATGTTTTGCTCAGATATACTAAAGATTCTAGTAGTGAGCAGAGAGCAGAAGACAGATGACTACCTACTCTTCTCCTACTCCTTCACTTCCTAGTCTTCCTCCTTTAGTATAATGGCTACTATTTCTGATGCTATATTTGAGAATCCATTTAGATGTTATGGATTATGATCTGAGTGGGAGGGGAAACTTGGGATGGGAGAAATACCTCAAAAATATTCCAAAGAGGATAAAAATGTTTTTATTGAATGCCAACAAATCCTGATTAAAAAAAAAAACAAAAACAAAACCCTGGACTTATGTGAAACTTTGCAGTGCCTGACTTTTGCTAAATTCACACATGGTTGTCTTGTATAGGAAACAACATTTTTCGCAATAGAAACTAATATTTCTAAGTAGAAAAATCATATTTTCTGCACTGCCTGTTCTGTGCAGGAAAAGGAGTCTATTTCTATGCAGAAAATGCTGTTTTATGTTCCACACAAATATCTACACATGATTTTTTTCCTTGCAGAATAATTCTGCAAATGGATAAAATTCTCATCACTTCCTTTGAGATGAAAATTAATGAAGGATTACATAAAGAGAAGTAGTAGTGCTACTCTGTTCTGCTTTGGTAAGACCTCACCTAGAATATTGTGTCCCATTCTGGCAACCAGAATTAAAAAAGGATGTTGACAAGCTGGAGCATGTCCAGTGGAGGACAAGTAAAATGGTGAAGGGTCTGGAAACTATGCCCTATGAGGAGCTCTTAAGGAGCTGTGTATGTTTAGCCTGGGGAAGAGAAAGTTAAGGGAACCCCAGCCAGACCACAGCCTGTTCTTGCATTCATAAATAGATATTTCCATATCAACTCTCATGTAATTTTTTTTTAAAAAATGAAGATTAACATGGCAGTAAAACAGAGAGAAATTATGAAGAACATATGCTATAATTATATGGAAGCTATCCTCTAAGGATTAGGCTAAAAGCCTTTTAAAGCCACGTAGGCCTTTGGCTGGATAAGCCACTGACCTGGTTTTGGAGAAATACTCTGTTTCTCTCCATGGCCAGAATTCTGTTCGGGGCATGCACATGCATAGGTCATGCAGGGCCCCAAAGTCATCATTGCACAACAGACATATTCTGCTCATAGTAGCAGAAGTGAAGCTGCCTAGACAGGATGTTCACCTGGGCCTTGTCGTTGCAAGCTGCACATTGTGCATGGTGTGTTGTGGTTGTCCATCCTATACTTTACATTGTGGTTGTGCATTATATATTGTGCAATGGCACATAGTGTTT
Organism: Urosaurus nigricauda; assembly: GCA_034509955.1. Taxonomy (NCBI): domain Eukaryota; kingdom Metazoa; phylum Chordata; class Lepidosauria; order Squamata; family Phrynosomatidae; genus Urosaurus; species Urosaurus nigricauda. The sequence continues at coordinate 7,404,731 of JAOEGL010000002.1, forward strand.
GAGTTGTGTTGTGCACTGCTGGTATTATGCATGGGGTTTGTATAACACTCACATAGCATAATTCTTGTTGTTGTCATCTTGTGCCTTCAAGTCATTTCCAACTTATGGTGACCATAAGGCAAACCTAATGGAGTGTTTCTTGGCAAGATTGTTCAGAGAGGATTGTGCTTGTTTTTCTCTGAGGCTGAGAGAGTGTGGTTTGCCTAAAGTGACCTACTGGGTTTCCACCAAGCAGGAATTCGAACCCTGATCTCCAGAGTTGTGCAACACTCAAACCAAGATACTACACTGGTACTCTGTCTAGCAAAGTTCTACATGTGGGTATTTATGCTACACTAAGAGGAGGCTGGATTGAGGCCTGTATGTGCTCTCCATACTACTTATGATGCCATAGGCTTCTATTGTGTCTCCACTTGTGAAGTTGCTTGTTCCCTTTTATCCTAAACTGTACCATCCCAACCAATTGAGTCTTTCCTTTTTTTGGAAGATGCTCCAACCCATTGATCACTGGCCATTCATGCATCTTATCCAACTCTGCAACATCCTTTTTTGAGCAGCTTTCTTGTGGACAGAAAGAGAACAAATTGCCCCATTGTCAATTGAAAAAGTCTTTTGAATGCCTTCAAAGCTGCTGAGTTTTGCATCACAGCTTTGGTGACTGAGGAAAAAAAAGTCAGACAAAAGATTGAATCTCCCAGCCCTTCTCATCTGGCAATGTATTAATCTTCTGTTTTGTCTTCTCTAAAAGGCTCTGCCATTATAACATAATTACAGCTAAAATTGACATTTAAAATATATGTTGAATTCATATATATTTATATATATAGCCTTTACTGAACACCATTTTTCAACTTCATCAACTTATTTTTCACTGTTTGAATGGGACAATACATGGGAGGAGAAAGAAGAAAGAAGCAACAAATGTCAGTAGACAGCAGATTTGCAAATCAGGCAAATACAAATGTTGATGCAGCTACCTTTAACCTCCAATTGAATCAGCAGGATTTCCAAAGTTTCCAGGGAGGTAAATGCTGTAGTAAAAGGAAGTAAATTGTTGCAATTGTGCCTTCGATGGCCTTAATGTAATTCAATCAATCTGTTTAGCTTCGGTAATACTCAGATTTATACCTGCTGTTGACAATAGAAAAAGAAGTTGAAGTGCTGCTTAGCTCCCAAATGCAGCTCCATCACTTAAATTTATTGGGACAAGACCCTTCCCTAAATTTGTACCTCTGCCTGTAATTGACAGGTGTTTCCAGCCCCATGCTGGAAAAGGAAACATAACCTTGCTGGAAAATGAGATACCAAACTGCGCCAAGAGACAGATGTCTACCGCATGGTATCAATGGAGTTATGAATGGCAGTACCATGGAGGTTACAGAAAGTAAGCCTCTTTCTGTGCAAATCATGAAGCAGAGAAGGAAAGAAAACATGGGACTGTTATCAAACCAAAGAGGAGCAGGAAGGGATCCTGCTTTTAGGAGGGGCAGAAGCTAAGGGTAGGAGGAAGTGGACTAAGAAGTTAGACTGATACAGTCATCCCTTTATAGCCACAGATTCCTCATCCATGGATTCAACCATCCAAGGCTTGAAAATGTTTTTTTTTTTAAAAAAAAAATATTCCAAAAAGCAAACCTTTATTTTCCCATTTTATATAAGGGACACCATTTTCATACACCTTGCACATCCATGAATGTTAGTATCCACAAGGGTTCCTGGAACTGAACCTCAGTGAATACCAAGAGCCCACTATACTTGGCTTCCTAGTACTTGGATCAGGACATCCTTGATTATTTCATCCTACCTTGCAAGGATATATAATTGCTGTAGTTTTCTGCTTGTTGTGGGAGAACAAAAATATTTTTGGTGTAATATTTTCCCCATAATCACAGCCCCAAAGCATTCCAGAGAATGGTTTGGCACAGAAAAACACATGGAAGGTTTTCACACAAAAGGTTTCCTGTGCAAAAACAAAACAAAACAAAAACAAATTTTCTGCACTGAAAACATACCCCCTCCCCTGTTCAGAAAACACTGTTTCATGGGGGGAAACCCCTCTGGGTTTCTCTGTGTAGACAATTCTTCCAGTACACTTTCAGGTATTTTAATACAAGGAGAAACTGTGCAAAAGTCTTGCTGTTCCATTCTTTTTTTGATACAGTTCTCCCAAAGGTGAGAAACCTATTCTACAACTAGGAAACAAGCTACTGAGAGTGTGTTTTATTCTCCCAACTTTGTTAGGGACACTGTAAAGAGTCTATCCCCCCCCCTGCAAAAATGATATTTATTTGTCTTAGAAGACATATTAATATTTTTAATTTTAAAAAAGAAATAAAAGAAAAACACTACACATAGAAGAAACCATCTTTTTCTGTAGTGCTGAGAAATAAGACAATGGTCTGATCTTACTGTTGGTCCAAGGTAGTGTTTGGGACAACTTTTAACAGCTAACCCAATAATCAGAAACAGGGGGAGTTATCAACTGAAGCATTTAGAAGGCACCCAGTTGTGAATGGCAACTAGCAACTAGCTATTTTGGACTGCAGCTATTTTGGACTACAGTTTTTTTATTCATTGCTCTAAATGACAATCCAGAGCGATGCAACATCGGGGAACGCCTACTGTCTACATTGGCTGTTACACCTGCTGTGAGCCTTCCTACAGCTGGAGGTACTCAGGATGGTAATTCACACACTAGTAGCCTCCAGGGTGAACTTCTGCAATGTGGTGTACATTGAGCTACTTGTGTACCAAGTTCAGAAAATTCAGTTTAATGAAAACATGGCAGACATGTTGGTTACTGGCATATAGCAAGCAATAGCAAGTACATTTCTAAACCCCTTACCAATGTACTAAGCGGTTACAAAGTGTAAGCTAATTGTCCCCCAACAAGCTGGGTATTCATTTTAGTGACCTATGGAAGGATGCCAGGCTGAGTCAACTCAGAGGCCCTGGCTGGGATTAAACTCACAACTTTGTGGTTTGTGAGTGAGTGGCTGCAGTACAGGCATTTAACCACTGTGCCACCAGGGCTCCTGAGGAGAGATCATATTACACCTGTGTTAAAATCACTTCACTGGTTGCCAGTTAGTTTCTGGGCAAGGTACAAAATGTTACCTTTAAAACCCTACATGGTTTGGACCAGGTTACCTTCAGGATAGCCTTCTTCTGCATAATCTGCCCCATAGACTCAGGTCCTCTGGGGCACTTTTTCTTCAGCCACTCCAGACCATGGAATGGCCCAATAAAAGAGATTTTGCAGTTGGATATGCTCTCCAAGTTTTAAACAGCACTACAAACCAGTCTGTTCTGGAGGGCCTGCTCAGATTATTGGTAAATTATGAATTTTGATGTTTGGATTGATTGATGTTACTATGTCTTGGTTTTTATGTACTCTTTTAACTGATATTATGTGTTTTTAACTGGTGTTAATATGTTTTAACTGGTGTTAGGCATTGTATCTTCTATAGGAAATTATTCTGCACAGATATGTATGTGAGTTGTTTGTGGTATTTTTTTGAGAACAAGAAGCCTCTTCTGTGCAAAAGCTCCACATTTTTTGTACAAAACCCCCGTTTCCAGATAGACACTTTCCTCTTTTTTGTAGCAAGCTTGCTATGTTTTGTGCAAAACCCATGCACAAAAGAGAACACACATGACTATCTGGAAACAATGAATTTGCTAGGAGAAAAATGACTCCCCCACAAAAAGATCATCAATATTTCTGAGTAGAATAATCTCATAAAAACTTTGGGAATGTCCGCTTGGTGAGCACTATGGAGAAATATTCATTTTCTTTGCAGCAAGGAGAAAAGTGTGGAAATTATTTGTCCTTACTTGTGGAAGGTTTTGTGGCTGAATGGTTAAGGTTTAAAATACTTCCTTCCCTCTTTTTGCCTAGAGAAGAATTGGAACTTCTCTTGCTTTTTCATGAAGGTGTGCAACATGCCTTTTTTCTGTGACCTCCAGATTAACACTGCATATCTCAGCAGCTGTAGATGTAACCAGGGAAAGGAAACAAGTGTGGGCGATGTTGTTCTTTAATCTGGACTAGGGACTGGGGCTGTCTGAAAAGGAAGATAACATGCTCGCTATGGGATTAAGAAGACATCACTCAATTGTAAAGGAAGAAAACCAGTGCGACAAATGCAAATGAAGAAAATCAATAGAATTTACATAAATGTTGACATTCCAATTTACCATTGTTTCCATGGTCTACTCTAGTTGTGACAAACAATAGGATTAAGGCCAATGTATAAAGCCATGCACAGCTAAGATTATAATTTTGGTACTATAGTAAGTAACCAGTCTTGGATTTAGATAATATCACAAAGGTCTCTAAATCTCATGTAGCACATCTCCCCAAAATCTCTAGCATGAGTCCAATTGGGTCATAAACATGTTTCATTGTTCATTGAATAGAATTCATGTTTCTAGGAATATGTCCTCAGTTTCACCTCAAAGAGCTTTATTTCATGCAAGTAATTCCCAGCATAGAAAAGTCAGCTAGAAAGGTCACTTAGCAGCAAGAAAGAATCAACAAAGTCCTACAATAACTTGGGGTTACGTAAGAATTTGGTCTGGTAGATTTTTTGTGCAAATGTCCACGAGTCTGCACTGCCCAGGGAACCTACGCAGTACTGGATAGCTGCAGATCTGCCCAATAAAATATGCATATTTGAAAACTATGCATAGTACACAGGGTTTTCTTGGCATGATTTATTCAGAAGAGGTTTGCCATTGCTTTCCTCTAAGGCTGAGAGGTTATGACTTGCCCAAGGTCAACCATTAGGTTTCCACATCTGACCAGGGATTTAAACCCCTGTCTCTGAGAGTCTTAGGCCAACACACAAATAACTCTCATATCGTTCATAGCACAAAATGTGCATAGTACATTTTTATGCAGAATAAAAAGTTGCATAGTGCATTTTTGACTGGTACATAAATGTGCACAAAATGAAGGAGAAGCATGCTTTGTCCAAGAAGAAGAACATGTGCAAGTAATGTGTACCTCTTGGAAAAACATTCATTCTCCAAAGGGATGGATTTTGAACCATGCTGAGAAAAATAGAAAGCACAGACAGAAAGAGAAGCAGAAACACACTAGAAGAGGAAATTCCCAAATGTAGGCTTGATAGATGTGGACATCCCAGTTGTAAATCTGTCCAGAATTTCTGACCCACCAAGCCAAATGCAGATGCCAACCATGTATGAACAATAATGAATTTTCCAGAAAGAAAGAACCAGTTCCAAGATATCTGACAGTCTGTCAGCTGCATGCTCTTGTTCCATCTTACAGTGTACACAACAAAAACAAAACAAAACAAGTTAGCCAAGGGTTTAACAAACTGGAAGACATGGCAAGCAGACTGCACATGGATCGATGTGTCACCTGATATCCAATACTGCATAACATCAAAGAACTAATGACCCAGATTCTACCGGACCTCTGGAACAGTGTGAATCATAGCCAGGTGTTTAGGGGGCAAGGCCATTTCGACTTCCCTGGTTGTACATCACCCTGGTGTAGTTCCAGTCCCAGCCATTAGGGGTACATCCTGAGTAGCTGGGGAAGAAGGAGGAATCTTGCCCCTGAGCAAAAAAGGGTGAAACCCACTCCTTCTTCCCTTGTAGTGTGGCATCATCTAAATAGTACCATAGCTTACCCCCATGGCCACTTGGTAGCTAGGATCACAGTTATAACCGACACACAAAACTTTTGCACAACTAGGGGGAAATGTGTTGCACAAGAAGGTACTGGTGGATAGCTCTTTGCACAATGCAAAGAAGAAGTCACATCAATATCCCAGGGAGTTATACCTGGGTCACCAATAGGATTGTGGTGAACACCTGATTCACATAAGCATGTACTATAAGCAGGTAGCCCAGAAGTCATGCTAGGATATGTTGTGGAATGGTTTTCTTCCAGGAAATTCACACACCCCTTTCCATGATATATATCAAACACTGAAGAAACTGTGCTACTCTAACAAGTGTAGTATTCCTATGCAGTACAACCCTTGAAAAATGTTGAGAAGGGTTCCCCCAGGTGTTTTGGATTCCAGAATTTAATACATCTGGAGGACCAAAGTATGACAACCCTTGGGCTCCTAATAGGCTGGTGCTCTTCTATAACAATAATGGGACATGTATCTACTCTGAGCTTTGCTTTAAGATATCTAAAACCATTCTATTAACTGACAGTAAGAGAAAGAAAACTGAAATTGTGGTATACATTAATTTAATCATTCATTTGCAGGTCATTCCCCCCCAGTGCTGTATGAGATGCAGTGTAGTATTTGTTCTAATGTTTTTTTTAATGTGTTGTTGTTGTTGTTGCCATAACTATTCCTATGCTGTTTCAATCTATTGTTCTATCTATAATAATCAGTTTAACCTAGTGCAAGGCTTAGTTACAGTTTACAAAAAGTGGATAAAAGCTATATAGCTGGGAGAAGATCCAATTCTTCACTGATTAGTTGGTCATCCTACCTGAGTCTCACAGAATATTCTGAAGCCATAATTTAGTGGTAGTGCTTTGCATGCAGAATACCCAGGTTCAATGCCTGACATTTCCAATCAAACCATTCACAGATCAGGTAACAAGAACATTAGAACTCTGCTTAAGGTCCAAGAAAACTTCTGCCAGTTGGAAAAGCCAGGATTTTGGGCTAGATGAATCAGTATTAGAACAAGAACCAGAGCCAATAAAACCAGAACTGACCTGGTATAGGGCAACTACTGTTTTGAAAACCCAGGAGACACAAAGTGGAAGTTCTCTTGCTCAGTCACCATTACATTCTTTTTTTCTGCAGGTGTATATAGAGTTACCATGAAAAGCATTGCATTTCCTTATCTTAGGTTTTCCTTTTGCTGAAATTTGTATTCAGTAGAATAAAATAACACTAAGGTGGAAAGTAATTATATTTTGGTCTTTAGTAAACACTGACTGAAGAAAGGAATGATCAGATGTCCCAAAATATTTTACATATTTGAGAAACGGCAATACATAATGTTTATGAGAGCTCATTACACATAAAAATAATCCTTACATCACGTTTTCCCCAGATTTTTTTTCCGGGCTAAAGAAATCATTGACCACCTTTGAAGGTTTTTAAACAGAGGCTGGATGGCCATCTCTTAAGAGTGCATTGGCTGGGTGTATAGCAGAATGGGGTCAGACTGGATGGTTCTTGGAGTCTCTTCCAATTCAATGAATATATGATTCTGTCTCATAAAATATATCTTATCTATCTACCCATCTAACAGATGTGGAAATATTGGATGAGTATGTCAGCAGTATATGTAGAAAGTACCTAGGAGTCTTAGCAGACTAAGCTAAACATGAGTCAGAAGTGCCAAAGCAGTTCTAAGCTGCATCAACAGGAATATAATGTCAAGATAATGTCAAGATGGTGCTACTCTATTATGCTTTTGTCAGATTTCATCTAAAATACTGTGTCAGGTTCCGGGCAGCACAACTGAAGAAGGATATTGACATACTGGAAAGTGTCCAGAGGAGGGTGATCACAATGATCAAAGGTTGGGAAATCAAACCATAAGACTTAGGAAGTGAGTACATTTAGCTTTGTTAAAAGATGTCCAAAACTCTTGAAAGCTTCCATAGTGGTTATTATTTCCTAATAACTTATGTAATAAATTGCTTTTAGAAAATCACTTTGCAACCTCTGATCTGATCCACATGCTTTCCTTTTCTGTGTCAAAGAGGAAATTGTTTCAGATGTGTTAGTGCTAATGGCCAAGATCCAGCATTGTGAATGCATAGCAAATTTGCACGGACATAATTATACGATGATTGGGCTACTCCACCATTCTGTTGAATGTCAACCTTTTGCAGTTGATCTGCATCTGCCAATATGATTGCACCTTATTATGCAATGGAGAATGCACACCGGCTGTTTCTGAAATCCCATTGAATCATGCAGTACATTGAAGGCACTAATGGACAGTCATGTACCATCCAAGAATGTGCAGGCACATAGGAACTGGAGGAAATATATGCTGGGGTAGCTGTATTAGCCATGGATCAAAATGCAACAGATTCCAAAATCCACAAAATAGTGATACCTTTAATAGGCTGATAAAAATGCACATTTTACTTTGCACCCATTGGCATGATGTATTTTGTTCATTTTAGTTGGTCCAATAATGCTATCACTGTTTTGTAGACTTTGGTTTTGTTGTATTTTACATGTGAAATGGTTACACTTGCAGAAATCATGAGTTGAATATGTTTGTTGTGCAACAACCAAAGAAGAACAACCACCTTTTATGAGGATTCTCTGGATATCTCTCCCTTCTTCTGCCTCACCTGGATGGGACCCCTTGAGACCACTTTTTATCTAAAGAATTCACTTCCACCACCCAATGATTGACTTCTGCCAGCTTAGCAATGCTTTGGGACATTGCTGCGGGATTCGGCTGGTAATCCCCTTGCCAGCCATAGGAAAAAAATGGGCCAAGCTAAGGCAGATGAAGAGGAGTGCAAGAAAGGCAGAGGAACTTTTAAAGAAAATGGTTTTACTCTAAGTAAGGAAAGAAAGGATAAATCTTACACTGAGGACCACCTCACCCTCCAGGCACAGACAGTATGATTTGCAGAGTAAAATCATTTTGATCAGACCAAGAAAAAATCAAAATATCTGAATGTCGCTGGCTGGAACACTGTCCTAATCTTACTCACAGATCAGATGGGATCTGCAGTCCTTGATGTTTCCAGATAGGTGGAAATCTGGACTCCATTGTCCTGCCTCCACCAGCCTTTCAAATCCAGAGCTCCTGGTTAGAAGCCCCTCATGGTCTGGTTAGAGAGAGCCAGAGACAAAGGCAGACAAAAGCTTCATGGTGCTTTCAGGCTTTTTAAAAACCTCTCCGCAGAACATCTCAAAAGTTCATGCTTCTCCCCAACTGCACATCTCACTGGACATTTGTCACCACTGTGATGCTGACTTATTAAGAGGTAACAGTACCTCTTCACATATTTTAACCATTTGTTAACTGGGGAGAAAATTCTGTTAAATGGAGGGGCTCCCATTTATCACACCTGTGGAAAGTAACTTCCCCATGTGCATGACACCAAGAGGATTCTGGCTGATGTGTGGCTGGGGTACAGTCAGTGGATTACCCCTAAGCATGCTTCTCCTGCATGGTAAGAATGAAAATAAATGGAGGTGTTCAAAATGTCCTCTTCTCATTAGGAGTTTCCCAACTGCTTTTCGTAAAAGCAAGGAGGACTCATTGCTATCCTTCCTTCTCTTCTCTTTTTAATGCAAATAGAATTTTACAAACATACTGGATCTTATTTCCAGGGAAAAGAGATTGTTTGCATGGCTGTATGCAATGGGGGGAAAATTTCCTATGCATGTTTAAAAATACATTTAAAAATACACACAGATTTTTCCCCACATTTTTGAAGCAGCTTTCCCTGCTTAGAAAGGTACTTTTTCAAAGTACCTCACTACCTGTGAATCTTGAAAATTATAAATCTAGGTGTCCTCATTAAAGTGGTTCTTCTGTTTGACAGGCGATGCTTGTCTCAACTGCTGGTGACGAACACAGTATGACAGGCTGTGTGTGCCTCTGTCCAAGGTACTGAATCACAATAAAATGGGAAATTACTGTCTGTCATAGCCAGGAGTCAAAGAAACTAATGTATAATTCCCTATTCTGCATCAGATGAAGGGTGTGTTTGTGTGTGTGTGTATATGGTGCGTGTGTGTAGCAGAAAATGAATGTTAAAATCACACTATTGAATATATGCTGATGAAGGAAGGCCAGGCAGAAGAAAAGAGACTGGGAGATTTAGGAAGCAAATTGTGGCTAAAGTATTAGGTACAGTAGATTGAGAAATGGGCAAAGTAAGACTTAGAAAGTGACTTGTGCCCCTTGCATAGCAGAGATCTACCAGAGATAAGCCATTGTTATGGATCACACTAAAGAATGCTTTGATCCTCCTTTGAACCATTTGGTTTGTGCTTCCAAGTTGGACAGTGGCATTTAAAGTTCAGAATGCTATATATCTTACAAGAGGAGATTTTAAAAAATACATTGAGAAACAAGCTCTCTGTGTATTCCAGCTCACTGGGATACTATTTTTTTGAAGTGTGGAAAATCAAGCATAATCAACCATGACATAATTCACTCTGTAGAAGCAGAGAAATCTGAAGCAGTGCAGTCAGACCAGGAAGTGCCTACAGCTCCAAAATCATAGAGTTGGAAGAGACTATAAGGCACATCCAAGCCAACTTCCTGTCATGCAGGAAGATACAATCAAAGTACCCTCTCCAGATGGCCATCCAGCAAGATTGCTTTATGCTGCTCCAGAGACTAGGAAATGGAGCAATAAATTCAAACTATAGGAAAAGAGATTCCACCTAAACATTAGGAAGAATTTCCTAATAGTAAGAGCTGTTCAGCAGTAGTACCGGCTGCCTCAGAGCGTGGTGGAGTCTCCTTCTATGACATTTTTTAAACAGAGACTCTTCAAACTCTAGGATTCTATGCTCCTGTGACACTATGATTCTGTTTTTTTTTTTTTTTTTAAATCTCAGTGAGTGTACAGCCATCCAACCAGTCAAATTTATCTAAGCAACTTATTCAATTGGTCTGCACTGTTTGGGATTAGCTAAAAGGATTCCATTCCTGGAGTTGTGCATTCATAACTGTTCATCAGTGTCTTCATTGTGTCACCCGATTCACTGAGGTTGCAGAGACAGAGACAGAACCTCAATGCATTCCCCATTGCAAAAAGGGACAAAAACTGTGCACAGTGGCAGGCACACTACTGGTTACTCATCCCTGTTGCCAGGGATCATTCTACTTGACCATCCATGCACAACTTCCTAGTAAGTGCAACAACGTGTGTGAGAATGGGGAAGATTCCTGTTGCTGTTGTACACATGCATAACCTCCCTTATGCATGCAATTGGGCTTGTTTGAACATTTTGCAACAAACCTGTTCAAACCTGTATTAAGAAGCTGAGCCCTCCCTCCAGTCCATCTGCCTTGGTCCAGGTCCCAGAGGGAAAGAAGAACCACTGAAACTCATCTCCTTCCCCATCACTTTTCCCTTCTCTTTTTGTGTTGTGTCTTTTAGATTGTAAGCCTGAGGGCAGGGAACTGTCTAATTTTAAGACTGTATGTACAGCACTGTGTAAATTTACAGCGCTATATAAATAAAGGTTAATAATAATAATAATAATAATAATAATAATAATTCACAGTTGCATAAATGGAGCTTTGCAAGTATAACCCTTTCACATCCAGTTGAATGTTCTTAGTTGGGATGTAACTGTTGGTCAAAGCCTTCAAGGCACCACTTGATTCACTGGGAGTGAAGAAACAGCCATTGTGTGTCTAACACTACACAGTGTGACAAAAAGCAAGTACATTGGCAGATATTCCATTGGCTGCACAATGTCTGAATTCAACAGAAGGGTGGTGTAGCACTACCACTGTGCAACTATTAAGCACTGCGTAGAATCTTAGCCTTGCTCACCCTAAATGAAACCAAAATCTCCCAGTGTTAGTATCTGGCAAAGTGTAAAACTTCAGAAGAATTGAATTATTTGGAGGGCTATTGTTCTTTCCCTTCCCCGGCCCCATGCTCCCAATAATAATGTTCAAAAGCATTAGTGGAAAAATTGGCCTGTGGTTATTTCACAGTTAGTTTTATTTATGGTAAATTTATTATAATAAGGATGTTCTCTGTCATTGTCTGGCACGATTTATTCATTGTAACTCCCTTTTGAAAACCGTCAATATTGATCGCTCGGAGAGGTTGCCTTGAAGAAAAAGGGAGTTTGGGAAGGGGGGGTGGAAACAAGAGGAGGAAAAAAGAACCTAGGGAATGAAAAGAAATGGCCATGTTGTTATCAATTACTTCATAATGAGATGTGAGTGAAGAATTTTAAACATTATTCCTAGCATTACTGTGAGGGGGGAAAAAACAATATATTTACAGGAAATTATCCCTGGGTGATGAATGGTGTGCTTAAAAGTGAGGGGATCTTTAATGAAGGCCTCTCTCGATGGCACAGAAGCTTATTTCTAACTACTATGTGTTTTAATTAAAACAAAATTTAGTGTGCATCTGCTAGAGACCAAAATAAGCCCGATCAGTTTGCATGCAGCCACTGAATCCATTGATGTGAGACTGAAGCAGAAATTCTGGTTGGATTTCTACCCCTCATTCCCAAAGAGAAAAGCCAGAAAGAGGGAATGGAGGGCGAAAGAAAAATTGGAGAGAAAAATAGATAATGGGCCTTAGGATTCAGGCGATTATCCTCAACGAGGGACACAAAACTCTGAACAATGAAAATGTCTCTCACCAAGATCACTGGCAAGTCTCTTTGAAAAAACAAAGCCTGTCATTTTTATTTATTTGTTTATTTATTTAAAAAAATAAGAACCATAAGAACAGTCCAACATACGGCAGCATTTTGAGCATGACTAAGACACACAAATATATATTTATATTAATGTTTCTAGTTTTTATTTATCTTGGGTGTCCTATATTATACTATATCTTCTTCTTTTCAGTCAGGGCATCTGGTCACCCTGGATACAATAAATGAGCAACAACAATAATCCTAAAGTGCCAAACTCTTGATAGCTAGTATGGTATAGTAGTTTGAGTGTTGGTCTAGGGACTCTGGAAGGCCAGGGTTCAAATCTCAGTTCAGCTATGGAAACCCACTGGGGAACCTTAGGTGCATCGCACTCTCTCAGCCTCAGAGGAAAGCAATGTTAAACTTTCTCTGAACAAATCTTGCCGAGAAAACCCTGCCATAGCTTTGTCTTAGAGCTGCCATTGGTTAGAAACAACTTGAAGGTCCTCAGTCACAAGCCAGTCTTTTCGTGGGAAGATTCCTCTCCTTCAGTTCTCCTCAGACTCCAGATCCTCTGTGTTCCCTTACCTGATGCCAGTGCCAATAGGTTGCCCCCAGCTCAGCAATTAGGGAAAGTTAGTCTGCTTTTTTTAATCTCTAAAAAAAAAAAAAAAAAAAGAGCTGTACAAAGAGGCGGGTGGGTGCTGCGTCTGATTTATCATATTGAAAGAACGCCGGCCTATTTATGCGCAGTGGTGGTTTTTGATAAACGGCCTATATTAGACTACCTCAAAGGTGCCCTGCATCATTAACTAGCAGGGTGGATGCTGAAGAGAAAGTTAATAAAACTTGTCTCTGGTGCAGAATTGAGAAAACTCACTGCCTGACAGAAGAAGATGCTTCTGAAGCCACATGTGCAACCTTGTACAGGTAATAATAGCAAAACACTCTGGGGAGCCCTTTATGGAGGGGGGAATGTCATTTTTCTTTTTGATATATAGGATACTAATGGCTTTTCTCCCCCAAACTCTCCCCCCGCTTTGCTGTTCTTCCCCTCTTCTCTTTCCCTTTCACAGAACCAAGAACCATGACAAAAAAGAAAAAAAGAAAAGGAAAGAAAAGGAAAGAAAACCTCATTCGGCAGCATTTGGAAAATAAAGAATCTTGGGTTTGGAGAGGGAAAGAAATTTGGGGTAAAATAAACTTAAAAAGGACCAATGGAAGGGTACCCGGAAGCCGTTGTGCCAACTGCTAGCTCTGGTCTTCTTATTAAACCGGAGAATATTCAGTCTCCCAACATTAATAATGGGCCAGTGCCAGATATTGATAATTTATTCAAATTATAGGTCTGGATTTGCAGGAGCAGATGTTCCTCAGGCAGGGCCTGTCACAAAATGATTTCCAGAGAAACAAAATTACACTTGGCACCATCATTAAAGAGGAGAGGCAGCCCATCCCTTTATCGCAGTCAGACACATCTGGGGCTTTCTCCACTATGGGGTAAGCTTTCTGTCTCAGCCCTTCATTTTCAAATGTGTCTCCTTCATTATAGGATCGGTACACATGCTTGAAGATTGTGCATGCACCGGAGCATCGGACTGAGCGATGGGTTCACAGACTCTCCGGAGAAGAGGGCTCAGGCAGGCAAATGGCCAATCTCATCTCCACTGCCAGAAGTTATCATTAACAACAGAGATATTGATATACCGGGAAAAACAATAGTCCAATTTTCTAAATTCCTCTAGATCAGGGGTTCCCAAGCCATGCTCTGAGGTGATCATTGGGCTCTGCATGCACTTCTCAGGTGCTCTGCAGCCACTCCAGGAAATTGAAAGAAATAAAAATTGAAATAATTTAAAGAATAAGAATGTATTCTTATATGTACTCCTAAACACCATTATCTCATAAGACATAGGGTAACCCTCTTAGGGGTTCCACCATGGAAATAAGGGCTGTACAAATCAAAAAGGTTGGAAACCTCTGCTCTAGATAGTGATTAGAGAATGGCTCCATGCTCCTAGAGTTATAGGGAAATGCCACCTCATTAGGGAACTAATCATTAGGAGGTTGTGGAGCTAAATACAACAAAATATGAAATGCTAACCCATGAACAATGTGCCTGCAAATTAATGGGTGATGTGCATCCATGTGCAATGGCATCACATGTGCAATTCTGCTTCTACAATCTTGAATGGGTCATGGCCATTGAAAAATGTAAACCTGCTTCTGTAGGGGATTTTTTATACACACACACATGTACACACCAGCAGAATTCTAGCCCCTTTGTTGAAGACTCAAAAGTATTCCTTGACTTAGAATCACAGAATCAGAGTCTGAAGAGACCGCAAGAGGCATGCAGTCCAATCCCCTGCCATGCAGAGAATACATCTAAGCACTTTCTGTCTTTTTTGTTTCCTACTCCCTTCAATATTTAAATTCAACCTTTCTGGGGCAGGGACTTTTTAAGTGACTTTGTTACTCTGAATTTTGGACTGTTCCTCCTCCTCCTCCTCCTCCTCCTCCTCCTCCTCCTCCTCCTCCTCCTCCTCGTAATTCTATCTATTTGTTTCCTTCTTTTCTCCCCTTTCTCCCTAGATGGGGGATTCCCAGCAGTCAGGGATCCTATACTGACCTGGATGACATCACAGCCTTTTGCAACCAATCAGGTTTGGCTACATGATGATGTCACGGAGAATAAGTAACAATTGGTGTTTGCATAGTGTAGGGAAAGTAAGACAATGCCATTTTAAGTGGGTTGACATTTTGGCAAACATCACTGAAACCATGGTGAAATCAGGGCAGGAGGTATTTTTGGCTCCACTTGACAAGATTCCCGAAACAATGAGTCGTTTAGCTCGGCCCTAATAATCAAGGCTAAATCTGAATTTCTATAAATGCACCCAAGTGAAAAGAGTTTGGATGAACTGTTCCACACTCTTGTTTGCTTCAGCTTTGCAGAAGGGGAAGAATCATTTTGCCACAATGATTAAAGAGCTGCTTCCTCCTCCACGCCGCACCCACACTTTGCATTGTCCATATTGTGGATGCTCACAACTTTGCCATGATGACAACCCCCTCCTCTCCTCAACCCTTCAAGGCATCAGTTCAAGCAGAGGGGAGGAGGGCGAGAAATCAAGGGGCCATCAGCTCCCTCCGTGATGAATGAAGGCCCTGTCACTCAGAGAAAATGAATATTTCTTTGCAATAATGACCAGATGGTAACAAGTCTCAGATCTAAATTAAAACATGCATGATAAATGCCAAGAAAACACGGAAAGACAAAAACTCAACCTGGAGTGAAATCTCTCCATAAATCTTTGCCACCACCCCTTGAACACAAGCACTTCTAATGGGAATTAAATTATTAAGAGATGTGGTGAGGGGAATGCAAATAACAAATCTTTTTGCTTTCTCCTTCTCCCTCTCCTTCGCCTTCTCTTTCAATTTCAAGACACCTTTGACACCCTTTAGTTCTTTGTGTTCGCAGACAGAGGTAGCCCAAAGAATAATACTTTGCATCCATGCTGTGCTTGACAAGCCTCCAAAACATGGTAGATCTATTTGATCTCTGCAACACTCCAATTCCAACAGTCCTGTAAGGTAGGATTGAATTAGTATTCCTTGTTAAGGCATGTGGAGTGTGGGGTGAAGGTTACTTAGGTTTCAACCAGAAAATTATAATCCAAATGAAGGTGGGCAGCTGTGAATATGAGTGTATATGGACAGTCCATACAGTCCAGTTTTCACCTTGCCTTTTACGGCCAATTTTTGGGCATAAATCAAAACTGAAAGTCACTTTCAGACTAGATTTTCTTTTTTGTTTTGGGGTTTTTTTGGGCAGAGATCATGGAAGATTAATTTATGGTTTTTGTTTGTTTGTTTGTTTTTGTTTTTATCTTGGAGTGGCCAGAATCTTTTGGAGGAATATAGGTATAGCATAACCACCTTTGAGTATTCCTTGCCTAAGAAAATTCTATGAAATTCATGGAGGCATCATACGTCAACATGCAAGTTGAAGGTACATGTACAGCAAAAAGTGCAGTCATGTGACAGATGGGTTTTGGAGTCCTTGTTTGCATTATGGCCAAATACTGATTGTTATCCAATGTACAGATGGAAAGAAAATGTTGTTGTTGTGCGATTCCAATCATTTATGACTTATGATGTCCCCAAGGCAAACCTATAATTGGTTTTCTTGGCAAATTTCTTCAGAAAGAGTCTGCCATTGCTTTCCTCTAAGGCTGAAAACATCCAACTTGGTCATGGTCACCAAGTTAAGACTGGTTTTGCCTTCCAGTGACTAGCCATCAAAGAAAACATGTTAAATGTTTTAAATACACAGTTGAGGGCAATCACTTGCTATGACAAAAACACTCATCTGTTCACGTTTGTGGCTTTGACTTGTTGCAGATTTGATTATTCATGAATTTTAGTAATATGTTCT
The DNA here is from genome assembly GCA_034509955.1 of Urosaurus nigricauda. Taxonomy (NCBI): domain Eukaryota; kingdom Metazoa; phylum Chordata; class Lepidosauria; order Squamata; family Phrynosomatidae; genus Urosaurus; species Urosaurus nigricauda. The sequence goes on from JAOEGL010000002.1 coordinate 7,421,525, forward strand.
CTCTAGGAATATCTAGGTCTTCCAGTGCAACTCTATGGTCAATTTTAACCAAAGGTTGCACTGAAGGACCTAGAGATTCCTAGAGAGAACACTCCAGTAGGCATTTGTAGCTCCTCCAGTGAAGTTCTATGGCCAATGTCTGGCAGATGTAGACCACAGAGTTGCACTGGAAGACCTAGAGATTCCTCGGGAGGTGTTCTCTCAGGTAAAAACATAGTGTTTTTATTATTTGCGATTTTTCCACATTCATGGGGGTCCTGTGCCTCTAACCCCAGTGAATATGGAGGGGTGAGTGTAGATGTCTTTCAACATTTGAAGAGGCACCTCTTCTAAGTATATGCTTAGCATATCATCCAGGGTGACCAAGGGATGATTCCTCTTCTGCTAAAATTTCTTAGAAGGGCTTGTTAATGAATCGCAAGGGCTCTAAATGAAGCCCCATCATTGTAACAAATGACTGTATCAGGTTGTCAGTTTTATCCCCCCCCCCAAAAAAATGACACCAATATTGTTCAGTGGCTGGAGTTACCGATAACTATCCTCCTTTTCCCTTGGTGACACCATACAGAGATGTATCAGAATGGGCACTGTGCCTAGTATTTGGATGCTACACTGCTCACTATAGGCCTAAGCAAAAAGACTAAGATAGCAGAGGCTATTCTTGCCCCAGTGTTAACCTGGGTCGGTCCCTTCACAAAACCAAGACTGGGACAGGCATATGCTCATTACATTGCCTGTGTAGCCCTGACTGAGGAGGGAGCCCTCGTGGCCATGTCTGACATGGAAATGGGGCACCTAACTGCACCCATGTGGCCAGGCACCCTGTTTCTGCATCAGACATAGCAATGGGCGGCTTAACTGTTCAGGTGATGCACAGCAAGGTGACGAGCATGGGAAGGCATGTGCACAGACAGGTTTTGCTGCAGAGTTTCCTAGAAACTCTGCAGAAAAGCAGGTATAAATTACCCCAGGATAACTACTGTTTACCTGGGGTCAGGACGGATTCTCCGGTCCTGTGTCTAGACAGGCAGGATCAGGCCCAATCTTGTCCCACTTGGTATGGCCTGCATTGTCTGATCTAGACAACATGATGCCAAGGAGAGCCCAGGCCTTTTGGCATGTGCAGACAATCCCTTTGTAATCCCTGATTGGCTGAGATCTCTACGTGATTAACTGTGGCAGAAGGAAGAAGAAGTCTGGAAGAAGAACTACACTCTTGGGTCATCACACCAAAGAAAATTGGGATCAGGGGAGTAAAACATTCTTGAACTCTTTAGAGGGAAGTATTTTCATCCTATCAAAATTAGAACTGGCTGGTGTTCAGTGCAACTGCAATATAAAAACATATAAACCACCTTCTGTAAAAGAAGACATTTCCCCCCCTTTAAATCTGCCAGCCTGTTCTAAAAGCTAATGACGGATGTTCTTCCTTCACAAGATGTGATTAGCTTTTTATACCTGGGCAAATATACTAGACAAGAGTTCTTAAACTATCATTGATTTGCCTATTAGAAATTATTAATTTCAAATTCTACTGGAACAACCTTTGTTAAATTACACTGAGCCAGAGGGACTTGGGGGCAGGGAGGAATTGCCAATCTAAAGAAAAAGAACCAGGCAGAAAAGAATAGAACAGAAGTAAGAAAGAATGAATTTACACTAAGCAGTTTTCTCATTAGTTACATTTTTACTACTACCACTGACATTACCAATACACATCCAATGTACACCTCCTTCCATTTGTACAACAAGTTGCCATCTACTCAGAGTGCATGAACAGGAGCTTTGATTTACTTGCATTGACTTCTAAACACCCTGTTCAGTTCAATTATGCAACCCCAGAGAAATCTTCACCCCCACCCAATGACATAAAGGAAGAAGAGGCAACTGGTCACAGCACAGGGAGGCATCATTCACATATGGCCAAACTTGTTGGAGGGCATGCTGAGCCTGTCGGGAGCTCGGCAAAACAGACTCGCTTGACTGAGTCCATCAGCGCTCAGAAGACTGTTCCACAGGGCATCTTTGCAAATGGAAACAGCAAGCCACAAGCTCCATCAGAAGGAAAACAACCCAAGACATCGTGATTTGCTTTTCACTTGGTACCCATTTCCATCAGGGTGAAGATTGGAAACATCTCCTTGGAGAGGGAGGAATGGAGGCTGTGGGACCTAACCAGCCACTGCTTGGAGATTAGGTAGATAGACAGGCAGACAGACAGACATATGGATATAAAGATATATGGGAACACCGGTGATGTCTTCCTTATCAAAAATGCTTGGGACCAGAATTATTTTGGATTTTGATTTTTTTTTAACTTTGTAATTATTTGGATTTTGGAATATTTGCATATCCATAATGAGATATCTTGGAAATGGGATGCAAGTCTAAACATGAAACATAGAATCATAGAATCATAGAGTTGGAAGAGAAATTTAAACAGGGCTATCATATCACCTCTTAACCTTCTCTTCTCCAGGCTAAACATCCCCAGTTCCCTTAGGCTGTCCTCATAGGGCATGGTTTCCAGACCCTTCACAGACCCACAGACAGGGGGTTGGACTGGATGGCCCTTGTGGTCTCTTCCAACTCTATGGTTCAAAATCCAAAATATTTTGTAATTGTTTGGATTTTTGAATATTTGATTCTATGATTCTATGATTAAAGCATGACTCAGTAAGACTCCATGTTACCCTGGCCCCATTTTGGGAGCTTCGCCAATGATGCCAACACCCTTAAAGTCTGAGATGTGGCAATTTTTGACCAAACTGACAAAATTACTAACAGGGCCCATGTGGTTTATTGAGGGGCAGGATTGTTAGAACATTTCATCATTTCATCATATTTTATGTTCAGTTTTTCTTCCAGCCTGTTTGTGTCTTTTTCTAAAGCAAGAAGTGATCTGCCAATGATTTTCTGATTGGGGAAGAAAAACTTGTACTGGCTCTAAAATGAGAGATGGAGGGGGACAAAATGCCTGAAAGTGCAGGAAAAAAATAGCCAATGGCACCTCACAGAGCCTGGGCAGGTGAAACTGGACACTGAATGTCAATATTTGTCCCAGATTGTCCAACAGAGTCCCTGCGCTGTCCAACAGAGTCCCACCCATTGTGGGGTGCCATTTGCCCTATTTCTCTGATTTCAGGTATCTCACCAATCTCTTAGGCAATACAACTGTTATCGAAAACCTAGAAAGGGATAGGGAAGTCACTTCCAGTTTTTTTTAAGGAGTGGGAAATTCTTATGCAGACTGAAACAAAGGTGAGAGGAGAGCCAAATAAAATGATCAGCGCTTCTCTCAAAGGCTTGTGCCATTGGCAATTAGGAAAAAAATGCCTCTCCTAGTTTTGGTGAAGGGGTAACAATGGGAATAAATGGGATGTGTGGCCCTATGGAGTCCAAATCAGATGTAAAGTGACCTAAGCAATGACAGTTGCCCACCCTAGGTCAAAAATTCTCCACTCTGTCCAAGAAGGCGACTGGAGAGCTTCAGTATAGACAAAGAGTAGCTAAAGTACCTCTTTTCATACTTTACTTCCTCTGTAAACAAATTGGCTGGCAGTTTTATCCCACCTTGAGCCTTCTGCTTAAAATGTCCCACTTGTTATGATGTCTAACTTTAGGAACATGAAGACAAAGGCTTCTTTCTTTTGGCCAAAAAAATTCCCCCGCCTGCTGACTGAGCACTAATATATTTATACAATTATTTAATTGCCTTTCTGCTCAAAGCAATGGAGGCAACGTTTAATCGATTACATTTAAAATAAGTCATAGAGAATAATCATGAATATATGATTAACAATTGTCATACCAACAGCTGAAGTTTCCAGCAGGATCAAGTGGAAGTTACTCTGAACGTGAAGCTGGTACAAGTGGCTTCATCTAATACTTGCTTACATTTCAGGGTGTAGTGAGCTAGGTCCTTTCTACCAGGCTGACTGGTTTGGGGGTCCTTGCCACAGTTGGCTCCTTTATTGTCCCATACTGCCTAGCCCTAGGTTCAGGAGGAGCCCTGGTGGTGCAGTGGTTAAATGCCAGTACTGCAGCCAAAATGTTGTGAGTTTGATCCCAGAGCTCCAAGGTTGACTCCGTCTTCCATCCTTCCATAGGTTGTTAAAATGAATACCCAACTTGTTGGGGGGCAATTGGCTTGCAAATCATAAATCACTTAGAAAGTGCTGAGTTCACTAATAAGCAGTATAATAAATGGTATTGCTATTGCTATTCAAGCTGCCAGCACAACTTAAGGCTGTCTCTGCTTTCCTCTTTTCCTTTCTCATCTTCTGTGCCCAGTGGGGGAAGTAAGGAGGAAAAGGAAGAATAAAGTCACAATACTACCCTTGTACAGTAGCAACCAGAGCCTGCAGGGCAGGATGAGGGTCCCGCCAGTGCCAGTCTTCCTGCATGGTTTTCTGTTCCATCACCGCTTTTGCTTTTTAAACTACCTATTGGCCTGCGATGAAGGCGGAATCTGGGATTTACTGCTTCAATTGGCCCAGCAGACTGGGACATTTGTTAGTCCCTTCAATCCAGGATTTTCCAGGACAAAACCCTATTTGGAGACCCATCTTCTCTCTTGGGGATTTTACTTCATTGCCAGCTGCAGGAAAAGTCTAGGTAGAATTTTCTTGGAAGCCCAGTTCTATCATTGTCGGGGAGAGGAGGTGGGTGGGTGGGGGTTGCTAGGTCCCATTAGCAAAAGGATTGGCATGCTTCTTTGCTGTGTACCATCTGCTCCATTATTTGCCACCAATAAACCTTAAGCTATAGTAGTAATGTGTGTTAATGTGTGACCCCTAAAGAATCCTAGGAGAGGCCTTGGGCTCCACCTGGTTCCAGAACAAGGTGCAGGGTTATATCAAAAGCTTACAAGCAGGAAGAAAGTTCATGGAGAGAGTTAATGATATTGAGTAGAAAAATCCCACCCATCTCTGAATAAGTTTTTGGTAACAGAAAACCCTAACTGGGAATGACACCAAGGATCTGCTGTTGCCTTCCCATATGGCTGTTAAGTGGGCTTAGATGTCTGACCTTTGATGCTTTGCTCAGAGAGAGATAGTTGCCTGAAATTGGTGGACCAAGCTTGTGGTCTGTCCCCGATGGGTTCTTTGTGTGTGTTTATGTTTTAAAGAAGTGAGAGTTGGGGGGAGAAAAAGAATATCTATCTATCTATGCCGAAGAAGTGTTGGACTCAAGCCTGCCTCAGTCAAAAGAATGAAACTGCCATCCTTAATTTGCTTGGCAGGCGCTTGCATTGACAGGAAGTTGTTAGAAATAGAATAATGCTCCGAGGAGAAGTTCAGAAACTTAATAGGACTTTAAAAACAACAGGAGCCAGAGGGAGTGCAGATGGTTCCGAGGCTCAAGGACTAAATAAACATTGGTTTTAAGGGGGGGGGGGTAGGAAAGCGCCTACGGACAGAGGTGTCTCCAAAGAGATGTTTGCACATATTGTGTCCAACACCATTAGTCTACCCCGTGGGAGCAAGTGTTCGGCAGTTAAAGACATTTTGAAACTGAGGCGGCAGGGAAAGAAGAGGCCTCCAAAGACACTTTCAAATGAGCAGGAGAAAGAAGCAAAGTGTCTGAAGGCTACGGCGACGCCAAACTGGTGGCCAAACATCTGTCTCTGGGACCAATAATTGGAAACTGATTGACTTTGTGGATTTTTTAAAAAAGAAAACAATAATAATAATGCTGGGAGAGGGGGAGTCGAGATTGGCAGGGAAAGAAAAGAGGGATAGAGAGCAACAGAGACACAGGGTGGGGGTCCACAGAACATCTCTAGCTCTCGCTCTCTTTCTCTCCAAGGCTTCATTTAAGCTTGGCATAGCCTAGCAAAGAGATAAAAACAGACAACCTGATATTCGCTGATTGAAAAAGCAAACATAGCGAACAGCTTTCGGATGGACTCCAGCACTGTGATTTCAGAAATAAGTGCCTTGGAACACTGAGTGCAATCTTCCACCCAGGGCTGCTAAACCGTTTCTGCCAAATAATTTACATTTATAAAGCCTTCAGTCCCGGGTTCTTCCCCCTCCCTCCTTCCTTCTCTCCCTTTTTTGTTCAAGAGCCAGCTCATGGGACAATAGTCCAAAGAGGCCGCTGCAGCATCACTTGTCAAGTCAGCATTGAGTTTCGGGGAGGTGAAAATTTCAGGCAAGTGCCTAAGAAGAGTCTTTCTTGTTTGGGAGGACAGATGGAGTTGGGACGCAATTCTATGTCCATGTTGTCATCTCATGCAAAGACAAATAATTTCTGTAGCTTTTTTCCTGCATCAAGGAAGAACATGAATATTTTTTGTGCAGTATTTTCCCTACACTTTCTATTTCACTAGTGTTCCAGGGACACATTCTGAGCAAAAAAACAAAAACAAAAACAACAAACAAACAAAAACCAACCAATACCACCCAACCCAGAAACACCCCCAAAACATGTTTTGTTCCCCTTACAGTATCTGCTTTCTGGTTCAGTGAAATAGTTTTTCCATATAAAACATACCATTTCCTGGCAGAAAACATGTTTTGCATTGCAAAGGTCTGGAAATCATTCCCTATTTGGAGAGATGTAATACTGAGGATGGAGCAAGCTTGTTTTCTGCTGCTCCAGAGACTAGGACACAGAGCAATGGATTCAAGCTACAGGAAAAGAGATTCTACCTAAACATTAGGAAGAACTTCCTGATGGTAAGATGCAGTTTGACAGCAGAACACACTCCCTTGGAGTGTGGTGGAGTCTCCTTCTTTTGAGGTTTTAAAACAGAGGCTGGATGGTCATTTGTCAGGAGTGCATGGATTGTGTCTTCCTGCATGGCAAAATGGGGTTGGGCTGGTGAGCCATGGGGTCTCTTCCATAAGTGGTTTCCAAATAATGGGGAACCTAAAGCAACCCTATCGCAGGGTTTTCTTAGCAAGATTTGTTCAGTGGCTTTACCTAGTGCTTCCCCCTGAGGCTGAGAGAATATGACTTAGTCACACAGTGGGTTTCCATGGCCAAGCAGGGATTCAAACCCTGGTCGCCAGAGTCATAGTCCAATGTCCAAACTACTACACCATGCTGGCTATGTCCACAGCAGGTTAGGTGATTGCAAATATTTAATAAAATATGGCCCAGTTATACCTCATCACATATATCTTGCCTCTTATTTTTGGGTGGTCATGCAACAGCTTTACAGCCCTTAGGGGCAAAAAAAAAAAAAAAAAATGGAAACACTATAAAAGCTTGAGAAAGGGGCAGCACAAAGGATCCTGAGAAGCCGAGCAAGTCTCCTCAGATGAAGCTGAGAGGTTTTATACTTCTGAGTAGCATGGCCTAATTTGGGCCAATGCTTAGTCAGTCAGAATGGAATGTTTATTTCTTTATTGAAAGGAGAATGTTCATTTCTTTATTGAAAGGAGTTTTTTTTCTTTTTAAAAAAGGACATCCTTCATTAAGTCTGTCCAGGTGTTGTTCAAGAGAAAAAGAATAACATCCACATAGAATCATAAAAAATAAGCATAAAGCAAAACAACAGTGTAGGGGAAAGCACATAAAGAGATAAGGGCAGATAAAACCTAATCAGCCAGTTCACATTTGATTCCAGCTAGCTTAGAAAATGTTCTGGCTGACAAACAAAGAAGAGATCTTGTTTACTTTTTATGCATAGTATACATTTTATGACAGGATGGCTATTGCAGAATTACATGATGCCTGGACTGAATTGGTTACCATGCCTTATTTGCGCTTGTCACACAGTGATCATGTTGTTTAACCACCCCTGATTAGGAGACTGCTCTTGCACAACCTCTTAGAAAGTGCAACTACATGGTTAACCTCTCTTACGCTTGCCTGTCCAATGTGGAACAAACATGTTCAATTCACAATTGCATAAGAGGAGTTTCGCAAGAGTAACCCTTTCATATCCCGTTAAGTATTGTAAAAGTAGTTTGACATTGGACTGTGACCCTGGAGACTAGATTTGATTCCCAGCTCAGCAGTGAAACCTTGCTATCTTGGGCAAATCACATGCTCTCATCCTGAGGGAAAGGCAATTGCAAACAAATCTTGCCCCCCCCCTTCAAATCATGATAGGCTCCCCTTAGGTTCTTCATAAGATGGAAATAACTTGAAGGCACACAACAAGAAGCATTCTTGGATGGTGATGACACTGAACTTTAATGTATCACTTTAATGTATTCACTGCAGATAATGCTATTGTACATTTTGCATTGCACCATGGGAAAATAAGCAAGCATATAGGCCTACCCGTCATGGGCTGTACAATGTTGGTATTCAGAAGAAGAATACTGTGGCGTAATCACTGTATAACTACATGTGTGCAAACTGATTGCTGCTGCTTGAAGGAATAAGGGGTTAAATTTATAGCCTTATAATAGAGAACACATTATAGCATAGTAACAATACAATCTGATCCCTCTTTACTCACAAAGAAGCCCTACTGTTTCCAGTTGGGTTGTACTCAAGAAGTAATCCCACTCTCAGGAAGTAATTTAGGCACAGATCCTAAACTGGCCTCTTACCAGTAATGGATTGGATGAGGGTAAATAAATTGAAACTTTATTTTGAGATGACAGAAGTGCTTCTAGGCAGTTGTAAGGCTGATTTACAGGGGGGAAAAATCTACAAGTTATCAAGAAGAATAATCCACAATGTATCTTTGGGGGAGTGAGCATCCAGGCCCTAACCCTGGATGTGAGAACAGGGCCTTACCAAGTCCTCACAATCTACTCTCATGGCATTTGTGCAAAGGAGGAGAGAAGATTCCAAAACTGACATATTAAGCAATCCTACAGATATTACTCTTTAAGGAGCCTGGAGAGACAAACTACACCTGGGTTTTGGTGAGAGGTAATCTGATCTCACCTATAACCAAGTTTCATATCTATGGATTAAAGACACTGTAAGCATACAAACCCAATTACTTTGTCCCAGATTAAAGCACAACATCTGTTGAACACAATTATCTAAGTAAAGACTATCTTCTGTAGGCTAGGCAAGGAGGATTTCCAGTCTAGCCAGGAATGATTTAGGGGAGGAGGAATTAACATATACTGGGTCTTCTAGCCATCTTCCTTCTACACCAGACTTCTGGCCAGAATTGATGGGAGTTGGGGTCCAACAACATCTGTAGGGTTGCATATTGCTCACCCTGTCTTTACGCCATTGGTTGATCGTTCTGCTGTCATTACAGCTGTGAATCCTCTCCATAGTCCAATACAAACTTTAGGGGAGCTGTCCAAAGTGCTGCCACAAACTTTGTTGAGCACCTTGAACAGCTCTTTCAGTGTTCAGAGTGGATGCCCACTGACAAGGAAGCCACAAGCTGCCCCTGCCTCAGAACCCATGGATAATTTTTTTAGACACTGAAGGCCTTGTAAAGTCTCCTTAGGTATCTGTTCTGTCTCCATTTCTTTCTCTCTCTGCTATAACAGCCTCGTACCAGGCCCAGATATTCCCCCTCCCTGTTCTGCATCCCACACCCTCAGGGCATCAGTATGTTCTTTGCAAGTGAAACAACTCCTCAGAACAAATGGAGTTCACCCCCTTCTCCAAAGAAATATATAAATAAGTAGCCCATTTTTTTTTTCTTATTCCCCTTCTGAAAAACTCTTAGGTCAAAGATCCCTTGAACAGAGGTCTGGCTGAGAAAGAAAAGAAAGAAAGAAAAATGACAACTAATAACATTTGAGAAAACTGTAGGAATGACCTAAAATAGCTTTTCCATACATAATAATCTTGCAATTTTAAGGTCCAATAACTCAAGGGCCTCTAGGGTTACTAGCAAATGCTATACTCTCCCTTGGGAGGCTGCGAATGTCCTTTGCCGGTGGTATAAAACCCACTGTTCTTAACTCTTCAAGGACTCGCTGTATTGGCCCTTAAATCAGTTCTGAGCCCCTGACTCAGGTTTTTCCAATCTGCCGTTCAGAGCGAGGGGTAATTGGGTAGCAGGAGAGAGCACATTTCTAGTTTGAAGTTGCTGTTTGCAGGAGCTGTTGAAGATTCCTGCCTTGGTAAGACTTGAAGGAGCAATTCACGTGACTCACACCTCATTTCCAGGCTTAGTCGCTGCCATCTTACAATGGCTATAGTGTCACATCTGAAATAAACTCATCTTTCCCTTATCAACACCATAGAACTCTCTCGCAGGGATGTATTCTTCACCAATTTTCTTGTTGAAGAAAGAAAATTTTAGGAGTAATTTCAGTTAACTTTCTTTTTGTGGTGAGAAAATCTTCAGAAACTGCAGTTTTCTGACTTTTCACAGCCCAAGTCATATTCTGTGCAAAATTTGCACATGGTATTTTTTGCCCAGAACCTGTATGGCATGGTCTGAGCATTGGACTATGACTCTGGAGACCTGGGCTTGAAGCCCTGCTCAGCCATGGAAACCCAGTGGGCAAGTCACATGGACAAGTCACACTCTCTCAGCCTCAAAGGATAGCAATGGCACCCCCCCCTTGAAGAATCTTGTCACAAAAAACCCATTATAGGTTATATTAGTTTCGCCATACATCAGAAACAATTGGAAGGCATGCAGCTTCAACATCAACAACATTTTTGCACACAAAGCACCATTTTCTGCCCAGAAAATGTCTTCAGAATATTATTTTCTGAGCAGAAAATGATATTTCCTGTGCAAAATACTTATATCAGTTGTATCAATTCTGGGTAGAATAAATCCCAAAATGCAAAGATTCTTATTTATCCAGGATTCTTCTCATCAGAATTATTCAACACTTGATAAATACTTAATTTTTCCCCCCATATATGTTTTAATGTTCTTCCCATAGCTGTTCTCTTGTAGTCTTACACATGTATAAGTTCTATGGTGAAGTGGGGAAAGTGCAGCCAATGAATTCCACTTTTGTGCCCCTGAGTCCTCCAAAGCCCCACAAAAGCCCTCAGTTTTTAAGGTTGTACACTGCTTTGATTGTTTTAACAAAAAGCGGGATATAAATAAAAGTTTTATTTATTTATTTATAGCTCTGAGCATGCACTTCTTCCAATGCTTTCCCACTGCTCCCACAGATCCCAGTCTACTATCTTCTGTCACCACCAACTACAGAGGCATAAATGTGTCAGCATAGAGCACCCATAGGATCCTGGCCAATGTTGGGATCATTATTATCCATGTCTCCTTTACCTGTTTAGAGCTGCTAATGTTCACATGAATATCTCCATTAATCTGTGTTGCTTTCAATCTACGTTCACTCAAAACTCACACTGAAAACAAATTTTTCAATCTGAATGCTGCATGAAAGATTTGGGGGATGTAGTCTTTCAGTTTTGACCTGTCCATGAAGTGAGGGGATTAGGCTCAGGTCAGTTTGCTTCAGAACTCACATAGGTTCAACAGCACAAGCATCCCCCCATTTCGGTAGTAGCTGGTGACTTCCATGTGAATTGGCTGTTGGTTTTCATCTGAGTTTTAAAGGAGCTACTAAAGAGAGATCATTGTCATCATTGTCGTCGTTTAACTTGAGGAAAGGAGAAAGGTGGGCCAGAGAAAATGGGAAGTCTTGGTACAGGAGAAGGAACCGAGTCCAGTTGATATGAAGGTTGCGGAGAGGCAGAGAACTTTGGAGGAGGAAAATTTGGGGTGACGATTTAAACATACAGGGAGGCTAAAGAAGCAGTTTTGTGTGTGTGTCTCTGATGGGGTGTGGGTGTAAACCGATTAGTGTGAATTGGTGAAATCTTTGGCCCCAGGTCTCTAGTTAATGCAAATATTAGAGCTAGTTTCTCCAGAGTGTGGAGGAGCCAGCACTTCAAACACATCTAATACAACACGTAGGAGGCTAAGAAGAAGTCACCGTAACAATTCAAATTCTACCAATTGCCTTTTGTAGTCACCTAAGGTTATGGATTTTAATTCTGAGGGCCATCTTGTAAAGGCATTGCTCAGCTTTCTCATTGGGTTCTGGCTAGATTCCGCCTCCCATGCAGATTAAAAATAAAATGTATCATTTTAAGGACCAGGGAGGTTGCGAAATTGCTGTTAGTAAGATGACAGCTTCAGATGGGCTTCGTGATTTGTAGACATTAATCCACTCTGTTGCTCCTTTTAAATAATTTTCCACAGAACACTGGAATGGTTGGGAGGAGAACAGCAGGGAGGGAAATAGAAAGGGCCACAGGAATCTGTAAATTCTGATTATAGAATTTCCTCTCCTTCCTCCCCTTTCTCTCTTATGGTCTGGTATTTGCCAGCCCTGTGTATGGCAGTAAATTATTTAGTTGGCAGTCGTGCAAAGGAATCACGTCCAGTGACACTCCCATAACCCACTAATTGTGTTAATGCTTTGGAAGATTAGAGGAGAATTGAATCAAAGTAATGGGAACCAAATAACATCCTGAATTATCCAGAGGGAGACAATACTGGTTCTCAGATGTAGCTCATGCATTAATTTTTCCCAAGTCCAAGTGAAGCTGAAAGCCAAAATGGAAGCTCTGAAGAAGTCTTGGATCTTGTGAGAAGATTTGGGTCAAGATCCTACCTCAGGGTCCAATTGCATATCTCTTCGTATGTGGAAACCTGGATCAGTGGATTCAAGCTACGGGAAAATAATTTCCACCTAAACATTAGGAAGAACTTTCTGACAGAAAGAGCTGTTTGATGATGGAATATATTGTCTCACAGTGTGGTGGAGTCTCCCTCTTTGGAGGTTTTTAAACAGAGGCTGGATGTCCATCTGTTGGACTAGATGGCCCTTGAGGTGTCTTCCAATTCTAGGGTTCTATGATTCTATGGAGTTACATGTGGTGCTACTCAATGCTTGTGTTGAATGACAGCTGAATCAAGACACCAAATGTGCAACCAAATGTACAATCAGAGGTCCATGCATATTAATGTACAATGCATATCCATACACAATGTGCATCCAGGCTCAGTGCCATTGCATGTATAACTCTACTTCTGTAGACTTGAATCAAATGCAGCTGTTCTATATAAAAAATGTGCAACTGCATTCATAGGTGTATTTACAAATGCATAAGATGCCAATAAGATTCTGGCTGCTAATTTATATATACCTTTAGTGGGTAAAAGGAGCAAACAGGATTACATTATGAAAAAACACTCAAGTGATTTGCTCAGTATTTCCAGGGCAGTGAATTTATTGCTTTGATAACCTCACATACTTCCAGGACCTGAAAGGGGTGAGTGGATGACTCATTTTGACTAAGGGGATGCATTCTGAGAGTTTGGGAGGTACAAAATGTCCAGGCGCTTTTTTAAAGCTTCCTTACAGAAGTTGTCCCTCACCCAGAAGTAATGTTAAAACATTTTCCACCATTATCATAAACAGAGAAGAATAAAAGAAGAATGAGTGGAGTCTTGGGTCAAGATACTTATACAGTGTTGGTGGGCCAAAATGCTCCTCCAGAGTACTTACACTGGTGATCTAGAAAGGTGAAGGATGTTCCTTTTTTTTTTTTTTTTTTTTTGCCAGTTCTGCAACACCAGAAAGAGAGCACCTGGAATCACAGAATCATAGAGTTGGAAGAGGCCTCATGGGCCATTGAGTTCAACCATCTGATCAGTGTTCAGTGTAGGATCTCTAGCTATAGCCCCCACAGCAGGTAGCTGTCCAGCCTCTTTTTGAAGATGGCCAGTGAAGGAGACCCATCCCCTGTCTAGGCAATTGGTTCACTTGCCTAATTGGGCAATGATTGACCAATTGGGTCAAGGGGCATAGCTGCACCTGGGTGCGGTCAAGCTGTCAATGGACTCTAGGGGAAAAACACACGGAGCTACTCACTCACTTACTCTAGTGGAGATCAGAGAAAGGATGTTAGCCTTGGTTTTGACCTTGAGTTCTTTGATGGAGGTACGCTAAACTATAGCTGGCATCCTGTTAGTGAGGTATGTATGGTTAGTTACATCCCATTAAGTATATGGTTATCCTTTTTTGGTCATGGCATAATGACCGTTTTTAATTGATATTTAGGGAAAGAAAGTTGGCTGTTCCATTAGTGAGGCCATTGAATAAGCTGGAGCATATCCAGAGGAGGGCGACCAAAATAGTGAAGGGGCTGGAAATCATGTCCTATGAGGACAGACTTAGGGAGCTGAGTAAGTTTAGCCTGGAGAAGAGAAGGTTAGGACATGATATGATAGCCCTGTTTAAATATTTGAGAGGGTGTCATACTGAGTGTGGGGCAAGTTTGTTTTCAGCTGCTCCAGAGAATAAGACCTGGAGTGATGGATTTAAACTACAGGAAAACAACATTAGGAAGAACTCCTTGTAGTAAGAGTTGTTCAACAGTGGAAGATACTCTTGAAGTGTGGTGGAGGCTCCTTCTTTGGAGATTTTTAAACAGAGGCTGGATGGCCATGTGTCAGGGGTGTTTTGATTGTGTATTCCTCCATGGCGGAATGGGGTTGGACTGGTTGGCCCTTTGAGTCTCTTCCAGCTCTATGATTCTAGGATTCTAATGACCCATGCAGATGTGTATTGTACATTACTCACTGCACATGCAGTTGTCTAGTGTGCAACCCAAGAATGCAATTCACATTGGTTTGCACAGTCAGCAGTGCAAACACATCTAGGGGTAGCTTTGTTGACCATATAGCAAATCCAATGACATCCAAACAATGATAGCTTTATTGGAACAACCAAAATGCACAATTACGTGTTGCAAGCTTTCAAAGTCACACTGGCTTCTTCATCAGGCAAACAGGAGAAGAAAATTGAAGATGTTAGTCATAGGCCTGCATTTTCTGTTTCTGGTCTTAGTTCAGATGGTAAGGAGGGCTATCTGCAGGCTGGCACCTCCCTCTTTGTCCATTTGGCCACTGTTAGATTTTCAAAGTAAAGGAAATGTAATGTCCATTTGCAATTCAAAGAAGATGCTTCCTTGGAATCCAGAATATCTCCTTCCTCAGATGGCAAGGTCCCAGTGCACTGGCTCTCTTTTTAAGATTCACGTCTGATGGCTAAAATGTGGTATCTTGAAATCCAAAAAATACTTAGTGGTAGCCATGTTGGCCATATAGCAAGTTTTCCTGATGCAAAACATGATGACTTCTTGAGAAATTCAGTGATCTCTACCTACATAGGAACCTGTGGCTATGCAAAGGGAGGAGACATGCTGGATTCCAAGGAAACATCTTCTTTGAATTGCAAATGGACATTAAATGTCCTTAAATTTGAAAATTGACCAGAGACCGCATGGCCAAAGGGGGAGGTGCCAACCTGCAGATAGCCCTCCCTACTATCTGAACTAAGACCAGAAAGAGAAAATACAGGCCCCTAACTAACACCTTCAATTTTTTTCTCCTGTTTGCCTGATGAAGAAGCCAGTGTGATTTTGAAAGCTTGCAACATGTAATTGTGCATTTTTATTAGTGCAAACACAGTCTTACAGTGCTGCAATTCACAAACATATAAGTGGCATGTAACTCTATGAACATAAAGTTGGACTGTCCACTTGGTTTAGGATCTTGGTCATCATATTACTTCATTGATGGATTTACTTCATGGATTCATTTAGCGGTGATTCTTTTCGTTGATGATATGCTTTGGGCCTTTTTGTTTTGTTTTGTTTTGTTTCTATTTTCACATTTTATTGTATTTCAACACCTCCTTGGAATTTGGAAGCATCTCAAGCAATTTTAAAAGGTTGAAACAAACAGACAGGGACTGAGAAAGGGTGTCAGGCTCCTCTCTCCTGACATTCTTTCTTTGTCAAACATAGCTACAAGTAAGCACTTTGAGGGGTAAAAGAAAGAATGGAAACCTACATGGAAACTGTCTTTCTCAGCCTTCAATCCATCCCCATGCTGGGCTCTCGTGGCGCCAAAGGCAAGGTGCCAGAGCTGTGGGGTAGGAATGAATGCTTTTGTGGGTATAGCAAGGATTTGTTTTTCTCCTTCCTCGTCTTTCTGTTTGTTCCCGCGAGCCCTTCTGCTACTGTTCCAATGTACTTGGAGGCCTTCCATCCAGGCTCAATTCCATCTCTTTTACTGCACATTGGAGAGACGGATACCTCCATTTAAGCAGGATGTGTTCGCCTTAATGTCATCTGGGATGGACCAATCCGTCTCCACTAGCTAAAGAGTCGCCATGCCCGCAGGACTTACGGCTGCCATAAAACCCAGCAAGTGGGGCCTTTGAGTATCTGTTTCTAGGCTCCCCCGCTTTCTAAGCTCCCTCCCTGGGAGCAGGTATTCCTCTCCCAAGGAAATGGCAGACAAACTTATTCCGATGTTGTTATTTGGATGGAATAACGAGATCTGATTAAAATGAACCAACCACACAGATACGTTGCTTGTAACCAACAACACACGGGCCATTACTTCACCTAATTATGCGGGCACGGCACGTTGGATGTTACGAGACAATGTCATTGAGAGTCAGCGGAGCTGAACGAAGGAAGGCTGGAGGATTGAATGGCCCCAGTGTTGCAAAGATGATTTGATACAAACTCCTTTAGTGTTTATTTGCTTATGCAAATAGGTAGGATAGGCTTGTCTGGAAGGCTCAGAGCAGGACACCATAGATCATGGGGTGAGAAAAGCATCCACAAGAGTGAATACAGAATATTTACTATGACTTTGAAACAAACTTTCTGTACATCTAAATGAGGGTCCCAGGGGACGTAAAGCACAAAGGGTTTCTAATCAAGAAAGGTGGCATCACACTCTGGTTCTGGCATCAAATGTACTGCACTTGTGCAGCATTTTACCAGAAGAAGAAGCCAATATTTTTTAAAGGACCACTTCCTTTTCATCACTTTTGCCATGTAGGCTCAGGAATACAGGCAACATAGGAAACTCCCTTATGCTAGGTGAATGTCTGGTCCCACCCAGTGCATTATTATTATTCTGACTGGCAACAATGTCTCTCCAAGGCGTCCCTAGTCAGACCAAAGGATCCCCAGTTTTCCCTGATGGGGTACCATTAAATACTTCTCAGACAGAACCATGCTTAGCTTCAGAGACTACAGGTTTAAGTATTGTGGCTGACAGTCTTTGGAATGACCCATATAGCTGAATAAGAAATTTATCATTTACCCCAAGGACTGGCTCTATACAATACTAGAACTCTATACAACACTATACAACTACTGCTCTGGGTGGTTTGGATATGCTGGTAAGGCGCCTTGGTAGTGCAGTGGTTAAACCCCGGTACTACAGCCAAAATGTTGTAAGTTCGATCCAGCAGGGCTCCAGGTTGACTCAGCCTCCCATCCTTTCATAGGTAGGTAAAATGAGTACCGAGCTTGTTGGGGGCAATTGGCTAACACATTGTAAACTGCTTAGAGAGTGCCCAGAACTATAAAGTGGTATAGAAATGTAAGTGCTATTGCTATTTGGCAGGATTCCAATATAGACAGTTACCCCCCCCTCCCGAAACAGAGGGCTAGGTAATGGGGAGAGGCTGATGCAGCTCCAAGGCCAGGAAAAAGCCACAGTGTTATATTCCACTTGGATCCTATGGAATCTTGAGATCTATATTTCAGGGAGAGTCTAGAACTCTCTGGTTGAGAATTGTAAATGTTGCTCATTAAACTGGCAAACCAAAGATGCCATTGTTTGGAGCCATGGCAGTTAGAGTGGCATATACTGCTGTAATTGCATTCTCAAGCTGTGCTCCTCCAAATGTTTTGGACTTCAGTTGCCAGAATTCTGAGCTGTTGGCCAAGCTGGCTGGGGCTTCTGGGAGCTGAAGTCCAAAACTACTTGGAGGACAAAAGTTTGGGGATCATTGGTATGGTGTGACTGGGCTCTTGGTAGCCAATCAAGGGTATTCTCTCCTCCCTCTTTCTTTCTTTCTTTCTTTCTTTCTTTCTTTCTTGTAAATTCTATTGGATAGTCCCAGGTAGGTTTAGATTCATTGAATCAATTGTCAGTTGGTGATTTGACATTGTAAGTAAATGTAATTGATTCAATGGGTTTATTCTAGTTGGGGTTCACAAAAACAGTTAGGTTAACAAAGAACAACAAAAGAGTTTCTTATTCCACCAGGGATACTTTCCTTCTATGCTCCCTCTTTTCTACATTTCTTTCCTACTTTTATTTAAGAAACTATAGGGCACTTAGAATATAATCAAAACATCCCTTTCTCAAGGTGGCTTATAATAACACCCAATCATGAGCAGCACATCACTAAAATAGGATGAAATTGTAAGAGCCCACACTAACATTCAAAGCAGCTAAGAAGCATTAAGATCAATAAGAAACTAAAACAAGATCCATTCAGCAGCTCAATAAAAACCTCAAGAGAAAATCACTGCAAATCAGTGAGAGGGGGAACCTTTGGTAGGTTCAGGGTGCCATGGACTGCCAAAAATACCCAAACAAACACTTATGTATCTGGTGCGAGTTGAAAAATAATTGCTGTTTGTTTTTTTTTCCTGGGCATGATACTCAGGAAACTTGGCTGGGAAGAAT
Organism: Urosaurus nigricauda; assembly: GCA_034509955.1. Lineage (NCBI taxonomy): Eukaryota > Metazoa > Chordata > Lepidosauria > Squamata > Phrynosomatidae > Urosaurus > Urosaurus nigricauda. The sequence goes on from JAOEGL010000002.1 coordinate 7,439,925, forward strand.
AGCCTAGTATTGGTAATTCTGTTCAGCTTCTACCTGGTATTCATATATATTGATATTTTTCAGGAAACTGCTCTGCACAGAAACACAAATGGGTCTTTTGCTCAGCAGCTATAGAGTTCTTTTTCGGCAAAAACCATGGCCTGATCTAGATTGGCAAAAAGAAGTGTGTTCATGGCTGCATGAAAGTCTAGCCTTTAGATGAGAAAAGGGGAAAGTGTGCCATGAAAATGCTTTTTTTGCATTTTAGGGGAGAAGAAGCGCCTTTAAAAAGGTGCTGGTTTTCCCAGCTTCTTTTTTAAAAACTGCAGAACAGCGCAGCTCCATCTAAAGGCTGCAAGCCTTTAAGGAAAAGGCAACTTCATGTCACACTTTCCTGCCAATCTAGAAAGCTGTTGTCCAGGAAAAAGAAGTTTCTAAATATGTATTGGATATCCTTCCCACCATGCAAGATTATATGCAAAAGACTCCAGCAGTCTTGCACAGAATATATTATTTCTGTGTGGGCAACACCAGTGGTGTCGTTAGGGGGGGTGCAGGGAGTGTTGACTGCAACTTCAGAAAAGGGGTGACACCCACTACATTGCAACACTGAACTCTTGTAGTGCTGCTATTCCACTTTTACTGCTCTGGCTGCCTCCTGTTGCATTTTGGGGTTTGCAGTTCAGTGAGGCCTAAGAGCTCTCTGGCTGAGAATTCTAAATGCCCCTCCATCAACTGCAAATCCCAGAATACAACAGGAGGCAGCCAGAACAATAAAAATAAAATAGAAGAGGGTAGTGTGGTAATCTAGTTAGTTAGGCCCTTTGCCCACCTCTCCTGCCTTCTGCATATAGCCACATGGATTTTCTGTGTTTAAGATGGTTGTGTGTGCACCTGTGAAAATAAAATCAACCTTTCAGAAAAAATGGGCAATTTATTTTGTGTAATTGCAAAAACAACAACAACAACAATCTTGCACACAAGAAAAATTACACATGACTCCCTAGAGAGACTTTTGTGCACAAAACCCCATGAGTCCAATAGAAAAACTCATGGGGTGGTTCAGACCGCCCAAAAGGGGCGGTCTGTAGCTGCCCAGAGAAGCGGCGAGATGGGGCCAGGGCTGCCTCACCGGCAGCCCCAGAGGCCCCATTCCACCGCTTCTCCAGGCCATGAAGAAGTGGCAAACTGCTGTTTCTCCGTAGCCTCAAAGTGGGGTGCAGCAGGCACCCTGGGCACCTGCTGCACCTCACAACCCCTGGCTTTATCAAGGGGAGAAAGGGGCCACCAGGGGCCAAAAAGGAGCTCGATTTCCAAGCTCCTTTTGGCACTGCGGAAAGGGTGCCCTTGACACCCTCTTGTGGTGCCATTATGTCAGACATGCACAGCGTTGTTTAAATGTTCTGTGCGCCATGACAACTTCATGGCGCGTCCATATGGATGCCACCATTTTAAAATGGCGGCATCCATACACTTTAGGGTTAGGGAGGGTGAAAACTCTGCCCCCTCCCTAACCCTAATCGCGCCCTACAGGTGGCATCTTTTGGCCGTCTGTACTGGGCCCATGTGTCTTGTCTTTCTGTGCTGAATAGTTTCCAGAAACATTTTGAGATAATAACTTGATGATAGCTGCATAGAAATTTCTGTTTTTTCTCCAGTGTGGAGACAAGTGTGGAAATTATTCATCCTCATTTGTGAGGATGAAATAATTAAATAATTACATCTCTAGTGTCTAGAAGCCCACTGCTTGTATGGAAAAATTTGAAAAAGACTTAAACAAGACTCTCTGACCTATTTAAAAGCTGACTTATCACTACTAGCTGCTCACAGAACACACAGTTCATTCTTTCATTTTTCTGAGGGAGGGGGGAAGAAACATGATCAGAGAGGTCAGGAGACTTAAAAAAGAGCCACAAAAAGCACATGGCTCCATGATTGAATCACTCATTCCTGGTACAAAAACATCTGGAAGATTCTTCTGAAGGCATGGAAGGATAGACTTCAACACTACTCAAGAGGTAATAAGCCCCACTGGTGCTGTGAATAAGCTACCTCTGTCTCTGACCTCCCCTTCTACTTGTTCTCAAGTTGGGCAATATTTTATTTATTTATTTTTATTTCCAGGATTTATATCCCACCTTTCTTTCACAGTGGGATTCAAGGAGGAGAGCTTTGGTTGAAGTTCTCACAGTTGGCAGGCTTTCAAGTAATGCAGATTTAGACAGCTGATATTGTGTGGCAGTTTAAGCTTTGGACTGCAATTCTGGGAAATCAAGGTTCAAATCCCTACTGGGTGGCCTTGAGCAACCATTAAGGAATGTGAATTGGATGGTAGTCTATATTAAAATAACACATGCTGGGGAGAAACAATAGAACTAGCCTAGCATAGTGAGCTGAATGCTGGACCTAGGACTCTGGAAGACTAGGAGTCAAATCCCTGCTCAGCCATGGAAACCCTCTGGGTGATTGTGGGCAAGCCATACTCTTTCAGTCTCAGAATAAGGAAATGCCACATCCACTCTTTACAGTTCTTATCCAGAAAACACCTTGATAGGTTTGCCTTAGGTTGGAAATACCCTGAGGGTACACAGCAGCAGCAGCAGCAACAGCAAGTAGACTCACTGAATCCATAGGACCAACCTGTGTGGTGACTCAGTATTCAACAATTGATTCAATTTGTCAAGATTAACTAACAGGGTAGAGGCCTTCACTATGAGGTTCTAGCCTAGTCTTCTTAGCTGTTACTTTCTATGTCTGACTTTTCACAGTGGGAATTTTAAAAGTGCGTCCACTCCCCATCTTCAGCTGTAGTCAGAGGTCAAAAAATCCAGGAGATTAGAATTAGTGTTCCCTTTGCTACTTGTATATATCAAGGATAGGGATTTCAGATATTGACAGACTCTTCTTTTCATTATTCTTCATAATTGTCAATCCTGACAATGGCTGATGGGATGGCAGTCTCACAACATCTGGAGAAGCACATGTTCTCCACTCCTGACATAGACCAAGCTCAGACTACAAGAAGATGTGTCTGGGGAAGAAAGGGAAGAGTTAATAGCTTCCACCTCATCGTCCAGAAGGGCAAAGACTTGAATGTGAGAGTATACATCTCACTTGACAACAATGTCGCCTTCAAAGGGCTTACAAGTATCATCCAGCTGTCAGTTGTATGTGCCACTGAAAGGACGCAAGCTTTGAGTCATCTCCGACTTGAGATCCTATCACCTGCAGGCCATCATCCTTCCAAATATAGACACTAGGATTCGCTGACAGCCTCAAAGTCTTATCTGCACAGCTGACCTTTACCACATTATAGTACAAAACTCCCTGCATCGATTGAGGAGCAAGGAAAGAGGTTTACTATGCACCAACTGCCTCTTCCTGTCCCTCTTAAGGTTTGCACTTTTACTTTATTATCTTTAATTTTCTTCTCCCAACTCCTGAGTGGGTATTAGAAAGTCAATACAAAACCGATTCTGGCCTTTTATTCTAAAATAACAGCACTAAGCTTGTTTATTTACAGTGAGACGAGGCAGCATTTGCAACTGCCTTGTCAATATTTCAATGACAGGGTGCTAACTTCAGAAGGGAGTGCAGGAACTCAAATGCTCTCTAGGCACTATGTGCTTATGTGTTAATCGGCAGCTGAAAACAAAGCCTTGTGCACATTCCAGGCACAATCCTGGGGACAATTAAAACTCAAGCCTGAGAAGAATGTGTGTGCAACTGTTTGTCTGTGTCTGTGTGGTCTGATTATAAGGAGAAGGATGCAAACATTCATTTACAGACGAACCATCTGAACTTCTGAGACTTTGGGCCTTTGCGGATTGGACTGGACAGCCCTTGTGGTCTCTTCCAACTCTATGATTTTATGACTAAACATGGAAATCCAAATCTCAGAACCATCATGCCCTTTTGCTTCAGCCAGACTTCAGTGCTGGAATGCTCTGTCAAGTTGAAGGCATCAAATTTGAGAAGGATATTGGCAAACTCTAACTTATTTAGAGCAAAGTAACAAAGATGCTGTAGGTTTTGGAAACCAAACCTTAAGAGGAATGGATGAAGGAGTGACATATGTTTATCTTGGAAAAGACTGAGGTGTGACATCCTTAAATGTCTGAAGTGGTGTCAGGTGGAAGATGGTTCTCTTCTGCTGCTCCAGAGAATATGGCATGAACCCATCTTTTCAATGAAAGGAGACTGTCTAAATATATTCTGCCCACCTATTTTAGTGTTCACTAAGAAGATCCATTGAGTCCATTAGAATCATCTATGTGTTGACTCACCATTCAACAACTGACTGAATAGGTCTACCCTAGCTGGGAGTAGCTCAAGTGTAAAACATGGAAAAGAACTGGTATGGAGGGCTTTTCTTGATGAATGATTCCAAACACTTCCATGCTAGTAAGAAGCTTTTCTTCAGGTTGTTTCTTTTCTTCAGATTCTTCCAATAGTGAATCCAAGAAGGAGTATAGCAACTGGGCTGGGCTAGGTGAGAGTAGTGTCCTCAGATAAGAATTCTACATCCTCCCAAAGTTTTTCAACCATTTTTCAAATACTTTCAAATCTTTTTCTTTCCCCAGGGTGGAGGAGCTTCAGAGGCTGTTCAGTAAGTCAAGGCAGATAACTTCATCAAAGTAGTTCATGGACTGGTAACTTCCAGGTTAGATGACTGTAATGCATTCTTCATGGAGCTGCCTCTGAAGAAGACCCAGAAGCTACAGCTAGTGCAAAATGCAGCACTAGAGTACTATATAGACAGCATCCCATATATACCTGACTATAAGTCAACCTCATGTATAAATCAAGGGCAGGTTTAGAAGCCAAAATTATGGGTTTTGATATGACCTGTGGATAATTTGAGGGTAAAACCTAGGAGCACGTAACAAAAGAGGTAAAGGATGAAGAAAAGGAAAGCAATGCTAAAGAACTTACAAAATTCTAGCAGACATAACTATTTGTGCTCACACTAAAGGTAGGATGGATGAGAGAATAGAAGAGAATCGGTGCTTCCAGGACAGATTATACTCTTGCCTTTTGCCAGGGGATTGTTCCCTTTTTTAAAATAAGAGTTAAAGTACTGGACTTACATTAATCCATGAATAAGTTGATCCAGGTTTCTGAGGTCAATTATTTGACTAACATTTCTAGCCTTTTACATGAGTATATATAGTGCAAAGCCTGTCTTGAAAGACATGTTTTGGTTGTTTATATTTTGGTGTATTCAAGGTGCTTGTGTTGATATTTAAAGCCCTAAAAAGCTTAGAATTTCAATATCTGAGGGAGTGCTTCTCCCTATATGTTTGAGTCTGTGAATCAAGGTCTACCTGGGGTCCCTTTTCCATGTCCCAGTGAGATCAATAAACTGGGTTGGGAATGGGAGAAGGTCTTCTCAGCTGTGGCACCTGAACTGTGGGATACTCTCCCCTTAAATGCCCAACTGGCACCAACACTCATCTTATTTAGGTGCCAAGAGAAAACATGGCTGTTTTTCAAGGCCTTCGGGCTTCATTAATTTATTTCAAATACTAATTACATAGAACTGAGTGTCATAGCTCTGTTAGGGGCTGTACAGACAGCCCCTAAGGAGTGGCTGGATGCCACCCTTTTCCTAGCCGGATTGGGACCATGGCAACTTCACACTGCAGCCCTAATCTGGCATTTCCGTGGTTCAAAAAGGAGCCACAAAAAGTGGATCCTTTTTGTGCCATGGAAAGGACGGCATAGCTGCTGGTGCTGTGGCTTTTCGGCACTCCTTTGGTGCAGCATGTGTACACACTATGCCAAGGAAGTGCTGTGATGCTTCTCGCCATTTGGTGGGGCATGCGGTATCACACCAGCATGAAAGCAGAGTCAGGGCATGCGGCGTGCAGTCACCACACCCTCACTCTGCCCTGATGATGGCGTTTATTGCCGGTCTGTACAGCCTTTAAGTCTGGAATATCCATATGCAAAGGGATCATGCAAAATCTTTAAGATTAACTGTGTAAAAGAAGTTGTAGCATAAACTTTCATAGACGTGGTGTACTTCCTCAGATGGATGAAGTCCAGGGTTGTTGTTGTTGTTGTTGTTGTTGTTATTCTATTTATTTATATCCTGCCTCTCTCTCAGTACAAGGACTCAAGGTGGCTAACAAATTTTAAAACAGTCTAAGTTAACACAGTATGGAACATTAAAAATGCAAAGTTTAAAAAACAAACAATTCAAACATTAAAACATTACATTATTAAAATTTAAAATGTAAAACTCTTTAAAACAAAAACAAAACAGCACCCATGCCAATGTGTGAAAGTCTGTTTTTACCTGCCATTGAAAAGAAAGCAAAGATGGAGGCATCCTGAAGGCATGCCAGAGTTTGGGAGCCACCACCGAGAAGGTCTTCTCCCTTTTCTCTTTCTCTTTCCCCCACCTCCCCAGTTTTCAGTGGGGGTTGATGAGTAACTAAAAATAGAACGGGTCATTTGAATCCAAACTTCATATACGTTATCAGCAATCTAAAACTCTTCTGATAGATAGTTAATTTTTTTTTTTTTTTTGGGAAGGGGAAAAAAACCCATATGTTAAGATTAAGATTTCCTAGATGGTTCAAGACCAGCACTTTGAATTGTGTTGCCTAAGAAGGGCCTTAATGATCAGCTTGTATGGAAAGTTATAGAAATGCAAAGCTTATGTGTATGGTGATCAGGTAGCAAGGCCAATTTTAACTATGGTCATCGAGGGGCAAAGGCAGGTGGAAAGATATTGCCCAAGGCCAACATGATGACCATATGTATGGTGGAGGGAGTTTCGAAAGGTGGTGTATGCAGGGTGAGAATCAGAAAGAAGATACGATAAAGCCACCCTGATATGATAAACTGGTGAGGGGGGGGGGGTGAGGCTGGGATGTTAACCAGTGATATAATATGTGTAGTGTGCCAGGAAGCTATTGTCTCTGTTCAGCCCACTATTCATGGATTGGGATTTGTGTATATATTCTAATTCAGTTTTTCTCTTTCCAGTCTCCTCCTCCTCCTCCTCCTCCTCCTCCTCCTCCTCCTCCTCCTCTGCTTCAAGAACTGCTGTTCTAAGGTTAGTGATGGGATGCCCAGGAAGACTGAAGTGCTCTGCAAGAGGCTTTTGTGTTTTCACTCATTATTATGTGTAATATGGTCTTTGCTTATTAAATCTATTTTTATCATTCCAAACATGTTATTTTAATATTGTTTGCAAGTTGATCTCGCATCTTTTCAATACAGGGCAGAGTAGAAATATTTTAATAATAAATAAAAATAAATAAATAAATTGTAAATGGCTCAGCTTAGCATAGGCCTACTTAGGCTACTTTGAGCCAGGCAGAATTACAGCCTCAATGTGCTTTATGCTCATCACTAACACCTGATTAGCTGCCACACATCTGTCTTGTGGAGTAGCCTCCTGAGGCAAAGATGGGCCTTCTAGGAAATCTTAGTCTTAACATATGGGGTTTTTTTTTTTCCCCTTCCAAAAAAAAAAAAAAATTAACTACGTATCAGAAGAGTTTTAGATTGCTGATAACTTATTTGAAGTTTGGGTTCAAACGACCCATTCTATTTTTAGTTACTCATCAACCCCCACTGAAAACTGGGGAGGTGGGGGAAAGAGAAAGCCACCCTGCAATGAAATGGACTGGAATGGAAAGGTGGCCAGTGTCACTCTGTGGGATTCTGTTCTGCAAAATGCAATCTCCCTCAATTTCCAAAACCAATTTTCTCCCATCATCTTATAAAAGTAGAGGTCATCTGGCGAAATGTGCCATCTCGCTGGCTTTTCATAAAGGCAGGTGCCCTCCCCCCCGCCACTGCCGGAAAGGAGGGAGGGTTCATTAAATCATACAGTTGATCGGATTGCTGAAGACACGGTTGGCTGACAGCCAAAGCCCA